>CANTUR010000170.1:0-1200000 GCA_947683625.1 Mallotus nudiflorus
AATACTTATCAAGACATACTCGAACCTAATTCATTGCAGTAGTTAAACAGAAAACACAACTCTGAAAACTAGGGCCACAACTCACATAACTAAGCCCTGACACAGAACTGCGCTCTGATACCAACTTTGTCATGACCCCAAACAAAGGGCCATGACTGGCGCTAGGGAACGGGAATTTTTTCAAATCCGGAACCCGTAGCAAGCCTAAAAATAAAATAAAACATACAATAATAATAATAACAACACTTAATGCAGCGGAAATAAAATCATAAATATTAAAAGAATATTTCCATCAAACGAAATTAAATCGAATCCTTGTCTCATATATATAAATAAACTTTTAATACAAATCTAGTTCAAATATTCAAAGTACATAACTCACACAAATATAATACATAAAACCCAAAATTTATTTACAACTACTGCAGTGTCTAGATTATATAGAATAAAACTCAAGTGAGCAATTTACATAAAGAAGCCGGAAGGGAGCGAAAGAAATCCGACATACAAGCCTACTACTGAGGGTCTGAAGAAGATGACTCTCCTGAAAATAGTCAACAGAGGGGAGTCAGACCTCACTGAGTGAATTACTATAATATATATACATGCATACTAAATGCCAATGCACACAATCAAAAGTATATATAATATGTATATATAATATGTATATATACAAGCAAATACACACAGATGCAATAAAATCATTTTATATATATTTATTGAAAATCATTGTTTATGAAGGATCAAATAGAACCCTAGAATATTGCAACCTCAAACAGTGTTAGAAAACACTCTAGCCATACAGGCTCACTTATTCCAATATATGATCACTTGATCATTTAGACAGTAGACTGGCTCCGAGACACTAAGTCAATCGAGCTCCAGCAATCACACCCAAATCACATCACACATCAGATAAATTAATTTCAATCAATATCCTCAAACTGGTTAGTAATATAGCCTAAATGCTATAAGTGTACCGGTACGTACTCGATTCTAGTGCCGCCCACTAGGTAGCACGTTCTATTGATATCCTTCATTAATAAATATAAAACATACATTCACAAATAAATGATGCATGCATGAATTTGAAATAAATAGCAACATAAATCATATATATACTAGAAATATACCAAAAGTAAACCAGGTATATTTCAAGTATATATACGTCAAATAAATCCAATATAATCGTAAAATAAACTAAATATATATTTAAAAACATTTTAAATTAAATGTTTAATAAAGCAAGCATATAATTTAAGATATACCAAAATATACCGAATATAAACTGAAGATAAACTTAAATGCCAAATGAATTATTTATGCATAATTAATCAAAATAGCATACATTTCTAAGTCATGCACCCTAAACATATATATATATATAATAGTAACTCACACTTAGTGCGCTCCTCGAGATAGGTCCGACGGGCCTGGTCCACTAGGCCTCGATCTCGGTGCAACTAAACAAACAATAAATAACGGACATCATAATAAACCTAATAGAAAACCCTAGAAACTCGATCTAGAATATTAGACACAGAATCAGAATTAGGGTTTGACCGGACATCATGTTTTATGAGAATTCTATCAAAAATTCGACAGAACCTCCCCTGTAAAACGGACATCTCTCTACTCAAAGAGTAGAGCCGGCCCTGCAAAGAAACACACTTCAAAAAACAGGCACAAAAACACATCCACAACCCCTCGGTTGGACTCCAAACTACAGTTTACCGATCGGGGGTCCACAATTCATAAAATAATATAAAAATACCAAAAATGCCCTTATATCACAGAAATACATTTTATAAGTAGAAATTACGTAATTAATTAACCTTAAAACACAGTAAAAACCGATAAAAACTCATTTTATTAGAAGAATCGTATATTATATATATAATTGAAAATAATTCACGAAAAATAGTTTTAATTAATTAAAAATACTAAAAAAATTTGAAAAAATTAATTTTTATACCTTAAATAACTATTAAAAACCAATTAATTACATTTTAGTCAATTTAGGGTAAAATTACCAAAATACCCCATATATATAAATATACTAAAATTACTCCAAAAATTCACCAAAAATAGTATAATTATCCAAAATTAATTTTCTCAACATATTTATCAATAATATCAATAAATATACCCAATTAACCAATTAATTTCAATTTAACATATAATTAACCTAATTTTCCAAAATTACCTAAAATAATAAAATTCAAAATAAATACATAGAAATTCATAAAAAATTCCAAATAAATTTCTATAATTCATTTCAACACCTATATTTATCATAAAACACAATTTCATAATTTAATTAATTAATTTTCGAAAATTAGAAAATAATAATAAAATATTCATAAATACCCAAAAAATTAAAATAATTCCCAAAAATTCTAAAAAAATTCACACATGTAGATTAAGCTACTAGGATCAATATTTGTTAAGGGACTTTTCATGAATCAACAAGGAAAAATTCAAAAAAAATTCGAAAACCTAATTTGGCCAAAATGGAAAAATTGAAAAACAAGGAAATCAGGGGAGGTTTGAGCTTAAACCAAAGCTAGAATCAAGATCACCGTTGCTTGAGGAGTCGAAAGACACCAGAAATGCAAAGTTTGGTGGCCGGGAGGAGGAAGAACCATGGAAGCTTGGATTCTCGGCCAAAAATGGCAGAAATGGAGTTGCTCGTTGCCGGAGAAGACGGCTGGGACAGCGAGGCAGCGGAGGAAGACGGTGACACGGCAGGGAAGGCACACTGACTGTCGGTGATCGGACGGCGAGGGGGTGAGGGGGATGGGTTTCGGGGAAGAGAAGAAAACAGAAGAAGAGGAAAGAAAAGAAAAAAAAAAGATTTTTGTATATATATATAATATTAATAATAGTTTAATAATTTATATTATAGTATATTAATATAATACTTAGAAAAATTATCCACCACACACATAATTTAATACTTTAATAATTTACACACACTAAAAATATTTAAATAATATCAAAACTAATAATAAATAACAAAATATTAGGGTAATTATTTAAACCTAGTTAAATAAATAAATACACACATATGCTTTATTTGGTACTTTAAAAATATATATGAGTTCATGCAATTATGGAAATTCATTTAAAATAATTAAATATAAATAGTTTACGAATCAATTTCCCCGAAGAATGCAAGTCCCGGGAAAATTTTACGTAAAGTACTTAAAATAATATAAAAAAAATTAAAAATCAATTTTAATTAAACAACAGCTCATGAAATATCAATATTATATATAAGAATTATTAACATTGCATATCCCTATGCAATATAAAAATATTTAAAAATACGGGATATTACATATTGATTCTATTTAAGATTATGGAAAATTATTGTGTTAATTGTGAATTTTGTGGATTT
This sequence comes from Mallotus nudiflorus, assembly GCA_947683625.1. Lineage (NCBI taxonomy): Eukaryota > Viridiplantae > Streptophyta > Magnoliopsida > Malpighiales > Euphorbiaceae > Mallotus > Mallotus nudiflorus. The sequence continues at coordinate 3,404 of CANTUR010000170.1, forward strand.
TGGATATTTTTTTAATTTCCAAAAATTAATTGTTAAAAATTTTGAAATTTTTAATAATTGGTATTATCATTACATGTTATTAATTTTAGAAATTAATTTATAGTTTTTGCGATTTTTATACTATTTTTATAGTTATTTTAAGTTTATGTCAAATGTGGATAATTAGGTTAAACATATATTATGGAAGAAATTATTAGTTAATTATATGTTTGTATTGATATTAAGAAATTTTATGTTGAGAAAATAATTTTTATGTATTTATAGAATTTTTATAGAATTTTTGAGTAATATGGATATATTATGTGTATTTTTCTATTATACGGATAAATATGTAATTTTATGCTAATTATAGTTAAATATATATTTTAGTTGGTTTTATTAATATTTAAGAGGTTTAGAGGATTTTTATAAATTAATTGGTATTTTCAATTAAGTAATGTTAATTTTGAATATTGTTTCCAAATATTATATATATATATATATATATGTATAACATATTATTTTGGTAACAAAAATATATATATGGTTATATTTAACATATTTGGTATAATGGTTTTAATTAATGTATTTGTTGATAGTTATATTAATTATGGATTATATATGCATATTTTAAGAATAATGTGTTATTGGAAATTATGGGTTTTTATATATTTATGTCTACGTACTATGTTATATTTTAAGTATGATTTTAATGTTTATTTATGAAAGTAATATTTTCATGAATGTTATCAGTTAGAATTAAGTTGTGATGTTTTGTTGAGTTGTGAACTCGGTTGGGCTAATACTGTGTTGGAGAGCCGACCCGAGTGTACATTGTGTGTGAATTTTCAGAAGTGCGTTTTCTGTGCAGGAATGGCTCTACCTATGGTAGAGAGATGTCCGTTTTATAGAGGAGACTTTGCCAAAATTTTGGTAGATTTTCTCGTAAAATGTGACATCTTCCGTAAATTCCTAGTGTTATTTAGGATTTTCCCTATCTATTGAGTCTTATCCGGTCTTCCTTAAGTCAGTCTACAATTTCGCTATTTCTGTCGATTTTTTATTTTAATTCCATAGACGTGTTTTAAAATAGGTTTGTTATTTTTTTCTAAAGAGTACCGGAGCGAGAGCTTTTGGATCGAGGCAGACGCGCGGTGGTCAGCCTTCTCACTCGTCTTGTAAGTTGATAAATTGATCTATGTGTGTGTTTTATTTAAAGATGTGTGCGCTCATATTTTTAGTATTTATTATATGATTTATTTAATTTAAATGTTGTTATTTAAGATTTTAGTGCATTTTATTTATTGAAAATTAGTTTTAAGAAATTTTAGTAGAACGGACTACTTGATGGGTTTCACCAGGATCGTGTGCACATGGTAGACATTGAGAGATGGATCCGATGTATGTATGACTTGTGGATATATGTAATACCCTATATTTTAATTCAAATAAAGTAATTTTTAAATTTGCAGTATTAATAAATAATTTTAAATTATATTATATAATTATTAGTTATCTAGCTATTTTATTATGTTAGGGTTATGTTATTATTATTATTTTAAGAAATTATATTTTCTATAGTATTAAATATTATTTAACTATTTTATAAGTATAATTTATTCTATATTACCCTTGTTATTTTTAAGCCTATTATATGTAATATATCTATTATTAGGGTTTATAATAAATTTATGTTTATTATAATAGTATGTGCATGTATATATATATATATATACACACACACATATGCCTACCACCTAAAACACCAACACAAACACCATTCTCTCCCTCTCTCCCCAATGACTTGCCGGACCACCACCCTCACTGCGCCTTCCAGCCTTCTATCGAACTACCACCCTTCTCTGGTGTCTCCTCTCCCCTTGGCCACCTTCTCTTTCCTATCTTCTTCCCCCTCCAGCGTCTCTCTCTCTCGGTCCAAGCTTTTCTATCTCTATCAGCACTAGATCGATGACATCCATTGTTCCCTCAGCCTGCCTTGCCTCCTCAGGCGACAGTCGACACCCTGCCTCACCACTGTAACCATTTTTGGCGACAAAAATTAAGGTAGGTAGCTAGTTGCTCTGAGTTGTTTTTAGGTCATTTTTAGGTTGTTTAGGTTGATTTAGGTGTTAAAGTTTAATTATTTCAAGTTAATTGGTTAATTTTGCTAGTTGGTTGTTTAAATTTAATTTTGGTATTATCATTAAATGTTATTAATTTTAGAACTTAATTTATAGTTTTTGTGATTTTTTATACTATTTTTTTAATTATTTTAAGTTTATGTCAAATGTGGATAATTAGGTTAAAATTATATTTTGGAAGAAATTATTAGTTAATTATATGTTTTTATTGATATTAAGAAATTTTATGTTGAGAAAATAATTTTTATGTATTTATAGAATTTTTGAGTAATATGGATATATTATGTGTATTTTTCTATTATATGGATAAATATGTAATTTTATGCTAATTATAGTTAAATATATATTTTAGTTGGTTTTATTAATATTTAAGAGGATTTTTATAAATTAATTGGTATTTTTAATTAAGTAATGTTAATTTTGAATATTGTTTCCAAATATTATATATATATGTATAATATATTATTTTGGTAACAAAAATATATATATAGTTATATTTAACATATTTGGTATAATGGTTTTAATTAAGGTATTTGTTGATAGTTATATTAATTATGGATTATATATGCATATTTTAAGAGTAATGTATATTATTGGAAATAATGGGTTTTTATATATTTATGTCTAATTGAGTTTAATTAAGTGCTATGTTATATTTTAAGTATGATTTTAATGTTTATTTATAAAAGTAATATTTTTATGAATTTCATTAGTTGGAATTAAGTTGTGATGTTTTGTTGAGTTGTGAACTCGATCGGGCTAATACTATGTTGCAAAGTCGACCCGAGTGTAGATTGTGTGCGAATTTTTAGAAGTACATTTTCTGTGCAAGAATGGCTCTACCTATGGTAGAGAGATGTTTGTTTTACAAAGGAGACTCTACCAAAATTTCGGTAGATTTTCTCATAAAATGTGACATTTTCAGTAAATTCCTAGCGTTAATTAGGGTTTTTCCCTATCTATGGAGTCTTATCCAGTCTTCCTCGAGTCAGTCTAGAATGTTGTTATTTCTGTTGATTTTTTATTTTAATTCCATAGACGTATTTTAAAATAGGTCTGTTATTTTTTTCTAGAGAGTACCGGAGCAGGAGCTTTTGGATCGAGACAAACGCAACGGTCATCAACCTTCTTGCTCGTCCTGTAAGTTGATAAATTGATTTGTACGTGTGTTTCATTTAAAGATGTGTGCGCTCATATTTTTAGTATTTATTATATGATTTATTTAATTTAAATGTTGTTATTTAAGATTTAGGTGCATTTTATTTATTTAAAATTAGTTTTAAGAAATTTTGGTAGAACGGGCTACCTAGTGGGTTTCACCAGGACCATGTGCACATGGTAAACATTGAGAGATGGATCCGATGTATGTATGACTTATGGATATAAATTGGGACGGGGGCCTCGGTGGAAGCCTTTGCTCTCGGGGATCGCCAGTGATTGAAAAGTTAATAATGGACTAGGATGGGTGCCTCAGTTGATGCCTTAGCTCTTGGGGACCGTTAGTGCCATATTTTTAGATTAAGTGGATGACTGCGGCTTGCTGCCTCGGTTGATGCCTTTGCTCTCGAGGACCGACAATCTATGAGGATTAAGTGGGCCTATTTGGCTATTTAGAAATTTGGGTTTAGGGTTCTACCAAGATTTTTCAAAGGCTATATACATGTATACGTTATAAATTATTTTCACTATAACTACATGGTTTTCAAAAGGTTTTTTAAACCATATAGCTCTTTTTATTAACTTACTCAGTGAGGTCTGATTCCCCTTAATCTATTTTTTTCAGAAGCCTGGGAATTCGACCTCATACCGCCTCTGCACCATATTTCTTCATTACTAGTCATATTATGTAGGTCATTATACGTTGTATTGTAGTAGTAACTCTAGAACACTGCAGTAGTGTTTGTACTATGAGTTTAATAACTTAAGTATACTTATGTATTGCATTTTAATGAACCATGCTTATGTATAATGTTTTAAGATTGATTTATGATATTTGATGATGGAGAATATTTTACGTTGCGCACGATCATGTTTTGTAATACCCTATATATTTATTTAAACAAAGGGATTTTTAAATAGTGTTATTAATAATTACTTTTTCATGATATTATATTTATGTTAATATAATTTTAGGGTTATTAATTTATGTGAGAATTATTTATTTATTATCTAGAATTTTGTTTGTCTATTATTACCATTGTTATTATCATTAATATTTTAAACTATATTAAATTTTATGATTATTTATGTGCTACTATAAACATGCATATATACATATTTATATATATGTGTACATACATACATACATACATACATATATATATATATATATATATATATATATATATATATATATATATATATATATATATATATATATATATATATATATATATATATGTATGTATGTATGTATATTTATATATACATACATACATATAATTAAAGAACAAAAAAAATCAGAAGAAAGAAAGAAAGAAGAGCACTTACCTCCAGAAAACTAAGACCTCCAAACCTAGCAGCATCTCCCTCCCTCCTTCTTCCCGTCACCATCTCTGCTTCTCCTCTCCCTGTGCCACTCCATCACTGCCGAAAAACCTTCATCACTGTCGTCCCAGAGCTTCTAAGAGTGGTGATGTAGCTGCTGTTCTTCCTCTTCTTCTTCTTCTTCTTCTTTGCTTGGCAGCTTCCCTTCACCGCGCAACAGCCTACATTACCAGCTTCCTGTAATACCCTATATAATTATTTAAAAAAAATCCAAGATTATTTTATAATTTTCGATAACTTCATTTTTCTTGGGTATGATTTTAATTTCTCCATTCAAAACAAATGGATTGGGCTGCTCTGAATGCATGAATATGAAACTATGGATTTAGCTTGAAACCACATGGCCTATATGTGTCGACCCAAACCCAAATCTATTTCACCCTTTTAGTTCCAAGTCCAAAAAAAATGCATTCCCACACTGGAAAAGAAGAGGCAACTCAGACCAAGGGCTCATCAACCATCATGATCCTACTCCTTGAACACAACCAAAATCATAGAAAATCCCCAACAAATTCACACATAAGGAAGCATGCCAATAACTATGTAGGTATCATCAGGCAGTCATAAGTGCTAAGCAGTTTCTCTATTTCAGCAATTTGGCCATGGCGATTTTCTTTCTTCTTTGAGATGTATTTGGGCGAGTTGCTGTAGGCGAGAACTAATTCGAGAATTTACGTCCTCAAGGCCTTCAAATGATGCTTTGCCCTTCCAGCTTGACAGTAAGTCATGCTCACCCGATTCCTTCATTTTCTTCCTTGATCTTGGTAAATCCTAGGTTAGTTAGTGTTGGTTAGTATGTATTGAAGTTAGTTTTGATTTTCTTTGGAATTTTTGGTAATTTAGTTAATTTCCAAAAAATTATTTAGTATTTAATTGGCTTTATTTGATAGTAATTTGAGTATAATTCATAACTAGGGTGATTGTTATTAATTATTTTGAGTGAAACAAATTTTATTGAAATTTTTAGGAATTATTGTAATTTTGGTAGAATTTTTGTAAATGTTAGTAATATTTTGCTAATTTTCGAAATTATGGTTATAAATTATGAAAATTTGATAAATGAGGTTATTAGTGAATATTATAAATTTTAGAACTCAAATTATAATTTTTGAGATTTTTATACTATTTTTATAAATATATTTGAGTTTATGCCAAATTTGATTTTTTGGTTAAATAATATTTTTGGGAGAAAATTTGTTGGTTGATTAAATGTTTTAATTATAGTAGGAAGATTTATTTTGAGAAAAATAAATTTTTAGCATGATTAAAGAATTTTAAGGAATTATTCTAGTATTAAAAGCACATTATGTAAATTGTGTATTTTAGGGGGGTAAAAATGTAATTTTACCCTAAATATGATAATATATATATTTTTTATTAGTTTTATTAATATTTAAAGGGTTTAGATAATTTTTATAAATTAATTGATATAATTTCCTAGTAGTGTAAAATTTTAAATGTCCAATTCCCAATATATATATATATATATTCATATAATACATTACAAAGGTTTTCATTTGGATAATAATCATATTTATATTGTTGGTGACGGAATGCAAATTTAATTGTTCAATTTTGAATAATTGAGATTTTATATAATTTTAGTTATTTTAGTATGTGTGTAATTGGAGAAATAAATATTATTAATTTTGATACTTTATTGAGTTGTGATCTCGGTCGGGGCAAATTGTAGTTTTGGGAGCCCGACTCGAGTTTGGGTGTTTGTGATTATTGGAAATGCATTTTCTATGCAGGTCTGACTCTACCTTTGGTAGAGAGATGTCCGTTTTACAGAGGAGACTCTATCGAAATTTCGATAGATTTTCTCGTAAAATGTGAAATTGGTAATATTACTACCATTAGTTAGGTTAAATCCTGTCTGTCGAGTCTCATCAGGTTTTCCTTGAGTCAGTCTTGAATTTTATTTTTTGTTGATTTCTGATTTCGATTCCTTAGTCATGTTTTAAAAGTCGATTCATTATTTTTCTTTTAGAGCATATCGGAGCATAAGCTGTAAGACCGAGGCAGACACGTGGTCGTCAGCCTTCGCATTCATCTTGTAAGTCAATTGAACGATCTATGCGTGTGTTTATTCAAAGAATGCATGTGCTCGTATTTCTATTATATTGATTATTTGATTTATTTAATTTAATGCTATTATTTAAGATTTAAATGTATTTTATTTATTTAAAATCGATTTTGAGAAATTTTGGTAGAACGGGCTACCTGGTGGGCTTCACCAGGACTATGTGCACATGGTAGAGATTGAGAGATGGATCCGATATAGATATATATGTTTGGTGAATGTTGGACTGGGACGGGTGCCTCGGTGGAAGCCTTTGCTCTCGGGGACCGCTAGTGAATGTAAGGTTATTAATGGACTGGGATGGGTGCCTCGGTCGATGCCTTTGCTCTCGGGGACCGCCAGTTGGAATAAGTGGGCCCAGTTGGCCATGTAGATTGTTGGGTTTAGGGTTCTATCGAGATTTTTCAAAAGTTATAAATATATATATTATAAATTATTTTCGCTATAAACATATATAGTTTTCAAAAAGGTTTTCAAACCGCACAGCTCTTTTTATTGACTTACTCAGTGAGGTCTGATTCCCCTCAATTTATTTTTTTTCAGGAGCTTGGGATTTCGACCTCAGACTACCTCCACACCGGATTTCCTCTTCACTGGCTATTTTATGTAGGTCATTGTAAGTTGTACTGTGTGTTAATCTAGGTTGCTACAGTAGTATATATTCTAAGTATTTGTATGGTTTAAACATAATTGTGTAGTTTATTTGTGTAAACCACGCTTATGTGTGAGATTCAATTTGATTTATAATATGAGATGTTGAAACACATTATTATTTAAACAATTGAAATTGTGTAATTTGAAAAAAAATCAGTTTGATAATGTGTTCTATTTTAAAATAAAGTCTAAAATATGAATGGTTTTATTTTTCTTTTCTTTTAGGCTTACTACGGGTTTCGGGGCTTTAAGGCTACCCATTCCCTAGTGCCGGTCACGTGCCCTCGGGTTCGGGTCATGACAAAGTTGGTATCAGGGCATAGGTTCGATTAATTGTCTATGTCTGTCTTTCTATGTGACTACTGCAGCTTTAGGATTGATAATTGTCTTTGAGATGTTCTTGTATCTAATTCCGCGTTGCTTAAATATTCTTACCCCATTTTAAATTCAATTTCTCCTTGTCTTCTTTTCAGAATGAGGCGTGTGCGTACCGACCCAGATGTTGATCCGACCCTTAGGCTTGATGAGCAGTCTATGCACGATGAGGCTCCCCTTCCTGCTCCACGTCGTAGGGGCAGAGGTAGAGGTAGAGGTCGAGCCAGGGTAGCTGCAGCTGAGATTCCTGATCAGCAGCCAGTCGAGCCTGAAGCCCCAACTGTTGACCATATAGCCTTTGCAACTGGACTAGCAGGGATTAATCAGGGTCTAGCAGCATTGAATCAGGCGATGCCCCTTGTACAACAGATGCTTCAACAGAGGAACCAGGGGATGTCGAACACTGAAGCAGCTCTTCTTTACTCTCGGATCGGTATAGTTTCTTTCGACAGTACGAGCGATGCCTTAGACTTCATTAATGCGATTGAGGCACGCACCAGGACTGGGCACACGGATTATTAGAGGATTATGATTGTGGAGTTATCGGTTCAGGCAGCTGCTCAGGATTGGTTTATGTAGTCGATTCAGCCATCGATGCACGAGCTGACTTGGCTAGAATTTAAGGATCGCTTTTTGATATTTTTCTGTCCTCCAACCACTAGAGATGCCTACAGGTGGTAGCTACTGCACATTACTAGAGGCGATAGGTCAGTGGAGGACTACACCAGAGAGTTTAATAGGTTGTCTCGACATGCAGAGGATATCAAGAGGGACCCTTATAGAGCAGTGGAGTTGTATGTTACTGGATTGGGACCCACTTTTATTGGTATACGTACCGAGGACCGCACCCTAGAGAGTGTGATTGAGAGGCGACATATCCGCTAGGGCACCATGATAGATCCTTATATGATCGGGGGTAGTGGATACGGTATAGCTCCCGGATACCAGCAGCCAGCATTTCACATTGGCAGTTCTAGTCAGCAGGCTGCGGGTAGTTCTCAGCAAAGTGGTAGGAGGTCCAGGACTCACAGAGTTGGTCGACATGGATATGCTTCAAACAGGAGAACTGGCAGGAGTCACAGATTCGGTGCAGGAGTTAGTAGCAGCAGTAGTGGGCAGAGTTTCGGGCAGAGTAGTTCTGGGTCTGGAGCTAGTGCTTGAGCGAGTTGTGGATGATTTCATCAGGGCCCGTGCCATATGCTGTCGGGTGCTTGCTTCAGATGTGGGTAGGTTGGACATCTTGCCAGAGCTTGTCCCCACTCCGGATACCAGTCATAGTATGTTCAGGGTTCATCTTCATCAGTGGCTCAGCCTTACTATCTGATGCCTCAGTAGTATCGAGCACCCGTACAGCCACAGCAGAGACCGCCCCAGCCTATGAGTCAGTAGGGTCGAGGTTCAGTTGGTAGACCTAGCGGACGTGGTTTTGCGTAGCCTTCGACTTCTCAGCAGGCAGGTCGTGGTCAGGCTCGAGTGTTCACTTTGACACCACAGGATGCTCAGACTTCGAATGTAGTGTTAGCAGGTATTCTCTCAGTCTGTGCATGCGATGCTAGAGCATTTTTTGATCCTGGTGCTTCACATTCCTTCATTTCTCCTGTGTTCGCTTCGAGAATTGAGTGGCAACCTTCTAGGTTGTCCTTTCCTCTATCTGTTTTGACTCCTCTTAGTGATGAGTTAGAGACAAATGTCTTCTTTCCTTCGTGTCCAGTGATACTTGATGGTAGAGAACTATTGGCGGACTTAGTATTGCTCGACGTACTGGAATTCGATGTCATTTTAGGCATGGATTGGTTGTCAAGGTATTATGCTTCAGTGAATTATAGAGAGAAAGAAGTGGTGTTCAAAATTCGAGATGAAGAAGAATTCTGTTTCCAGGGTGAAAAGAGCTCCATGCCTCGTAATCTCATTTCTGCCATTACAGCCCGGAAGATGCTTAGAAGGGGTTGTCAGGGATACTTGGCAGTGGTAAGAGATGTTGAGAAGGAGAATGTGGCAATTGGGCAAGTGCCAGTGGTGTCTGAATTTCTGGATGTCTTTCCTGAAGAATTACCAGGGTTACCACCAGACAGAGAGATAGAGTTCTGTATCAATGTCATACATGGTACGGATCCTATTTCTATGCCACCCTACAGAATGGCACCAGCTGAACTACAGAAGCTAAAAGAGCAGTTGCAGGAGTTGCTTGATAAGGGTTTCATCAGACCCAGTACATCGCCTTGGGGTGCTCCAGTATTGTTTGTGAAGAAGAAGGATGGTAGCCTTCACCTTTGTATCGACTACAGGCAGTTGAATAAGGTCACCATCAAGAACAAGTACCCACTTCCGAGGATCGATGATCTGTTTGATCAACTTCAAGGTGCTACATGCTTCTCTAAAATAGACCTGAGTTCTGGGTATCATCAGTTGAGGATCAGAAGAGGTGATGAGCCCAAGACAGCCTTCTGAACAAGATATGGCCATTATGAGTTTTTAGTAATGTCCTTTGGGTTGACTAATGCTCCAGCAACCTTTATGGACTTGATGAATCGGGTATTCCGGCCATACTTGGATCGGTTTGTGATAGTTTTCATTGATGATATCTTGGTTTATTCCAAGAGTGAGACTGAGCATGTGATGCATCTGAGAAGGGTACTTTAAACTTTAAGGGAGCACAGGTTGTATGCCAAATTCTCAAAGTGCAAGTTCTGGTTGCATCAAGTGGCATTTCTAGGCCACGTGGTTTCTCGAGATGGCATACAAGTGGACCCTAAGAAGATAGAGGCTATTACAGAGTGGTTAAGGCCAACTACAGTTAAGGAAGTATGGAGTTTCCTAGGTGTAGCAGGCTATTACAGAAGATTTGTGAAGGACTTCTCTAGAATTGCTGCACCTTTGACAAGGTTGACCCAGAAGAATGCTAAGTTTGTATGGATGGACAAATGCGAAGAGCATTTTCAGTTATTGAAAGACTTGTTGACGTCGGCCCCAATTCTAACTTTACCCTCTGGGAATGAAGGTTATACAGTGTATTGTGATGCTTCCAGAGTAGGATTGGGCTGTGTGTTGATGCAAAATGGCCAAGTGATTGCTTATGCTTCGAGGTAGTTGAAGAAGCACGAGTAGAACTATCCTACTCACGACTTAGAGATGGCAGCCATGGTGTTTGCATTAAAAATATGGAGACATTACTTGTACGGAGTGACGTGTGAGATATACACTGATCACAAGAGCTTGAAATATATTTTCCAGCAAAGGGACTTGAATTTGAGGCAGAGGAGATGGATGGAACTCCTTAAGGATTATGATTGCTCAATTTTATACCATCCAGGCAAGGCGAATGTTATTGCGAATGCCTTGAGTAGAAAATCAGTAGGCAGCCTTGCCCATATTAGCACGGAGAGAAGGCCCATTATCAAGGAGTTGCATGGATTGATCGATCAGGGATTGCAGATGAAGGTTACCCGAAAGTGCCTTTTAGCTCAATTCAATGTACGATCAGTATACTTGGATCGGGTTAGGGCAGCTCAGAGTAGAGACCCTCAGTTGTAGAGAATCATGTGTGAAGTACAATAAGGGCAGTCACGGGACTTTATGATTGACAGAGAAGGTGTATTGGGGTTGGGCACTAGGATTTGTGTGCCAGATGTTGATGACTTGAGAAAGGAGATCATGGAAGAAGCACATTTTTCTGCATATAGTGTTCATCCGGGTTCTACCAAGATGTATCATAATCTGAAGGATACATATTGGTGGAATGGAATGAAGAAGGACATTGCAGAGTTTGTATCCAGGTGTTTAACTTGCCAGCAAGTAAAGCTTGAACATCAGAGACCCTCGGGACTGTTACAACCCATGCCAATTCCTGAATGGAAATGGGATATGACAGCCATGGATTTCGTGACTGGGCTACCTCGAACTACTGGAGGTTATGACGCTATTTGGGTGATTGTTGATAGGTTAACTAAATCAGCACACTTTCTGCCTATAAAGAAGACATACTCTACTGATAGACTGGCAAGACTTTATGTCAATAGGATTGTTTGTCTACATGGAGTACCTGTGAGCATAGTGTCGGATAAAGGAGCCACCTTTACCTCAGTCTTTTGGCAAGAATTACACAAGGCCTTGGGTACCAGATTGGATTTCAGTACGGCCTTCCACCCTCAGACCGATGGTCAGTCCGAGAGGACCATCCAGACGTTAGAAGATATGCTGAGGATGTGTGTAATGGATTTTGGAGGACAATGGGATTCACACTTGCCATTGATTGAGTTTGCTTATAATAACAGCTATCATGCTAGCATCGAGATGGCTCCGTATAAGGCACTATATGGTAGGAAGTGTAGATCACCATTGTGTTGGGAGATTGGTGAGAGGCAGTTAATGGGACCAGAGTTGGTGCAGATCACTTCAGAGAGAGTCCCCATTATTCAGCAGCGATTGAAGACGGCCTTCAGCAGACAGAAGAGCTATGCTGACCCTAGGAGGAAGGATGCCTCCTTCATGGTTGGAGACATGGTGTTCCTAAAGGTGTCTCCAATGAAAGGAGTTATGAGATTTGGCAAGAAGGGTAAGCTAACTCTCAGATACGTTGGACCGTTTGAGATTCGTTCTAGAGTGGGTGAAGTGGCGTATAGGTTGGTGTTACCACCAGAGCTATCGAGGATCCATCCTGTATTTCATGTTTCCATGTTGAGAAAATACGTCCCTGATCCGTCTCACGTGTTGCAACCTTAAGTCGTAGAGCTTAGTGACGATTTGACTTACGAGGAGTACCCCGATGGCGATTGTAGATCGCCAAATCCGATAGCTATGAACTAAGGAGATACCGATGGTGAAGGTGCTATGGAGTAACCATTCTGCAGAGGATTGTACTTGGGAAACTGAAGCCGAGATGCGAGTTTCGTTTCTGTATCTCTTTCCTTCTTAGCCTTGTAATTCCTCTTTTCTTTCTTTTCTGGAATTCGAGGACGAATTCATATAAGGAGGGGAGACTGTAATACCCTATATAATTATTTAAAAAAAAACTCCAAGATTATTTTATAATCTTCGATAACTTCATTTTTCTTGGGTATGATTTTAATTTCTCCATTCAAAACAAATGGATTGGGCTGCTCTGAATGCATGAATATGAAACTATGGATTTAGCTTGAAACCACATGGCCTATATGTGTCGACCCAAACCCAAATCTATTTCACCCTTTTAGTTCCAAGTCCAAAAAAAATGCATTCCCACACTGGAAAAGAAGAGGCAGCTCAGACCAAGGGCTCATCAACCATCATGATCCTACTCCTTGAACACAGCCAAAATCATAGAAAATCCCCAATAAATTCACACACAAGGAAGCATGCCAATAACTATGTAGGTATCATCAGGCAGTCATAAGTGCTAAGCAGTTTCTCTATTTCAGCAATTTGGCCGTGGCGATTTTCTTTCTTCTTTGAGATGTATTTGGGCGAGTTGCTGTAGGCGAGAACTAATTCGAGAATTTGCGTCCTCAAGGCCTTCAAATGATGCTTTGCCCTTCCAGCTTGACAGTAAGTCATGCTCACCCGATTCCTTCATTTTCTTCCTTGATCTTGGTAAATCCTAGGTTAGTTAGTGTTGGTTAGTATGTATTGAAGTTAGTTTTGATTTTCTTTGGAATTTTTGGTAATTTAGTTAATTTCCAAAAAATTATTTAGTATTTAATTGGCTTTATTTGATAGTAATTTGAGTATAATTCATAACTAGGGTGATTGTTATTAATTATTTTGAGTGAAACAAATTTTATTGAAATTTTTAGGAATTATTGTAATTTTGGTAGAATTTTTGTAAATGTTAGTAATATTTTGCTAATTTTCGAAATTATGGTTATAAATTATGAAAATTTGATAAATGAGGTTATTAGTGAATATTATAAATTTTAGAACTCAAATTATAATTTTTGAGATTTTTATACTATTTTTATAAATATATTTGAGTTTATGCCAAATTTGATTTTTTGGTTAAATAATATTTTTGGGAGAAAATTTGTTGGTTGATTAAATGTTTTAATTATAGTAGGAAGATTTATTTTGAGAAAAATAAATTTTTGGCATGATTAAAGAATTTTAAGGAATTATTCTAGTATTAAAAGCACATTATGTAAATTGTGTATTTTAGGGGGGTAAAAATGTAATTTTACCCTAAATATGATAATATATATATTTTTTATTAGTTTTATTAATATTTAAAGGGTTTAGATAATTTTTATAAATTAATTGATATAATTTCCTAGTAGTGTAAAATTTTAAATGTCCAATTCCCAATATATATATATATATATATATATATATATATATCTATATATTCATATAATACATTACAAAGGTTTTCATTTGGATAATAATCATATTTATATTGTTGGTGGCGGAATGCAAATTTAATTGTTCAATTTTGAATAATTGAGATTTTATATAATTTTAGTTATTTTAGTATGTGTGTAATTGGAGAAATAAATATTATTAATTTTGATACTTTATTGAGTTGTGATCTCGGTCGGGGCAAATTGTAGTTTTGGGAGCCCGACTCGAGTTTGGGTGTTTGTGATTATTGGAAATGCATTTTCTATGCAGGTCTGACTCTACTTTTGGTAGAGAGATGTCCGTTTTACAGAGGAGACTCTGTCGAAATTTTGATAGATTTTCTCGTAAAACGTGAAACTGGTAAAATTCCTACCGTTAGTTAGGTTAAATCCTGTCTGTCGAGTCTCATCCGGTTTTCCTTGAGTCAGTCTTGAATTTTATTATTTTATTGATTTCTGATTTCGATTCCTTAGTCATGTTTTAAAAGTCGATTCATTATTTTTCTTTTAGAGCATATCGGAGCAGAAGCTGTGAGACCGAGGTAGACGCGTGGTCGTCAGCCTTCGCATTCATCCTGTAAGTCAATAGAATGATCTATGCGTGTGTTTATTCAAAGAATGCATGCGCTCATATTTCTATTATATTGATTTTATGATTTATTTAATTTAATGCTATTATTTAAGATTTAAATGCATTTTATTTATTTAAAATCGATTTTGAGAAATTTTGGTAGAACGGGCTACCTGGTTGGCTTCACCTGGACTATGTGCACATGGTAGAGATTGAGAGATGGATCCGATATAGATATATATGTTTGGTGAATGCTGGACTGGGACGGGTGCCTCGGTGGAAGCCTTTGCTCTTGGGGACCGCCAGTGAATGTAAGGTTATTAATGGACTGGGATGGGTGCCTCGGTCGATGCCTTTGCTCTCGGGGACCACCAGTGTCATATATTTGGATTAAGTGAATGGCTACGGCTTGGTGCCTCGGTTGATGCCCTTGCTCTCGGGGACCGATAGTCTAGTTGGAATAAGTGGGCCCAATTGGCCATGTAGATTGTTGGGTTTAGGGTTCTACCGAGATTTTTCAAAAGTTATAAATATATATATTATAAATTATTTTCGCTATAAACATATATAGTTTTCAAAAAGGTTTTCAAACCGTACAGCTCTTTTTATTGACTTACTCAGTGAGGTCTGATTCCCCTCAATTTATTTTTTTCAGGAGCTTGGGATTTCGACCTTAGACTACCTCCACGCCGGGTTTCCTCTTCACCGGCTATTTTATGTAGGTCATTGTAAGTTGTACTGTGTGTTAATCTAGGTTGTTGCAGCAGTATATATTCTAAGTATTTGTATGGTTTAAACATAATTGTGTAGTTTATTTATGTAAACCACGCTTATGTGTGAGATTCAATTTGATTTATAATATGAGATGTTGAAACACATTATTATTTAAACAGTTGAAATTGTGTAATTTGAAAAAAAATCAGTTTGATAATGTGTTCTATTTTAAAATAAAGTCTAAAATATGAATGGTTTTATTTTTCTTTTAGGCTTACTACGGGTTTCGGGGGCTTTAAGCCTACCCATTCCCTAGTGTCGGTCACGTGCCCTTGGGCTGGGGTCGTGACGCTTCCTCCTAGCTTCGGTTCTTCTTCATTTGTGCTGTCTTCTGCCGTGACTGCTACTCCTTCTTCTCCATTCTTTCCGGTGGCAGCAAGCTTCCTTTCCCCAGCCTTTCAAGCTCGACAGTAAGCCATGCTCACCAATCTCTTTCTTTCTTCCTTGATCTTGATAATTTTGGTAGATTTATTTAGTTAATTGATGTTTTTAGTGTTTAAGGAGGTTGATTCTGATTTTTTGGAAATTTTTGGTGAATTAATTGATTTTTCCAGAATTTTTATTTGATATTTATTTGGTTTATTTGATGTTTATTTGGGTTTAATTAGTAATTGGGGTGATTGTTGTTAATTATTTTTGGGTGTATTAATTTTATTAATTTTTTTTAGGAATTATTGTGAATTTGGTAAAATTTTTTAATATTTTAGTAATATTTTGTTTATATCCGAAATTATTTGTAAAAAAATTATAAAATTTTGATAATTGAGGTTATTATTAAATGTTATTAATTTTAGAACTTAAATTATAGTTTTTGTGATTTTTAAACTATTTTAATAAATATTTTTAGGTTAAATTATATTTTTTTAGAAGAAATTATTGGTTGATTTTATGTTTTAATTATTAGGAAGATTAATTTTGAGAAAATAAATTTTTGGGGAGATTAAATAATTTTAAGGAATTATTTTTTAGTATGAATAATACATTATGTAATTTATGTATTTTAGGGGGTTAAAAATGTAATTTTATGCTAATTATAGTTGAATATATTTTTGTTAGTTTTATTAATAATTAAGGGGTTTAGACAATTTGTATAAATTAATTGATATTTCTAATTAAGTGGGGTTAATTTTGAATATTAATTCCAAATATATATATATATATATATATATATATATATATATATATATATATATATATATATATATATATATATATATATATATAATATATATATATATTATAATGGTTTTAATTTAGGCTTTAATTATGTTTTAATAATGAAATACAAAATTTAGTCGTTTAATTTTTGAATAATTGAGATTTTATATATTTTATTTATTTTTAGTATATGTGTATGTGAAATATGTATTTTGAGAAATAAATGCTATTAATTCTTGATATTTTGTTGAGTTGTGATCTCGGTCGGGGCTAAATGTAGTTTTGGGAGCCCGACTCGAGTGTGGATGTTTGTGGATATTAGAAATGCATTTTTATGCAGGTCTGGCTCTACCTTTGGTAGAGAGATGTCCGTTTTACAGAGGAGACTCTGCCGAAATTTCATTAGATTTTCTCGTAAAATGTGATATTCGTAAAATTTCTACCGTTAGGTAGGTTATATCTTATCTATCGAGTCTTGTCCGGTTTTCCTCGAGTCAGCTTGGAATTTCATTTTTTTGTTGATTGTTGATTCCGATTCCATAGTCATGTTTTAAAAGTCGATTTGTTATTTTTCTTTTAGCGCATATCAGAGCAGAAGCTGTGAGATCGAGGCAGTCGCGTGGTCGTCAGCCTTCGCATTCATCTTGTAAGTCAATAGAACGATCTGTGCATGTGTTTATTTAATGCGCTCATATTTTATTATATTGATTATAGGATTTATTTAATTTAATGCTATTACTTAAGATTTAAATGCATTTTATTTTAAATGCATTTTATTTATTTAGAATTGATTTTGAGAAATTTTGGTAGAATGGGCTACCTGGTGGGCCTCACCAGGACCGTGTGCACATGGTAGAGATTGAGAGGTGGATCCGAATTATATATGACTGGCGAATGTTAAACTGGGACGAATGCCTCGGTGGAAGCCTATGCTCTCGGGGACCGCTAGTGATTATAAGGTTAATAATGGACTGGGATGGGTGCCTCGATCGATGCCTTTGCTCTCGAGGACCGACAATGCCATATATTTGGATTAAGTGGATGACTACGACATGGTGCCTCGGTTGATGCCTTTGCTTTCAGGGATCGGTAGTCTAGTTGGAATAAATGGGCCCAGTTGGCCATATAGATTTTTGGGTTTAGGGTTCTACCAAGATTTTTCAAAAGCTACACCTATACACTATAAATTATTTTCACTATAAATATATAGTTTTCAAAAAGGTTTTCAAACTGTACAACTCTTTTATTGACTTACTCAGTGAGGTCTGATTCCCCTCAATTTATTTTTTTTTCAGGAGCTTGGGAGTTCGACCTCAGACTACCTCCACGCCGGGTTTCTTCTTCACCGGCTATTTTATGTAGGTCATTGTAAGTTGTACTGTGTGTTAATCTAGGTTGCTGCAGTAGTATATGTACTAAGGATTGTATGGTTTAAATATATTTGTGTAATTTAATTGTGTGAACCACGCTTATGTATAAAGATTTAAGTTTAATTTATAATATGTGATGTTGAAGCACGTTTTATTTAGCACTTGAATTTTTTTATTTTTTTTAGAAAAATCAATTTGATAATGTGTTCTATTTTAAAATAAAGTTTTAAATTGTAAGGTGTTGTTTATCTTTTCCTTAAGGCTTACTACGAGTTTCGGGGGCCTTATGCCTTCCCATTCCCTAGTGCCGATCACGTGCCCTCGGGTTCGGGTCGTGACATGTTTATTCTTAAAAATATCAGTTTGATAATGTGTTCTTTCATGAAATAAAGTTTTAAATTTGAAGGTTTTATTTTTCTTTTCTTTAAGGTTTACTATGGGTTTTGGGGGTCTTATGCTTACCCATTCCCTAGTGTCACCCTTAGATTTAGGTCATGACAAATATAAACTGGGATGGGTGCCTCAGTGGAAGCCTTTGCTCTCGGGGACCGCTAATGATTGGAAAGTTAATAATGTACTAGGATGGGTACCTTAGCTCTCGAGGACCGCTAATGTCATGTATTTGGATTAAATGGATGACTGCGGCTTGGTGCCTTGATTGATGCCTTTGCTCTCGGGGATCGGCAGTCTATGTGGATTAAGTGGGCCCAGTTGGCCATTTAGAAATTTGGGTTTAGGGTTCTACTGAGATTTTTTTTTCAAAAGCTATATATATATGATATAAATTATTTTCACTATAAGTATACGGTTTTCAAAAAGATTTTCAAACCATACAACTCTTTTTATTAACTTACTCAATGAGGTCTGAATCCCCTTAATCTATTTTTTTTTCAGGAGCTTGGGAGTTTGACCTTATACTACCTCTACGCTGGATTTCATCATCACCGGTTATATTATATAGGTCATTATGAATTGTATTGTAGTAGTAACTCTAGAATACTATGGTAGTGTTTGTACTATGAGTTTGTAAAACTTAAGTATACTTATGTATTGCATTTTAATGAACCATACTTATTTATAATGTTTTAAGATTGATGATATTTGATAATGGAGAATATTTTATGTTGCGCACAATTATGCTTATTTTTAGAAAAATCAGTTTGATAATGTGTTCTTTCATGAAATAAAGTTTTAAATTTGAAGGTTTTATTTTTTCTATCTTTAAGGCTTACTATGGGTTTCGGGGGCCTTATGCCTACCCATTCCTTAGTGCCGGTCACATGCCCTCGAGTTTGGTTCGTGACAATTATAATATATTTTATATTTTAATAATTTAATATATGTATATATACATGTATATTAACCTCTAAATTATATATACTATATACATACATACACACACACACACACACATATATATATACACACACATACTTATACATATATAACACCTAAAATATTAATAACCCTAATTTATATATGTGTATGTATATATAATAACTCATAAAATAACAATAACATTAAAAAAAAAATTATGCACTAAATTGAATATTATCAAAATAATATTATTCAAAGTAGTAAATATAAATAACGTAATTTAGTTATCCGAAATAATAAGTCTCGAAATAACTATTTACGTGGAAAATCATAATTAAACATAAAATAATAAATATTCACCACAAAATAATAAAATATTCAAATATAACTTTTGAATTTATCAATACTGTATATCTCATTTTAAAATAAATTAATTTAAAAATAGGATTATTTCATAATAGTTAACTATTATGTTATATTTTATGGATTTGTTATCTGTAGTAAAGATTTGTATGAATGGTGATTATTATATTTTAACAAAGATTGTTTTTGATATTATGTTATTTGTATTATTTATTTTATTTAAACATTTCATTTTATTATTATCTATATTTTATTAAAAATTTTCCTTAAGACTTACTGTAAATTTTTGTTACTTTATGTATTTTTATTCCTTATTGCGGATTATGTGCCATTTGACTTCGTGTTGTGACATCTATGCTTTTAATTTACATATAGTTTAGAAATATTTCAAAAAAATTATAACATTCATATTTGTAACTTTCAAAAAAATTAATTTCTTAAATCTATAGAAATTAAGAAAGTATCTTTAAAATATTTACTCTTAAACTTTAAAGATTAATAAAATAAAACTACAAAAATTAAATTGTTAAAAAATATATAAAATTAAGGAATTTAAGCTTATGTTTGTTTTTTTTTTTTAAATAAAAGTTTAGGGAGTAAGAAATGTATTCTACTTATATATTTTTAATAATGACTAATATAAATTATTGTAATTACTTAGAGTGTAAAATATTTATATTATTTATTATTTATCCAGTGGTTGAACACAGCATCAATGTTTGAATATAAAATATTTAAAGTATTTATGATAATACATCCATGAAAGACACCGAGTAAAGTCCAGTTAAGATCTAATTGGCAACCATTAACAGATTCCATGATTTGAATGAACTGACTACTCCGATGACAAGACTCGAATATTACATTCTTTCACTTCCTTTTCACCACAAAGCGTGGCAGATTTTTTGGAGCTTGTTCTTTCCATGTCAAAGATCATCAGTTCTTTTTTTAATGTTTGATTAATTTATTCAACAAGTTTTAGTGTTGAAAACTAGTTAGTGAATTTTTTTTTTTTTTTTAATATGCACG
Organism: Mallotus nudiflorus; assembly: GCA_947683625.1. Taxonomy (NCBI): domain Eukaryota; kingdom Viridiplantae; phylum Streptophyta; class Magnoliopsida; order Malpighiales; family Euphorbiaceae; genus Mallotus; species Mallotus nudiflorus. Next base: position 24,076 of record CANTUR010000170.1, read on the forward strand.
CACAAATAAATTTAGGATGCATTTATGGGATTTTTCTCACAAGAATTTCAACACTTAAGTTAGTGTGGGGTATATGAGAAAATAAGTTGAATATAGTGTATGTTATATATGTTTAAAATGAATGAATTGTGAAAATATAAGAGGTCTCAAACTTGATTAGATTTAGACTTTTTTATTGATAGATCCTTATCTTTATAAGACTAGCTTTCTTTGTCACTAGTGAACCGGGTTTTTTTTTTCCTTTGAATTTGAACTCCTTTTGAATAATAATATTAGGGGTATCAAGTGTTAGGATGCGTTTAGACTTAAGTTAAATGAAGGTAAATATTATTCATGTAATATATTAACTCTTTTTAATTCTATTTGGCAAATTTAAAACATTAACGTTAACGTCATTTCTTTATATTTTGTGTAATTTAGTTGAAGAAAGATTGCAGGGATGTAAAAAGTTATTTTATTGAATTTTTTTATTTTTCTATTATTTTATGTTTAGTTATAAATTGCTTTTCTTCTCTTTTTTTTTTTTTTACATTAATGAGACACAAATCAAATTTATAGAAAATATATGAATCAATTTATTTCTCTTTATTCTTTGGATAAGTATAAAAAAGTTCCATATGGTTGTACTATTTTTATTTAAAGATTTGTAATATTTTTTATGATATTTAAAGAAATGTATTTTCATTTTTTAACACTTTAAAAATTTATAAATTAATATTATCATTATTCTATAATAAGATTTTAATATAACAATATTTTTCAATAATAAAAATGTTTTACATGTGATTTACCATCAATATAACTATTTAATACTTTTAAAAATATTATAAATTTATTTTAAAAAATATTTCTTTTTATTCTTAATAAAATAAAAAGTATATCTTATTTTTATTAATTGTATGCTATACTACTTAATAAATAATTTTTTTAATTAAAAATTCATGTTATTTTAACATTATATCATATATTTTTAATAATATTATTGAGTAATATATTAAAATACAAATAAAATCAAATTACAAACTCTTAACTATTACGAAAAATACCACAGTCCTTTAAGCGAAAATATGTCCTACGATGGGATACTTCTTTGTACTTATTTATTTATTTATTTATTTTATGTTTAAGAATATATAAAAATATATTATGTAACTTTATCTTCATGAAATTTTTGTAATAATTTCTTAATTATTTGATATTTTAAAAATTAATTTCATTGTTTATGAAAATTGTAATAATTTATTTATATTATTTTAATTATTTCATATAAATTAATATTTTTTAAAAAATCAATTATACAGATTATACATCGTCCTTTATTTATCAAACAAAATTAACAATTTAACTATTACACATATAAATATTATTCTCTTAATTGTTACACTTATAACTATTACACCTCACATTTTTAACCTTGATATAATTTCATCCTTAACGTTGTATTGTATGCTTTCTTTTTTCTTTAGTTCTTATATGTACTTATAGTATAGATATTGTCAATGAATGTAATATAGATAAAAATCTCTTTAAATAAAATAATAATATTAAAATATCATTTACATATTAAATAGGTGTATTTCTAACAATTGAAGCCCACTCCTTTCCTAAAAAAAAAAAAAAAATCACTCCTAAATTTTTAGAGTCATTTGATTTATATTTTTAAATTAAAATTGAAATAAAAAGGAATTGAAAATGAAATGAAAAATGTTCACAAATTGTTTTATTTACTATCAAATGGGAATCGCAATCACTATTATTTATTTATAAAATTCTCTTTATAATTATTTCTTACATATTAAAAAATGAGTAATATTGTTACAATTATTAAAAATTAATTGGCTCAATTCTCCATAAGAATAAGAATTCATTTCTTAAGGGTTAAGAAAAAGAGCTCAATGTTAGAGTTTAGTAGGGATTCATCAAGTTCGCATGCGATATTTTTTGTGAAAATAGATATATAAATTCTTTTAAAAAATTATGGTGAAGAGAACAGATTGATTGTCTAAAAATATGAGTTAAAGTGTAATAAACTTTTACATTGTGTATAATTCAATTTCATTAAGAAATTTATTTTATTTTTAAAATGAATTCCAAATGAAATTTTAATAATAAAATATGTTAAGTTCAAATGAATAATTTATATAATTTATTTTAAAATAAATTTTAAATTTTGTTATATTATATTTGATATAAATTTAAAATTAAAATTAATTTTAAATTTTGATTAGAGACTATCCTTTAGATAAAAATATACTTTTGAAAATAAAAATATTAAGTGATATTTTACTTATTTTAGAAATATAAATTTAAAATTTGTGAACTTCATTTGAAAATTTCAAATATTTTATTAAAATTTGATCTATCTATAAATTATTTCACAAATTTAAAATTATAAATAAATTTTATAATATGTTCATTTAAATTAAATATATATTATTTAAAATTACAAATAAATTTTAAAAAATCTTATAAATTTTATTTATATCTAACACACACAAAAAAAAAAAAAAAAAAAAAAAAAACCTCTATTCTGCATTATCTTCTTTGACAGAAACTCAGTGTCAGGGTGAGAGAGCTAATTTTCATAAGGCCATCTCTAATCCAAAATAGCAATTTGCTGTAAATTTTGTAGCAAATTGTTGTATATACAGTAATGTATCTCCAACTCATGACATCAATTTTCACACCAAAAAAAATATAATCTAAATATTCTTATTTATTTCTTATTATTTATTACTTTCTTACATTTTATTATTTTTATAAATTACACCTTTACTTTTTATTTTTTATATATTAATAGTTATTTATAAATAATCTATAATTAAATATTATATTTATTTTAATCATAATTTAGTTTAATAATTAATTATTTTAATTCAAATTGTGATATGAGTGCAACTAAAATTTTGTAAAACTAATAGTTAAATAAATATTTTCTATTAATTATTATTAAAATATAAAATATCACAATTTATTTTATTAAAACACATAAAACATTACAATGCATTCAGTTTTGTGAATTAATATAAATAATTATATAAATAACAAAAATATAAATAATAAGACATTAAACTAATTTTGTATTTTGTTAATTAAAAAGTTAATAAAATAAATATTATGTAAAAGAAAATAAAATAATTAGGATGAAATTGATTTAAATTATTAAACATGTAAAAGTATATGACTATTATATATATTAAAAAAATAATATCTGTTGTAATGAATAATATGTAACAAAATTATTGCATACTATTTACAACAGCAAAATAGATTAACAAATTATTATCACAGTTCGATATGGTTCCCTTTGATCATTAATGTGAAGTTGTTGTTGCTATTATTATTATTATTATTATTATTATTATTATTATAAAAATATGATATTGCAAAAATACAACTAACATAATAAACAAGCAACACAATTGGCGGCGCTGCCCGTTGATTCGAGGCTAAATTGTACAAAAATGAAAACGTAGATACAAAAAATGCAAAAATGAATATGATAAAAAGATATTTTCTTAAAATATGCAAAAATAAAAATACAAGTAAACATATAAATACTAAAATTATAAAGATATATAAATATATTAAAAAATAAAAATAAAAATATGAATTTTATATATAATATTAAAACTTTATTTGTTACTATCAGCCAATATTATAATTATAAATTATTTTGTTTACAAATAAAATAAGTTATAACTTAAATATTTGAAAATCCCTTCTAAATTTATTTTTTATCTAAGAAATTAAAAATGTACTTTCAAAATGGAAATATATATGTTTTCTAATTCTTCAAATTTATAAAAATGATTTTCAAATATATTCGATAAATTTTTTAAATTTTTATAGGAAAACATTTTTTTGTAGAACCAAATACAAGAAGAGAAGAAGAAATACAATATGAGATTCAATTCATTTTTCACATATCTTTATAGAATTTTATACATTCTAATATACATATTGTACATGGCGGGGTTTAAAGCACGCTAAAGTATTTGGTAATTATGGTATTGTGTGAGCTCGATATCTATTAGAAAATACGAAATAAGTTATAAAACCTACTCAGAGATAGAGTCGTCACCCGAATGAAAGTCGGGATACATTCTACAACAATTAAATCCCATGGAGCTTCCCAGAAGCCATCATCAGAGATCGGGTTCAGAAACTGGGTATGAACATTTGAATGCCTACCCAACCTTACAGTTGGCCTTTGTTTACGTTTCGTAATTTATTACCCTTAATTCTTCAAAGATTTCCTTATTATTACATGGATTACAATTTCCTTCAAACAATTGTTGCATTTTATAATTAGGTATGAATTTGCACATTAATTAAATTCATGCGACTAGTCCCAACATTCACCACAAATAAAACAAAAATTATAATTTATAACCATACATTCCAAATCAAGTGGGGGAGGGATTAAGATTACAATGCTTATGCGAAAATAAAAGTACTTGATTTAAGTAAAACCTCTCAAGAACTAATTAATAGGATAAATACTTGATGATTATAAATCACTGATGAATCCCTACAACAGGCAAAATGTTAGTTCCTCAAAATACATAAAGATCTTATATAAAAATCCATAAAGTCAACTCAAGAAACTATTAAGTAAGCAAAGGTACAAAGCCATAAAATGTAAATGTTAAATTTTTAATTTGAACAATGCTGCGAGGTTCGTATGAAACAAACTTGAGTATTTAAGGCCTATACATGCATAAGAATGCTATATAATACATAAAAAATAAGACAAAGCCATATAAGATCCTGTCAGAGTGGCGATCACCTAATGAACAGTCTTAGATGACCCTCAAACTGACAAATCTTTAATTGTAAGTAAAGATCTACTATTAAAAGCTAGTTAAATGCATAACTACAACTCAAACTCAAGGAATCACAGTAACAACAAGACACATTACAAAAAATACACAAGAAAAGTGAATGTACAAATTAGTAAATGAATAAACTAGAGATTATGCAATCAAGTAAAAAGATCATGCAAATCTATAAGTTAAGCTCGAAGAGAATTAAGATAATTACTGAAGAATGAGCTTTCAAAATGTTGGCCCTTAAAAATTAATGGAGATGTTGATCTTCTCCTTGAATGCAAGCTTCTTCCCTTCTCTTTCTCAAGCAAATGAATCTCTAGGCTTTTCTCCTCTCAAAACATTCTTCCTCCCTTTTTCCCAAAGTTCCCTTTTCTCTACAACTCCTTTTTTTTTTTTTGCTAAGTTTTTCTCCTCCAAAAAAATGCTAAAAGTCCCCTATATCTCTCTCTTTTTTCCTCCTTTTATTCACACCCCTAGCCCATACCCCTACTACGACCCTCCATCATTGCATTTTCTAGCCCCTTTCTTCTCCCAAGGATTTTTTTTTTAAACTAGAGGTTGGGTTACATAGGAGGTAGGTCCATCAAGTTGGCTGCCCTAACCATTTCTGTATTTAATATATAAGCAAGTGGCTACTATATAGGCGGTGTCTCTACGATGAGGCAATTGCCTCTTTAGTAGCTACTATAGAGGCGATCGCCCCTTCAACAACTATCAATTTCTAAATTCTTCTCATTTTCCTGCAAATTACATTGGGTTATATTGTATTTGTATCATTTATGATTGAAAACTAAATTGATTAGTCATGCATTTGTGATTTTGGGTAAAAAAAAATAGAAAATCGTTCCTTGTAATGGGGTGATCACCTCATCTTTATTATAAGGGACAATCACCTCTGTGTCAGCATGTAAGGGATTGCCTTATGCCCAGTGATGATCGCCTCATACACAGAGGCGATCGCCTTTTCTATAAGGCATTGTGCCTCTATGACATGGCAAACGAGCCTGTCTATGATCATTTGGTCATTTTATTTTGCAAAATAATAAAATTGAGCAATATTTATTCAACTTCCCTAACTCTCATTCCTTCTCTTTTGCAGCATGATGCATAGACATTCAAGGGCATTGAAACTTCCATGAGGCCCTAGTTTTCTATGATGACTTGACCGATGACCAAAAGGATCGGATCTAGGACACCAGATTTGAGGACTTCATACTTCACTCCTTTTGGAGTAGGGTCAGACAGACTATTAATCGCTCCATGCACTGATGAAGAGGTGGTTTAACATGATATATACCTTTTACCTTTCATTCGAGGAGCTCACTTTAGACCTTGTCTCTTTCACTACCATCACCGGGATCGCGTGTGCTACAGATCTTGTTCCCTTTGACACAAGCCTTCACTAGCTAACCCCAGACAAGGTTGCCTACATCGAGTGCCTTTTATGTATGGTCTCGCACATGAAAGGGACCCATACCCTTAAACTTGACTTGATATGGAGCTTTTATACCCCAGATAGAGCTGTAGTAATAGTCACTCCCCATGAGATAAACCAGTTGGCAAGAGCTTTCTTGATTTACCTTGTCAACATCACCTTCTTTTCTGACACTACCAGCTTGATAGATTTGATATTCCTACTGCCTCTCTAGGACTTAAATCAGGTGTCTTCATTTGATTGGGGCAGCTATGCCTTAGCCTACTTATACCAGAGCATGGTGAATTCTGGCACGCTATATTGGTAAATTCCACCTCCCCCTTTTCTTGAGTCATTTTAATATCTGCTCACTGACATTTACTATCCTTATTCTTTTACAGGTTTGGGCCCTAGAGCTAGAGCTGCTCGTTAATGTATTGCGAGTAGGGGATGATTTCCCTACCATCAATAAGTAGGGTGGCAGCCGTGTTCTGAAGAGACATCTGGCCAGAGTACACATTCACTGACAGTATTTAAACTCTTTGACACAGGATGTGATTCCTACAATGCTCACATTGCATGTTAGTAATTTTAAAAATTTTACATACTTAGTTGTTGATACTTCCATTGCAGATTCGGAATGATTTATGGAGTCCTGAGGGTAGATAGAATGTGGAGATGACTCATTCCATATCATTAGCTTAGAGGAGGATCCTCTTTTATAGGCCAAGCTACTGAGTCTAGTACCTTGGTGAGCAAATTCTGAATTGGAACCATGGAGCTGGCTTGAGACGTGTACCTAAATCCCCTTAAAGGAGTATATTGTGGACTCATGAGCTGGAGGGGTTGAGCTAGATCATTAAAGAGCTAGCCATGAACTATACCATCTCGATTAAGAGTCGGTACATGGAGTTTATTAAACCCACCTCTTACAAACAGTTCCTTTAGTTGATGCCTCCACCTCTTAAGTAGTTGTTTAACACTCCCTCATATCCAAAGTTATCATATCTTGACACGATCTTCTCCTATTTTTAGGCCGTAGTGACCAGACCTGCACCCTAGACCAAACCTTAAGAGTGAGAGAGAGAGAGAGAGCCTTTGAGACATCATCTGCATCCGAGCAAAGAGGGGACTTTGACTACGATTGAGGAGATAAGATCCCCTAACACCTCCAACTCCTAGTTTATCGCTAGTAGTTTCATTCACACCCCAGATTCTTTAACTCATTGTTAGGTTCCTCCTGAGGAGTTTTCTCGTCAGTTCTTGACCTTAAACAAGGAGCTCACACATGCATGTACTCCTGGGGATGCTGCTCATGTGAATTTTCTCTTAACTTATCTCCTGAATCATTCTCAATACCTTTATCAGTTTTAACATTCTTTTAATAACATAGATTCTTCTGAAGCAAGCCTATACATGTATTAGATGATTGAGGCTAAAGGACTATATATTGGACATCACCCAGAAGTGGAGGATAACAATCTTTACAACACCTATATGTATGTATGCTTGTATGATTTACTAACCTGTGATCTTTTTGAACAGGATCGTAATGAGGCCAACCAAGTAAGGATTGCCACCCTCAAGTGACAGATTGAAGTTCTCTAGATCAATAAAGACAATGATGATGATGAGGATAGTAGCAATGGCGGCATCGGAGGAGGGGACGACCTTAAGGGTACTAAGTCTTATTCTTGATAGACTAGAATCTATGAATTATCCCCCTTTTGCCTACTATTACTATGTATATGTTTACTTCTGAAATTTGTACATTTTAACTTTTTATTAATCAAATGCTTGCAAAATTCAACTTTTATTTTAATGAATTTTATTTTTGCATACAATTCTAGTAATGATAATTGTAGAAATGTTTTCCCCCTCTTTTATTTATGTTCTTCAATTTACAAGGCTAAAACGATTATGATCCGGTAGAAACTTGCTAATTGTCATCAAAGAGATGATGTCTTTCTACTAAAGAGGTGATTGCCTCTTTATACTAAGGTGGCACCTCTTTGATAAGGTGATTGCCTAATCATCAAGTTAGTTTCTCCCTTTTTAGCTCATAATCCTTCACCTTTAGCCCTAATTTCATACATCTTTGCCCTAAACTTCTATTTTCTCTCATTAGATACCCTTAAAAGCCTGAATTATGACCGAAAGAAGCCTCAAACTATTATAATTAATACTAAAGAGCTTAGACAACACATCATAGGCCAAATTAAAGAGGTTTCACTTGTTTGTCTTCAAATTGCTTCACGCTAAAAGAACCAACTTCCCATTTCTTCATGTAGTAGCTCAGTTTTGGGATCATAAAAAACATGTTTTTTGGTTCAATATGGTTGAGTTATTTCCCTTACCAGAGGAGTTTAAAGCCCTCATAAGTTGTCAAATGGATTCTTTATGCCAACTCGCAATCCTTACACTTGGAATCCTAGACTCATATTTTGTTTACTATTAGATGGCTCGGTTATTCAATCTTCCACCCCAGTATTCATCTCACTACCTTCTTGGCTCAAAGGTTACCTTAGAACCCTTCCTTAAAGCTGCCTCAGACATAGACAAGGAGAAGCCTATTGGCTTTGGATTATGGCCCTTTGCTTGTACGGCCAATTCCTACTTTTCTCGCCATCTGGAACTATGATTCAAAACTCCTACATATTTTGGAATAAGTGCAAGCACGACTCCATCCATTCCTCCTCATTATAATGAAAACCATAATTGGACTGGACAACTTTGTGGAGACTGTAATTTTTTGGAAGTCCATTCTTATTGGAGGTAAGCTATTTAGTTTCTAACTTCTATTTTCTAATTTGCTAGCATTTTTTATTTATCCATCACTCCTATAAATGTGGTTTCATGAAAAGCTGAGACTAATTGAGCCTCCCCAAGACATAGCATGGTATAAAGCTAAGCATTATTGAACTAGAAAACTATATCATATACTAGAGAACATTTAGAGTTGGCTATCCACATTCCCCGACACTTTATCCAATGGATGTACCCATGGTGGAAGTAGCAACATGTGACTTTTTAGTCATACACTTATTGTACTTTAGTTGTTGGCCTTCATTTCACCACCTTTTATAATCCTACTTGTCTCTGCCACCACTATGGACAAAAGCAACTAATAATGGAGTTAGTGCATGAGTTTGAGCTAGGACCCCTTACCCAGAACTTCCTGGATAACCTAGTGGCTACTTGGTCTTGGAGAATCATCCAAAGGAACATAGAATACAATGGGGATCCAACCACCGATGATCATTATAAGGCGTGGATTCAATTGCAACTAGCAAAAAGAGATGAGTTTATTAGAAATAAAAGAATAAGAGAATTATAAGCATCAAGTGCTCGAGATACTCAACAAAAAAGGAGAAAAAAAATTATTTCATGAATTGAGTTGTCATTTCTCTTTTATTAGATAGAGTTTTCCTTTTCAGTTAAACAGTTTATAATAGACACTTAACACAATGTTTAACAATAATTAAAGTAATTAGTTTCATATAACTTGAGCACAATATGAATATACATTTTGCTTCTAACATAACTCATATCATTAGTTGGCTTGCCCTTGGAAGTTTTCCAATTAATCATTTTCATCTCTCTCTCTTTCTCTTTTTACATGTCCTGAACTTTTACCTGGACCACCTCTTTTAAGGTTTTCAATCCAGCAAGACTCTTTTTATTTTTTATTTTTATCTCTAACTTTTGCCTAGACAACCTTTTTTGAGGTTTTCTCCCTAATGAGACTTTTACATAAAGTACTTCTTGAGCTTGTTTAGGTTGATGGGCTCTTAAAATTCATTCCCTTCAATGTCAGATAGGATAGTTGTACCTTAGGAGAATAATTTTTTACCACATACGAACCTTCCCAATTTAGTATGAATTTCCCTCGTGGGTCAATCATAATTGACTTTGTAAACTTCATCACTAAGTCTTCTTCTTTGATATTTCTTTGCTTGATCTTCTTATTGTAAGCCTGGGCTATCCTCTTTCGATACAGTTGAGAATGGTAAATAGCTTTCATTCTTTTTTCATTAAAAATTGTTAGCTACGCCAATTGACTTTCCACCCATTGGTATTCAGGAATCTTTGACTCTAAGAGAACCTTTAGTGACCAAACCTCGACCTCTATTGGCAACATGGCTTCACACCCATACACTAAGGAATATGGAGTGGCTCCTATTGAAGTTCCAGCAGTAGTTTGATATCCCCATAATGCAAACTATAAGTAATTCAAAAAATTCCAATAATTCTCCATCATCTTAGCTGGGATCCTTTTTATATTCTTATTTGCAACTTTTAAAGCCCCATTTGCCTATGGCCTATATGAAGATGATATGTGGTGTTCAATTTTATAGTTTTTTAATAGTGCAACCATCTATGCTTGAAATTGGATGCCATTATCAGTAAGAAGGTGATGCAGCAACCTATATCTGCAAATTATATTCTTCTCAATAAACTTTGACATTTGCCTCAAGCCGACTATAGTATAGGACTCAGCCTTGAACCATTTGGAGAAATAGTCAATCGCCATGATAACATATCGATGACCGTTCGATGCCCTCTGCATTATCTCACCTATAAATATCAATTCCCCATACTATAAATGGTCAAGGAGAAGTCATGCCTTGAAGCTCCATGGACGAAAAATGGCTCACATCCCCATAAGCTTGACAATTGTGGCATCTCTTTATAAACTTAACACAGTTTATTTCCATAATGGTCCAAAAATAACCTTGGCAAGCTATCTTCTTCATGAGGATGGTACCATTCATATGTGGTTCATATATCCCTTCATGGATTACTTCTGTCAGTTTCTAGGCTTCCTCTTCATTGACACATCTCAAGTGGACAGTCGTAGGCATTCTTTTGTACAACATTCCATTGTGGCTAATAAACTGTCGGGATAGCATTCATAGAGACATCCTTTCTTTCTTATCAACATCTTTAGGGGACTATCCTATCTCCAAGTATCACTGCAAATCATGAAACCAAGGCTTCTCAGTGGTATCCACTAGCATCATCCTTATTTCTTTATAGCAAAGGGTTTGAGACTTTGTTAATATTAGGGGCCTGACCTTTGTTTATTTTCCACTTTCCTATATAGAAGCCAGAGTAATTAGAGCATCAGCTATCTGGTTCTCTTCTCTTGGTAGATGAATAAATTCACATTGAGTAAAAAATAGTGATAGCAGCCGAATAATTCCTATACAGACACATTTTGTCTTCCTTTACTTCTCACTTATTAGAAGCCTATTTTACTTCCAGCACGAATCTCCGTACATGATTTTATTACTTCAAATTGAAGCCTTTTGGCCATCGAGATCATTTCCCCTTCTAGCATGATTAAGATTAAATCAATACCCACCCTTTTATTATTGACTTTTCTGTTAAAGTACATTTTCCACCCTTGTAGCTCTATGGCCTCCAAGTGTTCATTAAGAAATTATAATTCCTATTCTTGCTCATTGACTACTAAATTCTGAGCCAAAAGTCTACTACCACCCTTCCCTTTACTACTTTTTTCACTACATAATCAATGTCAAATTCAATGAGCAACACTAACCATTTGGCTAGCTTTCCTATGAGTAAAGGAGTTTATTGAAGGTACTTGAGGGGATCATGTCTAGAAATTGCTTATACTTTATAGGATTAAAAGTAATATTGGAGCTTCTTCATCACCAAAATTATAGCCAGACACGTTTTCTCTACCAAGCTATAGTTGGCTTTATACGAGAGGAGCTTCTTACACAAGTAATGCACCACATGTTGAATCCTCTCTTCATTTTCTTAAGCTAGCATTGCCTCTATTGCATCCTTTTTTAATCACTAGATATAGGATTAAGGGCTTACCCAGCTTCAGTGGCTGTGGAACTAAAGGATTTACTAAATATGTCTTAATGGCTTTAAAAGCTTGTTGACATTCGTCATCCCATATCACAAGCTGATTTTTCTTTAAAAGTTTAAAGATTGGTTTACAAATAGTAATCAACTTAGCTATAAACCTACTAATATACTGCAATTATCCCATCAACCCTTTGACTTCTTTTTCATTTTTAAATCGGGCATTTCCTAGTTGCCTTAACCTTATCTAGGTCCACTTCCAATCCTCTGTGACTAATAATGTGTCCCAGCAGCTAACTAGACATTACCCCAAAAATGGACTTCTTTGGATTCAGTCTAAGATTGTACTTTTCTACCCTAGTTAGGAACTTGTCTATCTCCTTATGGATCATATCATGCAACAAAGTAGTTGCCCTCCTCTGATAAGTAGCTCCTGTATTTTTTAATCTGAATGGCATTACCCGATAACAGTAGATACTTCATTCGGTGATGAATGATGTCTTCAGCTTATCTATTACTGCCATCATGTTTTGCTTATATCTCAAGAACCTATCCATGAGAGACTACATTACACTGTAAGCCACGTTATCGACCAATGTGTCGATGTGTGGCAATGGGAAATCATCCTTTGGGCAAGCCTTGTTCAAATCTCTATGGTCCACACACATTATGACCCTCCCATCCTTCTTAAGGACTGGAACTATATTGGCCAACCATTTGGTGTCCTTTACCATATCCAGGAACTTTGCCTTTAGTTGCTTTTCAACCTCCTATTTGACCAGAAAAGTCCATGTTGGCCTTAGCCTTCTCTTCTTCTACTTTACTAGTGATATGTGAGGATATATAGGGACTTTATGTTCGGAGATTTCCCTATCGATCGTAGACATGTCTTTATAGCCCTAAGTAAATACTTTCTGTCTTTTTATCAATATTTCTTTCATTTTTTCTTTCTCATCACAAGTTAGATCAAAAGCAAGCAATATATATTTAGGGTTTTCATTTGTGCCTAAATTAAATTATTCAATTTGCATGGAATTAATGTCAAACATATGCATGAAATGATGATCACAAATAGAATAACCATTAGGAAACATATCACACAAATAAGAAAACTCATACTTCATTGCATTCACTTTCAAAAAGAATAAATCATTAGTTTCAAAAAAAGAAGTAAGAGAAACATTAAAATCATCATAAAAGACATCAATGGAGTTGAGGACAAAGGCTTTAAAATCTAGATCCTTGTTCTGATCATCAACGTACTTTATCTCAGGAGCGGCTATGTCCTCCTCAAATTCTTCCTCGACTAGTACCAGCTCTTCCATAAATTTCCTTAATAGCAGCTTTCTTTATTTCATTCATAAACTTAGTAAAGATTTAAAACCTTGGAGTAACTTTCCTCACCATCAAAAGAGGTTCTAGAGTCCCATTGTACGGGTACTTAGTGCCTTTTCTCATAAAGGTTTCCTATAAGCCCTTTCTCTTAACCATAATCTCTTCCCCTTCTTTCTTAGCATGATTCCAGATGTCAATTTCTTCTTCAGAACCATCAATCCCTTCACCATGCTTCAAAATGGGTATCTTGAGCTCAATAAATTTTGAAGGTCTGCTTTGGTCTTTTACCAATCCCATGTCCGGCATAATCTTATGTTACGCATCATGTTGAGAACCCTCTCATCTATCTCATCTTCATAAATTATGCAAACCTTAAAACTTGGGCTTATAAGGATCTCTTTAGGTGCTAGCTTCAGGGCAGCCACATTAGCTTCAATCTTAACGAAGATGGTGACAACGTTACCTCCATGCGAAAACTTAATTTTATGATGAACAATAGAGGGCAAGCCACCCAAGGGATGAAACCATGGTCTTCCCAATAAAATAGTAAAGTTCACAAGAATATCAATCACGTGCAAGTTGACCCAAGTCTAAATAGGTCCTGTCCTAACTAATGCTCTAAACATCCCTTTGATAGGCTTCTTTATTTCATTACAGGCCTTGATAACTACCTTAGAATGTTTTAAATTTATCACAGTCAACCTTAATTTTAGTAGAATCTTTAATGGACACACATTAATAGTAGAACCATTATCTACTATAACACAGCAAATCATCTTCACCTTAACTTTAGCCTTGATGAGTAAGGCTTTATAGTGATCTCTCCCTTCCAATGGTAAATCATCATCAGAAAACATTATGGTTTCCTGGGGGGTTTCTATCAAGGAACTGACCATCTGCTCGGGAGTACAGCTTATGGAAATATTTTTTTAATCTAGTGCTAGAACCAGTGGTTTTCGGTGGTCCCTAGAATGCATAAGTAACTCCCAAACATTAGCGGTGCATAAGTAACTCCCAAATAAATGCAAAGCTTTAAAAATGATGACCTTTGCCCTTATTTCTCCTACACACGTGTTCAATGGTGAGTATCTTATCCTAGGATTTTTGGCCTAGGTTTTAATTATTAATGGGGGATAATAATATCAACGTATTCAAGATAACTCTCAAAATAGTGCAAATAAGTAACAAATCCTCCAAATAAATCCAAAGTTTGCCTTTAATGGGCCAAGAATGATATTAGTGCTATTCCTTGTCAATATCCATTTCAACAAGCCCACATGGGCCCAATAGGCACATTTTGATAATGCTTACTTTGAAATGAGCTGAGAGTAGGCACAAAAGGCTCATCTTAATAAGGTTTATTTGCAATGGGCTTAGGTTTTATTTTAAGGGTCCATTAAAGGGCATAAAACACAAGCAATTGGGAAATTCCTATGGAAAATTGCTAGGCCACTATATAGGCTTAAGTCTTGGGTAGTAAGCTTAGTCTCCCACAATGATATACATCCATGTATGACTCCCCACCCAAGGTTCCATGCAACGTGGATAGTACGTGTTACGAGTGATAATAATTAAATATTCCACCACTAGGTTTGAATGAAATGTAGGTAGCAAAATATTGACTATCATCTAGTTAAAATAGGATTGAAGTGCTCATTATGTGCAAAGAGTGTAATGAATGCAATACAAATGCAAACGAAATCAAAAAATAATTAAAAATGATAAATTTAAAAACACTTGGAATGAGTTTGTCTATCCCCAGTAGAGTTGCCACTGTAGGCAATGGGGGTTTAGCACGTGCCTAAGTTTTTGGCAACCATGGCACTGTGTAGGTTCGAGGCCCACTAGGAAATATGAAATAAGTCATAAAGCCTACTCAGAGATGGAGTCATCACCCAGATGAAAGTTAGGACACACTGTACAACAATGAGATCCCACAGAGGTTCCCATAAGAAATCATCAAAGATCGGGTTTAGAAACTGGGTATGGGAATTTAAATGCTCACCCAACCTTATGTTTGGCCTCCGTTTACGTCTTGTAATTTATTACCCTTAATTATTCAATGATTTCTTTGTTATCACATGGATTGCAATTTCCTTCAAATAATTAGGCCCGAATTTGCATATTAATTAAATTCATGCAACTAGTCCTAACATTCACCACAAATAAAATAAAAATTATAATTTACAACCATACATTCCAAATCAAGTGGGGAAGGGATTAAGGATTACAATGCTTGTTTGAAAATAAAAGTATAATAAACATAAAATAAACTAAAAATAAATTGCTTGATTTAAGTAAAACCTCTCAAGAAGTAATTAATAGGATAAATACTTAATGATTATAAATCACCGATGAATCATTACAATAGGAAAAATTTTAGTTCCTCGAAATACATAAAAATCCATAAAATCAACTCAAGAAACTATTAAGTAAGTAAAAGTACAAATCCACAAAAGGTAAATGTTAAATTTTTAATTTGAACAATGTTGTAGGGATCATACAAAATAGACTTGAGTAGTTAAGACCTATACATGCATGGGAACACTACATAATACATAAAAAATGAGACAAAGTTGTATAAGACCCTGTAGGAGTGGCAATCACCTATGTGAAGAAGCGATTGCCTCATGGCAATGAGGCGATCGCCTCTTAATCACCTGATGAACAATCTTAGACAACTTTCAAACTGATAAATCTTTCATTTTAAGTAAATATCTACTATTAAAAGCTAGCCAAATGTACAACTACACTCAAACTCAAGGAATCATGGTAACAATAAGACATATTACAAAAAAATACACAAGAAAGTGAATGTACAAATTAGTAAATGAATAAACTAGAGATTGTGCAATCAAGTAAGAGGATCATGCAAATCCATAAGTTAAGCTTGAAAAGAATTAAGATAATTACTGAAGAACAAGCTTGTAAAATGTTGGCCCTCAGAAATGAATGGAGATGTTGATCTTCTCCTTAAATGCAAGCTTCTTCCCTTCTCTTTCTTGAGCAAATCAACCTCTAGGCTTTTCTCCTCTCAAAATGTTCTTCCTCCCTTTTTCCTAGAGCTCCCTTTTCTTTATAGCTCTTTTTTTTTTTTTTTTTGCTAAGTCTTTCTTCTCTAAAAAAAATGCCAAAAGTCCCCCCTTTCTCTCTTTTTTTCCTCCTTTTATTCAAACCCTTAGCCCATACCCCTACTACTACCCTCTATCATTGGATTTTTTAGCCCCTTTCTTCTCCCAAGGATTTCTTTTTCAGACCAGAGGTTGGGTTATATAGGAGGTGGACCCACTTAGTTAGTTGCCATGACCATCTCTGCATTTCATGTAAAAGCAAGTGGCTACTATAGGGGCATCGCCTCTATGATGAGGTGAGCTCCTCTTTAGCAACCGCCATAGAGGTGATTACCTCTTCACAAAGGCATTTTCCTCTCTGGCCTTCTCTATACTAAGCCTAATGGGCCTAGGCGGTTTGGACTAGTTTTGAAGGGTTTTGGGCTTATCTATGGGTTTCTAGCCCTCGAACTAATTTTTTAGAAGATTTAGGGTTTCTTTCTTGCATTCAAGTTTTTACATTTCTCATTATTGAGCTTTATTGTAGGCTAACTAAATTGAGGATCCATAGTTCACCCTCAATTATGGGCTAATCGAACCGGGTGTCTATACATATTTTATTCTTCTCTATATGGAATACAATTATTATTTATATAAATAACTCTCTCCTAAATTACTCACTCATCTAAATCATTCTTCTAACTATATTTTCTAATCCGAACACAAAATCTCTTTCCACAATTGGAGACTATTCCCTTAACTCACTTCCATATTTTTACATAAAAAATTTATATTAATTAAAGTTTTCATGCATCGTAATAACTAGGAAAAGATATTACTCTAAGTTTTTTTGAAAAATCCATATCCCATAGGATACCCATAGATGAAGGAACCTATGGTTAAAAGGACTAAGCCAAAGTGGTAAAAGATGTTACAAGTAGATGTGGATAATATCTTTAACACTATGCATGGTAACTATAAAGAGAAAAGAAAGGAAGTTTTTTAAAGGGATGGGAAAAAAGGGAAAGGGGAGGGAATAAAAGCTATAAATTTTATTGTGTTTGATAAATTAAAATTAATTAATAAAGTAAAAAAAGGAAAAGATTTAAAAATAAAATAAAGCTTTAAATTACAATGTGTTTTGGAGTTAAAATATTTTACCTGTAATTTGGGTGTAATAAAGTTCACCTTTTATAAGAGAAATAAGGGGGAATAATTTCCCTTTAATTTCTTTTCCCCTCTATTAACTTTTAATAGTCAAATAACACAAAATCTAATTTCCTTCTTATTCTTTTCTTTTCCCTTTATATTATCCTCAATTCATGCATAATGTAAATAAAGTACTAATGATACAGAGCGTTCAATCAAGCATTGAACACCACCGTGCACAATGGATAATTTTTTTTTAAATTATGTGAATTATTTATTTTGACTATTTTGGAATATTATTTTATTTTCTATTATGCCAATATTATGCCTAAGGTATTAATAGTTATTTTAGGGTTTATTTTAGGCACTTTTATCAATTTATAAATTAAAATTAAAGCTTTTAATTTACTTGTTCTCTAGATTGAGAATTGGTCTTCGGATTAAGACGTGTTTATTCTTATTCATCAATCATGCTACAAGCTACATCATATGGTATTAGAGCAGGTTTCTCCCAATGGATGGCTAATACTTATGCTAGTGATGGCAACCAACCTCAAAATGGTGATCAAAGTTTGTAGGCTATTTAAAGATTGATTAATGAGCAACGTCAATTAATTAAAGGATAACAACAATCAATCTCAAATTAACTCAATAATTAGAAACAATACAAACCCAATCGTAGGCATTATTGAGGATTAATGGACAAGGGCATAGGAGTGATGGTGAGGAATAAGGTGGAGGAGTTGGCCTTATTAGACCCATCACTAATCTCATCCCTAATATACAAAATCAAAGAAGGCCAACCACAAGATTTGATTACACTTTAAATGAGGAGGCCAACTTTAATGGAATTCCATTTTCACGTGGTAGACAAAGAGGTGGAAGGAAGAGGCAACCAAACTATAAAGGAGACAACGAATACAAACTAAAGGTAGACATCCCTAACTTCAGTGGTGATCTTGATATTGAGGGGTTTTTAGATTAGTTAATGGAAGTAGATAGGTTCTTTAAATATATTTAGTTGCCCTAGGATAAAAAGGTTAAATTTGTTACTTATAGGTTAAAAGGAGGAACATCAGTATGGTGGGATAGATTGAGGGAGACGAGAATGAAAGAAGGGCGTGGTCTGATTCAAACTTATCATAGGATGAAGCAATTATTGTGAGGTATTTTTTTACTTTTGAACTATTAACAATATATTTTTTTATGCTTATCAAAGGTGTACATATGATAGTAGGAGTGTGAATGAAAATATTGTTGAATTTTTAAGGTTGGCATGGAGGAATCAGTTGTTAAAGAGTGAGAACCAACAAGTAATGAGTTATTTGAGTATACTGAAGTAGAATATTAGAGACAACATTAAGGTGCAAATGGTTTTTAGTGTTCAGGAGGCTAGGAAATTGGCCATGAATGCTAAGTTACTCATTCAAAGGCAAACTCATAGTGCTAATTACAAAAGATATGAAGGCATAGATAATAAGGCTCTAAGTGATAAAGGAAAAGCACCTCTCATTGTATCTAATACTATAAAGATTGCCAATGTTGGTGTACGAAAAAGGAAAGGTGTAGAAGTGGAAAGAGGTAAGGGTAATACTTCTATACCTGCCAAAAATAATAATCCTAATGCAAGGCCTTTTAATCCTAAGTGCTACAGATATAGAGAGGTTGGCCATCGATTAAATGATTCTCCTAAATGAAATGCAGTAAATGTAGTAGAGAAGGATGATAATGTTGCAAAGGATGAAGTGTACAAACTTAATGGGGATAATAACTTTGAGGATTATGAGCAAGAAGAGTATACTTGTGGGTGAGGAAGCTCATGTTATATCATCCTAGCCCATACACTGTTAGGTGGATTAAAGAAACTAATGGCATTTAGGTGCCTGAATATTGTAAGGTGCCATTCTCTATTGGCAAGTATAATGATGAGGTGTACTGTAATGTAATGGATATGGATGCTTGCCATATTTTTTCAGGTATCCTTAGCAGTATAATATGGATTCTAAACTCTTTAGTAAGATTAACTTTCATCAATTAGAGAAAAGGGGAGTAAAATATACATTGGTGCCTTTCACTTAGAAGAACCAATCAAAGGCTTTAAAAGCGGAGGGAAGGAAATTCTAACTATTGTGCATGGCCTATCTTCATTTATAGATAAATGTAAGGAGACCCAAGAAGTTAATTTGATGGTGGTAAAGGGGGAGATAGAAAGTAGAGATTTAGTTAGAGATCAAATTCTATTAGAGGTACAGACTTTATTGGAAGAGTTTGCCAATATGATTCCCAAGGATTTTTCTACAGGGTTTGATTTGATTCCAAGTGCTTCTCTTCTTAACCTACCTTATTATAGGATAAGTCCCAAAGAGAATGAAATCTTAAAAGAGAAAGTAGAAGAGTTACTAAGCAAGGGGCATATTCAGGCTAGCATGAGCCTATATACTATTTTGGCTTTGTTGACACCTAAAAAAGATAGGAGTTGGTGGATGTGCTAGCATGCCCATATACTATTATTCCAAGGTTGGATGATATGCTTAATCAATTGAGTGGAGCAATTATGTTTAGCAAGATTAACCTAAGAAGTGGCTATCATCATATTAGAATTTGTCTAAGTAATGAGTGGAACAGAGTGTTCAAGACAAAGGATGGGCTATATGAATGGTTAGTCTTGCCTTTTGGGCTAACCAATGCTCTAGTACATTTATACGACTTATGAATCAAGTACTATAACCTTTCTTGGGTAAATTTGTAGTTGTTTATTTTGATGATATTTTGATTCATAGTAAATCAAAGGAGGAGCATATTGGACACCTTAGGGAAGTGTTTAAGGTGTTAAAGGAAAATAAATTTTATGCAAACTTGAAAAAATGTATTTTCATAAGAGATAGCTTGTTATTTTTTAGCTATATGGTGAGTAGTGAGCGAATTAAAATAGATGAAGAGAAAGTAAAAGCTGTTAGGGCATGGCCTACCCTAAAAAATGTGAGTGATGTAAGGAGCTTCCATAGGTTAGTAACATTTTATGGGAGGTTCATTAAACATTTCATTAACATTGTAGCACTTATTATTGAATGTTTGAAGAAAGGGATGTTTCATTTAGGTGAGCAAGTGAATAGCTTTACTTTAACTAAAGAGAAATTAAGCAAAACACTTATCTTAGCATTTACTAAATTTTGAGAAGTTATTTAAGGTAGAGTGTGATGCTAATGGAGTAGGTGTATGGGCTATTTTATCTTAAGAGAAGAGACCAATAGTTTTCTTTAGTGAAAAATTATGTGAAGCTAGGCATAAAAGGGCTACTTATAATAAAAAAATTTATGTTGTTATTGTAATACCCTACATATATATAATTATTTTAATAAAAAGGGACATATTTTTCTCAAATAGTACTAGTAATAGTTAATTTGCATTATATTAAAGTATAATTGTGTTAACATTATATTTTAGGTTAAATATTAGTTTAAATGTGCATATCAATTCACATGTGTGCATATATATATATATATATAATATAGTATAAAGTATAATTATATACATGTGTGTATATATGTATACATTTTCATGTAGTATATGTTTACATACATATACATATAAAATATATATATAACTATATATATATATACATATGTACACTATTATACTTGAATACATACTGTGTATATATATATATTTATATATGATATATATATATAGTATATATGCATATAGTCATAATATAGTATAATAAGTATATTATATATATATATATATATATATATATATATATATATATATATATATATATATATATATATATATATATATATATATATATATATATATATATATATACACACGTATACATTAGCTTATAATAAAGTATATATATATATATGTATATTTTTTAGGAAGAAGAAAAACAGAACCGAGCATCTCCTTCTCCCCATCCTCGCGACACCTTCGACCACCACCATCACTGTGCCTCCCCTACCTCCGACCACCGTCTGCTGCTTCCTCTTCCTTCTCCCTCGCCTCCGGCCACTTGCAGAGCCGCCGGAAGCCGCTGGAAGAGAGAAGCCGAGAGTTTGCTCCAAACTCACCCAAGCTTCGTCCGACCACCATTTTCCTCCATTCCGGTGCCAATCTCCTCCCCTTGCACCGGTGAGGCTCAATCTAAGCTTTGTTTAAGCTTTGGTCATGAATTGATGGAGTTTTGGTTGATTTTCAGTTTGTGAACTCTAGGGTTTCGAAATTTTTTTAACTTAATCTAGCTTGATTCATGCAAACTCCCTTTACAAATGTGATTCCTAGTAGCTCAATCTACCTTTTGGAATTTTTGTATAATTTTTGGAATTTATTTTGATTTTTGGTGAATTTTTGAATATTTTAATAATATTTTAGGAATTTTCGGGAAATTAATTATAAAAATAGCAAATAATAATAATAATAATTGACATTTTGGTGTTATTATGTGTTGAGATAAATTTTAGGGTAAGGTAGATAATTTTTTTTAGAATATTATACAATTTTTAGGAATTTTTATACTTTATGTCAAAATTAAATAATTAGGCTAATTTTGAAAATTTTGGTTAAAAAGGTTATGAAATTTGATAAATGAGGTTATTAGTGAATAATATGAATTTTAGGACTCAAACTATAATTTTTGAGATTTTTTTTATACTATTTTTATAAATATATTTGAGTTTATGCCAAAAATTGATTTTAGTTAAATAATACTTTTGGGAAAAATATTGTTGGTTGATTAAATTTTTTTAATATTGGGAGGAATTATCTTGAGAAAAATAAGTTTTAAATGATTAGATAATTTTAAGGAAAATTTTTGTATATATAGCACATTATGTAATTCATATATATACTAGAGGTAAAAATGTAATTTTACACTAAATATGATAAATATATATTTTAATTAGTTTTATTAGTATTTAAAGGGTTTAGATAAATTTTATAAATTAATTGATATAATTTCCTAAGTAGTGTAAAATTTTAAATGTCCAATTTCCAATATATATATATATATATATATATATATATATATATATATATATATATATATATATATATATATATATATATATATATTCATATAATATATTACAAAGGTTTTCATTTGGATAATAATTATAATTATATTATTAGTAATGGAAAACAAATTTAATTGTTTAATTTTGAATAATTGAGATTTTATATAATTTTATTTATTTTAGTATGTGTGTAAATGGAGAAATAAATATTATTAATTTTGATACTTTATTGAGTTGTGATCTCGATCGGGGCAAATTGAAGTTTTGGGAGCCCGACTCAAGTGTGAATGGTTGTGTATTTTGGAAGTGCATTTTCTATGCAGGTCTAGCTCTACCTCTGGTAGAGAGATGTCCGTTTTACAGAGGAGACTATCGAAATTTCGGTAGATTTTCTCGTAAAACGTGATACTCATAAAATTCCTACCGTTAGGTTAAATCTTGTCTGTCGAGTCTCGTCCGATTTTCCTCGAGTCAGTCTGGAATTTTATTATTTTGTTGATTCCTGATTTCGATTCCTTAGTCATGTTTTAAAAGTCGATTCATTATTTTTTTCTTTTAGAGCATATCGGAGCAGAAGTTGTGAGACCGAGGCAGACGCGTGGTCGTCAGCCTTCGCATTCATCCTGTAAGTCGATAGAATGATCTGTGCGTGTGTTTTAATTAACAAATGCGTGCGCTTCTATTTTAATATTGATTATATGGTTTATTTAATTTAATGCTGTTATTTAAGATTTAAACGTATTTTATTTATTTAAAATCGATTTTGAGAGATTTTGGTAGAATGGGCTACCTGGTGGGCTTCACCAGGACTATGTGCACATGGTAGAGATTGAGAGATGGATTCGATAATTGTATGATTGATGAATGTTAAACTGGGACGGGTGCCTCGGTAGAAGCCTTTGCTCTCGGGGACCGCCAGTGATTGGAAAGTCAATAATGGACTGGGATGGGTGCCTCGGTTGATGCCTTAGCTCTCGGGGACCGCCAGTACCATTTAATTGGATTAAGTGAATGACTACGGCTTGGTGCCTCGGTTGATGCCTTTGCCCTCGGGGACCGGTAGTCTAGTTGGAATAAGTGGGCCCAGTTGGCCATGTAGATTGTTGGGTTTAGGATTCTACCGAGATTTTTCAAAAGCTATACTTACATATTATAAATTATTTTCATTATGAACATATATAGTTTTCAAGGGTTTTCAAACCGTACAGCTCTTTTATTGACTTACTCAGTGAGGTCTGATTCCCCTCAATTTATTTTTTTCAGGAGCTTGGGAGTTCAACCTCAGACCACCTCCACGCCGGGTTTCTTCTTCATCGGCTATTTTATGTAGGTCATTTTAAGCTGTACTGTGTGTTAATCTAGGATGCTGCAGTAGCCTATGTACTAAGGATTTATATGGTTTAAACTTAATTATGTAGTTTGTTGTACGAAATACGCTTATGTATAAGATTCAATTTGATTTATAATATGAGATGTTGAAACACATTATTATTTAAACAGTTGAAATTGTGTAATTTGAGAAAAATCAGTTTGATAATGTGTTCTATTTTAAAATAAAGTTTAAAATATGAATGGTTTTATTTTTCTTTTCCTTTAGGCTTACTACGGGTTTCGGGGGCCTTATGCCTACCCATTCCCTAGTGTCGGTCACGTGCCCTCGGGTTCGGATCGTGACAGTTATGAGGGCTTTGAAAACTTAGGAACATTATCTCATAGTCAATGAGTTCATTCTCTATATTGATCATTAGGATTTGAAGTACTTAAGTACATAGAAGCAAATTAGGAGTAGCATGCACACCAGGTAGTCAGCTTATATAGAATAATTTCCTTATAAGCTTATTTATAAGTTAGGGCAACAAAATAAGGTGGTGGATGCCTTGACTCAATGAGTGGGCTTGATGAAAACTTTAAGTTGGGAGATAGTGGGTTTTAAAACATTGAAGGAATTATATGTAGATGATGATGACTTCAAATAGATATGGCTAGTTATGTGAGTAAGCAACCTTATAATGATTTTTATATGCATGATGGTTTTCTCATAAAGAATGGGAAACTTTGTCTTCTTTACACTTCTCTTCATGAGAAGGTCATTAGAGACTTGTATGGTGGTGGTTTTGTGGGTCATTTTAGAAGAGATAAAACCATTAAAGTTATGAAGGAGAGGCACTATTGGCCTAGATTAAGAACGGATGTGACTAATATCATGTCTATATTTTATGTCTGTCTAAAGGTAAAGGACCAGACATAAAATATAGTGTTATACATGCCATTGCATGTTCCCAAAGGATCTTTCTATGGACTTTATGCTAGGTTTGCCACAGACTTAATGAGGTATGGATTCTGTATTTGTTGTAGTTGATAAGTTTTCTAAGATGGCGCATTTCTTGCCATGTAAAATGACTATAAATGCATCTTCTATAACCAAACTATTCTTTAAGGAGGTTGTAATATTGCATGGAGTGCCAAAGACCATTACATCTAATCGTGACACTAAGTTTCTTAGTCACTTTTGGATGACTCTTTAGAGGCTATTTGACTCATTATTGAACTTCAGCAGTACGGCACATCCATAGACAAATGGGCAGATGAAGGTGGTTGGTTGGACTTTAGGTAATCTTATTCAGAGTATTTGCATGGATAGACCAAAGTAATGGGTTTTTGCCATAGCATAAGTAGAGTTTGCTTATAACAATGTCGCTCATAGTGCAATAGGTAGATCTCCATTTTCTATTATACACATGAAGTGTCCCAAACATCGCTTATAGTGCAATAGGTAAATCTCCATTTTCCATTATGCACATGAAGCGTCCCAACTGTACTTTAAATTTGATGAAGCTTTTGAAGGTACTTGATCTTAGTGTAGCAGTTGGTGATTTGGCAAAGCAAGTGCAAGAGGTGTAAGCAGATGTTAAGAACAAGTTAGAGAAAGCTAATGCAAAGTATAAAATGAAAGTAGACAAGTATAGACGGTTCAGTGTGTTTAATGTTAGAGATAAGGTGATGGTGTTCATTAGTAAGGCTTGAATGAAGGTGGCCATAGCAAGCTTCAATAAAGGAAGTATGGACCGTACTAGATTGTTAGGAAGATTAATAACAATACTTTATATGGTTGACTTGCTAAGTTGGATAGGGATTTTAAAGTCCTTCAATGTTATTGATCTTACTTTATTCCAATCAGACATGAGCCTTGGATATCTAAAAAGTAACTCAAAGGCAAATTCATTACAAGTGGAGGTGACTAACGTGGAGTGTTCAATTAAGCATTGAACATAGCCATGCACAACGAATGATTTGTTAAAAAAAAATACATGAATTCTTTTATTTTGGCTGTTTTGAAATATTATTTTATTTCCTATTTTACCCATATTATGCCTAGGGTATAAATAGATGTTTTAAGGTTTATTTTAGGCACTTTTATCATTTTATCAATTAAAATTAAAGTTTTTGCTTTACTTGTTCTCCAGATTGAGAATTGGTCTCTAAAATGAGACTTGTTTACTCATGTTGATCAATCATGTGTTGATCAATCTCACTACACGCTATGTCAAATAATGTCAATGAGGTTTACAACAACTCGTTTAGGCATAATTATCTAAAAAATTAAAAATTATTCATAAACTCTTTGAAATTTAATTCAATATTTTTTTAATTTATAATTTATTTAATAAACAAGCTAAGCTTGAATTATGTAATGTCTGATTTAAGAAATTTGTAAATAAAATTGAATAAATGTTTGTGAATTAATTCATAATTTTAATATTCTGAATCAATATTAAATATATAATATTTTTTTTTGTCATACTAAATATAAAAAATTGTTTCAAAATATATTATAAGAATAAAAATAATTGTTATTGTAATACCCTATATTTTAATTTAAATAAAATAATTTTTGAATTTGTAGTACTAATAAACAAGTTTAAATTATATTATATAATTGTTAGTTATCTAGCTATTTTATTGAGATAGATTTATGTTATTATTATTTTAGAGAATTATATTTTCTATAATAATATTAAATATTAGATAGCTATTTTATAAGTATGATTATTCTATATTCCCTTTGCTATTTTCAAGCTTATAATATGTAATATATATATATACTATATATTATATAGGGTTTTATTATTTTATGTGGGAGTTATTTTTAGGGTATTATATATATATATGAATGTATACAAACACACACTCCCAAAAACACCAACCCGCAGCACCTCCCCCTTTCCTGTCACCATCTCTGTCGCACTCCCTCCCCCTCCGGCATGCCTCGACCACCTGAGCCACCATCTCCACCACAACAAGCCGCCAGCCACCTCCTTTTCTTCTTTTCTTCCAGGCGTGCCTTGCTCTCCCTCTCTCTCAATCAGAGCTTTCCCCACCACCGTCGGAGCTAGATCGGTGCTGTCGTTGCTCCCTCAGCTTGCCTTCCCTTCTCAGGTGACGGTCGATGCCTGGCCTCGCCACTGTAACCCCTTTCCGACGTCGAAAAACGAGGTAGACAATTAGTTGCTCTGGGTTATTTTTAGGTTGTTCACAGGTTGTTTAGGTTGATTTAAGTGTTAAACTTTAATTAATTCAAGTTAATTGGTTAATTTTGTTAGTTAGTTGTTTAAATCTAATTTTGGTATATTATTTTGATTTTTTTTATTTTACAAAATTTTATTTCATTTTTGTTTTATTTTATTTGATTTTATTTGAGTTTAATTAGTAATTATTGTTAATTATTTTTAGTATATTGATTTTATTTAAGAGTATGGAAAATTTTTTGTGTTAATTGTGAATTTTGGATATTTTATTAATATTTTATTAATTTCCAAAAATTAATTGTTAAAAATTATGAAATTGTGATCATTGGTATTATTATTAAATGTTATTAATTCTAGAACTTGATTTATAGTTTTTGTGATTTTTTATACTATTTTTGTAATTACTTTAGGTTTATGTCAAATGTGGATAATTAGGTTAAATTTATATTTTGGAAGAAATTATTAGTTAATTTTATGTTTTTATTGATATTAAGAAATTTGATGTTGAGAAAATAATTTTTAGGCATTGGTATAATTTTAGGGAATTTTTGAGTAATAATAGTATATTATGTAAATTTATGTATTATAGGGGCAAAAATGTAATTTTGTGCTAATTATAGCTAAATAATAGATTGTGGTTGGTTTTAATAATATTTAAGGAATTAAAAGGATTTTTACAAATTATTTACTATTTTTGACTAGTTAACACTAATTTTCAAAAATTAATTTCAAATAATAAATTAGGTATTATTTTTTAGTATTATGTGAGATTTGAATATTTTGGTATTAAATTATGAATTTGATAGTAAATATATTTATTGTAGAAATTTATTAATAAGTAATACCCTATATATTTATTTAAATAAATGGATTTTTAAATAGTGTTATTAATAATTACTTTTGCATGATATTATATTTATGTTAATATAATTTTAGGGTTATTAATTTATGTGAGTATTATTTATTTATTATCTAGAATTTTATTTTTCTATTATTATCATTATTATTATCATTACTATTTTAAACTATATTAAATTTTATGGTTATTTATGTATTTAGGGGTAAAAATGTAATTTTATGCTAATTATAGTTATATATATATATTAGTTAGTTTTATTAATAATTAAGGGGTTTAGACAATTTGTATAAATTAATTGATATTTTTTTTAAGTAGTGTTAATTTTGAATATTAATTCCAAATATTATATATATATATATATAATACATTATAATGGTTTTAATTTAGGCTTTAATTATATTTTAATAATGAAATACAAAATTTAGTCGTTTAATTTTTTAAATAATTGAGATTTTATATATTTTATTTATTTTTAGTATATGTGTATGTGAAATATGTATTTTGAGAAATAAATGTTATTAATTCTTGATATTTTGTTGAGTTGTGATCTTGGTTTGGGCTAAATGTAGTTTTGGGAGCCCGACTCGAGTGTGGATATTAGAAGTGCGTTTTTATGCAGGTTTGATTCTACCTTTGGTAGAGAGATGTCCGTTTTACAGAGGAGACTCTGCTGAAATTTTGGTAAATTTTCTCGTAAAACGTGATATTCGTAAAATTTCTACCGTTAGTTAGGTTATATCCTGTCTATCGAGTCTTGTTCGGTTTTCCTCGAGTCAGCCTGAAATTTCATTATTTTATTGATTGTTGATTTCGATTCCATAGTCATGTGTTAAAAACCGACTTGTTATTTTTCTTCTAGAGCATATCGGAGCAGAAGCCATGAGACCGAGGCAGACGTGTGGTCGTCAACCTTCACATTCATCTTGTAAGTCGATAGAATGATCTGTGCATGTGTTTTAATTAACAAATGTGTGCGCTCATATTTTAATATTAATTATATGGTTTATTTAATTTAATGTTGCTATTTAAGATTTAAATACATTTTATTTATTTATTTAAAGTCGATTTGAGAAATTTTGGTAGAACGGGCTACCTGGTGGGCTTCACCAGGACTATGTGCACATGGTAGAGATTGAGAGATGGATTCGTAATATATATGATTGGTGAATGCTAAACTGGGACGGGTGCCTCGGTGGAAGCCTTTGCTCTCGAGGACCGCCAGTGATTGTAAGGTTGATAATGGACTGGGATGGGTGCCTCGGTCGACGCCTTTGCTCTCGGGGACCGCTAGTGCCATATATTAGGATTAAGTGAATGACTACGACTTGGTGCCTCGGTTGATGCCTTTGCTCTAGGGGACCGGTAGTCTAGTTGGAATAAGGGGGCCCAATTGGCCATGTAGATTTTTGGGTTTAGGGTTTTACCGAGATTTTTCAAAAGCTATAAATATATACTATAAATTATTTTTACTATAAAAATATAGTTTTCATAAAAGGTTTTCAAACCGTACAGCTCTTTTTATTGACTTACTCAGTGAGGTCTAATTCCCCTCAATTCATTTTTTTTCAGGAGCTTGGGAGTTCGACCTTAGACTACCTCCATGCCGAGTTTCTTCTTCACCGGCTATTTTATGTGGGTCATTGTAAGTTGTACTGTATATTAATCTAGGTTGCTGCAGTAGTATATGTACTAAGAATTGTATTGTTTAAGTATATTTGTGTATTTATTTGTATGAACCACACTTATGTATGAAGATTTAAGTATGATTTATTATAAGTAACGTAGAAGCATATTTTATTTGAGCATATGATTTAGTTTATTTATGAGAAAAATCAGTTTGATAATGTGTTCTATTTTAAAATAAAGTTTTAAATTGTAAGGAGTTATTTTTCTTTTCTTTTAGGCTTACTACGGGTTTCGGGGGCCTTATGCATACCCATTCCCTAGTGTTGGTCACGTGCCCTCGGGTTCGGGTCGTGACATAATTAATTTTAGGTTATATTTATATTTTGATAATGAAATTTAAGTTGGGTCATTTAATTGTTGAATAATTGATATTTTATATTAGTATATATGTGTCACGACCCGAACCCGAGGGCACGTGACCGGCACTAGGGAATGGGTAAGCATAAGGCCCTCGAAACCCGTAGTAAGCCTAAAGGAAAAAGAAAATAAAACCATTCATATATTAAACTTTACTTGAAAACAGAACACATTATCAAACTGATTTTTCTCATAATACACAAATTCAACCGCTTAAATAACAATGTGTTTCAACATCTCATATTATAAATCAAATTTAATCTTATACATAAGCATGATTTACACAAATAAGTTACATAATTATGTTTAAACCATACAAATTTTTAATACATATACTACTGCAGCAACCTAGATTTATACACAGTACAACTTACAATGACCTACATAAAATAGCCGGTGAAGAAGAAACCCGACGTGGAGGTAGTCTGAGGTCGAACTCCCAAGCTCCTGAAAAAAATAAATTGAGGGAAATCAGACCTCACTAAGTAAGTCAATAAAAGAGCTGTACGGTTTGAAAACCTTTTTTTTTTAAAACTATATATGTTTATAGTGAAAATAATTTATAATATATAAGTATAGCTTTTGAAAAATCTCGGTAGAACCCTAAACCCAAAATCTAAATGGCCAACCGGACCCACTTATTCCAACTAGACTACCGGTCCCCGAGAGCAAGGGCATCAACCGAGGCACCAAGCCGTAGTCATTCACTTAATCCAAATATATGGCTCTGGCGGTCCCCGAGAGCAAAGGCATTAACCGAGGCACCCATCCCAATCCATTATTGACTTTCCAATCACTGGCGGTCCCCGAGAGCAAAGGCTTCTACCGAGGCACCCGTCCCAGTTTAACATTCATCAATCATATAATTATCGGATCCATCTCTCAATCTCTACCATGTGCACATAGTCCTGGTGAAGCCCACCAGGTAGCCCGTTCTACCAAAATTTCTCAAATCGATTTTAAATAAATAAAGTGCATTTAAATCGTAAACAATAGCATTACATTAAATAAATCATATAATCAACATAATAGAAATATGAGCGCATGCATTCTTTAAATAAACACACGCACAGATCATTCTATTGACTTACAGGATGAATGTGAAGGCTGACGACCACGCGTCTACCTCGGTCTCACAGCTTCTGCTCCGATATGCTCTAAAAGAAAAATAATGAATCAACTTTTTAAAACATGACTAAGGAATCGAAATCAGGAATCAACAAAATAATAAAATTCCAGATTGACTCGATGAAAACCGGACGAGACTCGACAGACAGGATTTAACCTAACTAACGGTAGGAATTTTTATGGATATCACGTTTTATGAGAAAATCTATCGAAATTTCGACAGAGTCTCCCCTGTAAAACGGACATCTCTCTACCAAAGGTAGAGCCAGACCTGCATAGAAAATGCACTTCCAAAATACACAACCATTCACACTCGAGTCGGGCTCCCAAGACTACAATTTGCCTCGACCGAGATCACAATTCAAAAAGTATCAAAATTAATAATATTTATTTCTCCATTTACACACATACTAAAATAAATAAAATTGTGTAAAATCTCAATTATTCAAAATTAAACAATTAAATTTTTTTACCATTACTAATAGTATAATTATAATTATTATCCAAATGAAAACCTTTGTAATATATTATATGAATATATATATATATATATATATTGAAAATTGGACATTTAAAATTTTACACTACTTAGGAAATTATATCAATTAATTTATAAAATTTATCTAAACCCTTTAAATACTACTAAAACTAATTAAAATATATATTTATCATATTTAGTGTAAAATTACATTTTTACCCCTAGTATATATATGAATTACATAATGTGCTATATATACAAAAATTTTCCTTAAAATTATCTAATCATTTAAAACTTATTTTTCTCAAGACAATTCCTTCCAATATTATAAAAAAAATATTTAATCAATCAACAATACTTTTCCCAAAAGTATTATTTAACTCAAATCAAATTTTTGGCATAAACTCAAATGTATTTATAAAAATAGTATAAAAATCTCAAAAATTATAATTTGAGTCCTAAAATTCATATTATTCACTAATAACCTCATTTATCAAATTTCATAACCTATTTAACCAAAATCTTCAAAATTAGCCTAATTATTTAATTTGACATAAAGTATAAAAATTCCTAAAATAGTATCAAAATTTTCAAAATTCACCAAAAATCAAAATAAACCCCAAAAAAATTTCAATAAAATTTATTTTACTCAAAATAATTAATAACAATCACTCTAATTGCTAATTATACCTAAATAAATATCTAAATAAACCAAATAAACATTAAATAAATTCTGGAAATTCAATTTAATTACCAAAAATTCATGAAAATTAAAAACAACTTCAAATGCATGTTAAACAACCCTAATTAACCTAGGTTTATCAAGATCAAAGAAGGAAATGGAAGGATTTGGGTGAGCACTACTCACCACCTAGCAGCTGGACAGAGCAGAGGGAGGGGGAGGAACCTGCTGCCACCGGAGAAGATGGGGAAGGTGGAGCTGCTCAGGCAAAAGGGACCGAAATGTCAAGAGGAGGAGCAAGCTGGCAGGAGGGTGCTGTCGCGCGCAGGGAGAGAAGAAGCTGCCTGACGAGGGAAGAAGAAGAAGAAGAAGTGCAGCAGCAGCTGCCAGGCTTGGGAGCTCCTGAAGCATGGCGGAAATGGAGTCCTCCGGCAATGGCGAGGGCGGCACAGTGAGGGAAGATGATGACAGGGTGACAGACGGTGAAGAGGGGGGTTTGGTGGGTGTTTTCCTTTTCTTTCTCGGCCAAAGCTTCAATATACACATGTATATATATATATGTATCTATGTAGGTAAATTCTGGTATATATGTACATATACTACATAATATTATATTATATGTACATATACATATTAATAACCATTGATATATTATACTTAATATATAACTATATATTAATATTTATTTATACATGTATGTATATAGACAAATATTAGTACATATGTACATATCTATATACATATACTATATTATATATATATTTATATGTATATACATACACTTACATAAAAAAATAGGTAATGAAATTTTAAACAATGATTAACTAATTCTCACATATGTTAACTACCCTTAAATAATATAAGCATAAATAAAATATAATATGGTAAAGAAGAAACTCTTATTCATAATATGATTTGATAAATAAAATAAAATAAATACCCCTCTTTATTTAAATACTATATAGGGTATTACAGTCTCCCCTCCTTATATGAATTCGTCCTCGAATTCTAGAAAAGAAGGAAAAGAGGAATTACAAGGCTAAGAAGGAAAGAGATACGGGAACGAAACTCGCATCTCAGCTTCAGTTTCCTAGGTGCAATCCTCTGCAGAATGGTTACTCTATAACACCTTCACCATCGGTATCTCCTTAGTCCGCAGCTGTCGGATTTGGCGATCCACAATCGCCACCGGGTACTCCTCATAAGTTAAATCATCGCTAAGCTCTACGGCCTGAGGACACAACACGTGAGATGGATCAAGGACATATTTCCTCAACATGGACACATGAAACACGGGATGGATTCTCGATAGCTCTGTTGGTAACACTAGCCTATATGCCACTTCACCCACTCTAGACCGAATCTCAAACGGTCCAATGTACCTGGGAGCTAGCTTACCCTTCTTGCCAAATCTCATAACTCCTTTCATTGGAGACATCTTCAGGAACACCATGTCTCCAACCATGAAGGATACATCCTTTCTCCTAGGGTTAGCGTAGCTCTTCTGTCTACTAAAGGCTGTCTTCAATCGCTGCTGTATAATGGGGACTTTCTCTGAAGTGATCTGCACTAACTCTGGTCCCGTTAACTGCCTCTCACTAATCTCCCAACACAAAGGTGATCTACACTTCCTACCATATAGTGCCTCATACGGAGCCATCTCTATGCTAGCATGATAGCTGTTATTATAAGCAAACTCAATCAGTGGCAAGTGGAAATCCCATTGTCCTCCAAAATCCATTACACATATCCTCAGCATATCTTCTAACGTCTGGATTGTCCTCTCTGACTGACCATCTGACTGAGGATGGAAGGCCGTACTGAAATCCAATCTGGTACCCAAGGCCTTGTGTAATTCTTGCCAAAAGACTAAGGTAAAGGTGGCTCCTCTATCTGACACTATGCTCACGGGTACTCCATGTAGACAAACAATCCTATTGACATAAAGTCTTGCCAGTCTATCAGTAGAGTACGTCTTCTTTATAGGTAGAAAGTGTGCTGACTTAGTCAACCTGTCAACAATCACCCAAATAGCGTCATAACCTCCCGTAGTTCGAGGTAGTCCAGTCACGAAATCCATGGCTATCATATCCCATTTCCATTCAAGAATTGACATAGGTTGCAACAGTCTCGAGGGTCTCTGATGTTCAAGCTTTACTTGCTGGCAAGTCAAGCACCTGGATACAAAATCTGCAATATCCTTCTTCATTCCATTCCACCAGTATGTATCCTTCAAGTTATGATACATCTTGGTAGAACCCGGATGAACACTATATGCAGAAAAATGTGCTTCTTCCATAATCTCCTTCCTCAAGTCATCAACATCTGGCACACAAATCCTAGTGCCCAACCGCAATATACCTTCCCTGTCAATCACAAAGTCCCGTGACTGCCCTTGTTGCACTTCATACATGATTCTCTACAACTAGGGGTCTCTGCTCTGAGCTGCCTTAACCCAATCCAAGTATACTGATCGTATATTGAATTGAGCTAAAAGGCACTTTCGGGTAACTTCCATCTGCAACCCCTGGTCAATCAATCCATGTAACTCTTTAATAATGGGCTTTCTCTCTGTGCTAATATGGGCAAGGCTGCCTACAGATTTTCTACTCAAGGCATCCGTAACAACATTCACCTTGCCTGGATGGTATAAAATGGAGCAATCATAATCCTTAAGGAGTTCCATCCATCTCCTCTGCCTCAGATTCAAGTCCCTCTACTGGAAAATATATTTCAAGCTCTTATGATCTGTGTATATCTCACACGTCACTCCGTACAAGTAATGCCTCCATATTTTCAAAGCAAACACCATGGCTGCCATCTCTAAGTCATGAGTAAGATAGTTCTGCTCGTGCTTCTTCAACTGCCTCGAAGCATAAGCAATCACTTGGCCATGTTGCATCAACACACAGCCCAATCCTACTCTGGAAGCATCACAATACACTGTATAACCTTCATTCCCAGAGGGTAAAGTTAGAATTGGTGCCGACGTCAACAAGTTCTTCAATAATTGAAAATGCTCTTCGCATTTGTCCGTCCATACAAACTTAACATTCTTCTGGGTCAACCTTGTCAAAGGTGCAGCAATTCTAGAGAAGTCCTTCATAAATCTTCTGTAATAACCTGCTAGACCTAGGAAACTCCGTACTTCCTTAACTGTAGTCGGTCTTGACCACTCTGTAATAGCCTCTATCTTCTTAGGGTCCACCTATATGCCATCTCGAGAAACCACATGGCCTAGAAATGCCACTTGATGCAACTAGAACTCGCACTTTGAGAATTTGGCATACAACCTGTGCTCCCTTAAAGTCTGAAGTACCCTTCTCATATGCATCACATGCTCAGCCTCACTCTGGGAATAAACCAAGATATCATCAATGAAAACTATCATAAACCAGTCCAAGTATGGCCTGAATACCTGATTCATCAAATCCATAAAGGTTGCTGGAGCATTAGTCAACCCAAAGGACATTACTAAAAACTCATAATGGCCATATCTTATTCGAAAAGCTGTCTTGGACTCATCACCTCTTCTGATTCTCAACTGATGATACCCAGATCTCAAATCTATTTTAGAGAAGCATGTAGCACTTTGAAGTTGATCAAACAGATCATCGATCCTCGAAAGTGGGTACTTGTTCTTGATGGTGACTTTATTCAACTGCCTATAGTCGATACAAAGTCGAAGGCTACCATCTTTCTTCTTCACAAACAACACCGGAGCACCCCAAGGCGATGTACTGGGTCTGATGAAACCCTTATCAAGCAACTCCTGCAACTGCTCTTTCAGCTCCTGTAGTTCAGCTGGTGCCATTCTGTAAGGTGGCATAGAAATAGGATCTGTACCATGTATGACATCAATACAGAACTCTATCTCTCGGTCTGGTGGTAATCCTGATAATTCTTCAGGAAAGACATCCAAAAATTCACACACCACTGGCACCTGTTCAATTGCCCCATTCTCCTTCTTAACATCTCTTACCACTGCCAAGTATCCCTGACAACCCCTTCTAAGCATCTTCTGAGCTGTAATGACAGAAATAAGATTATGAGGCATGGAGCTCCTTTCACCTTTGAAATAAAATTCTTCTTCACCTGGAATTCTGAACACCACTTCTTTCTCTCTACAATTCACAAAGGCATAATACCTCGACAACCAATCCATGCCCAGAATGACATCGAATTCTAGTACGTCGAGCAATACTAAGTCCGCCAATAGTTCTCTACCATCAACTGTCACCGGACATGAAGGAAAGAAAACATCTGTCTCCAACTCGTCACTAAGAGGAGTCAAAACAGATAGAGGAAAGGACAACCTAGAAGGCTGCCACTCGATTCTCGAAGCGAACATAGGAGAAATGAAGGAATGTGAAGCACCAAGATCAAACAACACTCTAGCATCGCATGCACAGACTAAGAGAATACCTGCTACCACTGCATTCGAAGTCTGAGCATCCTGTGGTGTCAAAGTGAACACTCGAGCCTGACCACGACCTGCCTGCTGAGAAGTCGAAGGCTGCGTAAAACCACGTCCGCTAGGTCTACCAACTGAACCTCGACCCTGCTGACTCATAGGCTGAGGCGGTCTCTGCTGTGGCTGTATGGGTGCTCGATACTACTGAGGCATCGGATAGTAGGGCTGAGCCACTGAGGAAGACGAACCCTGAACGTACTGTGGCTGGTATCCGGAGTAGGGATAAGCTCTGGCAAGGTGTCCAACCTGCCCACACCTAAAGCAAGCGCCCATCAACATATGACACGGGCCCTGATGAAATCGTCCATAACTCGCACAAGCACTGGCTCCAGACCCAGAACTACTCTGCCCGGAACTCTGCCCACTACTGCTACTACTAACTCCTACACCGAATCTGTGACTCCTACCGGTTCTCCTATTCGAGGCATATCCATGTCGGCCCACTCTGTGAGTCCTGGACCTCCAACCACTTTGCTGAGAACTACCCGCAGCCTGTTGACTCAAACTGTCGATGTGAAATGCTGGCTGCTGGTACCCGGGAGCTACACCATGACCACTACCCCTGATCATATAAGGATCTATCATGGTGCCCTGGCGGATATGTCACCTCTCAATCAAACGGGCCTCCTCAATCACACTCTCTAGGGTGCGATCCTCAGTACGCATACCAACAAAAGCGGGTCCTAATCCAGTAACATACAGCTCCATTGCTCTGTAAGGGTCCCTCCTGATATCTTCTGCATGTCGGGACAGCCTATTAAACTCTCTGGTATAATCCTCCACTGACCTATCGCCTCTAGTGATGTGGAGTAGCTGCCACCTGTAGGCATCTCTGGTGGCTGGAGGACAGAAAAATCTTAAAAAGCGATCCTTAAACTCTGACCAAGTCAGCTCGTGCATCGATGGCTGAATCGACTGCATAAACCAATCCTGAGCGGCTGCCTGAACCGACAACTCCATAATCATAATCCTCTGATAATCCGTATGTCCAGTCCTAGTGCGTGCCTCAATCGCATTAATGAAGTTTAAGGCATCACCCGTACCGTCGAAAGAAACTCTACCGATCCGAGAGTAAAGGAGGGCTGCTTCAGTGTCTGACATCCCCTGGTTCCTTTGCTGAAGCATCTACTGTACAAGGGGCATCACCTGATTCAATGCTGCTAGACCCTGATTAATCCCTGCCAGTCCAGCTGCAAAGGCTATAGGGTCAACAGTTGGGGCTTCAGGCTCGACTGGCTGCTGATCAGGAATCTCAGCTGCAGCTACCCTGGCTCGACCTCTACCTCTACCTCTGCCCCTACGACGTGGAGCAGGAAGGGGAGCCTCATCGTGCACAGACTGCTCATCTAGCCTAAGGGTCGGATCAGCATCTGGGTCGATACGCACACACCTCATTCTGAAAGGAAGACAAGGAAAATTGAATTTAAAATGGGATAAGAATATTTAAAGCAACACGGAATTAGAAACAATA
This sequence comes from Mallotus nudiflorus, assembly GCA_947683625.1. Classification (NCBI taxonomy): domain Eukaryota; kingdom Viridiplantae; phylum Streptophyta; class Magnoliopsida; order Malpighiales; family Euphorbiaceae; genus Mallotus; species Mallotus nudiflorus. The sequence continues at coordinate 62,382 of CANTUR010000170.1, forward strand.
ACATCTCAAAGACGATTATCAATCCTAAAGCTGCAGTAGTTACATAGAAAGACAGACATAGACAATTAATCGAACTTATGCTCTGATACCAACTTTGTCATGACCAGAACCCGAGGGCACATGACCAGCACTAGGGAATGGGTAAGCATAAGGCCCCCAAAACCCGTAGTAAGCCTAAAGGAAAAAGAAAATAAAACCATTCATATATTATACTTAATATATAACTATATATTAATATTTATTTATACATGTACGTATATAGACAAATATTAGTACATATGTACATATCTATATACATATACTATATTATATATATATTTATATGTATATACATACACTTACATAAAAAAAATAGGTAATGAAATTTTAAACAATGATTAACTAATTCTCACATATATTAACTACCCTTAAATAATATAAGCATAAATATAATATAATATGGTAAAGAAGAAACTCTTATTCATAATATGATTTGATAAATAAAATAAAATAAAATAAAAAAAATACCCCTCTTTATTTAAATACTATATAAGGTATTACAATATGTTTGTGAAATTTTGTTTTTAAACTTTAATAAGAAACGATGTTCTGAGTTATGGATATTTACATGTAATATATATATATATATATATATATATATATATATATATATATATATATATATATATAGGAATTAAATGATTTAATTATTAAATCAAGTTTATTATAAAGAAAATTTAAGTATTTAATTTGATTTAATTTCTATAAAATTAAGTTGCTTGTTTTCACATTCTTTTAAAATAAGTTTTGTGATGGTTGAGTTGTGATCTTAGTCGGGGTTAAATGTAGTTCTGGGAGCCCGACTTGAGTGTGAATATCTGTGAATACTAGAAGTGCGTTTTTCTATGCAGGAATGGCTCTACCTATGGTAGAGAGATGTCCGTTTTACAGAGAAGACTCTATCGAAATTTTGATAGATTTTTTCGTAGAACCTGACATCTTCCACAAATTCCTAGCATTAATTAAGGTTTTTCCCTATCTATTGAGTCTTATTTGGTCTTCCTCAAGTCAGTCTAGAATTTCGCTATTTTTGTCGATTTTCGATTTTAATTCCATAGATGTGTTTTTAAAATAGGTCTGTTATTTTTTTTTAGAGAATACCAGAGCAGGAGCTGTTGGATCAAGGCAGATGCGCGATTGTCAACCTTCTCGCTCGTCCTGTAAGTTGATAAATTGATCTGTGCGTGTGTTTTATTTAAAGATGCGTGCGCTCATATTTTTAGTATTTATTATATGATTTATTTAATTTAAATGCTGCTATTTAAGATTTAAGTGCATTTTATTTATTTAAAATTAGTTTTGAGAAATTTTGGTAGAACGGGCTACCTGGTGGGTTTCACCAGGACCATGTGCACATGGTAAAGATTAAGAGATGGATCCGATGTATGTATGACTTGTGGATATAAACTGGGACGGGTGCCTCAGTGGAAACCTTTGCTCTCGAGGACCGCTAGTGATTGGAAAGTTAATAATGGATTAGGGTGGGTGTCTCGGTGGATGCCTTAGCTCTCGGGGACCGCCAATGCCATGTATTTGGATTAAGAGGATGACTGCGACTTGGTGCCTCAGTTGATGTCTTTGCTCTTGGGAACCGACAGTCTATGTGGATTAAGTGGACCCAGTTGGCCATTTAGAAACTTGGGTTTAGAGCTCTACCGAGATTTTTCAAAAGCTATATATATACGTTATAAATTATTTTCACTATAACTATATGGTTTTCAAAATATACGACTCTTTTTATTAACTTCCTCAGTGAGGTATGATTTCTCTCAATCTATTTTTTTTAGGAGCTTGAGAGTTTGACCTCAGATCATCTCTACGCCAGATTTCTTCATCACCGGTTATATTATGTAGGTTATTGTAAGCTGTATTGTAGTCGTAACTCCAGAATACTGCAGTAATATTTGTACTATGAATTTGTATAACATAATTTTACTTATGTATTGCACTTATGCTTATGTATAATGTTTTAAGATTAATTTATGACATTTGATGATGAAGAATATTTTATATTACGCACGATTATGTTTATTTTTAGAAAAATCAGTTTGATAATGTGTTCTTGCATGAAATAAAATTTTAAATTTTAAGGTTTTATTTTTCTTCTCTTTAAGGCTTACTACGGGTTTCAAGGACCTTATGTCTATCCATTTTCTAGTTTCGGTCACGTGCCCTCGGATTCGAGTCATGATAGTTATCAGATATATTATAATTTTGTAGTAAATAATTTTTTAAAAATTTTTTAATGAATATTTTTAATTTATAATTTATATTTTAAATTTATTTAGAGTCTAATAGTAGGTACAATTTAATGTTAAATGAATTAAGTTTAAATTAGTTAAAATTCAACCAAACTCAACTCTTTTACCTCCATGTTTAAAGTCTCAATTCCCAAAAAAGAAAAAACAAAAAAAAAAAACAAGTTAACGCAATTTTATTAATAATATTTGTAATATTCTATGCTCATATCTATATATATAGTGTAACAAATTAAGGGCCTAGTTCACTAATGGTATTATAATTTTGGGTATGTTTCATTTTGATACTAAATTTTTTATTTTTTTTTTTGGTTCCAAAAATTTTATTTTTATTTCAAGTTAAAGTATTTTGAATATATCTGATCAAATTTAGCATACGTGACAGTCATAATAAGTATATTTTTAGTATAAGTATTCTATTAAGCGACCTAATTATCTTATGAGCTGCATAAAATAAATTTTACTAAAATTTTTATTTTATGAGGCTAACAAGATTATTAAATTATTTAATGAGATACTTATAAAATAAATATATACTAAAAATATTTTATTCTGACTATCACGCATGTTAAATGTGATCAGATATATTCGAAATATTTTAACTTGAAATAAAATAGAATTTTTGAAATTAAAAAAAATTAAAATTTTAATATCAAAATAAAACATGATCTAAAATTATGATATCAACGGTATAATAAATTTAACAAATTAATAACAAAATATTGTAAAATTAATAAAGAAATAAAGTGACGATCAGTTAGCTGTTGAGAACTGAAGTGAAGTGATTATTTTGTGCTGCCACACTACTACCACTAGCAGTAGCATTAGGACCACCATTTTCCCCCTTCACTTTCCTTCAACCTTTTAAACTTTTTTTTTTAAGAAAAAAGAAAATTTAATTTTAACTTAAGGGCCTATATATGCATAGTAGTGGCGTAGGGATAGATGGAGTGTGGGGAAGCAAATGCTGTATCATTTATGCATTTAAGTTGATCATTAGTCAATGCAGACGCGTATGAAAATAGATAACAATGCCAATTCAAGTGAAATCCGTGATCCGTCCTCATACTTCTTATCGGAAAGATACTCTTTTTGGATTGTCAAAAATTTCAAGTTTGGTGTTTTGACTTTTTTATTTTATTTTTATTTTTTTAAAAAAATATTTAAAATTTGTCAATAAATCGCATATAGATTATTTATTGTGTTGAGACCTAATAATGAAGTTTAAGTTTCGATTTTATATAGAGTATTTTTATAATATTTATTTTCTATATAGATTGTATTTTGTATTTTATTTTCTACGTGGATTTATTATTTTGTTTGATAGTGTTGTAATTGAAATTATAAATGATGTAACAATATAATTAACATTTTAAAAAAACTTAGCAGAAATAATTTGGCTAAAGAATCAAATTGGATCATCAACTATACTCCGAAGTCAATATTAGATTTTAAAGTTTTTTTTTTGTGGTAATAGGAATTTTTTAATTAAAAAAATTATATCATATTTGATCTTATCTTAAAAAACCTTTTACAATTAAGTCCTACAATTCAAATAAAATTTTAATTTTAATGGGTAATAAGGAAAAATTATTTATACCAACACATAAATTGATAAAATTTTTAAAAATATATATCACTTTATTATAAAATTTTAAATTTGTTAAGCCTACATACTAAATTTATATATTTTTTAACTTTTCTTAAAAATTTATTTAAAATTTTTTATAAACCTAAAAATTTTCAAAACATACAATTAAATGATACACATCTCAAAAACAAATTTCATCAATTTTAACCATTGATTTAAATAATTTTTTATTAGTTAACTATTAAAACTAAACCGATGAATAAATTTTGATTATTGAACTATTAAATTAAATTATAAATTAATTAATGAATTTTTCATATATATATGGCTTTTTTTTTTAGGAATGTGAATTATTTTCTTAATCTCTTGGATACTATATTATCTCATAATTCATTTAAAGATTAGACAGTTAATCTTTGGCGGTATATAAAATCATAGGGTGAGGCACAGTAGTCCCTCAAATAAAAATTAAGATAATTTTATCAATGCTGTTAAAATATATAAATAAAATCTTTCTTTTTAATATCTCTTAATTTTATTTAGAAAAAAAAAAGTACAAATACACCTCTAATATTTTACTATAATTAAATATAAGTTACTAATATTTTTTGAGTTACAAATACACTCGAATCATTTTGAAAATCATATCATCTCTTGTAAATGATATTTATTTTTTGTATTACCGGAGTTTACTATTTCTAATGTGTTTGAAAAAATAACATTGGATAAAGTGCATTTTTGCCTCTAATGACTGTAACCAGGAGTAAATTTACCTTAACAGAAAATTTACAAACATTTAAACACAATTTTTTAAAAAATATATTAATATCCTCATTTAAAAAAAAATAAAATCTCCTGTATCATATTAAATTTAAAAAGCTTCGCACTGAATTATCCACTTTTTTTTTATAAGGTTCAATCCAAAGATTTAAGTCTTTTTAAATGATTCGGAAGCTCAAAAAGGATATATTCAAGAATTTAAACACTTTCAATATTAAAAATCAATATCTTATATAAATAAAATTGTAATTAATTTTAAGCTAAAATTATAAAATAATTCATTTAAGGTATAAATAAGAATATACAATCAATTTTTATCTAGTATGAATGTCAATTTTTGAAATAAATATTTAAATATATTATTTATTTAAATTAGTATTTAATCGGTATTTAAAATGAAAATCTTAAATAACGTACTATATTTAATTATAATTTAATTACATATTCAACATAATAACAATTATATATGATATGTTAATGTATATGTAGAAATCAATTTACTTTTATCATAAATTTCGTACATATTCCTATATTTTGGTATTAGATTTTATTATCGGTTTAGAGATTAACAAAAGAGTTATAAACATACCAAAATATTCATTTAATTCAGTTCATTTTGGTTTAGAGCTAAAATTATTCGATTTGATATCATTTTAATGTAATTCAATTCAGAACTGTGATATAGTTCGATATTTTATTATATTTAGCCTTAATTTTTAATGTGAATTTCAAATTTGGAATTTAAAAATGAAACATCATTTTTCAAGCTAAAAAAACGTGAAAAAGTTTTTCCTTAAAACAAAGAAAAAGTTTAGGTTGTATAAAAAATAATTTATTAATATTCCAAGTTTTTTTATATGCAATGTTGTTTTAAATTAATATATAAATAATTAGCAAAAAGTACTTAATTTATTATCTTTTAAAAATTATTAAATAATAAAACATATTTTTTATAGAATAAATTTGTAAAATATTAAATGTGGATGTAATATGTAAAATGAATAAATAATGTAGAATCAGTAAAAAAAATATAAAATTTACATGAAATATATTTTTCGGTATAAAGAATGGTGCAATGAATTGAAAAAAAATATTGAACTTGTAATATTTAGATGTGAAATTTATCATATTTTGCAATTATTGATTGAAGATGATTATGACAATTTATTTTTTTTTTTTTATTAGCAACAAGCTAATCTATAATTGCCAAAAGGAGAGAAAAAATGAAAAGCTAATTTCGTTAAAACAATTTTTATTTTTTGTAATTTGATTATGAAACCAATTTTAATGAAAAAGCAATCACATAGTACAATCGAGTATTAAATGAAGAAGACTTTCTTTTATATAAGCTAATAACTTCCCAAAGACTTTCTCTTAAAGAAGTAATGCGTGGTTTCCCTATATATGCATTCGTGTGGTGGGTTACGTCTTGACTCCAAGCATGCCTATACATGAATTTATTTAGTTAGCTTCATTTTTCTTGAATAAGGGTATAACTCAACCCAGCTAGCTTTAACTAGCTTAGTTTTCGTTTGTTTATAATCGAACCCAATTCGAACTAAATTTATTATATCATTTAGTAGTCATGAATTATATTTCATAAGATTAAATAAGTCTTAAAAAAATTAAAAAGTATAAATTATTAATTAATCATTAAAAAGCTTTTTTTTTAACGAAATTCATTAAAAAGTGTTAAATGAATCATTTACAAAATAAGTTGTAATATATTAAATAAAAATTATGTTTTTTATTTCAGTAACATATTTTTATATATATTACTAATAAAAAAAATTTTATATTATATATTTTAAATTACATTATTAATATTTTATAATTTTAAAATTACGAGTTAGTTTATGAATTTTTATACGAATTTATTAATGAGTTTCAGGAGCCGAATTTTGTATACTTTAAGTTTAAGTTTATTAAACATATTTAAATATATTTTTTATTGAATTAAATTTTGAATAGTTTGGCCCATTTTTTACCCCTTTTTTAATCAAAATTAATTTAATTTGATGGATAAATACACATATAGGCAAGTACGTGGATATATATATAGCCGTTGTTGATGGATATGCCCAAGTTTTGAATTCAAGCCTATTAGAAATAGACAAGACATTATTCTTTGTTGACTATCAGTCTTACTACTTGAAAGAAAGACCAGAAAAATGAGCACAAAAGACATGATTTTTGAAGTTCCATACTAGTCACATATTCACATCAACTCCATAGAGGGAAACATTTTCCATCTATTTCAAATATATTACCGTCCATTGATAATTAGATATGTAAAATAAATTATATATATATATATATATATATATATATATATATATAGACTTTTAGATGGTGTCAAAACTCATAAGTTAGGAAAAATTCAAAATATTTTAGAATGTTCTTTCTATTTTTATCTTTTTTTTTTGGGTTCTATTTTTATCTTGGGTTTTTAGCAAGTTTGAGAATTTTAATAGAAATCTTTTTTTTTTTTTGTAAGGTTAATGGTCACTTCAACAAAATAAGCTAGTTACCATCCAACAAAACAAAAGGAAACACTTTTTAATTGTATTAAAATCACCTATGTTTTGTGACTAGTTATGGTTTCATCATATGTGTCCTATGGTGGCTTGATCTTTTTAATGCATCATTCCCCACTCTACTAACTAATTAATCAAATAAAGCATTCAAATAATAAATTAGGGTCATTGACTTAACTTTGTGCCTAATACATTTAGAGCTAGTATATATTATGGAGTAATTATGGTGATGTAGACAAAGGATGTATGTTATCCAACATTATGGTTAAGTCAAATTCATTAAACTCATTTAACCTTATTACAAGAAAAATAGATTGATATTGACAAAAAAAAAAAAAAAAGAAAAATAGATTGATGACCACAAGTTCTTGTTTCTTGCATTGCTTGGTAAATGTTAAAGTTGCTTTGCAATTGAGCCAATAATGTCATATATTTCAATGGGGGCATCCAATTAAGGAGTTACAACAATGCAACATTAACTAATTACAATAAGACATTATTGAATGTGACTCCAGCTAAAAGCATTAGTGAGCCCACATTACAGTCTCTGCTTACCTAAATGTGTATGTGTGGGTGTACAATTTCTCAAAATTACAAATCCCATATGACTTATATAATTACCAAGTGGACTTGGGCTGTTAGAATTATTGAGGGGAGGACTTACAAATATTTAGTTCTATTCACTATAATTAGTTTGAGTTGCATAAAGTAAGGGAAAAAAATTTATTATTATTAGATTATTAGGGAAAAGGTATATAAAGAAATATTTAGTTACATACAATACTAAAATTTTCTTTAATTATTTTTTTCATGTAAAATTTCAATGTTTGAACACTTTTATAATTTAGAAATTTTAATAATTAATTACTTTTTCCAAATTTTTTTTTCAACTACTAATATTTAGAACTGACTAAACTTTAACTATACTTTTACCCGATGATAACCACCACAACAACAAATGTTCTTTTATAAAGCAAAAACAAGTTGATCTACTCTTTCTTTCTTTCTCTTTTTATATATATATATATATATATATATTTCATTAATTTCAATGTTTGTTTTTAAAAAACCTCAGTAATTTGTACGTAGTTGGCCCTTGTAAATTCTACTATATATGTAGACACAAAGGTCATGAAAATAGCCATCTCTGCTTGAAATTATTACAACTCCAAAAGTGGGCTAATATGGTTTTCTTGTGAAAAGGTCTATACGATTGTCTTTGTTGTTCTCTTGGTTTGCTATTGTCAAGAAATTAGCAAGCTTCTCTATTTAGCTTTTAGGCTTATAATAACAATTTTGAGAAAGTTTAAAAATCCAACTAAATTTGATATATTTTATTCTTATTTCCTAATTATATTAGAGCCTTAAATGAGTTACACCCATCTCAAGCATTGAAGTATTATTAGTCCCTTTTGAAGATAATATAAATTTACAATTTGATGCTTTTGCTGATTTTGAAAATAACCCTTCAATTTATTTTTCTTGTCCAAAGTGTTGATTACTTATTGTATTAGTTCTGTTGGAAGAAAAACATGCATAGTTTTTAAGCTTAAAATTTTTACGTTTAGTATTTAGAGAAAAATAATTAATTATTTATTATTAAAGTAATGGTTCATTTGTTGATTTACCAAAGTTATAATACTTTATTTCAATTAAAAATTGAGAATTTAAATGATAATTATATTGTTAATAAAAGAATAGTTAAATGGTAACTTTTTTTAAACGTATCGTGATTTGCAGAATTTAAATTATGTTGTCATCAATTTTAAAAGAGAAGACTATTTCATGTTATACAGTTCATTGATATTTAGATTATATAATTTATCTATTAAAAAAATGATAATAATAATAGTAGTAATAATCATAATAATAATAATAAAGTGATTGAATTTTGAAGCAGGAGATTCAAGCGAAAAGAGAGAGAGTTGGTAAACAAAATGAATAAATGGGAAGATGGTTCATTTGTGCCAGTAATGTAACTTCCATCACTTTGAAGATCGGTGGATTAGACAAGCAAAGCATAAAATACCATCCAATATACAATGCTCTCATTGCATGGTGAAAGTGATGCACCGCCCAAAATAGTAACATGGCAACATAATACTTTTACATGCACACTCCCAATTGGGTCTTTTGCATTTTTTTTTTTAAATTTTCCTAATGCCGCTATCAAAGTCTTTTTCTCCTCCTCGCAAAGAGTGCAATTATTTATGTCTCAATACCCTCCCAATTGGGTTTCTTTACTAAAACATCATTGCATAATTTATACTAATTAGTAGAAGATTTTAGGCAATGAACATGTATTAACCTTAGATACCTTATTTTTGTATTATTGGTATAAAATGACTCCTCAGTGGTTTTGAAACTCGCATTTAGTGCATTCCGACTCCAAAATGCTCAAGTTTGCACAAAAACACACTCACAAAACTTGTACATTATTATATGTGGTCCTAACTGAAATTTGATTGTGTAGCAAGACCAATATAAAATCACTGCGGCTGAAGTTGACCTAAACATGAATGATTCAAGCTTAATTAAAGTGGCAAATGCTGAAATGAGGAAGATTCTTACATAAATTTAGAATATTACATCAATTGTAAGATATGAAATAAATATTTTAGGTGTTCTATATTTGATTGGTTATAGGGATATTACATCAATTTAGATCTAACCATTAAGTACAATACATTCAAAATAGTCATTCTTTTTTTGTAACCTAGTGGTTTAAAGTGATGACAATTATAAATTAAGATCATAAGTTTGATCCCTCACTACCCTTTTACTTTCCAATTATTCAAAAATACATTCAAAATAGTCGATAAATTTAAATGTCTCCTCAAATAATTAGATATATATTTTTATTTTATAGAATACAATTAAAATAACATGATAGTTAATAACATGACTACTTATACATAATTATTGTAGAAGACTTGATGTGTTGAAAATTAACCATTTATACTATGCTAAAAAAAATAAAGTATTCAAACCATAAAAAATGGAGCCAATATGATAGGGATCACATAGGTGCTCTTGTGATATTAATTAAAAGGAAATGGTTGTTATCTGCCAATTTGGCTTGCCTCTGATCACGAGACCCTTTTTATATATTGTTCCTTTATTTTTCTGCCAAGGATGGTCCTGCTTTTTTCCTTTCTGCTGACATCCTAACAATCCCTTAGTCCAAGTTGAATGGCTTAATGCATATTTTCTCAAAAAAACGAGCACCAAGAAAAAAGTCTTTCCAAGCAAAACTTCAGCACCTTTTTTTTTTGGGTGCGAGTGTGTTAAAAAGACCAAAAATTGATTAATGTGACAAAGAAAAGGTATCTTCCTTCATAAAAGGTCTGGGCCACAGGTCCTTTGGACCAATACTTCCATATTCTAAGGCCTTATGAATGGTACAATTACAGCAATATTTACCAGCAGAACGTAAATGCAGCAGAGTGTTTATAAGAACCATCATTTGAAGAAACTAGAAACAGCAACACTTTAATATGTTATTTCTTTTGAGCTAGACACAGCCACAAACTTGATTGAGCAAGGCAAGATTATGACTCCATTTTGCTCAGCACTTTCAAGATAGTAAATTGTACCATGTTTGACGATTAAGCCACAAAAGCAATGTCATTCGCAGACAGATGATTTCTCCATTACGATCAAATAAAAAATTTCTGAATACAATATAGTTAGCTCAGCCTAGATACCCCACAAGTTAGTCCTAAGAATTTTACAGTACAAGCAAGAGGATAGTGAATCTTCCGTATGCATTGCCTTCTAATCCTTGATGCCTATTCTTCAAAATAGAAGTTTCCACCATGACAATCTTTCGTCAATGCAGCAATTTTTCTTTGTTGATCCGAATTGTTAATTTCTGACAAAATGTAGAGTTTAAACTGTGATTATCACCGAGAACCAGATGTAGCACGTGGTTTTCCCTTGATCGAGTTCAAGTGTTGGGTTACAAAGATGACTCCCATCACAACTAAGAGACAACCAACCAGTGTGCTAAAGAAGAGGGCACCAGGTGTCCTGGTCTGTGCAAAACCATACACACCATTAGATGTCACAACTATAAGGTCAGTAAGCCCATCATTTGAGAAGTCCTCGCATATCAGGGCATGGGTCGGTGGTGCAGGAAGATCAATTGATGCTTGTATGCTGCCTCCTGGAGATATCACTACAGCCTCTTGATCTCCTGCTGCAAGAATCATTTGCTGATTGTCATGCAAACGTAAAGAGAACACCTTGAGCGTGGGGACCACCATGCCACCTTCCATCATCCCTGATGGTGAAGGAAGATTTGACCATGTAGCACCTGTCAAGAGTTGCCAATGCCAGATGGCATCATGGCCATGCAATCCAGGAGAGTATGATGTCACCTGAAAGATGTTGGTGATGCTTCAGCATAGACAACAATACATATCTCAGGCAGTTCAAACTAAAAATGACGCCCATGCAGCACTGGGTTATATACTACAGGTGTAATCTTCCACTAGTTAGAGACTGAATAGGAAGACCCCTTTTTATTTTGGTTCAATAAGCACACCTATTCCGACAGTTGAGCCAATTGAGTGCCCCATTTAGAGAATAATTCCTTCATGGGGAATGAATATTAAAGACCATTTCTCCAAATGCTCTAATAAGAGGCAGCACTAGCCAGTGTACAAACGTGTTGAATCATCACACGTGATGTCAGTCCACCACTTTGTTTTCAAGAGGAGCACAAGCATGCAGTCTAACCAAGCATGTCATGCTGTAAAAAAGTTTTTAACTAATTAAGGACCTTTGCTATGGTACAAACATTTGTATCTATACAAATGAAGTTAGAGCCGTTGGATTAATTTTTATTTAATTACAATCATTGGTTATTTTTAGGCCAAATATACAATTTCACCCCTGAACTTTACTCAATTATTTCATATCACATTTCGACTTTCATTTTGTTCAATTTCACCTCTTCATTTTTATTTTTCTCCTATTTAGCCTTTCTTACACACCAGAAGGGTTAAATACACGTTTTTATCTGGTGTACAAGAAGAGTTAAATAGGTGAAAAATAAAAGTTAAGGGGTTGAATTTGTGAAAAATAAAAGTTATGTATACTATATAGGTTAAAAATAAAAGTTAACAGGTAAAATTGAACAAAATAAAAGTCAAAAGGTGCTATAGAATAATTGAGTAAAGTTCAGAGGTGAAATTGTACATTCTACTGATACCTATAAAATGTATCAATGACTATAATTAAATTAGCAATCTAACGATTCAATTTCCATTTGTATAGATACAAATTTTTATTATAGGACCCCGAATTACGATTAAAAAAAAAGGACTTGGCCGCTAAACTTTTTGGCAATTAAGATTAAAAAAAAATTAAGGGTCAACTTGGCCCCCTTTGACTTTTTTGTCAATTTAGCCATCTAATTTTGCTATAAAGGTCAAATTAGTCCTAACATTTAAAGTTGTACCATCATTTTCTGAAAAATAAAAAAATTTACTATAAAAGATTACAAAAACCTCCCTAATATTATAATTAATCAACAAATTAGTCCACATTTTAGTAAACAAAAACAATTTTTAGTAAAAAAATCAAAATATTTTTATCTTTTAAAATCACATTTAAGAACCAAATATACTTATATTTAATAAAATTTTGACAAATTAATAATAATATTGCATTTTGAAATATTAAATGCTTTTTTCTGATTTATTTATACATTAATTTTAATTTTTAAAATTATAGACTCAAATTTATTTATACTTTAAAAATATAAATGTACAGTTTAATATGTATATTAATAAAACATATTATTAGCTTTTTTACTTTCTAATTTTAAAATAATATAAATATGATAATAAACTACAACTAAAAGTTACAAGATTAAAATACTGTTTATAGTAATTAACTGAAAGTATTAAAAAATATAGTATCAAAATACTTCAAATTTATATGATAAAGTTTAAAAATTCAATAAAATATTGTATTAATATTTTAAAAACTATCATTTTAAAATAATTAACTATAATCTATCATTTCAAAAAAAATAAATAATTTTTTCACATATAAATTATTTTAAAGATTTAAAAAGATATTATAATTTGTATATTAAAATTATAAAATTATTATAATTTTTTGACAAAAATTATTTTAATAATATTAAAATACTATAAATTTGAGTATTTTAATATTACATGTATCAATATATAAACCAATAACATAAGTAAATATTTCAAAACTAGTATAAAAACACATTGGTTCATAAGTAAAGCTTTTTATTAATACAAATACAATATATTATAAATAAATTTAGGTCTTAAATATAATTTAAAAAATTAATTATTTTCATTTTTTTAACTTAAAAACAGGTCTTAAACATAATTTTTTTTTTAAAAGTACTTTTGTTTACTAAAAACTAATTTTACTAAAATTGGACTAATTTGTTAACTAATTAAATTAATAGGAGATTTTTGCAACTTATAGAAAGATTTGTTTACCTGTCAAAAAATTAAGGATTAAATATAATTGTTAGGGTTAATTTGACTATTATTGCAAAGGTCACGACTAAATTGACAAAAAAAAGTCAAAAGAGGCAATTTGGCCTTTGACAAAAAGTTTAGGGGGCAAATTGACCCTTAATAAATGCACAGAACTAATCCACCAAAAAAGCTTATGCAATCAGATTCTAGATTCTAATGCAGCAGCCTAGGTTATAACATACCTCCCCACGATTTGTCAAGAAGACAACATCACCATGACTCCCCTTGCGATGCTTATGGCCATCACTTCGTGGGATGAGAATAGGTGTAGCTACCTCCAAGGAAGATACATCAGAAGTTCGGCCAAAAGTTCTGGAAAAGTCCCCATGTTGAAATAAGTTAAATGGGGAATGATGACATATTGAAGCATTGAAGAGTTGTTCTCGCACCGGTACACCAGAGGTTGCGACAGCCCAACATGGTTGCAGCACTTCCATTGATCCACTAACAACAGTCTGCTCAGCTCCATTTCCCCCAACAGCCTAAAGAGAATGAATTATGATTGTATTCCATGTTAACAACCATTAATCTAGCAATGATTCCTACTAAATACTGGATTTCTACAATATAAACAGTATATTAAACATGCTTTTAGCTAGCAGTTCTAGCTGTCATATAGCCAAATCTATACAACAAATCCTTTACACACATGCAAAAATTATGAATCATAGGAAACCCAAACCAGCATTTATGTTGATTTCAAGGAGTCCATTGAGTTGGTGTCTCATACACCTTATAATTAGGAATCTTAGGAAATTGCATCGATGTGTTCTAGGTCAAATGAGTAGTGCTAGAAATACATGTATCTAACCATAACCAGAAGCAATTTGGGGATGCATGTTTACTCGCAAAATGAAATTTTTGCCAAGCCCAAATTAATATGGTTCTAGAACCTCTATATATGGCCTTAAGTTGAGTTTGCCCATCTCCAATTCAATAAACTGATATTTTCAGTAAATTACAAAAGGTGGGAAGTGAAAATAGTGGTGCAGTTAGTGAGAAGTAACAGGAAAGATTTTTAGTAGTAGGAAGTAGTTATGCAGATGTCACTGAGGAGTGGAGGTGTGAAGAACATACATTATCACCATAAATATAAATACAAAGAAGGACGATTTTAAAATTGCAGCCAATCTACTCCACAAAAGCAATTCTGCAACAATAATGACTCTGCTTTAGAAAATTAGTTTCAATTTCCAGTTCAATCTGAGTTTCAAATAAACCCATAAATTTATATTCAAGTTTCCCTTATATCTAATATGGTTATTTCCCAATTCTCTCTCCTGGATACAAACTAGTTCGTAATTTCAAGTTTTTCTTCATCAATTTTAATTATACTATTGATTTTCTCTACAACCAGATCATTCAAATGGCTTTTTCTTTAGTTCAGTTCAATTTTTTTACAGTTAGCATCTCACTAGAATTTATTGAAGATGTAGAAATGGATATGAAAACCTAAAGAAATTGGTTCCTTAATTTCTTACACAATTGTTTTGATTACAAAAATTCAAGCACTTCAAACTTGTGGCATGCTCAAGCAAAGAACAAAGAAAAAGCAGTAATTGATTTGAAAAAACTATTCTTGGAAAAAAAAAAAAAAAAAAAAAAAAAAAGAAGCCATACTGGTATCATGCAGCACATGATTGCAAGAAGAGGGCAATATTTCAATCAAAAGTTCAAAACGGCCAAATGAGCCATATACATAACCACAAAAACCAGTTCCAACACAACACCAATTGATAGAGTCCTCAATGTCTATAATTAATATAAGCCTCAATTTGGAGAGATAAGAAACAAGTACGCACCTGGACATGATCTAGGACACCGTCCCCATTAATATCAGCATGAAGGCCACCTTCTTGGAGATGAAGCTGATGAAATGAATGAGTTCCCATTGTACTAGTTAGAAGCAAATTAACAATAGAATGTGGTAGAGAAGAACTTCACTAAGCAGTGGTAGATTTGCCAATTAAAATTTTATGTGCCATAGAATACTCTTCAAATAAAACCATGCTATGATACCACTGGCTCAATATTTACCTTACAGAGAGTGCGACCAGTGGCCAAATGAACAGCTTCTATTCCCTCTTTTTGATGAGCCACAACAACATTAGGGACCCACCAAAGCTGAGTGTAGTTTGTTATTGTTGGAATGTAAGGCAGTGGCTGCATCAAAAAAATATGAATATGACATTTCTAAGATAACAATCTTCAAGCAGAAACTTGGCATTAATAGTTTGGCACATATTTGAGCAATATGAAGCAAAGGTAACTCAAGTAATATGGTTTATCAATATCAAAGGACCTTTCCTTTCCCAAACAAGTAACAGGTAGAATAGGTGCAAATCTAAGAGTTTTACGTTGAAGGTGCTTTACTTGTTGAAAATAACTGCCAACTACCGTAATGTTTGATAATTGACAAAACAACATTCAAATCAATAGGATTAACACATGAAATAGCATCCCTTATGCCAAAATAAAGATGCTACTCCAGATTTAATATTTCACAAAGTGCCAAATCAATCAGGGAAAGCAGAATGCAAGACCACGAATCAGACCATTTGGAATTGAAGTAGGAGGAGCCAAAACCATGATACTGGTCCCTCTTTAGATTTTTGTTTATTTATTTTGAAGACAGCTTTTGGGGAAAATAACCTCTTTTGTTGCTTGTTCTAAAGCAGGTTTGAAATTTTTTAAAAAAAGAAAACATATTGGAAGTGCATGTGCAACCTCAACACCAATCGAGGCTGACTAATTGAGCAGCATTGATGCATTCTAAATTTGGGACATGCTGAGAAGATGGAGAGGAATTGGAGAGTGGAAATATTAATCAGTTTTATAGATGTTTAGATGCTCAAGCAGTTAAAATTAGATAAAAGTATCTGAACATGCAATGGATCCACAGCACATGAAATTGTAATCAATGCAGAAATGCCTAAACTATCAGGTAGAAATAGAAGGCAGAAGCAGCTAGAAACAATTATTTTTTTCTGAGTTGTGCCTTTCTCTTATTTATTTTTTTCTACCACCTCCATAGAACTCATGCAACTGAAGATAAACAAAGTTCATTCTATAGCGGTTGTGATACCAACATGATTTTACTTTGGGAAGCAAAACAGCTAGGGAATTTGGTAATTAACTGTATTAAAAAAAATTAAGGGAGGTCTGATGAAAAAAAGAAATGAAGTTATAGAAACAAGAGATCAGGAATAGAATCAGAACCATGCACTTTATTAACAGTTATAAACAACTTCCAAGCAAAGGTCAAAATTCAAATGGAACCTGCACAACAGATACTGCATACATCTTCATGTAAATTCATTTTCTCTGTCTCAGCTGTGTTTATGTCAAACTGCAAACTGCATACCTTTTTCGATTTTGCTGAGCCAGCATAATTTGCAGCTTTTCCAATGATCTTTGAAATTTTTTTTGTTTCATCTTTCCCAGGAGGATGATTTTCTTCAGGCTTGTGAAAAGGATAATTTATGGTCTTTCCAGAAACTTTTTTCAAAGTTTTCCTTTTGTGACGCCTGAAATGTGCCAATTTGAACTGAGTATCTTCTCTCCTATCCTGATGAAAATAAACACAATCAAAACCATTCCCACCATATAAAAGCATACCATAAAATAAATGCAATAAAAATACTCACCCAATGATGCGGCATAACTCCTAAGATTGATTCCCTAAATTCCCTGCATTCAAACTAAGTCCAACATGCCCCAGCAAGTTCACTGTTAATAAAGATACTAAGAAAGAAGCAATAGCTTTGCATAGATAAAGAAAATGATGCAAAAGTAACTAGAAACCTTCTTTTCTAACTGTACCATTTGGGTTGTTATTCGTTTAGGGCTTCAAAATTTATGATTAAAACAAATCAAGCCAGGTTCAACTTGAAACTAGAATTCCAAGTGACACATATAACCTATAAAATCCAACCACTTGTAGAAACAAACTTCTAACGAGTCACTGGTCCCTTTTTCTCAGGAAATCACAAGAAAATAATATTTCTAGATGTTATTATGAATAAGGAATTGTATTTGTATCAGAAATGCATAATACCTCTCCAGGTTGACGGCTATTCAGAGCATGAACATCAAGCTTGTAGTTATGTTGTGGAATTAGCTGGGATGCATCTGAAGGTTGTGCTTCAATATTCTAAAACACATAAAGGATTATATTAATAATTGAAAGAAGGATAAGATGTTTTGAGCAGCAATAAGAATACTATCTATATATGGTACTAGCATGAATGATGGTTTTCCTAAATAAAGCTACTGCTCAGATGCATCATGAATTTAAGTTCACGGTAGTTATTGATGATAAGTTTTCCTTGGTGCAAAACGAGATTCGTATGACAAGAACTGGAACTTATGATCTCCATTCGATTCCCATCCTTACTATCACCCAGGCTAGCCTAGTCATTGCAATTCTAAAAAACTATTTCCCAATTACCAGCATGCAAATTTGTACGGCACTTAATTTGTAGAGATGTATGACATGCATGCATGCATCTACAAGAAACCTTGATGGTTGATGTTAATTTGTAAAAAGAAGAAAGTACCACATGTAACATGTAAACTAAAACATTACAATGAAAACCTCATAGTACAAACTCAATTTTGTTATTATCTAGCTGATGCATCTTCATTGCATAATTTTACAACAATGATTTAGCTGAAACTCTTCATAAACATTAGCTGCAATTACTAAAAATGCATTTTGAAGATGATACAAATGAGTTATGAACCAGCATAGCAACTCACAGAAACCGAGCAGTTTGACACTGTAAGACCAGAAATAATGGTATACTCCTGAATATATGCTGCAAAAAATAACTGAACAAGTACCTGTAAATAATAAATACCTCACCTCATTCTTTCTGCTCCATCTAAGGACACCAGATCGACCAGCAAATGCATATAAGGCAAAATGGCGTAAATCCACAGTTCCAGAGTTCTCCGAGGCCTATATAGGATATTAGAAGACATTTTCAAGAATGCTACCATTAAATTAGGAAACATAAATTATATTGTAATAGAGGAATTGAACATGTGACACCTAGCAATGAGAAGAAAACTATGATAACAAATAGCACATACCAAGCACAACAAAGGGGCATCATGCATTAAATTTAAAATAGAAAAAAAAAGTTTTTTTTTTTTTACACTTGTAGAGGAAGAATAATAAGAAAAATATACATATGCTAACTGACATAGTTGATGTCCCACCCAATAAGCACAATCCAAGCTCAAGTTCTTACACTACTCAAACTTAGTGAAATGCAATCAGATGCTTTCATATATGTCTATCATATATGTCTAATGGAATCTAATGGAACATATTAAATATATGTTAAGTATGTCCCTATTAATAAATATATGTTATGAAAACAGAGAGTAGAAGAAGTCATTTCCCATGCAAAGCCCTTCAATTTTCATTGGAGACATTCTTCTTTTCAAAATTATAGCAACAACCTTGATTGATATCACCCCTGATAAATTGATGCATAGTCACTTACTGGAGAACCATTTAAGATACATGTTCAAAATTTGCAACTAGACTGAACTCATCCAAGTGGAGATTAAAAAGCATCAACTTAACTTCATTCTTCTATAAAAGTTGAGGAGCTATTTAGTTTTAAAAACATTTTTTGTTTTCCCTTTTCAATTTTCTTTTCCTACTCTTAGTTTTCCATTTTTTAAAATAGAATACGGAAAAACAGATAATCAATTTATTTGTTACTTTTCATTTTGCAATTTTTCTTCACATAATTTTTTTTAATAAAATTTATTATAATAACAACTTTCTATTTAGTATAATAACAATAATAGTAATTGTAATTCATATGATATTATTTAATATTAAATTTATTTATTTTATAAAAAATTTTAAATCATACACATTTAATTAATTTAATTTGAAGGCATGAAACTATGTGAGGAGACTGTGATGATGATGGCGATGGTGGAGGTGGCAAAGGTTGTGGTTGTGGTGGTGGTGGTGGTGGTGTAGCCACTATCTCAAGAGGTTGTGGTGGTGGTGGAGGTGGCAGAAGCAGAGGTTGTGGTGGTGGTAGCTGTGGTAGTGGTGGTGGTGATGTTGCAGCCACTATGTCTGGGGGCTCTAGTGGTGGTGGAGGTGCCAGAGATTGTGGTAATGGTGGTGATGTTGCAGCCACCGTATCTAGATATTGTGGTGGTGGTGGAGGTCTCAAAGGTAGTGGTGGTCTCAGAGGTTGTGGCAATAGTGGAGATAGTAGTGGTGGTGGTGCTGAAAGTTATGGTTGTGAAGATAATAGAGGTTATGGTGGTGGTGGTGCTACCACTATGTTAGGAGAATGTGATGGTGGTGGCGGTAGTGGTGAAGGTTGTGATGGTAGTGGAGGTAGGGGTGGTGGTAATAATGGTGGCGGCAGAGGTTATAGTGGTGGTGGTTGAGAAGATTGTGATAATGTCAAAATATTAATTAGAAAACTACTTTTTATTAATTTTCTACAGCCTTCTATAATTTTAAATTTTTAAAAAATATTTTTCCAATTTTCTAAATTAGAAAGTATCAAAACTAAATAATAAATTTTATTTTCTAGTTTTCTTGCAAAAAAATTTATGGAAAACCAACCTTATTTTCCAAAACTAAATAAGCCCTGAATCTTTGTTTTCAGCCCTCCATCACAATCTCAATTAGATATTGTAATATAATACATCATCAAGTATCATTATGTTATGAACTTGAGAAGAATTTCCAGGCTGTTCCCAATCCTAGGGCTGCATTTACAATTCTAGGCAACAGTTGTTTGTTCAGGTAGTTATCTTTTTAAGATTCGTTTAAGTTTATTTTTCTTTATAACTTTGGTGTTTTCATGCTAGGTAGTTATTAAGTAGTGGGTAATTTCCTTTCAATGTAACTACAGGTCATAAAAGTAGGAAATCCTCCAAACATAATTGGGAAACTAATCCAACTTCTGATTTCTCAACTAATTGCACCCTCTAACTAGATCCTCGAATTGGGATGTACACATTGTTTGAGGATGTTGTCAAAGCACAACACCCCAAGTCTCAATAAACTTTTGCATGCTTGACTAATAACAAAGCCAGTTGCAAAAATATGTAAACCCCATATAATAAAAATAAACATGTCACAAAGAGTAAATTGCTGTACACCACATTAGCTCATCCATACCTCCTTCTCACTAGCACTTCTTCGGTGCTGCTCTGCATTTTTCTCAGTTAAACCAAGTCCTTCAAATGGATCTAAGTATATCTGAAAATGACAACCACAAATACAGATAGAACATTAAAAAAAAAAAAAAAAAAAAAGCATATTAGTCAATTCATGTACCATTATAGCATTCCTACAAGAACTGGATAATGCTAACAGGCAAGTACATTGCAAGAGAGTTTGGCCTACATCTACATAAGAGCATAACAGTTCTGAACCCATAAACCACAGAAGGAATTATTATCTGATTAGCACTGGATGCATCAGAAAGTTGGAAAAATGAAACAAAAACATTTAAGAAAATACATAGAAACTCAAGGAACATGGAAAAGAAAAATGACCGAGTAAGCCTAAAAGTAAAACTTATTAAAAATTGTACAGCTCCAAAAAAGGTGTATAAAATGAAACCACAGAAAATAAAATACATTTGAAAGATGCTGCATGAGCAACATTTGACCAAATTTCTTTACTACATCAACTTCTCAGTCCGACCTATAAAATTGCCAGCTAATCCAGAGACCATGCTAAAATATATACAAAAAATTGGCCTCATTTCAAGGTGACCTTGTAGCAGGCATGCAATAAGCGCCCATGATAAAAGTTCAATGCAACAAGTGCCCAAACACAAAATTAAAAGTTATGTCCTAATCTACTGATCTACTCCAAAACAAAGTAAACACCGGTGAATAAACATCGAATAAACTAAAATTAAAAAAAAAATGTAAGGAACATACATGTGGCTGCATTTCCATTCTCCCACCAACAAGAACCAATCCAGTGTCCCCATGCTTCAATGTGAAATTACTTACTGAGATAGCAATTTCCCTATGGTGAGCATTATGAGGAAAATCCTCCTGTACAAAATATAAAAAAAAAAAAAAAAAACAGAAGTGCTTACAAACTACTTAAAGTTGGTAAACAAGAAGAAATTAACACAGCACAATTACAAGACCTGCAGATTTGCTTCCCATAGCTTTTTAAGATTATGATCGAAACACATTACTGACCAACCAGAAGTAACCACAACCAACACTTGTTTCAACGGTTGACCTTGCTTATAAGTTTTATCAATAACACCAGCAGCCATAGCTACAGCCCGTCTACCGGAGGAGACGCGAATTTTGTCAGGCAAAAGCGACACCTCAGCAAGGACTCTTGCTTCACTAAACCCCTCATCTACTCTCCTGGAATGAGGCTCCAATACCTAATCACATCCGTCCACAATCATTACAGAACATAACAACAAAATAATAATCATAACAACAATAAGCATCGTAAAAGGAGTCAAGAACCTGAATTTTAGCATCGTGAGTGGCGACAAGAATCTCTTTCCTGCCGTCGCCGTTAAGATCGGCGACAACAGGTGGAGGGAGACGATCAGCTTCGTATTTGATTGGGTATTCATCGGATAAATGAAACCATGCCTCTCTAAATGAGAAATCACCTTCATGCTATAACAAACAAGAGAATCAATCAAACAATTTTGCAAGCATGAGATATGTCATAACTGAATTAGGGTTTCATCAATTAGGGTTTTACCTGAAGAGAGAAAAAAATAGCGAAGGCGGAGAGCATCAGAATTGCTAAATCTCGTTTCCTCATTTTGTTGGGGCTTCAGGGGATCAACATTCGATTTGGTGAACTTTTCACTCCACTCGATAACACAGTACAATACCCACAATCCAACACCCAACACAACGCGCTCTTCACTGCTGCTGTATTATTTTTACTTGTGCCTGCCAATGACGAGAGTAAAAAAACACCCTTTCCTAAAAAATTGTAAAAAAAAATTAAAAATTAAAAAATGACACTTTTTAAATATTTTTCAATAAAAATATTTCAAATTTTTATTAATTATAAGTGTATCCCGTGTTAATTATATATTTATCCTTCATATTTTCAGCATTGCATCTTTTTTTTTTTTCTTTGCATTTTTCTTTCATTTTTATCAATTTCTTAACAATTTTTATTCCCTTTTTTATTTTTTTATAAACTTTTATATTATTATTTTTTTATTTTTTATTTTTATTTTTATTTTCTTTTTCCGTTCTTTTTCCTTTTATTATTTTTATTTTTAGTTTCTCTTAATTTTTTATTTTTCTCTTTCGCTTCTCTTTTTTCTCTTTTTTTAAACATTTTTTTCTTAATTTTTTCCTCTCTTTTTTATCAATGAAGAATTAGCCAATATTTTTTTTAGATTTTTTTAATAAACTATTCAAGTGATATATAACAATACACGAGTTGTAAATGTGATGGCCAAAGCACAAGTAACTCATATGCAATAAATTTTATATACATAATTAATCACTCAAGTTCTTAAAGTGTAAAATTTGTAACATTCATTTTACTTGAATCAACATGACTATTTCTAAAAAGTGGTAACTTTAGGTGAAGAAAATAAACTCATAACTTCAATTCAAACGATTCTAAAATAAAATAAATTTTATCAATACAGTTCAAGCACCAAAAATATAATTTTAGCAATTCTAAGATTTCAAGTAGTATAATATTTTTGTAAAATACAAAATAATGCATCATAACTTTAAATGAAGAAGCAATCCTAAATCATAAATTCTTGTAAAAGAAGTAACTTACCAAATACTAAAAATTAAGGGAGTTATGACCTATGTGGATATTTATTGATTAGCACTTAAAAATCATTCATTTTTTCTTGAGAAAATAAAATTTTAGTAATTAGAATCAAACATCATGGACTTAGTTAGAAGGAAATTCCTCCGTTGAAATTCAACTCCATATGTTTTTTTTACCTTTTTGAAAGAAAAAATTAATTAATAATTATAGTGTTTTTTTCTAATTCTCTGTAGATAGCAAACACATGAAGTTTATTGTTTTGATGTAATGATATTATATCATAAACTTAAAATGCACAAAAACTTAAAATATAGTATAATAAAGATATTGTATTAGAAATGTTAAATATATTATAATGAAGATACTGCTTTAAAAACGTAAAAAATATGGACAATAAACTAAAAGTACACAAAAAGTAAATTAAAAGTATACAAAAAAATTTTAAATTTCATGTATTTGGAATTTATATATAAAGACCTAAATTTTCATGAATTAAATTTCGAGATATGTAATGTTAATAATTATTTTTATTTTTATTTTATATTATTATATTATTAAATTTTGATATTTAATATTAGTGGAATTTAATTTAACTTTTGAGGTTAAATATTATTTTCATATTAATAATTTAATTTTAGTATTTGTTTGAGTATTTGAGTACAAATTATCATATTTTATGATGAAAAATTAATTGGAAATAATTTTATTGTTTAATAAATTATATTATTTTGTCCTTTATACTTTTTTTTAAATGATTTTTTTTCTTCTTCTTTTTCTTTCTCTTTCTTTCTTTCTTTCTTTCTTTTTTTCTTCTCTTCTCCTTCCTCCCGCGCATAACACCATCAACCACCCACAACCATCGCCACCACTCCGGCTCATCGCACTACCACCAACAGGAGTCCTCGCCACCGCCAACAACTTCCACGGTCACTAGAGTTCCTCCTTCTTCTTCCTTTGGTTCCTTTTGGGTGTCGGAAATTGAGCAGCAAACTGGTGACATTCCGGTGACTTCTCTGGTAGTTCTTGGGCTCAAATCGAAGCTCTCACCCAGGCTTCGATAATCCTTTATCAATTTTAAGAAATTTAACCAGTAACAACTCCAATTTTACGAAATTTAAATTTGAGAATTTTTGTTAAATTATGAAATTGAAGCTTAATTTGAAATTTTTTTTTTATATATGTTCTTTAGGACTAATTATTGTATGCATTATAAGGATTCCAAAAATAATTTTTAGGAATTTTTTCAAATTTTCGGGTCTCAGGTAACTATTTATGATACTATTCCTTAACCAAAAAATTTTTATATATTTTTAATAAATTCTACTAGTTAATCTAAGTAAGTTTCATTGAGGAAGTTTATTAAAATTATGCACCAAATTTTTATTACAAATTTTTGAATATTTATGTCAAAAATGAATTTTTAAGAAAATTAGTATAAATTCATAAAATTTATGTTTTAATTGAAATTATGGTGAATTATGATGTTTTGGATAATTTTTTAGTAATAAATAATACTAAAATAATTTTAATGAATTTATTCCTATTTTTAGCTAATTATGAGTAATTATCAAAATAATATTCGAATAAAATAGTATTTGTGATTTTTATGATTTAAATCAATTTTCAATTGCTTAATTATATAATTTAAATAATATAATTAATTTTTAATAATTAAATACTATTTAATTTCAAGAAATTTGAATTAGGAGCTTTATAGCATAAATTGATTTTAATGTGAATTTTATTAGTTATTTTATAAATAAATGTCTTTTATACTTTATTTGGGTAAATAAATTAATTTTGATAATTAAATAGAATTTTATTGATTTATATTGCAATTTGTGAAATTGGTTCTCAGTTGGGCATTAAGTGTAGTTCAGGGGTCCAACCTAAGATTTGGAGTTGTTACGGTTATTTAAAGAGTTTTTTTGTGCAGAGTTGACTCTACTTTTATAGAGAGATGCTCATTTTATAGAGGAAACTTTATCAAATTTTTGATAAATTTCTTGTAAAATGTGACATTGAGTCTATTTTAGTAGAGTTGTATCTTAATTGAGTCTTTTCTTAGAAATCTAGAATTTATAGAAATTATGTTTTTAATTTCCTATTATTTATTTTTTTTCTTTAGTCGCAGCTCCAATCGAGTTGATATGTTAAAGTTGAGCATAACTGCACAGAGGAGTGCATTCCACCTGTAAGTTAATAATTGAATTGTGTGTGTGTGTGTGTGTATATATATATATATATATATATATATAGTGATTGATTTTGATGAATAGAAGAATTTATTAAAGAATTATATTATTATTAGAATTAAATTCTTCTATTATTGCTATAGTTATATTAGCATGTTTTATGTTAAGTTTTCACATCATTCGTAAAATTTTATTTTATTTTATTGTAATCTTTTTTGTTTATTTTTATTTATTTATTTATTTTAAAATAAACTACGATAGAACGGGCTACCTGATGGGTTTCATCAAGATCGTGTGCGCACCGATAAAATTAAGAGTAAGTGGTAAATGTATGTGGCTCGATGATGCTTTGCTCTCGGTCGTGAGTTATATATTAATAAGGTTGGTAGCTCAATGATGCTTTGCTCTAAGGAATCGCTAGTAAATATCGGTTTAAGTAAATTAATTATGGCTAGTAGCTCGAGTAATGCTTTGTTTTTTAGAACTGGCAATCTTTGGATTATAAGAGAGTCGAAAGACTATTAGATTTGTGGGTTCTACCTAGTTTATTTATATTGTGATTTAAGAAAGCTAATTTTATTTTATATATAGTATTTCAGTAAAAGATGGTTTCAATAAAATTAAATATTTTAAATTTATTTCATAAATATATTTTAAAGGATATTTTCATTATATATATGTTTCTTTTATTAAGTTACTCAGTGAGGTTTGACTTCTCTCAATTATTTTTTTAGGATCTTGGGAGTCACATATCTGTCAGTCTTCCTTATGTCAGGTTTATTCTTCTTCGGTTATTTTATATAGGTTTACTTGAGATGTGTTATCCTTTTTGTAATATCCCGTGTTTTTAAAATATTTTTACACAGTACCGGGATATGCAATGTTAATAATTTCTGTATATTATATGATATTTTTATGAGTTGATATGTATTTAAAACCTATTTTAATTACTGTATATTATTTTCAGTGTTTTACGTAAAATTTTCCCGGGACTTGCATGAACTCATACATATTTTTAAATTATTAAATAAAGTCTGTGTGTGTATATTTCTTTAATTAGGGTTTATTATTACCCTAATATTTTATTAAGTATTTATTTGTTTTATTGTTATTTAATTAATTTTATTTAGTATAAAGTATTAAAATATTAATATTTTATGTGTGTGGTGTATATTTGATGTGTGTAATTTAATATTATTTTAATATATAGTATAAAGTATATATATATACATATATTTGTCAAAAATCAAAAAGTTTGGAAAATTACCATTTTGCCCCCGACTTCTTCTTCTTCCTCCCGATTCTCCCTTCTCCATTTCCGGTCGCTGCCGTGCCGTTCCTTCACCGTGGGTGTGCCGTCCGGTGTGCCACCGTCTTCCCCGACCATTTTCGCCACCTGAGGAGGCCGTTTCCGGCGTCTGGAGATCGATTTTGGCCGGAGAAGCCGAAAATTGATCCACCGTCGATCACGCCGATTCCGACCACTGTTTTCGACACCGCTGGTCTCTTTCTTCTCCTTGAGCTTCGGTGAGTGTGATTCTAGCTTTGGTTTGAGCTAAAATGGTCTAGAATTGCTTAGGTTTTGATTTTGTCAATTTCGGCCTATTAGGGTTTTCAATTTTTTTTGAGCTTCGAATTGAATGATTCATGAAAACTTCCTTCACAAATGTTGTTCCTAGTAGCTTAATCTACATGTATGAATTTTTGTAGAATTTTTAGAGATTTTTTGGATTTTTGGGTATTTTTGAATATTTTAATATTATTTTCTAATTTTCGGAAATTAATTATTTAAATTATGAAATTTGAGTTTATGGTTAAATTAGGTGTTGAAATGAATTATAGGAATTTATTTGTAATTTTTTTGAATTTCTAAGTATTTATTTTGAATTATTGAAGTTTATGGAATTTTGGAAAAATTAGGTTAAATGTGTTTTTATTTGAATTTAATTGGTTAATTGAGTTTAAATATTGATATTATGGATAAATATGTTGAGAAAATTAATTTTGGGTAATTGTATGATTTTTGGTGAATTTTTGAAGTAATTTAAGTATATTTATATATATAGGGGTATTTTGGTAATTTTACCCTAAATTGTCTAAAAATGTAATTTAATTGGTTTTAATAGTTTTTTAAGGTATAAAAATGATTTCTACAAAATATTTAGTATTTTTAACTAATTAAAACTATTTTTCGTGAATTATTTTCAATTATATATATAATATACGGTTTTTCTAATAAAATGAGTTTTAAACGGTTTTTACAGTGTTTCAAGGGTAATTATGTAATTTCTACCTATGAGATGTATTACTATGTTGTGAGGATATTTTTATTATATCTGGAATTATTCTGTGTTTGTGGACCCCGGTCGACAGATTGTAGTCTGGAGTCCGACCGAGGGGTTGTGGATTTTTGTTGAGCTTGTTTTTCGAAGTGTGTTTCTTTGCAGGGTCGGCTATACTCTTTTGAGTAGAGAGATGTCCGTTTTACAGGGGAGGTTCTGCCGGATTTTCGGTAGAATTCTCGTAAAACGTGATATCCAGTCGAACCCTAATTCTGTTTCCGTATTTTAATACTCTAGATTGAATTCTAGGATTTCGGTTAGGTTTATTCTGATGTCAATTATTTATTTCTTGTTTAGTTGCGCCGAGACCGAGGGCTAGTGGACCAGGCCCGTCGGACCTGTCTCGTGGAGCGCATTAGGTGAGTTACTATACTATATATATATACTTAGGATGCATGATTTAGAAATGCATGTTTTATGTTGATTAAATATGCATGAATAATTTGATTATTTCTTAAGTTTACATTAAGTATATTTTTGGTTTATTTTTGATATATATTAAATTATATGCATGTTTTGTGAATAAAATATATTTAAAATGTTTTTAAATATATTTCCAGCTTAAGTTATAATTTGATTGAATTCATTTGACATATAAATACTTGAAATATACCTGGTTTACTTTTGGTATATTTCCGGTATATATATGGTTTATATTGTTATTTCATTTATATTCATGCATCATTTATTTTTGTGAATGAATGTTTTATATTTAAGAATGAAGGATATCAATAGAACGTGCTACCTAGTGGGCAGCACTAGGGCCGAGTACGTACCGGTACGCCTATAGCTTTAGGCTATAATACTAACTATTTGTGGATATTGATTTGATACGATTATTGATATATGTGAGATGTGGTTTGGGTGTGATTGCTGGAGCTCGGTTGACCAAGTGTCTCGGGGCCAATCACACTGGCAGTCAGACTGCTGGAGCTCGGTTGACTTAGTGTCTCGAGGCCAGTCTACTGTCCAAATGGATTAAGTGGATATATTTGGAATAAGTGAGCCTATGTGGCCAGAGTGATGTTTAACACTATTTCTGAGGTTGCGATATTCTAGGGTTCTATGTGATCCTTCATAAAAGATGATTTTCAATAAAACATATAAAATGATTTTCTGCATTTGTATGAATTTGCCTGTATATATACATATTATATATATACTGTTGACTGTATGCATTATCACTTAGTGTGTATGTATATATATTATAGTAATTCACTCAGTGAGGTCTGACTCCCCTCCGTTGACTATTTTTCAGGAGAGTCAACTTCTTCAGACCTCAGTAGCAGGTCGATACGCCGGATTTCTTCCGCCCCGGCTTCTTTATGTAAATTGTCTACTTGAGTCTTATTTATTTTATCTAGACACTGCAGTAGTTGTGAATTAAAGTATTGGATTTCATGTATCTTATTTTATTTTAAAGAGATGTACTACATTGAAACTGGATTTGTATTAAAGATTATATATATGTGATGAGATGAGTTTTGAATTAAATCCAGTTGATATGGATGATATTATGATATTATGATTTTTATTTTCCGCTGCATATCATATTGTTACTGTTATTATGGCATGTTTTATTTTATTTTTAGGCTTGCTACGGGTTTCGGATTCGAAAGAATTCCCGTTCCCTAGCGCCGGTCATGGCCCCTGTTTTGGGTTGTGACACTTTTGTATGAATTTAAATCTAGAACATCATAGTAGTAGTAGAAATGTTTAAATATTATCTTGTATTTTAAGGGTTGTCGTATGTATTAAGAACTTAGACTAAAGATTATTATTATTTATATTATCTAAGTTTGTTTTGGACTTTAATTCATTTGTTTTTTTTTTTTGTTTATTAGATATTTAATTTGTTTATCATCTTTATTTTATTGTAATTTTCCTTAAGGCTTATTATGGGTTTCGGATACTTTATGTATTCTCATTCCCTAGTGCCAGTCACGTGCCCTTTTGGGTTTGGATCGTGACCAAGTTGGTATCAGAGCTTTGGCTCATTTTTATATGTGTTTTTAGTTGTCAATGTCTATTTTTCATAAACTATTGCAGTGATAGGTTGATAATTGTCACTTGTTGTCTTCCTTATTTCTTGCATTTTGTGCTTATAT
The DNA here is from genome assembly GCA_947683625.1 of Mallotus nudiflorus. Lineage (NCBI taxonomy): Eukaryota > Viridiplantae > Streptophyta > Magnoliopsida > Malpighiales > Euphorbiaceae > Mallotus > Mallotus nudiflorus. The sequence continues at coordinate 92,576 of CANTUR010000170.1, forward strand.
AGTATTTTTATCTTGTCTTGAATTCATTTGTGTCTTTTTTAGAATAAGGCAAGCACAAACTACTCCTACTGCAGTAGTAGCCTTTGATGAGAATGACGATGAGCAGTCTGTTCATGATGAGATTCTTCTTCCTGCTCCTCAACATAGAGGTAGAGGTAGAGGCAGAGGTAGAGCTAAAGCAGCAATAACTTAAAGATAGGAACAGCCACAAACAGGACCTGAAGTCCCAATGGAGAATCCTACAGCCTTTACAGCGGGTATGACAAGAATTAATTAAGGCTTATCAGCTCTTAACCAAGCAATGTCCCTGGTACAGCAGATGCTTCAGCAGAGGACTTAAGGGATGACAGATGTTAATGTCATCCTATTGTAGTTTAGAGTCGAGCGAGTTTCTTTTGATGGTATAGGGGATGCTTTGGATTTCATAAATACCATTGAGGCCAGGACTAGGACATGATACTCAGACTACCAGCGAATCATGATAGTGGAGTTATCTGTGTCAGCTGCAGCTCAAGACTGGTTCATGCAGTCCATCCAACCCTACATGACTGTGATGACCTGGTTAGATTTGAATGAGAGGTTTATAAGGTTTTTCTGCCCAGCATCCATGAGGGAGAATTATAGATGGCAGTTAATGAATATTGTCAAAGGAGATCAGTCAATTGGAGACTACACTCGAGAGTTCTTCGGATTATCATGTCATGCTGTGGATGTGATGTTGGATAAGATGAGAGCAATGGAGCTCTATGTGACTGGGTTAGGCCCAGCTTATATTGTCATCTAGACAGGAGGTCGTAGCCTTGAGAGTGTGGTTAAGAAGGTCAAATAACTTGAGCAAAGACGTATTAAACATGGCACCATACTAGATCCTTATAAGAGTGGCAATAGCAAATCAGCTTAAGGGGTTCAACAACCTATTTTCTAGATATGCAGCATGAGTACTCAGCTAGAGGGTACTTCTCAATGGAGCAAATAGTTTATATCACACCAGACTGGCAGGCACAATTATGCTCAAAATCATAGGAGTGGACTGCTAGATTTGGTGTTATGCCTATAGTAGTAGTAGTGGTCAGAGCTCCAAACATAACAGTTTAGGATCTTGGGCTAGTGCATATGCCATTTATGGGAGAGTGCATCAGGGTCCGTGTCATTTAGTGCTTAGAGCTTGCTTTCGGTGTGGATAGTTCAGGCATTACGCTAGGGACTGTACTAATTATAGATTCCAGCCGTATTATGCTCAAGGATCTTCTTCATCAGTCGCTCAGCCGTATCCACAGTGCATCGGCAGTATTAGATACCTATGTATCCTCAGTAGTGACCGAATCAGTACCCGAGCCAATAGGGCAGAGGTTTTGGAGGTAGAGTTGAGGGTAGAGGATATACACAACCGTCCACTTCACAACAGGCAGGTCGTGTGTCACGACCCAAAACAGGGGCCATGACCGGCGCTAGGGAACGGGAATTCTTTCGAATCCGGAACTCGTAGCAAGCCTAAAAATAAAATAAATCATGCCATAATAACAGTAACAGTATAATATGCAGCGGAAATAAAAATAAATAAATAATAAAAAAAATTCATAATATCATAATATCATTTTTATACCTTAAATAACTATTAAAACTAATTAAATTACATTTTTAGACAATTTAGGGTAAAATTACCAAAATATCCCTATATATATAAATATACTTAAATTACTTCAAAAATTCACCAAAAATCATACAATTACCCAAAATTAATTTTCTCAACATATTTATCCATAATATCAATATTTAAACTCAATTAACCAATTAAATTCAAATAAAAACACATTTAACCTAATTTTTCCAAAATTCCATAAACTTCAATAATTCAAAATAAATACTTAAAAATTCATAAAAATTCCAAATAAATTCCTATAATTCATTTCAACACCTAATTTAACCATAAACTCCAATTTCATAATTTAAATAATTAATTTCCGAAAATTAGAAAATAATATTAAAATATTCAAAAATACCCAAAAATCCAAACAATCTCCAAAAATTCTACAAAAATTCATACATGTAGATTAAGCTACTAGGAACAATATTTGTGAAGGGAGTTTTCATTAATCAATCAATTCAAAGCTCAAAAAAATCGAAAACCCTAATGTGACCGAATTGACAAAATCGAAACCTAAGCAATTCTAGACCATTTTAGCTCAAACCAAAGCTAGAATCACACTCACCGGAGCTCAAGGAGAAGAAAGAGACTGGCGGTGTCGAAAACGGTGGCCGAAATCGGCGTGATCGATGGTGGATCGATTTTCGGCTTCTCCGGCCAAAATCGATCTCCAGACGTCGGAAACGGCCTCCTCAGGCGGCGAAATTGGTCGGGGAAGACGGTGGCACACCCACGGTGAAGAAACGGCACGGCAGCGACCGGAAATGGAGAAGGGAGAATCGGGAGGAAGAAGAAGAAGTCGGGGGCAAAATGGTAATTTTCCAAACTTTTTGATTTTTGACAAATATATGTATATATATATACTTTATACTATATATTAAAATAATATTAAATTACACACATCAAATATACACCACACACATAAAATTTAATATTTTAATAATTTATACTAAATAAAATTAATTAAATAACAATAAAACAAATAAATACTTAATAAAATATTAGGGTAATAATAAACCCTAATTAAATAATTATACACACACAGGCTTTATTTAATAATTTAAAAATATGTATGAGTTCATGCAAGTCCGTAAATAGATTTAAAATAATTAATAATACATTGTTTACGTGAAAATTTCCCCGAAAATACAAGTTCCAGGAAAATTTTACGTAAAACACTGAAAATAATACACAGTAGTTAAAATAGGTTTTAAATACATATCAACTCATAAAAATATCATATAAAATACAGAAATTATTAACACTGCATATCCCGGTACAGTGTAAAAATATTTTAAAAATACGGGATATTGCAGTCTCCCCCCCTTACAAGAATTCGTCCCCGAATTCTAAAAAGAAAAGATCAAGAAGGAAAGAGATACGGGTAAGAAGCTCACATCTCAGCTTCAGTCTCCCACGTATGCTCTTCAACTCTGTCGCTACGCCATAGAACCTTGACCATCGGAATCTGCTTCGATCGCAACTGTCGAATTTGATAATCAACGATCGCCACAGGTTCTTCCATAAACGTCAAATCTTCACTCACTTCTACACTACCAGGCTGCAACACGTGTGAAGGGTCTGAGATATACTTCCTCAACATCGAGATATGAAATACTGGATGCACCTGTGACATACTCAGAGGCAAATCCAACCGATATGCAACAGTGCCAACTCTCTCCAGAATCTCAAACGGTCCAATATATCTCGGTGCTAACTTACCCTTCCTGCCAAATCTCATCACACCCTTCATCGGAGATACTTTCAGAAAAACGAAATCTCCAACCTGAAACTCCATATCTCTGCGCCTAGGATCCGCATAACTCTTCTGTCTGCTAACTGTTGTCTCTAACCTTCGCTTAATCACGACGACTTCCTCTGCAGCATCCTGAACCATCTCTGGTCCAGTCAAAGCTCTCTCACCAATCTCATCCCAACTCAACGGGGATCTACACTTCCTTCCATATAACGCCTCATATGGTGCCATGCCAATACTGCTATGGTAGCTGTTATTATATGCAAACTCAACAAGCGACAAATGATCATCCCAGCTACCTCCTAAATCCAAGACACACATCCTCAACATATCTTCCAATGTCTGGATCGTCCTCTCAGACTGACCATCTGTCTGAGGATGAAAAGCAGTACTAAAATCCAACCTAGTGCCCATCGCTTCCTGCAACTTCTGCCAAAAACGAGAAGTAAACACCGAACCTCTATCTGACACAATGGACACAGGTACTCCATGAAGGCACACAATATGCTTCACATACAACTTCGCCAATCTAGCAACTGAATATGTGGCTTTCATAGGCAAGAAATGTGCAGACTTCGTCAATCTGTCTACAATCACCCAAATGGAATCGTATCCATCCTTCGAACGAGGTAAACCTACCACAAAATCCATAGCTATCCTTTCCCACTTCCACTCGGGAATAGGAAGAGGCTGAAGCTTCCCAGAAGGCTTCTGATGTTCGGCTTTCACTTGCTGACACGTCAAACACTTAGCAACATAATCAGCAACATCCTTCTTCAATCCATCCCACCAGTATAGATCTCTGATACTGTGGTACATCTTAGTAACACCCGGATGAATGCTGTAGGCTGTAGAATGTGCTTCCTCTAAAATCTCCTTTCTCAAGTCATCCACATCTGGAACACACAATCTACCACTGATCCACAACACACCATCATCATCAAGTGTGAAATCAGTGAACTTCCCTGCTCTGACATTCTCTGCAAGCTCTTCTAGAATAGGATCTCGGCTCTGAGCTGCTTTAATCCTATCCCTTAGTACAGATCGCACTTTAAATTGAGCTAACAGTCCATCTGATCTACTAATCTTCATCATCAGACCTTGATCCACCAACAGATGCAATTCCTGGATCAATGGTCTCCTCTCAACACCGATGTGAGCAAGACTACCTGAGGACTTCCTACTCAAGGCATCTGCTACCACATTAGCTTTTCCCGGATGGTAAAGAATCTCGCAATCATAATCCTTCAACAATTCCAACCATCTTCTCTGCCTCAAATTCAAATCTCGCTGCTGGAAAATGTACTTAAGGCTCTTGTGATCAGTAAATATCTCACAAGTCACCCCGTACAAATAATGTCTCCAAATCTTCAAAGCAAAGATCACTGCAGCCATCTCTAGATCATGTGTAGGATAGTTCTGCTCATGCTTCTTCAACTGCCTCGAAGCATAGGCTATCACCTTTCCATTCTGCATCAACACATAACCAAGACCAATTTTAGAAGCAGCACAGTAAACTGTGAACTTATCCACACTATTAGGCAAAGCTAATACTGGCGCTGTGGTCAGCTTCTCCTTCAACAACTGAAAATTATTCTCACAAGCTTCTGACCACTTGAATCTAACATTCTTCTGAGTCAAGCGAGTCATAGGGGCTGCTATCCTGGAAAAATCCTGCACAAACCGCCTATAATACCTGGCTAAACCTAGAAAACTTCGAATCTCCGTAACAGAAGTAGGTCTAGGCCACTCAGATACTGCCTCAATCTTCTGTGGATCAACCTAAATACCTTCTTTAGACACTACGTGTCCAAGAAAAGAAACACTCTCCATCCAGAAATCACACTTCGAGAATTTAGCATAAAGTTGATGATCTCTCAGTGTCTGTAGTACAATCCTCAAGTGATATACATGCTCTTCCATACTCCTCGAATATACTAGTATATCATCAATGAAGACTACTACAAACTGATCCACATACGGTCTGAATACTCTGTTCATCAGGTCCATAAAAGCTGCTGGTGCATTAGTCAAACCAAAAGACATCACCAGAAACTCATAATGGCCATATCGAGTGCGGAAAGCTGTCTTAGGAATATCAGCTTCACTAATCCGCAATTGATGATAACCTGGCCTCAAGTCGACCTTAGAAAAGAACTGTGCACCCTGTAGCTGATCAAACAAATCATCTATCCTCGGGAGAGGATACTTATTCTTCACCGTCACCTTATTCAACTCTCTGTAGTCAATGCACAGTCTCAGGGTACCATCCTTCTTCTTCACAAACAGGACTGGTGCACCCTAAGGAGAAACACTAGGTCTAATAAAACCTTTATCCAACAACTCTTGCAACTGCTCCTTCAACTCTCGCAACTCTGCAGGAGCCATACGATAGGGTGGCATAGATATAGGAGTAGTACTTGGAACCACATCTATACAGAACTCAATCTCTCTATGAGGTGGTAAACTTGGTAACTCCTCGGGAAAAACATCAGGAAACTCACAAGCAACCGGAACATCTGTGAGTGACAGCTTCTCCACTGACGTATCCCTAACCAATGCCAAAAACCCCTGACAACCTTTCCTCAACAATTTCCTAGCTGTAATAGCAGAAATAAGATTCTTAGGTGCTGAACTCCTATCACCAACAAACTTAAAATCTTCTTCATCAGGAATTCTAAAAGTCACCTCCTTATTCCTGCAATCTACCACGGCAAAGTGCTGAGATAACCAATCCATTCCCAAAATAACATCAAACTCCATCACATCCAACAAAATCAAATCAGCAGATAATTCTCTATCTCCCACGAGAACTAGACAACCAGAAAGAACAATATCGGTGTCCAAGGAATCACTCAGAGGAGTGGTAACAGATAAAGGAAAAGCCATCCTCGAAGCTTGCCAACAAGATTTAGAAACAAAAACAGGAGAAACAAATGAATGCGTGGCACCCGGATCAAACAAAATCCATGCATCCAGGTAACAAACAGAAACAATACCTGCCACGACTGCATTAGATGCCTGAGCATCCTGCTGAGTCAGATGAAAAACTCTGGCCTGACCTCGACCTCCCTGCTGACTGGTAGAAGCCTGGCCAATGCCTCTGGCACCTCCTCTAGTACCTCTACCACGACTCTGCTGTGGAACAAACTGAGTGGAACTCTGATGCTGGGCTGGTGGTAACTGAAATGGCACGGGTGCTGCACTAGCAATCGACTGCTGTGGGAATCACGGAATCTGCTACTGCTGATACCCGGAATAAGGACACGATCTGGCAAAATGTCCTGTCTGCCCGCATCTGAAACATGTCAGTGGTGTCAGATAACACGGTCCCTGATGGACTCTACCACAAGTCTGACAAACACTGGCCGCTGATCCAGAACTACGACCACTGCTGCTGCTCGAAGCACCTGACCCAAATCTGAATGATCTACGCTGACCTCCACGGCCATGTCTACTGCTCCGATGCACTCGCTGCTGCTGCCTCTGACTCTGCTGAGTCGAACCTCGCTGCTGACTACTCGAACCAACATGAAAACTCGAATACGGAGTAGCCTGCAATCCACTCGACTGAACTCCCAACTGGTAATAATCAGGCATCGCTCCCTGCCTAACTAATCTCAGCTCGATCTCCTTAGCTAGCTCAATCACAGACTCGAGAGTAAGACCTGCTGTAGGCATACCAGCAAAAGCTGAGCCTAAACCAGTAACATACGTAGTGACTGTGAAATACTGATCTCGCATCAGATCCTCAGCATATCTACCCAGACGAAGAAACTCTCGGGTATACTCCTCTACAGATCGATCTCCACGAGAAATACTCGTCAGACGAAGATGATAGCTCAAACAAAGAGGCTCTGGATAAAATATCCTCATGAATCGCTCTCGAAACTGAGCCCATGTCATCGTCATCATGTAGGGCTGGATCATCTGAATGAACCAATCCAAGGCTGGTCCCTCAACAGACAACTCGACGATCATGATCCGCTGGTACTCGGTATGAGCAGTCTGAGTCCTAGTCTCAATCGCATGCAGAAAATCTAAAGGATCAGAAGTACCATCAAAAGTAATCCTGCCAACTCGGGCATAGAACAAAGCTGCCTCAGGGTCAGACATACCCTGCTGATAGGCAGGCTGAACAGGCTGAACAACTGGAGGAACAGGAACATCAAATTCAGGCTCAACAGGCTCCTCGTCCTGTAACTCTCTCTGCCTACGGCGACCTGTCGCTCCTCGAGGTCTACCTCTGCCACGACCTCTACGCCTAACTGGCTGCTCAGGAGGTAAAACCTCATCCTGAAAAGACTCATCATCCTCGGCCTCAACGACCGGTGGAGCGACACGCGCTCGCCTCCTCATTCTGAAAAGACAAACGGAAAGATTCAGACAAAACAGACAATGGAAGAATAACACTGAAAACTACAGCAAAGAATACTTATCAAGACATACTCGAACCTAATACACTACAGTAGTCCAACAGAAAACACAACTTTAAAACTAGGGCCACAACTCACATAACTAAGCCCTGACACAGAACTCCGCTCTGATACCAACTTTGTCATGACCCAAAATAGGGGCCATGACTGGCGCTAGGGAACGGGAATTCTTTCGAATTCGGAACCCGTAGCAAGCCTAAAAATAAAATAAATCATGCCATAATAACAGTAACATTATAATATGCAGCGGAAATAAAAATAAATAAATAATAAAAAAAATCATAATATCATAATATCATTTTTATACCTCAAATAACTATTAAAACCAATTAAATTACATTTTTAGACAATTTAGGGTAAAATTACCAAAATACCCCTATATATATAAATATACTTAAATTACTTCAAAAATTCACCAAAAATCATACAATTACCCAAAATTAATTTTCTCAACATATTTATCCATAATATCAATATTTAAACTCAATTAACCAATTAAATTCAAATAAAAACACATTTAACCTAATTTTTCAAAAATTCCATAAACTTCAATAATTCAAAATAAATACTTAGAAATTCATAAAAATTACAAATAAATTCCTATAATTCATTTCAACACCTAATTTAACCATAAACTCAAATTTTATAATTTAAATAATTAATTTCCGAAAATTAGAAAATAATATTAAAATATTCAAAAATACCCAAAAATCCAAAAAATCTCCAAAAATTCTAAAAAAATTCATACATGTAGATTAAGCTACTAGGAACAATATTTGTGAAGGAAGTTTCCATGAATCATCCAATTTGAAGCTCAAAAAAAATCGAAAACCCTAATAGGCCGAAATTGACAAAATCGAAACCTAAGCAATTCTAGACCATTTTAGCTCAAACCAAAGCTAGAATCACACTCACCGAAGCTCAAGGAGAAGAAAGAGACCGGCGGTGTCAAAAACGGTGGCTGGAATCGACGTGATCGATGGTGGATCGATTTTCGGCTTCTCCGGCCAAAATCGATTTCCAGACGTAGGAAACGGCCTCCTCAGGCGGCGAAAATGGTCGGGGAAGACGGTGGCACACCGGACGGCACACCCACGGTGAAGGAACGGCACGGCAGCGACCGGAAATGGAGAAGGGAGAATCGGGAGGAAGAAGAAGAAGTCGGGGGCAAAATGGTAATTTTCCAAACTTTTTGATTTTTGACAAATATATGTATATATATATACTTTTGTAATATCCCGTGTTTTTAAAAATATTTTTTTACACTGTACCGGGATATGCAGTGTCAATAATTTTGAATATATATGTGATATTTTTACGAGTTAATATGTATTTAAAACCTATTTTAATTACGGTATATTATTTACAGTGTTTTACGTAAAATTTTCCCGGGACTTGCATTGTCGGGGAAATTTTCACGTAAACAATTTATTATTAATTATTTTAGATGTATTTACGGACTTGCATGAACTCATACATATTTTTAAATTATTAAATAAAGCCTGTGTGTGTATATGTATTTAATTAGGGTTTATTATACCCTAATATTTTATTAAGTATTTAATTGTTTTAATTGTTATTTAATTAATTTTATTTGGTATAAATTATTAAAATATTAATATTTTTATGTGTGTGGTGTATATTTGATGTGTGTAATTTAATATTATTTTAATATATAGTATAAAGTATATATATACATATATTTGTCAAAATTACACAAGAATTGGAAAATTACATTTTAGCCCCCGAGTCTCCTTCTTCTTCTCCGACCGTTCCTTCACCGTCCGGGCGTCTGTCACGCCGTTCCTTCACCATGGATGTGCCGTCCGGTGTGCCACCATCTTCCCCGACCAGTTTCGCCGCCTGAGGAGGCCGTTTCCGGCGTCGGGAGAACGATTTTGGCCGGAGAAGCCAAAAATCAACCCACCGTCGATCATGCCGATTCCGGCCACCGTTTTCAACACCGCCGGTCTCTTTCTTCTCCTTGAGCTCCGGTGAGTGTGATTCTAGCTTTGGTTTGAGCTAAAATGGTCTAGAATTGCTTAGTTTTCGATTTGTAAATTTCGGCCTATTAGGGTTTTCAATTTTTTTTGAGCTTCGAATTGATTGATTCATGGAAACTTCCTTCACAAATGTTGTTCCTAGTAGCTTAATCTTCATGTATGAATTTTTGGAGATTGTTTGGATTTTTGGGTATTTTTGAATATTTTAATATTATTTTCTAATTTTCGGAAATTAATTATTTAAATTATGAAATTGGAGTTTATGGTTAAATTAGGTGTTGAAATGAATTATAGGAATTTATTTGGAATTTTTATGAATTTCTAAGTATTTATTTTGAATTATTGAAGTTTATGGAATTTTGGAAAAATTAGGTTAAATGTGTTTTATTTGAATTTAATTGGTTAATTGAGTTTAATTATTAATATTATTGATAAATATGTTGAGAAAATTAATTTTGGATAATTGTATAATTTTTGGTGAATTTTTGAAGTAATTTAAGTATATTTATATATATAGGGGTATTTTGGTAATTTTACCCTAAATTGTCTAAAAATGTAATTTAAGTGGTTTTAATATTTATTTAAGGTATAAAAATGATTTCTACAAATTATTTAGTATTTTTAACTAATTAAAACTATTTTTCGGGAATTATTTTCAATTATATATATAATATACGGTTTTTCTAATAAAATGAGTTTTAATCGATTTTTACAGTGTTTCAAGGTTAATTATGTAATTTCTACGTATGAAATGTATTTTTGTGATTTAAGGATATTTTTGTTGTATCTGGAATATTGTTCTGTGTTTGTGGACCCCGGTCGGTGGACTGTAGTTTGGAGTCCGACCGTGGGATTTTGATTGTGTTGAGCTCGTTTTTCGAAGTGTGTTTCTTTGCAGGGTCGGCTCTACTCTTTTGAGTAGAGAGATGTCCGTTTTACAGGGGAGGTTCTGCCGGATTTTCGGTAGAATTCTCGTAAAACGTGATATCCAGTCGAACCCTAATTTTCGATTCTGTGTTAAATACTCTAGATTGAATTCTAGGATTTCTGTTAGGTTTATTCTAATGTCGGTTATTTATTGCTTGTTTAGTTGCGCCGAGACCGATGGCTAGTGGACCAGGCCCGTCGGACCTGTCTCGTGGAGCTCATTAGGTGAGTTACTATAATATATATATATGCTTAGGATGCATGATTTAGAAAATGCATGTTTTATTTTGACTGAATATGCATAAATAATGTGATTTATATTCAAGTATATTTTTGGTATATAATAAATTATATACATGTTTTGTTAATAAAATATATTTAAAATGTTTTTAAATATATTTTTAGTTTAATTCATGATTTGATTGGATTTATTTGACATATATATACTCAAAATATACCTGGTTTATGTTTGGTATATTTTCGGTATATATATGGTTTATATTGTTGTTTCATTTACATTCATGCATCATTTATTGTGAATGAATGATTTATATTATTAATGAAGGATATCAATAGAACGTGCTACCTAGTGGGCAGCACTAGGACCGAGTACGTACCGGTACGCCTATAGCTTTAGGCTATGTTACTAACTATTTATGGATATTAGTTTGATATGATTATTGATATGTGAGATGTGGTTTGTGGGTGTGATTGCTGGAGCTCGGTTGACCAAGTGTCTCGGGGCTAATCACACTGGCAGTCAGACTATTGGAGCTCGGTTGACTTAGTGTCTCGGGGCCAGTCTACTGTCTAAATGGATTAAGTGGATATATTTGGTATAAGTGAGCCTGTATGGCCAGAGTGTTGTTTAACACTATTTTCTGAGGTTGCGATATTCTAGGGTTCTATGTGATCCTTCATAAACTGGGATTTTTCAGTAAAATATATAAAAATGATTTTTCTGCATCTGTATGAATTTGCTTGTATATATACATATTATATATATACTGTTGACTGTATGCATTATCACTTAGTGTGTATGTATATATATTATAGTAATTCACTCAGTGAGGTCTGACTCCCCTCCGTTGACTATTTTTCAGGAGAGTCAACTTCCTCAGACCTCAGTAGCAGGTCGATACGCCGGATTTCTTTCGCCCCGGCTTCTTTATGTAAATTGTCTACTTGAGTCTTATTTATTTTATCTAGACACTGCAGTAGTTGTGAATTAAAGTATGGGATTTTATGTACTTTATTTTAAAGAGATGTATTATATTGAAACTGGATTTGTATTAAAGATTATATACATCTATGTGATGAGATGAGATTTAGTTTAAATCCAGTTGATATGGAAAAATGATATTATGATTTTTATTTCCGCTGCATATTATATTTTTATTGTTATTATGGCATGCTTTATTTTATTTTTAGGCTTGCTACGGGTTTCGGATTCGAAAGAATTCCCGTTCCCTAGCGCCGGTCATGGCCCCTGTTTTGGGTCGTGACAACTTTATACTATATATTAAAATAATATTAAATTACACACATCAAATATACACCACACACATAAAATTTAATATTTTAATAATTTATACTAAATAAAATTAATTAAATAACAATAAAACAAATAAATACTTAATAAAATATTAGGGTAATAATAAACCCTAATTAAATAATTATACACACACAGGCTTTATTTAATAATTTAAAAATATGTATGAGTTCATGCAAGTCCGTAAATAGATTTAAAATAATTAATAATACATTGTTTACGTGAAAATTTCCCCGAAAATACAAGTCCCGGGAAAATTTTACGTAAAACACTGAAAATAATACACAGTAGTTAAAATAGGTTTTAAATACATATCAACTCATAAAAATATCATATAAAATACATAAATTATTAACACTGCATATCCCGGTACAGTGTAAAAATATTTTAAAAATACGGGATATTACATCGTGGTTAGGCTGGAGTCTTCACCTTGACTCCTTAGGGTGCTTTGGTATCCAATGCAGTTGTAACAAGTATTCTCCTAGTATGCTACTTTGAGGCGAGAGTCTTGTTTGATTCGGGTGCTTCGCACTCTTTTGTGTCTCATGCATTTGCTTTTAAAATAGCATGTCTACCTTTCAAGATGTTGATTCCCTTATCTATAGTGACTCCACTTAGTGACGAGTTGGAGACAGATGTGTTCTTTCTATCTTGTTCAGTGTTGGTAGAGGGTAGAGAGTTGCTTGCAGATTTGGTTCTACATAATGTGATTGATTTTGATGTAATTATAGGGATGGATTAGTTGGCACAGTATTATGCCATGGTTGACTGTCAAGAGAAAGAGATAATTTTTAAAATTCCATTTAATGAGGAATTCAGATTCAAAGGTGACAGAAGTTCAATGCCTCAAAATATTATTTTTGCGATCATAACTAAGAAGATGCTTAAAAAAGGTTGTCAATGCTACTTAGCTGTAGTCAGAGATATACAAGAAAATAGTGGGGTAGTTGAAAGGGTGCCAGTGGTGTACGAGTTTTCAGATTTTTGTCCTGAAGAATTGCCAAGCTTGCCACCTTATAGGGAGATAAAATTCTATATCGATGTAGTGCATGGTACAAATCCTATCTTTATGCCATCATATAGAATAGCGCCTATAGAGTTGAAAGAGCTGAGAGAGCAATTACAAGAATTACTCGATAAAGGTTTCATTTGGCCTAGTACATCTCCTTAGGGTGCTCTTGTATTATTTGTAAAGAAGAAGGATTGTAGTCTTTGACTCTGTATTGACTACAAGCAGTTGAATAAAGCTACCATCAAGAACAAATATCCACTCCTGAGGTTTGATGACTTGTTACATCAGCTTTAAAGCACTTAGTGTTTCTCTAAGATTGACTTAAGGTCTAGGTACCATCAATTGAGGATTAAAGGTGGAGATGTACCTAAGACTACATTTCGGATAAGGTATGGCCATTATGAATTTTTGGTGATATCCTTCGGATTGACTAATGCCCCAACAACCTTTATGCACTTGATGAATAAGGTGTTTAGGCCATTTTTAGACCGCTTTGTGATTGTGTTTATTGGTGATATTCTGGTATACTCCAGGAGTAGGCAGAGCATGTAATGAATTTGAGGTTCGTGCTTCAGACTCTAAGAGAGCATCAGCTGTATGCCACATTTTTTAAGTGTGAATTCTGGTTGGATCAAGTGGCATTCTTAGGCCATGTGGTATCCAAAGATGACATATAAGTGGATCCTAGGAAAATAGAAGCTATTACAGAGTAGCCCAGACCTACATTAGTCATTAAAGTGAGGAGTTTTTTTGGGTTTAGCTAGCTATTATATGAGATTCGTGAAGGACTTCTTTAAGATTGCTACACCTTTGATAAGGCTGACCCAGAAAAATGCTAAGTTTGTATGGATAGATAGATGTGAGGAGCATTTTCAGTTGCTTAAGGATTTGTTGACTTCGGCTCCAATGTTGACTTTACCTTTTAGGAATGAAGGTTACACGATGTATTTATGATGCTTCCTTAGTAGGATTAGGCTGTGTGTTCATGCAAAATGAAGAGTGGTTACTTATGCTTCAAGGCAGTTAAAGAAGCACAAGCAAAATAATCCTACTCATGACTTAGAAATGGCAGTAGAGGTGTTTGTATTAAAGATTTAGAGGCATTACCTGTACGGTGTGACTTGTGAGATATACACTGACCATAAGAGCCTGAAATATATTTTCCAATAGAGGGATCTGAATCTAAGGCTGAGGAGATAGATGGAACTTTTAAAGGACTATGATTATTCTATTTTGTCCCATCTAGGCAAGATAAATGTAGTTGCTAATGCCTTGAGTAGGAAGTCAACAGGCAGCCTTGCACACATCAATATTGAGAGGAGATTAATTGTTAAGGAGATGCATGAGTTGATTGACTAAGGACTGCAGTTGAAGGTGACTAAAAAATGCATCATTACTCAGTTTAGGGTACAGTTAGTATACTTAGATCAAGTTAAGGCAACACAGAGAAAGGACCCACAATTACAAAAGATCATGTTTGAAGTGCAACAAGGCAGGTCCATTGGATTTATGATTGATAACGAGGGTGTGCTGCATTTGGCAACTTGATTGTATGTGCCAGATGTGGATGAGCTAAGGAGAGAAATTATGGAAGAAGCATATTTTTCTAATTATAGTGTTCATCCAAGTTCTACTAAGATACATCGTGACTTGAAGGATATATATTGGTAGAATGGAATAAAAAAGGGTATAGCAAAATTTGTATATAAATGCCTCACTTGTTAGCAGGTAAAGCTAGAGCATCAAAGGCCTATAAGGTTATTACAACCATTGCCTATCCCATAGTAGAAGTGGAATATGATTGCTATGGATTTTGTGACTAGATTATATTGTACTACTAGTGGTTATAATGGTGTTTAGGTGATAGTTGATAGACTGACTAAGACAACACACTTTCTACCAATCAAGAAGACATACACTACTGACATATTAGTAGGTTGTATGCCAATATAATTGTTTGTCTTCATGGGGTACTAGTGAGCATACTGTTTGATAGAGGAGCTACTTTCACCTCAGTCTTCTGGCAAGATGATATGAACCCTACCTATAACAGAGATAGAACGCATATTCAACTTTGAAATCTTGCACAAGGATCATCAAGGATAGGTTGTGTTGATGGAGCTAAACCCTTTGCTTATTAATTTGAAGCAAGATACTTAGCTATTATAATATGAACAATCACACAATTCTAAGTTTAATCTAACCTAGCAATTGTAATGAAAGGTAGAAGTGAAACAATTCAAGTAAACTTGTAAAGTTTCAAAAGAACAAAGTTTAAGGAAAAACCTCACTTTTAATATTTCAATGCTTATTTGAACTTCTTTGTCCTTGATCTTGTCATTGGTCCCTCATAATGCAATGGATCACTTGGTTTGATGGGCTTGCTTAGCTTGGTTGCATCATTCCCCCCTTCCTTAAAATGATTACTCCTCGAATCAGCACCTACATCAAAATCAAAAAGAGATAAATCAGCAACATTAAATGTAGCACTTACACCATACTCACCAGGTAAGTCAATTTTATAAGCATTGTCATTGATGCGCTTTAACACTTAGAAGGGTCCATCACCACGGGGCATCAACTTAGATTTCCTTTGAGTGGGAAATCTTTCTTTATGCAAATGTACCCAAACCCAATCACATTGTTCAAATACAACTTTTATGCGCCCCTTGTTTGCGTGTTTAGCATATTGCTCATTCTTTCTTTCAAGATTTGCTCACACCTTTTCATGTAAGGACTTCACAAATTCTGCCTTCTTCTTTCCATCTAGATTTACTTGTTCACTCAAAGGTAAAGCAATCAAATCTAAAGGACTCAATAGAATAAAACCATAAACAATCTTAAAAGGACAAAAATTGGTAGAAGAATGCACACTACGATTATATGCAAATTCAATATGTGGCAAGCAATCTTCCCATGATTTCAAATTATGCCTAACCATGGTTCTTAGTAATTGAGATAAAGTTCTATTAACTACCTCAATTTGCCCATCAATTTGTGGATGACAAGTTGTAGAAAATAAAAGTTTAATGCCCAATTTACCTCACAAAGTCTTCCAGAAGTAGCTTAAAAATTTAGCATCTCTATCACTCACAATTGTTCTAGGCATGCCATGCAAACGAACAATCTCTTTAAAGAATAAATCTGTAACATGTTGTGCATCATTAGTTTTTCTACATGCTATAAAGTGAGCCATTTTAGAAAACCTATCTACAAAAACATATATTGAATCATGTCCTTGCCTAGTCCTAGGTAAACCAGGCACAAAATCCATAGAAATATCAATCCAAGGTGAACTAGGAATGGGTAGAGGCATATACAAACTATGTGGTTTTAACTTAGACTTAGCTTGTTTACACACAATGCACCTATCACAAATTCTAACAATATCTTTTTTTATGTTAAGCTAATAAAAGTGATCATGTAAAACATCTAAAGTCTTGGCTATACCAAAATGTCCCATTAAACCACCCTCATGTGCTTCACGAACAAGTAATTCATGCATATAACAGTTAGGAACACATAACCATTTCTCTTTAAACAAGTAACCATCATGCCTATAGAACTTTTCAAAAGCAATATTTTCATATGCATGATAAACACTACCAAAATCATTGTCATTCTCATACAACTCTTTTATGTATTCAAATCCTAGCAATTTGGCATCTAAAGAAGCAAGTAAAGTATACCTTCTTAAAAGTGCATTAGCCACAACATTCTCTTTTCCTTGCTTGTATTTAATGATATAAGGAAATGACTCAATGAATTCACTCCACCTAGCATGTCATTTATTAAGCTTATTTTGCCCTTTCATGTGCTTCAAGGATTCATGATCAGTATGTATCATAAACTCTTTAGGCAATAAATAATGCTGCCATATCTCCAAAGTGCGAACTAAGGCATACATCTCTTTGTCATAAGTGGGGTACTTCAAGCTTGCACCATTTAACTTTTCACTAAAATAAGCAATTAGTTGTCCATCTTGCATTAAAACAGCCCCAATTCCAAAACCTGAAGCATCACATTCAATTTCAAATGTTTTAGAAAAATTAGGTAGAGTAAGTAAAGGAGCAGATGTCAACTTATCCTTAAGCATGTTAAATGCTTGTTCTTGTGCTTCTTCCCACTTGAAGCCAACATTTTTCTTAATGACTTCGGTCAATGGCGCTGCAATGGTACTAAAATCTCTCACAAATCGCCTATAAAAGCTTGTAAAACCATGAAAACTTCGCACATCACTAACTCCTCTAGGCGTAGGCCGGTTTTTAATTGCCTTGACCTTCTCTTCATCTACCTTTATTCCTTTTGCACTAACAATAAAGCCTAAGAAAATAAGCTTATATGTGCAAAAACTATACTTTTTGAGGTTAGCATACAAACATTCCTTACGCAACACTTCCAAAACCAAATGCACATGTTCAATATGCTCTTCCAAAGATTTACTATATATAAGTATATCATCAAAATAAATAACCATAAATTTTCCAATGAAAGCACGCAAAACATGGTTCATTAATCTCATAAAAGTGCTGGGTGCATTAGTTAAACCAAAAGGCATGACTAACCACTTATATAAACCATATTTTGTTTTAAATGCAGTTTTCCACTCATCACCCTCTTTCATGCGAATTTGATGATAACCACTTTTCAAATCAATCTTGGAAAATGTAACAGCCCCATGCAACTCATCAAGCATATCATCTAACCTAGGAATAAGATGACGATACTTTATCATTATTTTTGCACGACAATCAACACACATTCTCCAAGTGCCATCCTTCTTAGGCACAAGTAAAACCAGAATGGCACACAGGCTCATACTTTCTCTAATGTAACCTTTGTTCATAAGATCCTCAACTTGCCTTTGTAACTCTTTGGTTTCCTCAGGATTGCATCTATACACGGGTCTATTTAGAATTATAGAACCAGGTACAAAGTCAATTTGATGCTCTATTCCTCTTATTGGCGGCAAACCACTAGGAATATCATCTGGAAACACATCTTGAAATTCCTGCAATAATCTCACAAAATAACTAGGCAAAGAAGGGTCAAGATCATTAGAGCTTAAATAAGATTCCTTATAAACAAGTACAAGCATAGGCTGCCTTAAAAGTAAAGCTTTCCTCACATCTTTTTCTTTTGCATAAAAACATGCTTTTCTCTCTTGTTTTACCTTATTCACACTTAACTCTCCTTTTGCATGTGCATCACTCTTTTTTTTCTCATTGTGCATCCCCTCAAGCTCTCCTTTTTCCACTCTTTGCTCACTCTTCTCATTGCTTTTCTCACAGCTCTCCTTTTGCTTGTTTGCCTTTTCTTTTTTATGCAAACTCTCTCTCTCTCTCTCTCCTTTTATTGCTTTTTCTTTTCAAACTCTTCAAATCTTTGCTTTAGGACTTTTTAGTCCTCATACACTTCTTTAGGGGTTAAAGGTTTAAGGGTAATGGGTACATCATTCATTACAAAAGAATATCTATTAGAAAGCCCATTATGATTAGCCCTCCTATCATATTGCCAAAGAAGCCCCAAAATAATATGACAAGCTTGTATAGGCACTACATCACACAATACTTCATCTTCATATTTGCCTGTGGAAAATGTTATCTTCACTTGTTTAGTTACTTTTATCTCCCTATAATCATTTAGCCATTGCAATGTGTAAGGCCTAGGGTGCTTCATGGTATATAAATGCAATTTCTCAACTAACATGGTGCTAGCTACATTTGTGCAACTATCGCCATCAATGATCATACAACATACCTTATCTTGCACCTTGCATCTAGTGTGAAAGATGTTCTCACATTGTGCCTCATCCTCCATCTTGGTTTGCACATTCATGATTCGCCTTATAACAAACAATTCACCATGTGATGGACTTTGTATAGCCTCATCATCACTTGCATCCTCAAGCTTAGGCATCTCTAAATTGCACTCATCATCATCACTTTCATTAAAGACTTCGCTACCCCTCATCGTCATGGTGCGCTTATTTGGACAGTTAGAAGAGATATGCCCATAACCCAAACATTTAAAACATTGAACATCACGAGATCATTTAGTTTGAGTTTCACCTTTGTCTTTGGTCTTGGCATTTCCCCCTTCGTTTCCTCCTTTGTTGTTGTCAAATTTTGCCTTAGTGAAGCTCTTATCTCAATTCTTCCAATTTGACTTCCATGAAGCACTAGAAGAAGTTGAATTGCCTTTGGAATTCTTGAACTTTAATTGCTTCTCAATATTGATCGCCATGTGCAACATATCATCCATGTCAATATAGTGATGTCATTCCACTAAGTCGGCTATATTTCTATTTAACCCATGCAAAAACCTCGCCATTGTTGCCTCACAGTCTTCATCAATATTTGCTCTAATCATAGCTATCTCCTTTGCTTGATGGTACTCCTCTACACTTTTAGATCCTTGCACAAGGTTTTAAAGTTTATTATACAATTCTCTATAATAGTGTGTAGGAACAAACCTCTTGCGCATGATTGCCTTTATCTCCTCCCATGTCTCAATAGGTCGATCATGGTTCCTTCTTCTACTAGTCACCAATTGATCCCACCAAACAAGTGCATAATCGATAAACTCTACGACAACTAACTTCATCTTCTTTTCTTCAGAATATTGATGGCACTCAAAGATGAAATCCACCTTCTTCTCCTATTCCAAATAGGCTTCGGCATCACTTTTGCCTTGAAAGCTTGGAATTTTCATCTTAATGCTTCCCAAGTTGTTATAAACTCTTGCACGCCCATTTCTGCCTGAATTGGATGTTTGTTCGTCATCCTCTTGTTCATGTCTCCCATGGGTTCTAGTATTGATTGTACTAGCATCTCCATGATGACTTGACTCTATCTTGTCTATTCGGTCTGCCAAGTCTCCAATTTGGTTTACCAAATCTAGTATCAACTTGTTAAATAATTGGGTCATGGATTTTATATACATCTTTTGATTGAGCATTCCTTCTTCACCTTCTTGAGTCATTGCTTTAAATTTTTCCTACAAGAAATTATTAGTAGCAATAAAAAAGATCTCACCAAACACTCCTTTATGTGTTTCACTTAATTTAAATGGCACTTACACTCATGTTTCACTCAATAAGGCTCTTACCCTTTTATGAGCTCACCACTCGCCTTTTACTACTTAAATTCCCCAAATCTCAGTTCTAATAAAACTACTGCAAATTATGCAAAAATTGCTCAATCAACTCAACACCACAATCACAAAAATCAAATTAAACTTAAAATTTAAAGTGACTATTCATGAATCAAATAAACAAGAAAATAAGCAAGTGAACAAAACTTAGCTCAAAATCAAGAAAAAAAACCTAATTTTTAGAAGCCAAGAAATCGTACACAATGAAAATTAACAAAAGAAGTTTGAGTTATAAACCCACAAACACAACCAAAACACAATTCTGAATTAAAACAAAGTAACAATTCTTTTTTTTTCTCAATAGATATGGAAATTGAACAAACTAACTCAATTAAGGGTCTTTTGATAGATTTTGAACCCTTTTGCATAAAACACAATGATTGGTTTTTTTTTATGATTTTTTTAAATTGAGAAGAATTGAAAAAAAGAAGAGAAATTATGAACGAAAATTAAATGATAAATAATCAAACCTTGAAGTTTGGCTCTGATACCAAATTGATACGAACCTTACCTATAACAGAGATAGAACGTGCATCCAACTTTGAAATCTTGCCTATTGATCATTAAGGATAGGTTTTGTTGATAGAGCTAAACCCCTTGCTTATTAATTTGAAGCAAGATACTTAGCTATTATAAGATGAACAATCACACAATTCTAAGTTTAATCTAACCTAGCAATTGTAATGAAAGGTAGAAGTGAAACAATTCAAATAAACTTGCAAAGTTTTAAAAGAACAAAGTTTAAGGAAAAACCTCACTTTTAATATTTTAATGCTTGTTTGAACTTCTTTGTCCTAAATCTTGTCATTGGTCCCTCATAATGCAATGGATCACTTGGTTTGATGGGCTTGCTTAGCTTGGTTACATCATAAAAGTTGCATAAGGCATTATATACCAGACTTAATTTCAGCACAACATTTCATCCTCAAAGAGATGGTCAGTCAGAAAGGACCATTTAGACCTTGAGGATATGTTGAGGATGTATGTGATTGACTTTAGTGGTCAGTGGGACATACATTTGCCATTGATAGAATTTGCATATAACAACAATTATCATGCAAGTATTGAGATAGCTCCATATGAAGCACTGTATGGTAGGAAGTGTAGATCACCATAATATTGGAAAGTTGGGGAAAGATAGCTGACAGGTCCAAAATTGGTGTAAATTACTTCTGAGAAGGTTCCTATTATTCAACAGCATTTGAGGACAACCTTTAGTAGACAGAAGAGCTATGTAGACCCAAAGAGGAAGGATGTGTCCTTTTCTATTGGAGACATGGTGTTTTTGAAAGTGTCTCCAATGAAAGGGGTTATGAGGTTTGGTAAGAAAGGAAAATTAGCCCATATGGTGATTGTGGATCACTAAGTTCATCAGCTTCCCATGAAGGAGATCCCAATGGTGTAAGTGTTATGGAGTAACCACACAGTAGAGGATTGCACGTGGGAGATGGAGGTAGTGATGCGGGTCGCTTATCCCTATCTTTTCCATTAAGATTCTGTATTTTATTATTGAAAATTTGAGGATGAATTTTTTTTATAGGAGGAGAGACTATAAAGACCTAAATTTTTATGAATTAAATTTTGAAATATGCAGTGTTAATAATTATTTTAATTTTAATTTTATATTATATATTATTAAATTTTGATATTTAATGTTAGTGGAATTTAATTTAACTTTTGGGGTTAAATATTATTTCTATATTAATAATTTAATTTTAGTATTTGTTTGAGTATTTGAGTACAAATTATCATATTTTATGATGAAAAATTAATTGGAAATAATTTTATTATTTAATAAATTATATTACTTTATCCTTTATATTTTTTTTAAAAAAGGATTTTTTTTCTTTTATTATTCTTTTTCTTTTTGTGTCTTTCTTTCTTTTCTTCTCCTTTCTCCCGTGTGCAGCACCGTCAACCACCACCACTCGCAGTCGTCACCACTGCTCTAGCTTATCATGCCACCACTAGCAGGAGTCCTCGCCATCACCAACAGCTTCCACGATCACTGGAGCTCCTCCTTTTTCTTCTTCCTTTGGCTGCTTTTGGGTGCCAGAAATTGAAGAGCAAACTAGCGACATTTCGACAACTTCTCTAGTCGTTCTTGGGCTCGAATTGAAGCTCTCGACTCGGACTTTGATAATCCTCGATCAATTTTGAGAAATTTAACCAGTAACAACTCAAGTTTTACAAAATTTAAATTTAGGAATTTTTATTAAATTATGAAATTGAAGCTTAATTTGAATTTTTTTAATATATGTTCTTTAAGACTGATTATTGTATGCATTATAAGGATTTTGAAAATAATTTTTATCTATTTTTTTGAATTTTTAGGTAATGGGTTACTGTTCACAACACTATTCCTGAGCTAGAAAATTTTTATATTTTTAATAAATTCTACTAGTTAATCTAAGCAAGTTTCGTTAAGGAAATTTATTAAAATTTTGAATATTTATGTCAAAAATTAATTTTTGAGAAAATTAGCATAAATTGATAAATTTTATGTTTTAATTGAAATTATGGTGAATTATAATGTTTTGGATAATTTTTTACTAATAAATAATATTAAAATAATTTTTATGAATTTATTCCTATTTTTAGCTAATTATGAGTAATTATCAAAATAATATTCAAATAAAATAGTATTTATAATTTTTATGATTTAAATGAGTTTTCAGTTGCTTAATTATATAATTTAAATAATAGAATTAATTTTTGATAATTAAATGCTATTTAATTTCAAGAAATTTGAATAAGGACCTTTATAGCATAAATTGATTTTAATGTGAATTTTATTAGTTATTTTATAAATAAATGTCTTTTATAATTTATTTGGGTAAATAAATTAATTTTGATATTTAAATAGAATTTTATTGATTTATATTGCGATTTGTGAAATTGGTTATCGATTAGGCATTAAGTGTAGTTCAAGGGCTCAATATGAGATTTGGAGTTGTTGCAGTTATTTGAAGTATTTTTATGTGGAGGGTTGACTCTACTTTTGTAGAGAGATGTCCGTTTTACAAAGGAAACTTTGCCGAATTTTCGATAAATTTCTCATAAAATGTAACACGGGTCTATTTTAATAGAATCGTATCTTAATTGAGTCTTTTTTAAGAAATCTAGAATTTATAGAAATTCTTTTTTTAATTTCCTATTATTTATTTCTTTTCTTTAGTTGCGCCTCCAGTCGAGTTGACAGGTCGAGGTCGAGCACGACTATACAGAAGAGCGCATTCCACCTGTAAGTTAAGAATTGAATTTTATATATACACACACACACACACACACACACACACACACACACACACACACATAAAGTCATTGATTTTGATGAATAAAATAATTTATTAAAGAACTATATTATTATTAGAATATCTATTAGAATTAAATTCTTCTATTATTGCTTATTAGAATGTTTATGTTAAGTTTTTACATGATTAGTAAATTTTATTTTATTCTAGTCTTTCTTGTTTATTTTTAATTATTTATTTATTTTAAAATAAACTACGATAGAATGGGCTACCTGATGGGTTTCATCAAAACCATATGCGCATCGGTAGAATTGAGAGTGAGTGGTGAATGTATGTGGCTTGGTGATGCTTTGCTCTTGAGCATGAGTTATATATTACTGGGGCTAGTAGCTCGGTGATGCTTTGCTCGTAGGAATCGTCAGTAAATATCGGTTTAAGTGAATTGACTATGGCTGATAGCTTGGTTGGTGCTTTGCTCTCGGGAACTGACAATATTTGGATTATAAGAGAGCTGAAAGGCTATTAGATTTGTAGACTAGAGTTCTACCTAGTTTTCTTATATAGTGATTTAAAAAAGCTAATTACATTTTATATATAGTATGTAATGAGTTTTAATTACCTCATTTCCGTAAAAGATGATTCCAATAAAATTAAATAGTTTAAATTATAAATGATAAATTTCTTATTTTCATAAATATATTTTAAAGGAGATTTTTATTCTATATATTTCTTTTATTAACTTACTCAGTGAGGTCTGACTCCCCTCAATTATTTTTTCAGGATCTTGGGAGTCATCTATCTGTCAGCCTTCCTTACGCCGACTTTCTTTCTCTTTAGCTATTTTATGTAGGTTTACTTGAGATGTGTTATCCTTTTGTATGAATTTAAATCTAGAACATCATAGTAGGAGTAGAAATGTTTAAATATTATGTTGTATTTTGTGGGTTGTCGTATGTATTAAGAACTTATGCTAAAGATTATTATTATTTATATTATCTAAGTTTATTTTGAACTTTAATTCATTTGTGTTTTTTCATCTTTATTTAGATATTTCATTTGTTTATCGTCTTCATGTTATTGTAATTTTCCTTAAGGTTTACAATGAGTTTCGAGTACTTTATGTATTTCTATTCCCTATTGCCGGTCATGTGCTCCTTTGGGTTTGGGTCGTGATATTATATTCTAATAATGATGAATAAAACCCTAACATAGCATACATGAATGTACATATAATAAAACAGTTAATAATAATGATAATAATTTATTTAATTAAAGACAAGAAAAAACATAATGAGATTGTTAAGTGATTGTTTCATATATGGAAAATAAACTAAAAGCAAATGAAAAATAAATAAAAAATATTTCAGGTTTCATACTTTCAAAATTTGTATTCCAAACACTTTAAAAATTTTAAAAATTTATCACTCTATTTTCTATTGTATCTAATACTTTAAATTTCTGTATATATATATATATATATTTTGTCTATTTAGAATACTTTTTTTTTTACATTTCTTATGCAATAATTTAGAATACTTTTCATATAATTTATGATCCCATGTGACAATGTAATTTGTTACCATTTAGGGAGGGACAATGTTGTAAAAGTTATCTTTGACCTAATCCCCCTTCTCAATGATAACAATATAGTAGCCATCAAGCAATTAATAATAATAATAATAATAATAATAATAATAATAATAATAATAATAATAATAATAATAATAATAATAATAACAATAATAACAACAACAACAACCATAATAATGATAATAATAATAATAATCATAATTAATAAAAGAGAATGAAAAATATAACGAGCTGAATAAAAGTGAAAAAAATAAACAAAAAATATTCAAAATTTAAGACATAAATATTTCTCTTAAAAAACCAAATTGAATACATTAAGTATCAAATTTAGCTTATATGAGGTTATTTTTATTTAAGTGACATTTTGAATTCAAATTATAATATATATAAGTCACATTTAGATTAATTGTTAGGAAATTTTTATATTTTTTACAAATTAAATTATTTAGAAATTAGTCAATTCTTAATATGTGTAGAAAAAATAATTGATAAAGAAAAAAAATATAAAGAGTTAATAGGAAAATTAAATTTGAATATACAACATTGTAGTAATCAAAACAAAAGTCAAGGCATTGAAGATGTTGGTTTTGTTTGGGTTCAAAAATCGTGTCTATATTCAACTAAAAATACTATAAATAACATTATGTCATCCCATAACATCTATATTTTATATTTGTAGTCGGTGGGGTTCAGCGTGCACTCAAATGTTATGCGACTATGACAATATGTAGGTTTAGGGTCCATTAAGAAATACAATATGGGCTTAAATCCCAAATTAGATGTCACGACCTGAATCTAAGGGTACGTGACCAACACTAGGGAATGAGAAAGTATAAAGCTACCGAAACCCATAGTAAGCCTTAAAAGAAAAATCGCGGAATATTTAAACTTTGAAACCTTACAATAAATAATAAAATCACAATGCACATTATCAAACTGATTTTTCTCAATATAATTTAAACCATAATATCAGTGCATAAAATAAATAAACATCAGTTATACAAATAGTATCTCAGTACATAAATTATAAATACATGAAATCCTAAATAAAGTATGCAGTTATACAATTTTCTATACTGTGGTACACGAAAGTAAATACAACACAACTAAGTAGACTTACGTAGAATAGCCGGTGACGAAGCTACATGGCGAAGAGAAGTAGGCCTAATAGAAAAATCCCAAACTCCTGGAAAAAATTAAATTGAGGGGAGTCAGACCTCACTGAGTAAGTTAATAAAGAAATGAATGCGATTTGAAAACCTTATTAACAAAATTTTTTTTATGGAAATATAATATATTATAATTTTATTCAAACCATTTGATATATATATAATAAATCTATTTTTAAAAGAGAAGAAAGAGATATTTAAATGTCTTTTTAGTATAAAAATTTGGTAGAACTCAATTTATAAATTTTTAATAGTCATATGACTCACTTATATCCAAGACTGCCGGATCCCGAGAGCAAGGCATCACCAGGATACACAGTCGCAGTCATATCTCTTAATCCAATATCATTGGCGGTGTCCGAGAGCAAAGCATCATCAGACCATCGACCTTAATGATTTAATAAATATTAATCAAAATTATACTGGCGGTGTCCGAGAGCAAAACATCACTAGAACTTCGGTCCCAACATTTATTAAATAAACAAATGTTATACTACTTGTGGTGTCTGAGAGCAAAGCATCACCAGACCATCGGCCCGAGTAATATAATTAAATAATCACATATTTTACCGGTGCGCACACGGTCCTGATGAAACCCATCAGGTAGTCCGTTTTAAAAATAAAAGAAAATAAATAAAATAATGAAAATTACAATAAATAAAAATAAAATAAATCAACTATAAATTAAATCATGCAAAATCCTATGAAGAATGCCGACTAAAATCTCATAAAATTAAATTCATAAGAATTTAATATAATTTAAATTAAAAGACTCGACACTCAAATCAAATATTAACTTACAGGACAAAGGTGCTCATCTGGCATGTCGTGTTTGACTTCAACTGGTAGACGCGACTGGAGGGGTGGCTAAAAGACAAAAAAGGAAATGACAATAAGAAGATAGAAACCTAACTTCTAAAGTTTCTAAGGAAGACTCGATTAGAACTTATAATAAAAAATTTTAGGATTAACCCGGTGTCACATTTTACGAGAAATCTATCAAAAATTCAGCAGAGTTTTCTTTGTAAAACGGATATCCCTTTATCGAAGTAGAGTCAATCCTGCAAATAAACACACTTCAAAATTTCACAGTGGTACAACACCTCAGGTTGGGACCCCAAACTACACAATTCCCAACCAAGATTCACCAAAAATACAAATAAGCAAATACTAAATATTAATTTAGTAAATCACCAAAAATTATAAAAATTAATAATAAATCATAATATAATTTATTTAATTTTTAAAACACTAAATAAAATTATTTTCCACCATAATTTAATAAAATTTCAAATAATTATATAATATTAATAACAATCCAACTTTTCAAATATTCAACATAATATAGTCAAATTCAAACTATAATTGCCCAACTAGTTTAAATATACTATAGTATTAATTAAAAACTTATTCAAATCACAAAACAGTAAATAATTTAATTTTGAATAAATTTTCAAAAATAGTTAGTATTAATTAACTAAAAATAATAATAATTTCTAAAAAAAATTAAATAAATTATAAAAAAAATATTTTATCACTACTAAAATTACTAACATAATATACTAACACTAATTAACTCAAATATTCAACCAAAAATAATTAATTAACCACATTAACAAAATATACATAAAACTTAAAATACCTAAATAAATATACAAAAATTCCATAAAAATCAATTTAATTAATCTAAATTAATTTTGATATACTCTTAACCAAAATTAACCCCAATTAATTTAGATCCACTAATATAAGTATAGATTAACTCAAAAATTAACCACATAATTAAAATAAAATTATGGGTAATTAGTAAATATAATAAAAATAAACAAAAATATTAAATTAACACAAAACCAACAAAATCAACTAACAACAACCCTAAATAACTAAAAATCAACCTGACAACTAACTGAAATCAATAAGAAACTAACTAAAATCAACTAGAAAACTACTACCCTTAACCCATCAACTCACTAAAAATAGAGTGAAGGGTAGAAGGAAGGCTACTATTGCTGATGTGCGTGACTTCAACAGCTCTAGATGGCCTCCTTCAGTAGCTACCAATGTCTAGACGAAGAGGGAGGTGCTGGTGGTCGTCCGGTGGTGAGGTGTGGTGGTCTGGTGGTGGGGTGTGGTGCTGCCTGGCATGAGGAAGGAGCTGGAACAATGATAGGAAGAAGAAGAAGATGGTAGGGAGAGAAAGAAAAGAAGAAAAAATTTTTAGGGGAAGGGAAAAATTGATGACCCGTTGGATGTCTTTTTTACCACTCTTTTTGGTATATATATATAATATTCAAAATAAAGCAGTCAATTCTTCAAGATAAAAGATAGATTAAATGCAGGAATATGAAAAAAAAACAAAAAATTGAATTATTCTATATACAAATTTTGCCAACCATTTACCAATGAACCATAGAATAAGTACCACTTATTAAATTACTTAGATTACCTTTAGAAAATATCAAAAACATTAAAACTAAAATATGAAATTAATCAAATATTAAATAACCTAATTTTACCAAATTAGTTAAAGATGATTTTTTTTAATCAATCTACATATCCCTAGTTCATACAATCACCATTAATTAAAAGTAAAATAAATAAATAAATTATTATAAGAAAATAAATAGAAATAAAGTTAATAATTAGAAACAAAAGTAACACAATGATGTAAACAAAATATGGATAAACAAACATTAATTCCAACAGTACAATAAATCATTAATAAATAAATAAAATAAAAATACAATACAAATTACATAAAATGGTAAAGATGACAAACAAAATAATAATTATAAAATGAAAATATAAGACAAAAATTAATAATTAAATGATAATAAATAATAAAAATAGAAATAATAAATACAACAATAAGAAATAAATTAAAATAAAGAAGAAGAAGAAATAAAAGAGCAACATAGGTAATAAAATATAAAATATAAAATAATTAAACAATGCACAAATGAAAAACAAGACATTAAAAAAACACCAAAATTATCACTTAAAAATAAAATAAATGAAATGGTCTCTGCTTCAAAGTGATGGAGTTGGAGAAAGATGTGAAAAAAAAAATTGAATAAAAGACAAAGAAAGGACAACACCAATAAGAGCTCTGAAGAACTTGTTGGTGCTTCCACCAAACTAAGAGAAAATATAGATACTCTCATATTATTTACTTGTTAAGAGGGGCTCAAGTCGATAGTAATGATATTTGATGGTATGATTTTGATTTTAGCAAATTGCCAATGATAACTGATCTCCTGAACTCCTGGGCTAGGCGTCCTACAAAGCACGAACAAGGGGCAAGGTAAGAGGTGGGGGGAATCCCTATAAACACTTCGATGCTTAAGTTAGAAAATAGAAGCAGGGAGAAGGTGAGATAGCTTGATTGTGTAAGAATGAGATGTCCCCTTATGAGGGGTATAGGGTTCTATATATAGCAATACTTAAACCTGGGAGGAGTTGGATTCCTTATGGATTAGTGAATCATAATCTTTGTAGGAGAGTGTTCCCTCTTCGGTTAGGATTCCTCTTTAGGGTAGTTCCTTGGATGGATCTATCTTCTCCCTTATCCAAGTGTTCCTATTTAGGGGGTGGAGGACCCCTAATTAAGTGGGAACATTCTAGATAGTATCAAGAGTCCCCCCCAGGGTATTCAGATATTTATGTCCGTCGCATCCGAGTAGGATGCAGATGTGTTCATAAAGGTTATAAGATGCAGGTGAGCTGAGGTGTCCAGGCTTAGTCACAATAAGTAGAGCTTGGTGCCGAGTATTTTGGTTAGTTATCATCGAATCGTAACTTGTGGAGCTAGGGTACCTGATGAGTGCGTATGATCATCGTAATTGATTAACCCATCCATTTTGGAACAAGATGAAACCAGTCGTCACTGGATTTTTAGATGCTCGATGCATGGACACGAGTCTTTTCGAGCTTGGATCCTCAGTACTACGGAAGCGACCTGAGGGTGCTAGCTTCAGTCACTGGGCTTAGATACTTGAGACTTAGATGCTCGGCTCAGGGGTGTGAGGCTTACATGCTCGGAATCTCAGTACTATGGAAGCGACCTGAGGGTGCCAGCTTCAGTCACTGGACTTATGTGCTCGAGACTTAGATGCTCGGCTCAGGGGCGCGAGGCTTATATGCTGGGAACCTCAGTACTACGAAAGCGACCTGAGGGTGCCAGCTTCAGTCACTGGACTTATGTGCTCGAGACTTAAATGCTCGGCTTAGGGGCGCGAGGCTTATATGCTCGAAACCTCAGTACTACGGAAGCGACTTGAGGGTGCCAGCTTCAGTCACTAGACTTATGTGCTCGAGATTTAGATGCTTTGGCTTAGGGGCATGAGGCTTACATGCTCAGAATGGGCTGGGAGTGATGCTTGAAATGTCTCCCGAGTTGCTTGATGGAGTGGCCCACTCGAAAATATGGGTGGGCCAACACGTGGTTGTTTTACTTTAACTCTTGAGATCATGTGGTTGATGCGTCGTTTCATGTGTCAATAAATGAAATGCTCGACCGCCATTATCGTGACTCCTCACCTAATGAGTTGTTTTATTCTCAACAGGCCCTTGGTGGCCTAGGGAGGAGCGCATCAATAATGAAGGTAGTTAATGGCATGCTTCCAGGTCCTTCCGTGTCTCTATAAACACTGCTGCGCTTGCTAATTGGCACATTTTGCTTTCTTCACCTTTTTATTTTCTATTTTTGTTGCGTTTCTACTATTTCTATATCTTCCTGCCATAATTCTTACTTGAGGTGACCAGGTGATTCTTTTCATCTTTTCTTCCTCCTCTTTTTGCCCTTTTTTTGCTATTGTGTTTTCCCTTTCTTTATTATGGCTCCCCGGGAAGAAATTAGTTCTGACCTCTTTGTGTCCAATGTAGATAGCGAATTACTAGGGTGGTATCAGTGATGGTTCTGTATCCCTATTGATTATGCCCTCTACACTGTAGATAGGAGGTTTAGGGCGCATACCCCTTTATCAAGGCTAAGTAGATTAGTAGTGTATTTCAATCAGTTAGAGGGGGGTTTGAAATTTCCCTTAGGTCCCTTTGTTAAAGACTTTATTAATAGGAATAACATTGTGCCTGGTTAGCTTCATCCGAATAGTTATAGGATATTAACCGGGTTTATCCAGCTGATGCATGAAGAGGGTAAGGATCCTGATCTAGATATCCTCCGGTATTTGTACAGGTTGACTAGGAAGAAGGGAGAGCTGATGTTCTCCCTTTCAGTCATACCCAACCATTCCCTTTTTGTTAAACTTTCAGATCTCCATAAGAAGTGGAGATACCATTTTTTTATTATGGAGTATTAATTGGACTTCCTGGATGTCCGGAGGATGTGGTCGGATGAGTGTCATAAAGTGACCCATCCAGTGAAACTTTTTGATCTTGATACGGAGTTAGTTTTGAGGCTACATCTAGATGGACTCGCTGAAGCTCGATCCACGGAAAATGCATCCTAGAGGTATCTGTGGAGAGTCTGTCCGAGTCGCGACCATTCCCTTGGTATGATTATTTTGCTTTGAGCTTTATTTTTTTTACTAGTCTTATTTTTCCATCTGTAGATGGCTGAATTTTTTGATTTTGTGGGCAGGATTTCCCTAGTAGATGAGCCAGCTACAATGGAGGAGGTTCATATTTCTCCTTCCCTAAGTAGATGAGCCAGATGACATTATACTCTATGCAGACTACGTACTGGATATGAACCTTATGCGGCCCCCTGAGGATTATTCCTGCGTCGGAACCCTGAGCTGAGGATGCTCCATCAACATAGAGCTTCCATTCTGGTATTTTGGTTAAGACTATGTCTTCCGGAGCCATTTCTTGCACAAAATCTACTAGTGTCTGGGCTTTCCTCTGTTGCCAGGGCTCGTAATCAATATCAAACTTGTTGAGTAAGACCAACTATTGCACTAGCCTACTTAAAGTCTCTGGTCTCTATAATATTTTTCACAGTGGGAAACGGGATCGGACCACAATATGGTGAGCTTAGAAGTAGTGCCGAAGCTTTCGAGAAGCATGAACCACAGCCAAGGCTAACTTGTCCAACATGGGGTATCGAACTTCAGGTCCTTAAAGCATCTTACTGACATAGTAAACAGGGATTTGCTGGCTTCCCTCTTCCCTTACCAGTACTAAAGCGATGCATTCTTGGCCAATAGAGAGGTATAAATTTAAAGTCTCATTCTGTATCGGACGACTGATTAAAGGTGGGGAAGACAAGAATCTTTTAATTTCTTCAAATGTTGCCTGGCAATCAGCAAACCATTAAAACTTTTCAAAATTTTTGAGAGCTCAAAACAATGGTAGACATCGCCTAGCTGAGTAAGAAATAAAACGCCCTAGTGCGGTTATTCTACCATGTAGCTTTTGTATATCACGGATGTTCATCGGTGCCTCCATGTTAAGTATGGCTTCCATTTTTTCTGGGTTGGCTTCAATGCCCTGGTGAGAAATCATGAACCCTAGGAACTTGCCTGCCTAGACTTCGAAGATGCATTTATCAGGATTCAACCTGATCCTGGATTTGCTCAGTAATTGGAGGACTCGATCCACGTCCGCTGGGTGATACTCCTGGTGCTTGCTTTTGATGATGATGTCATCCATGTATATGTCTATACTGGTTCCAATCTAGCTCTGAAGGACTTGGTTCATCATTCTTTAGTACGTGGCTCCAGCATTTTTCAGTCTGAAGGGCATCACCTTGTAGCAGTACAGTCCTTCATGAGTAACGAAGGACATTTTCTCCTGATTTTCTTTCTTTATCGGGATCTGGTGATAACCTTGGGCAGCATCTATGAAGCTGTATAAGCCATGGCCAGTGGTGGAATCAACGAGCTGATCAATCATGGGTAACGAGTAGCTATCCTTAGGGCATGCTCAGTTGAGGTCGGTGTAGTCTACATACATTTTGTACTTCCCGTTTGCTTTTTTAATGAGTACCATGTTGACTACCCAGTCTAGGTGAGTAACCTCTTTAATGGACCCGGCTACTAATAGCTTCATTATTTCCTCGGTAATGATCTTCTGTCTTTTGTGGGCAAAAGTTCTTTTCTTTTGTGTTATTGGCTTGGCTCCTGGTTTGATGTTTAGGCAGTGACAGGCAACCCGTGGGTCCACACCAATGATTTCGGAGGCTTGAGAAGCAAAATCCTCTGAGTGTTTAGTAAGGACTTCCCTTATTATGTCTTTGATGTTCTGATCAAGGGCATTGCCAATTTTCACAGACTTTCCTCCCTTGATTTGTAATGTCTCCGTGTCTTCCACCAGTTGTGGGTCAGTGCCTTGCTTTTCAATTTCCCATGCCTCTAAATGAAAAGCCTCCGCTAGAGACTTCATGGCCATCTGATAGCATTGTCTAGCTATTTGCTGATCTCCCTTAATATTAAGGGTCCCCTTCTTGATCGAAATTTTCATGGTTAATCGCCGGATGCTAGTGACTGCATCTGCTTCGTAAAGTGCCGACCATCCTATTATCCTATTATAGGCTAGTGGTATGTCTACCACGTTGAATGGAGTCCGGATGATATTTGTTTCCTCATCATTTTGGTTTCCAAATTCTAGGTCCAGATCGACAATCCCCATTGGTTGCACCGTTCCCCCACAAAAACTTGTGATGGGGTTCTGGATGGCCTTTAAGTTGGTGACGGAGCTGCCCATAGCTTTGTATGTATTCCAAGATAAAACATTGATAGCACTCCCATTATTGACCAATAGCCTTTTAACCCGATACTTATTTATGCATGCAGTTATCACCAAGGCATCACTGTGAGGGTAATGGATATGCAAATTGTCTTTCGGGTTGAAAACGATGTCACTCTTCCCATGTATCGATTTTTCTCCTCTACTGCGTTTTACCATTTCCCGGTGTTTTCTCCTCCTACAATAATGTTGATTGTCCCAATCGGCTCTTTCCTAGCTTGCTTTGCCTCAGCTCTGTCACGTTCATGGTTTTCCGAGTTTTTGCTTCCCTTCGGTGTGTTAGTGAAATTATCAAGCTTTCTCTGCTGCACCAGTCTTTCTATGGCACTCTTCAGTTCTCTGTAGCCTTCTATGTTATGGCCATACTCTCAGTGGTATTTGCAGTACTGGCCTTTGTCACGAGTAAATCTCCGGGTTGGGCTGATTCTTTTGGCCGGTGTAATCCGCACTCCATTCTGCCTGACCCACATAAGGATCTTGGATCGAGAGGTGTTCAAGGGTGTATATCTATCCGCTTCCCTATCAAATCTATCTACCGGAGTTCTGAAATTCTTTTTTTGGGAAGCTTGCTCATCTCTATTTTGGCTGTTCATCCTTGATCGATGGCCTATCTTCTTCCCGACGCATCCTTCTGTCTTCGTCCATTTTTATCATCCAGACCGCTATCGCCATTGCCTCTTGAAAGGTATTTGGCTCCTTAGTGATTATTTTGTCTTTTAGCTTTCCGTGTTTTTAAAATATTTTTACACTGTACCGGGATATACAGTATTAATAAATTTTGTATATATATTACGAGATTTTACGAGTTAAGATGTATTTAAAACCTATTTTTATTATTGTGTATTATTTACAGTACTTTACATAAAATTTTCCCGGGACTTGCATTTTCGGGGAGATTTTCATATAAATAATTTATTATTAATTATTTTAAATATATTTTCAGACTTGCTGAACTCATACGTATTTTTAAAATACTAAATTAAGCCTATGTGTGTAAATATTTATTTAATTAGGGTTTAATATATTACCCTAATATTTTATTATTTGTTTATTAATTTATTGTTATTTAAATATTTTATTTATTATTAAATTATTAAAATATTAAATTATATGTGTGGGTGTGATTTTTTTTAAATATTTTATTAAAATTATTTTTTATTATTTTTCTTTTTTCTTTTTCTTTTCTTTTTCTTTTCTTTCCTTTTCTTTTTCTTTTTCTTTTTCTTCTTCTTCTTCTTCTTCTTCTTCTTCTTCTTCTCCCGAGCGCCCGACCACCCCTCATCACCGTCTGTCATGCCGATCACCTACCATCGGTGTGCCTCCCGGCTTGCCATCATCGTTCCCAACCGTCCCCCGTCGCCAGCATCTTCCTTCCTCGGCGCCGGCGAGCTATTTTTTTATTTTTGGCCGAAATTCTTCTCCTCGCCGTCGACGATGATTTTGGCCACCGTTTTTGACATCGCCAGTCTCTTTCTTCTCCTTGAGCTCCGATGAGTGTGATTCTAGCTTTGGTTTGAGCTTAAATGGTCTAGAATTGCCTAGGTTTCGAATTTTCAATTTCGGTCACATTAGGGTTTTTGATTTTTTTGAGCTTCAAATTGATTGATTCATGAAAACTCCCTTCACAAATGTTGTTCCTAGTAGCTTAATCTACATGTGTGAATTTTTGTGGAATTTTTGGAGATTTTTTGGATTTTTGGGTATTTTTGAATATTTTAATATTATTTTCTAATTTTTGGAAATTAATTATTTAAATTATGAAATTGTGTTTTATGGTTAAATTAGGTGTTGAAATGAATTATAGGAATTTATTTGGAATTTTTATGAATTTCTAAGTATTTATTTTGAATTATTGAAGTTTAAGTAAATTTGGGAAATTAGGGTTAATTATGTTTTTAATTGAATTTAATTGGTTAATTGAGTTTAATTATTAATATTATTGAAAAATATGTTGAGAAAATTAATTTTGGATAATTGTATAATTTTTGGTGAATTTTTGAAGTAATTTTAGTATATTTATATATATAGGGGTATTTTGATAATTTTACATAAAATTGGCTAAAAATGTAATTTAATTGGTTTTAATAGTTATTTAAAGTATAAAAATGATTTCTACAAATTATTTAGTATTTTTAACTAATTAAAACTATTTTTCGTGAATTATTTTCAATTATATATATAATATATGGTTTTTCTAATAAAATGAGTTTTTATAAGTTTTTACTGTGTTTAAAGGTTGATTATGTAATTTCTACCTATAAAATGTATTTTTAGGTTTTAAGGGTATTTTTGGTATTTTCATAATTGTTCTGTGTTTGTGGACCCCGGTCGGTAGATTGTAGTCTGGAGTCCGACCGAGGGCTTGTGAATAAGATGTGGTGTTTGTTTTTCAAAGTGTATTTCCTTGCAGGGTCGGCTCTACTCTTTTGAGTAGAGAGATGTCCGTTTTACAGGGGAGGTTCTGCCGAATTTTTGATAGAATTCTCGTAAAACGTGATATCCAATCGAACCCTAATTCTGTTTCCGTATTTAATACTCTAGATCGAATTCTAGGATTTCTATTAGGCTTATTCTAATGTCGATTATTTATTGCTTGTTTAGTTACGCCGAGACCGAGGGCTAGTGGACCAGGCCCGTCGGATCCATCTCGTGGAGCGCACTGATTTGTGAGTTACTATACTATATATATATGCTTTAGGGTGCATGATTTAGAAATATATGTTTTATTTTGATTAAAATGCATAAATAATGTGATTTGTTTTTAAGTATATTTTTGGTATATATTAAATTATATACATGTTTTGTTAATAAATTATATTTAAAATATTTTCAAATATATTTCTAGCTTAAAATTATAATTAATGGGATTTATTTGACGTATATATACTCGAAATATACCTGGTTTACTTTTGATATATTTCTAGTATATATATGGTTTATGTTGATATTTTATTGAACTTCATGCATCATTTATTTTTGTGAATGAATGTTTTATATTATTAATGATGAAGGATATCAATAGAACGTGCTACCTAGTGGGTAGCACTAGGACCGAGTACGTACCGGTACGCCTATAGTATTTAGGCTACATTACTAACTTATTTGTGGATATTGATTGAATGTGATTATTGATGTGTGAGATATGGTTTGGAGGTGTGATTGCTGGAGCTCGGTTGACCAAGTGTCTCGGGCCCAATCACACTGGCAGTCAGACTGCTGGAGCTCGGTTGACTTAGTGTCTCGGGGCCAGTCTACTGTCTAAATGGATTAAGTGGATATATTTGGAATAAGTGAGCCTGTATAGCTAAAGTGTTATCTAACACTGTTTTCGAGGTTGCGATATTCTAGGGTTCTATGTGATCCTTCATAAACTGTAATTTTTAATAAAAATATATAAAAAATGATTTTCTGCATCTGTGTGTAATTGCCTGTATATATACATATTATGTATACTGTTGATTGTATGCATTGTCATTTAGTGTGTATGTATATATATTATAGTAATTCACTCAGTGAGGTCTGACTCCCCTCTGTTGATAATTTTTCAGGAGAGTCAACATCTTCAGACCTCAGTAGCAGGCCTGTACGCCGAATTTCTTCTGCCCCGGCTTCTTTGTGTAAACTGCTTCTCTGAGTCTTGAGTTTTATTTTGTCTAGACACTGCAGTAGTCGTTAAATATTTAAAGAGATGTTGTATTATATTTAAACTGGATTTGTATAAAGATTTTATATATATATGTGATGAGTTGAGATTTGACTTAAATCCAGTGGATGAAAATGATATTGTGATATTTATGATTTTCATTTTCGCTGCATTTGATATTGTTATTATTATTATTGCATGTTTTATTTTATTTTAGGCTTGCTACGGGTTTCGGATTCGAAAGAATTCCCGTTCCCTAGCGCCGGTCATAGCCCCTGTTTTGGGTCATGACAAAGTTGGTATCAGAGCGGAGTTCTGTGTCAGGGCTTAGTTGTGTGAGCTGTGGCCCTAGTTTTAAAGTTATGCCTTCTGTTGAACTACTACAGTGAATTAGGTTCGAGTATGTCTTGATAAGTATTCCTTGCTGTAGTTTTCAGCGTTATTCCTCTGTTGTCTGTTTTGTCTGAATCTTTCCGTTTGCCTTTTCAGAATGAGGAGGCGAGCACGTGTCGCTCCACTGGTCGTTGAGGCCGAGGATGATGAGTCTTTTCAGGATGAGGTTTTACCTCCTGAGCAGCCAGTTAGACGTAGAGGTTATGGCAGAGGTAGACCTCGAGGAGCGGTAAGTCGCCGTAGGCAGAGAGAGTTACAGGACAAGGAGCCTATTGAGCCTGAGTTTGATGTTCCTGTTCCTCTAATTGTTCAGCCTGTTCAGCCTGCCTATCAGTAGGGTATGTTTGACCCTGAGGCAGCTTTGTTCTATACCCGAGAGTTTCTTTGTCTGGGTAGATATGCAGAGGATCTGATGCGAGATCAGTATTTTGCGATCACTACCTACGTTACTGGTTTGGGTTCAGCTTTTGTTGGTATGCCTACAGTAGGTCTTACTCTGGAGTTTATGATTGAGTTGGCTAAGGAGATTGAGTTGAGGCTAGTTAGGCAGGGAGCAATGCCTGATTATTACCAGTTAGGAGTTCAGTCGAGTGGATTGCAGGCTACTCCGTATTCGAGTTTTCACGTTGGAGTGAGTAGTCAGCAGCGAGGTCCGACTCAGCAGAGTCAGAGACAGTAGCAGCGAGTGCATTGGAGCAGTAGACATGGCCATGGAGGTCAGCGTAGATCATTCAGATTCGGATCAGGTGCTTCGAGCAGCAGCAGTGGTCGTAGTTCTGGATCAGCGGCCAGTGTTTGTCAGACTTGTGGTAGAGTCCATCAGGGACCGTGTTATCTGACACCACGGACATGCTTTAGAAGCAGGCAGACAGGGCATTTTGCCAGATCGTGTCCTTATTCCGAGTATCAGCAGCCACAGATTCCGCGATTCCCACAGCAATCGATTGCTAGTGCTGCACCCGTGCCATTTCAGTTACCACCAGCTCAGCATCAGAGTTCCACTCAGTTTGTTCCACAGCAGAGTCATGGTAGAGGTACTAGAGGAGGTGCCAGAGGTGTTGGCCAGGCTTCTACCAGTCAACAGGGAGGTCGAGGTCAGGTCAGAGTCTTTCATCTCACTCAGCAGGATGCTTAGGCATCTAATGCAGTTGTGGCAGGTATTATTTCTATTTGTTACCTGGATGCTTGGGTTTTGTTTAATCCGGGTGCCACGCATTCATTTGTTTCTCTTGTTTTTGCTTCTAAATCTTATTGGCAAGCTTCGAGGATGGCTTTTCCTTTGTCTGTTGCCACTCCTCTGAGCGATTCCTTGGACACCGATATTGTTCTTTCTGGTTGTCCAGTTCTCGTGGGAGATAGAGAATTACTCGCTGATTTGATTTTGTTAGATGTGGTGGAGTTTGATGTTATTCTGGGAATGGATTGGTTATCTCAACACTATGCCGTGGTAGATTGCAGGAATAAAGAGGTGACTTTCAGAATTCCTGACGAAGAAGAATTTAAGTTTGTTGGTGATAGGAGTTCAGCACCTCAGAATCTTATTTATGCTATTACAACTAGGAAGTTATTGAGGAAAGGTTGTCAGGGATATTTGGCATTGGTTAGGGATACTTCAGTGGAGAAGTTGTCACTCACAGATGTTCCTATTGCTTGTGAGTTTCCTGATGTTTTTCCCGAGGAGTTACCAGGTTTACCACCTCACAGAGAGATTGAGTTCTGTATAGATGTGGTTCTAGGTACTACTCCTATATCTATGCCACCCTATCGAATGGCTCTTGCAGAGTTGAGAGAGTTGAAGGAGCAGTTGTAAGAGTTTTTGGATAAAGGTTTTATCAGACCTAGTGTTTCTCCTTGGGGTGCACTAGTCCTGTTTGTGAAGAAGAAGGATGGTACCCTGAGACTGTGCATTGACTACAGAGAGTTGAATAAGGTGACAATGAAGAATAAGTATCCTCTCTCGAGGATAGATGATTTGTTTGATCAGCTACAGGGTGCACAGTTCTTTTCTAAGGTTGACTTGAGGTCGGGTTATCATCAGTTGTGGATCAGTGAATCCGATATTCCTAAGACAGCGTTCCGCACTAGATATGGTCATTATGAGTTTCTGGTGATGTCTTTTGGTTTGACTAATGCACCAGCAGCTTTTATGGACCTGATGAATAGGGTATTCAGACCGTATGTGGATCAGTTTGTGGTAGTCTTCATTGATGATATACTGGTTTATTCAAGGAGTATGGAGGAGCATGCATATCACTTGAGGATTGTACTATAGACATTGAGAGGTCATAAGCTTTATGCTAAATTCTCGAAGTGTGATTTCTGGATGGAGAGTGTTTCTTTTCTTGGACACGTAGTGTCTAAAGAAGGTATTCAGGTTGATCCACAGAAGATTGAGGCAGTGTCTGAGTGGCCTAGACCTACTTCTGTTACAGAGATTTGGAGTTTTCTGGGTTTAGCCGGGTATTATAGGCAGTTTATGCAGGATTTTTCCAGGATTGCAGCCCCTATGATTCACTTGACTCAGAAGAATGTTAGATTTGAGTGGTCAGAAGCTTGTGAGAATAGTTTTCAGTTGTTGAAGGAGAAGTTGACCACCGCCCCAGTGTTAGCTTTGCCTAATAGTGTGGATAAGTTCACAGTTTACTATGATGCCTCTAGAATTGGTCTTGGTTGTGTGTTGATGCAGAATGGAAGTATGATAGCCTATGCTTCGAGGCAGTTGAAGAAGCATGAGCAGAACTATCCCACACATGATCTTGAGATGGCTGCAGTGATCTTTGCTTTGAAGATTTGGAGACATTATCTCTACGGGGTGACTTGTGAGATATTTACTGATCATAAGAGCCTTAAGTACATTTTTCAACAGTGAGATTTGAATCTGAGGCAGAGGAGATGGTTGGAATTGTTGAAGGATTATGATTGCGAGATCTTATATCATTCGGGTAAAGCTAATGTTGTAGCAGATGCCTTGAGTAGGAAGTCCTCAGGCAGTCTTGCTCACATCAGTGTTGAGAGGAGACCATTGATCCAGGAATTGCATCTGTTAGTGGATCAAGGTTTGATGATGAAGATTAGTAGATCAGGTGGACTGCTAGCTCAGTTTAAAGTGCAATTTGTACTGAGGGATAGGATTAAAGTAGCTCAGAGCCGAGATCCTATTCTGGAAGAGCTTGCAGAGAATGTCAGAGCAGGGAAGTTCACTGATTTCACACTCGATGATGATGGTGTTTTGTGGATCAGTGGTAGATTATGTGTTCCTGATGTGGATGATTTGAGAGAGGAGATTTTAGAGGAAGCACATTCTACAGCTTACAGCGTTCATCCGGGCATTACTAAGATGTACCACAGTATCAGAGATCTATACTGGTGGGATGGATTGAAGAAGGATGTCGCTGATTATGTTGCGAAGTGCTTGACGTGTCAACAAGTGAAAGCCGAACATCAGAAGCCTTCTGGGAAGCTTCAGCCTCTTCCTATTCTCGAGTGGAAGTGGGAAAGGATAGCTATGGATTTTATGGTCGGTTTACCTCGTTCGAAGGATGGATACAATTCTATCTGGGTGATTATAGATAGGTTGACGAAGTCTGCACATTTCTTGCCTATGAAAAGCCACCTATTCAGTTGCCAGATTGGCGAAGTTGTACGTGAAGCATATTGTGTGCCTTCATGGAGTACCTGTGTCCATTGTGTCAGATAGAGGTTCGGTGTTTACTTCTCATTTTTGGTAGAAGTTGCAGGAAGTGATGGGCACTAGGTTGGATTTCAGTACTGCTTTTCATCCTCAGACAGATGGTCAGTCTGAGAGGACGATCCAGACACTGAAAGATATGTTGAGGATGTGTGTCCTGGATTTGGGAGGTAGCTGGGATGATCATTTGCCACTCGTTGAGTTTGCATATAATAACAACTACCATAGCAGTATTGGCATGGCACTGTACGAGGCGTTGTATGGAAGGAAGTGTAGATCCCCGTTGAGTTGGGATGAGATTGGTGAGAGAGCTTTGACTAGACCTGAGATGGTTTAGGATGTTGCAAAGAAAGTCACCGTGACTAAGCACAGATTAGAGATCGCAGTTAGCAGATAGAAGAGTTATACGGATCCTAGGCGCAGAGATGTGGAGTTTCAGGTTGGAGATTTCATTTTTCTGAAGGTATCTCCGATGAAGGGTGTGATGAGATTTGGCAGGAAGGGTAAGTTAGCACCGAGATATATTGGACCGTTTGAGATTCTGGAGAGAGTTGACACTGTAGCATATCGGTTGGATTTGCCTCCGAATATGTCACAAGTGCATCCAGTATTTCATATCTCGATGTTGAGGAAGTATATCTCAGACCCTTCACACGTGTTGCAACCTGACAGTGTAGAAGTGAGTGAAGATTTGACGTTTGTGGAAGAACCTGTGGTGATCGTTGATTTTCAAGTTTGACAGTTGCGATCGAAGCAGATTCCGATGGTTAAGGTTCTGTGGCGTAGCGACAGAGTCGAGGAGCATACGTGGGAGACTGAAGCTGAGATGCAAGCTTCTTACCCGTATCTCTTTCCTTCTATAATCTTTTCTTTCTAGAATTCGGGGACGAATTCTTGTAAGGGAGGAAGACTGTAATATCCCGTGTTTTTAAAATATTTTTACACTGTATCGGGATATACAGTGTTAATAAATTTTGTATATATATTACGAGATTTTACGAGTTAAAATGTATTTAAAACCTATTTTTATTATTGTGTATTATTTACAGTACTTTACGTAAAATTTTTTCAGGACTTGCATTTTCGGGGAGATTTTCACGTAAATAATTTATTATTAATTATTTTAAATATATTTTCGGACTTGCATGAACTCATACGTATTTTTAAAATACTAAATTAAGCCTATGTGTGTAAATATTTATTTAATTAGAGTTTAATATATTACCCTAATATTTTATTATTTATTTATTAATTTATTGTTATTTAAATATTTTATTTATTATTAAATTATTAAAATATTAAATTATATGTGTGGGTGTGATTTTTTTTAAATATTTTATTAAAATTATTTTTTATTATTTTTCTTTTTTCTTTTTCTTTTTCTTTTCTTTCCTTTTCTTTTTTTTTTCTTCTTCTTCTTCTCCCGAGCGCCCGACCACCCCTCACCACCGTCTGTCATGCCGATCACCTACCGTCGGTGTGCCTCCCGGCTTACCACCGTCGTTCCCAGCCGTCCCCCGCCGCCAGCAGCTTCCTTCCTCAGCGTCGGCGAGCTATTTTTCCATTTTTGGCCGAAATTCTTCTCCTCGTCGTCGACGATGATTCCGGCCACCGTTTTCAACACCGCCGGTCTCTTTCTTCTCCTTGAGCTCCGGTGAGTGTGATTCTAGCTTTGGTTTGAGCTTAAATGGTCTAGAATTGCCTAGGTTT
Source organism: Mallotus nudiflorus (assembly GCA_947683625.1). Lineage (NCBI taxonomy): Eukaryota > Viridiplantae > Streptophyta > Magnoliopsida > Malpighiales > Euphorbiaceae > Mallotus > Mallotus nudiflorus. The sequence continues at coordinate 136,219 of CANTUR010000170.1, forward strand.
CGAATTTTCAATTTCGGTCACATTAGGTTTTTTGATTTTTTTGAGCTTTGAATTGATTGATTCATGAAAACTCCCTTCACAAATGTTGTTCCTAGTAGCTTAATCTACATGTGTGAATTTTTGTGGAATTTTTGGATTTTTGGGTATTTTTGAATATTTTAATATTATTTTCTAATTTTTGGAAATTAATTATTTAAATTATGAAATTATGTTTTATGGTTAAATTAGGTGTTGAAATGAATTATAGGAATTTATTTGGAATTTTTATGAATTTCTAAGTATTTATTTTGAATTATTGAAGTTTATATAATTTTGGGAAATTAGGGTTAATTATGTTTTTAATTGAATTTAATTGGTTAATTGAGTTTAATTATTAATATTATTGAAAAATATGTTGAGAAAATTAATTTTGGATAATTGTATAATTTTTGGTGAATTTTTGAAGTAATTTTAGTATATTTATATATATAGGGGTATTTTGGTAATTTTACATAAAATTGGCTAAAAATGTAATTTAATTGGTTTTAATAGTTATTTAAAGTATAAAAATGATTTCTACAAATTATTTAGTATTTTTAACTAATTAAAACTATTTTTCGTGAATTATTTTCAATTATATATATAATATACGATTTTTCTAATAAAATGAGTTTTTATCGGTTTTTACTGTGTTTAAAGATTGATTATGTAATTTCTACCTATAAAATGTATTTTTAGGTTTTAAGGGTATTTTTGATATTTTCATAATTGTTCTGTGTTTGTGGACCCCGATCGATAAATTATAGTCTGGAGTCCGACATAGGGGTTGTGAATGAGATATGGTGTTTGTTTTTCGAAGTGTATTTCCTTGCAGGGTCGGCTCTACTCTTTTGAATAGAGAGATGTCCGTTTTACAGGGGAGGTTCTGTCGGATTTTTGATAGAATTCTCGTAAAACGTGATGTCCAGTCGAACCCTAATTCTGTTTCCGTATTTAATACTCTAGATCGAATTCTAGGATTTCTATTAGGCTTATTCTAATGTCGATTATTTATTGCTTGTTTAGTTGCGCCGAGACCGAGGGCTAGTGGACCAGGCCCGTCGGATCCATCTCGTGGAGCGCACTGATTTGTGAGTTACTATACTATATATATATGCTTTAGGGTGCATGATTTAGAAATATATGTTTTATTTTGATTAAAATGCATAAATAATGTGATTTTTAAGTATATTTTTGGTATATATTAAATTATATACATGTTTTGTTAATAAATTATATTTAAAATATTTTCAAATATATTTCTAGCTTAAAATTATAACTAATGGGATTTATTTGACATATATATACTCGAAATATACCTGGTTTACTTTTGGTATATTTCTAGTATATATATGGTTTATGTTGATATTTTATTGAACTTCATGCATCATTTATTTTTGTGAATGAATGTTTTATATTATTAATGATGAAGGATATCAATAGAACGTGCTACCTAGTGGGCAGCACTAGGACCGAGTATGTACCGGTACGCCTATAGTATTTAGGCTATATTACTAACTTATTTGTGGATATTGATTGAATGTGATTATTGATGTGTGAGATATAGTTTGGAGGTGTGATTGCTGGAGCTCGGTTGACCAAGTGTCTCGGGCCTAATCACACTGGCAGTCAGACTGCTGGAGCTCGGTTGACTTAGTGTCTCGGGGCCAGTCTACTGTCTAAATGGATTAAGTGGATATATTTGGAATAAGTGAGCCTGTATGGCTTGAGTGTTGTCTAACACTGTTTTCGAGGTTGCGATATTCTAAGGTTCTATGTGATCCTTCATAAACTATAATTTTCAATAAAAATATATAAAAAATGATTTTCTGCATCTGTGTGTAATTGCCTGTATATATACATATTATATATACTGTTGATTGTATGCATTGTCATTTAGTGTGTATGTATATATATTATAGTATTTCACTCAATGAGGTCTGACTCCCCTCCGTTGACAATTTTTCAGGAGAGTCAACATCTTCAGACCTCAGTAGCAGGCCTGTACACCGGATTTCTTCTGCCCCGGCTTCTTTGTGTAAACTGCTTCTCTGAGTCTTGAGTTTTATTTTGTCTAGACACTGCAGTAGTCGTTAAATATTTAAAGAGATGTTGTATTATATTTGAACTGGATTTGTATAAAGATTTTATATATATATGTGATGAGTTGAGATTTGACTTAAATCCAGTGGATGAAAATGATATTGTGATATTTATGATTTTCATTTTCGCTGCATTTGATATTGTTATTATTATTATTGCATGTTTTATTTTATTTTAGGCTTGCTACGGGTTCCGAATTCGAAAGAATTCCCATTCCCTAGCGCCGGTCATGGCCCCTGTTTTAGGTCGTGACACTGGTGTTGTTTTTCAAAGCTTTTATGGCAACTTCATCAATGAGGTGCTCAATCTGCATGGCTATTTTATTGAAATGGTCAAGGTAACCTCATAGAGATTCATCAGCCTCCTGTCGGTGCATCCGCAGGTCGTTCATGTTTTTTGCAGGGAGGATATTGGTGATGAATATGATACAGAACTGCTCTGCTAAGTCCTCAAAAGAAGTGACAGAATTCTCCAGGAGCTCATGAAACCATTTTTGGGCGCTCTTTGTGAGTGTACTTGGGAAGACTCTGCACATGATTCCATTGTTCATATTTTAGAGCAACATCTTTGTTCGGAAAACCGATATATGACTGATAGGGTCTGCTGTCCCATCGTACTGATCAAGCTGCAGGATTCTGAACTTACTAGGAATCCTTATTTGAATTATTCTGCTGACAAATGGAGTTCTGCTATCCATCACCCATTCTTCTTCCTTTTTAGGTTTAGTCAGGGCTTTGTACATTGCTTCCTCAACCTTCTACGCTAATTTTGAATCATCAAGAGCTAGGATGGATGAACTACACTCCCCTTCTGGTGCTTTACCCTTCCCTGTGCTCGGGGTGCTGTATTATCATTATTTGGAGCCGGCTCAGTATGCCCGCTCTGTATTATAGCACTTAGCTGTTATTGCATCAAGGCTATTTGTGCCTGAATATTTTTTATCATGGCTTCTTTGCTCATTTAATCAAGGCCGAGTGTTTGGGTTACAATGTTTAGGTTTGGAGTGGTTATTGCTGGCATTTCTGGTAGGCTTGGAAAAGGTATTGAGGGTATTGATTGATGGTGATGTAGTGGAGCGTAGTACGGGAGATCTGTGCCCAAAGATGGGTATCTTGGGGTGTTTTCCAGAAGTGAAGGTACATGTCCGGATGAGGCTCTAACATGCTATAAGGTGGGCAGTGGTATTGCTAGGAGAGGGTTTGAAAGGTCAATCAAAAGGATAAGTGCAGAAGGATTAGTGCTGGCTTTAGGAATTTAGGCTGGAGGTGGGCTAGAAGTTATAGTGAAGGTGTCTTTAGCTTAGCAAGTAAATGAATGGCTTTTCCTAAGGAGTTTCCCACAGACGGCACCACTTAATAACTGATCTCCGGAACTCCACTTGATACTATCTAGAATGTTCCCACCTAATTAGGGGTCCTCCACCCCTTAAATAAGAACACTTGGATAAGGGAGAAGACAGATCCTTCCAAGGAATTACCCCAAAGAGGAATCCTAACCGAAGAGGGAACACTCTCCTACAAAGATTATGATTCACTGATCCACAAGGTATCCAACTCCTCCCAGGTTTGAGTATTGTTATATATAGAACCCTAGACCCCTCATAAGGGGACATCTCATTCTCACACATTCAAGCTATCTCACCTTCTCCTTGCTTCTATTCTCTAACTTAGGCATTGAAGTATTTGTGGGGATTCCCCCCACCTCTCACCTTGCCCTCTATTCGTGCTTTGCAGGACGCCTAGCCCAGGAGTTCCAGAGAGCAGTTATTAGCCAATTTTAGAAAACACAATATGTGAAAAAATCATCTCTCTCTACAACTTTTTGTTTATGTTCTTCTCTTTCTTTTCCTGAAAATCTTTTCTTTTTCTCAGATATCTTCTTTTTTTTTCTTTTTTTTTTTCACTTTTTCCTAGATTCATCCTCTTTTAGTTTTTTTTTCCTTTTTGTCTTTTTTCTCCCTAGAGCCACCTTTTTTCAATGACTTCACTCCTATTTTTATTTTCTCTTCCCCCCTTTTCTAGCAAACTCCATCCCTACTTTCCTGTTTTTTCTTAGTTAACTCCCTATAACTTCTCTAACTTTGCTCCCACTTCTCTCTTTAATTTCCCTAACAATAATAATAAAAAAAGAATCTTAAAACCTATTATTCTTTTTTATATTTTTTTCTTCCTTTTTTATTCTTTTAGGCCAAAGACCCATTTTAAAATAAATTCAGTTTAAAACCCTTATTTTTTGGACCATTACTTCAATGGGCTCATTACTTGGGTTTTTATCATTGCACTTTTTCTAGTTTCAGGTAGGCAAAAACTGAATGTCAACAATATTCAAATCCGTATTCTACTAAAAATCTCATGCAACTTATATTTCAATTTTATTTCATTGCCTTACAAAAAAATTTGACAAAATCATATTTTATTATGTGTGTATTTATGTGTATTTTAATATCTAAAACCATAAAATTAAAATAAATAATAAATAATTAGTTCATTTAATTACTCCTTTAATTATTTTTAATAATAGAAGTAGATAATTTATTTAAGAAAATTGATTGGGGAGGCAAGGGAGAAGAGTAAGAGTAGAAGAAGAGGTAGAGATGAAGACACATGTCAAGAAACAATTGGAAAAAGGTATTTAGAAAGTCATATAAGAAGCACAGGAGAAATTGAACAAAAAACTTTTTCAGTTAAGTTATTTTATTATTAAAAAGACTATTCGATTGGGCCCCACTATGTAGAACACTTTAAATTACAATAGTTGATGCCTTGGTGTTGACCATTTGCATGATCAAACTCGTAATTTTGGACTTTGACAAACAATTTTTATTCTAATAATTTCAATTAAGTGTGTAGGGAATTATATACCAAACATATACACTTTTGGATGTATAGTGACTTTTTGGGCTGATTGAACCTTTAAGATTGAAGAAGACTTTTGACATATTTAGAGCTCTTAAATGAGAAAATGAGCTTCTTAACATTTGAAGTAGACATCTTGAGCTTTCTGAATTGGGATTTTTTATGAAAATCCAAGTTCATTTGGTTATGCAAATTTTGAGTTGAAATTCACGTATACGTCTGCCATCTCAAACTACACATCTCTTAGTATTTTAGACATATCTTGAGTTACAGAAGTCTAATTAAGGTTATTAAAAATCCTATGAAAATATAAGTCAAATATCTACAACTTTTATGAAGAAAATATGGGCAAATTATAATTTCTTCAGGACCAGATCATGGCTTCAACTAGTGTATAGCTGTCTAACAGTATTCTACATTTCAGATTGCACAATCCTCAGTAATTTGGACATATCCCGAGCTACAAAAGTTAAATTTAGGTGATTCAAAATTTCATGGAAAGATAATTAAAATATCTATTTCATGGAGAAAGTATGAGCAAAATAAAATTTCTTCATGAGAAAATCATGGCTTCAATTTGGGTATAGCTGTCTGACTGTAGTCTGCATTATAGATTGCACAATCCTTAGTATTTTGGACATATCTTAAGCTATAGAAGTCCAATTTAGGTGATTCAAGTTGGTATGGAAAGATAATTCAAATATCTACAGCTTTTATGAAGAAAGTGTGGGCAAATTCAAACGTCCTGAGGAGCCAATTACAGTTTCAATCCATGAATAGCTGTCTGACAGCATCAGTCTCAATAATTCAAAATATACATATTGGACACATCATTTGCACCTCCAGCAGCTATATTTTTTAGTATAAGTACCTCTAGAGCTGAATGGAAGTGAAGCAACTTGTTTTATCATTTTTATTATCTCTTAAGCTTTCATTGAGCTCTCAAATTCTCTTAAATAATTCTTTGTTTGTATAACTCTTGTGAGAGTTGGGTGTGTGTTAGAAATAGAATTTCTCTTCATCTTAAATCTTGGGTTAGATTAGAAGGGAAGTGAGATTTATTTCTAAAGGAATTGGTTTAAGTGTTGTCCATTGAAACACTTGGGTTTTGGTTTTTTGAGTAAGCCTTGAAAACTCATGTTGTAAGGTTATAAGAGTGAGCCATAAAACTCTTGTATAATCTTAATCCTGTGAATAAGATTGTGGGTGATTGAAAATCCTAACTTGGGGATAAGTTAGGTGGAGACGTAGGATTGTTATTGAATCCGAACTCCTTAAATCTTTGTGTTCTTCATTCTTCCTTCTCAACTTTTATTTAATTCTTGCAAAGAATTCATTTAATTTCTAATTTTTATTTGATAGTCCTATTCACCCCCCCTCTAGGACTCTTTCCACTTAGGATAAGAAAGTAGGAGCAAATGCATAAATAGTTTTAATATAGGAGACACACACGTAATAAATAAATGTTTAAGGTATTTTTGTTATTTTGGTTATCTTCTAGGGCATTTATGAAAAATTCCAAAGTGAAAAGTAATAAAAGGGCTTATAAGTGGTGTAAATTAGACTTTAACAAAAGCCAATTGATTTTGTATTACTTGGACTTAACCCCATTTATAAGTCCATATGTTTGTGCATAGGCCAATATGGTGTCATGGTATATTAGAGTGGGCCAATTAACATGGTATCATGGTATATTAGTCTCTAATGTTAATGTAGTGGTATATTAATGCAATTCAAAATATATGGTATCTTATGGACTTAATGATCCTAGGCTAACATGACATGGTATTGTTAACATGGTATTAGAGTGGTGATCCTAAAATGGTGTCAAAGTGATTTAAAGTGGTGGGCTAACATGATATCCCATGCACTTATTAATACTGTATTAAAGCGATGATCATAGGACAATATTAAAGGGGATAGTATTAGAGCGATGGGCCAATATAGTATCTTGTGGACTTATTGACTTGGTATTAGAGTAGTGATCTTAGGATGATATCAATCCAGTGATCTTGGGCTAACATGGTATCTCGTGGACTTACTAATATAGTATTTGAGCAGTAATCTTGGTATCTCATAGACTCGATGATCCTAGACTAACATAGTATTATGTGGAGTTATTAATATAATATTTATGTGGTGATCCTAGGCTAACAAGGTATCCCTTGGACTTGTTAATATAATATTAGAGTAGTGATCTTAGGCTTGTGTTTAAGACCTATAGTTGGATTAATTGGGTCATAAAGATGTATTAATATAGTATTATAGTGGTTATCCTGGACTTATGTTTATAACCCTATAACTCATTTGAATTTTATGGGATTAGAAAAGTGCAAAGTAATAAAAAAGCTTATAAGTGGTGTAGATTAGACCTTAACAAAAGTCAATTAGTTTTGTTTTACATGGGCTCAACCCTATTTATAAATCCATACATTGTGCATGGCCAATACTCTCGAGGCCCATAGACGTATTAACGTGTTACAAGATTATGTGTGTGTGTAGGCCAACACTCTCGAGGGCCGTGGACTTGTTAACATATTATAAGATTATAGTTGTAATCATAGGCTATAGGCTATAAGTATGTAATATTAGCCCTGATTAAGAATATATCGATTATAGGAATTATTCTTAGAATAGGTAGTTGATTTTCTTCCTATTTTAGTCTCTACAAGACTGTATATATATGTACTATTTTCTTAGTTAAATAATCATCAATTTCTTCTAATTCTTATTTTATCACATGGTATCAGAGTTGGAGATACCAATTCTAATCTAAAATAATTTTCTAGCTTTTTCCCTTTACTATCCAAGTGAGCAGCTTTAAATTTTTTTACTTTCATAATTAAGTAGTGACTATGAACTCTAAGTCACCTATTCCGAGTGGCATATGCATCTCACCACCCCTACCAAAGGAAACAAAATCTCTAAAATAGCCTACCCACCAAGTTCCATTGTTATAAACCTAACAAGTAAGCCATACGCGCCACCACTATTTTTGCCCCTTTTGTCAAGCACCAACTTGTGGATACATGTGTGACAAACCTACCTAAATGGTCTCTTTTTTGGTAATTGCCTCGGCCTTAATGTTACTCTTTTAGTGTTTGTTTGCCCATAATGAAAGTCTTTCTTCTTTCTTATTTGCACAAGTTAATATTTCAATCTTACAAGTTATGATTTCTTACTATTTGGGTGTTGCCTCTACTACCGATTCTATTTAAGTGTGTTTATTGGTTTTGTTAGTTATTTTCTTAGGTTTATAATGGCAGTGGAATAAACAAATATAGTTATATTTAGTGTCATTCCTATTATGTCTAAAATCATTGAACAAAAACTAAATGGAACTAATTATTTAAATTGGAATAAGACTATTTTTTTTTGTATTTATGGAGTATTTCTAAGGATAACCATCTAACTAAGAACCCTCATACTGAGGATACTCTTATTGAATGGCTAAGGGTTGATGCTTAACTATTTTTGCAAATCCATAATTCTATTGAGAATAAGTATATTGGTCATGCTTCTCACTATGAGTATGTCAAAAAACTAATGGAATATTTGGCTTTTCTGTTCTCTAGTAAAGAGAATATTTCTCATATTTTTTTATATTTGCAAGGCATTCTATTAGGTTGAACACCATGATTAGTCCTTTCAAATCTAATTCATGAATTTTAAACACACTTATAAGGAATTAAATGCCTTATTACCTTTCAATAATGATATCAAACTTTAGCACACTCAATGTGAACAAATGGCTATTATCAATTTTTTAGCTGGCTTTAATCCTCAATTTGATGGTGCTAAGTTATAGATTTTGTCTAATCTTGAGATTACATCTTTGAAAGAGATTTTACTTAGGTCCTTTGTACAGATACTAGCTCCTATGCCTCACATGTACAACAATCTAATGCGCTTATCAGTCATAATAATAGATTAAATAGTCAATCTCATTCTCAAAATAATAGTAGAGGTGATAATAATAGTGGTCAAAATGCTAGAATTTAGGAAACAGGGGGAGTAGTTTCCTACCAATGTTATGAATCAAGCCATACTAAAAGGACTTACTAGAAATAAAGAAAAAACAGAGGTCTTTTGGGTCTTAGTTAGCTCATGTTGTAACTGTGGGTGTGTAAGCACCCAATTTTGGGATGCATTGATGCATAGATGCGAATAGAGCTCCTATGATGAAAAATTGACTGAAATTGATTCTTAGATATTGACTTTGAATTTATAGGACTAAAATTGTGAGTTCTAAGGACTAAATTACATTATTTTTGGGAATTTGAATTTCTTTCAAGGGCCTTTGTATAATTAAAAGTTTTAAAAAAGTGTTGATCAATATCGAAAATATAGAAATCCGATTAGATTTATATAATTCTGATTGGTAGAGTTTTATTTTATTTTTAAGGAAAATACATTTATTTAATTTTTAATTGGTTAAAAAATAATAAATAAATATAAACAAATAAATTTTCATAAATATAATTATCCTGTTCTTTTATATGTTTTTTCCTTATATTTATCTTTATTTTGGATTTAGAAATCATTATAAAAAAATTTAAAATAAAAAATTATTATTTATTAGGAGTTAGAGACTCTTGGGATAGGAGTTCATTTTCTTAAAAAGGGGGGATACTGCTTTAAAGGGAAAAAAAGAAGAAGAAACGAGAGTCTATTGGAAAAAAGGGAAACATAAGAAATGAGAGAGGCTAAAAAATACTGCTTGAGTTTTAAAAAATGGGAAAGCTTTTAAAACTAAAAAAACATATACATTCTTTAGTTTTAAAACAAAGCAGTACGTCCTATGATCCAAAATCAACAAAGAGTCAATTTCAAACAATAAATCCATTCTTTAAGGAGTAATTAAACTGCACAACATCATACCATTTCTTCTCTTTCTGCTATTTTATCCTTTTTCTAATTCTGATTTCATTTTATTATGTGACCATTTACTGATTCTTTTTATTTTTATTTTTTATAATTTTGACTATAATGGCCGTAATTAAAATTATGGGGTAAATACATAAGGAAAATCCATGAAGATCCATGGGATGCCATGGATTTAAATATGTAGTCATTTTAATTAGATTTTAGGTTTTTAATATTCTGTGTTTTTATTATGTGTTTATTTTAGTTCATGGGCATAAAATTAATTTAGTTTTTTTACGTAGAAAATTGCAACAACCCTGATAGTGGGAATAGTAATATTTTTAATTTTCTGCACTTAAAATCAATAGTAAATTAGGATCAATTTGGTAAATTAAGCTAAAATCAATCAGGCCTTTAGAATTAATTTTAGGTGGCATGTAATTAATTTAGGATTTTTTTTAGAAAAATCACATCTATATGATCTTTTGTGTATTTGATGATTTGTTTTGGGGTTTTTTTAGGTTTTTTATTTGATTTGGACTCCAAGCCCATGATAGGTCCAATTCACTAATAAATAACCTTTTAAATGGTTTTTAGTTTTAATTACTTTTAAAATCAATTTAGGCCCATTTTATGTTAATTTAGATTTTAGGCCCATTTTGAGTTTAATTAAAATTAACTTATAACCCATTAAATTCATTTCTTTTAAAAAAAATATATTTAGGTCCATTTAATTATAATTAAAATTAATAAGAAATAGGCCCACTAATTATATCTAATCCAACTTATTCCCATAAAATTAGAAAGATTTAGGCCCATTTCTTTAAAATTAAAATAAATAGATTTAGGCTCATAAAACTAATGTAGGCCCACTTTTAGTTTTCATTTCATTTATAAATAAAACATAAAGATTTAGCTCATTTAATTAAAATCAATGTAAATTAGACTAACTTAGGGACATTGTGCCTTAAGTGAATGCATTGTTTGCATGCTTTTATGATTAGTTGCCTTAAAGTTAGATGTATGCTAAATTAGGGTTTAATGAAATTGCATGTAAATAGATAATAACTTAGTAATTAATGAGGTAATTCTAAATGAACACAAGACTGAAAGAAGTTAGCATTTCATATCCATAATCTCTTAGTTGTGGTGCTAACTTTATTTTAGAGAATTGAGTTACCACCACTGTTGACTTTAACAATAATCAATCTTAATTTTGATTTTAACAAACTTAATTTTAAGTATTTGATTTGTTTGTTTAATTGTGTATAAGTTAGGAATCTACTCAAAGTTAAAATGAAGTATGAATATCTTGGGCTGATTCGATCTTTGATATTCGAGGCTTTTGACATCCTTAGAGCTTTATAATGAGAAAGTTATCTTCTCTAATAGAAAATCATAGTTTTAACTCGTGCATAGCTACCTGACAGTAGTATGCTATTTTAGATTGCACATCTCTTAATATTTTAGCAATATCTTAAGCTATAGAAGTCCAATTGAGGTGATTCAAAATGATATGGAAAGCTAAGTCAAATATCTATAACTTTTATAAAGAAAATGTAGGCAAATTCAAATGTTTGTAGTAGCTAATCATGAATTTAACTTGTGTACAACAGTCTGACATTATTACTTTCAATAATGCAAAATTATAAACGTTGGATCAAAATGTAGATGTTGGACACATTATTTGAACCTCTAATAACTATATTTTTTAGTTTTTATCTATATAAATACCTCTAGAGCTTAATGGAAGTTAAGACATTTTTGCTTATTATCATTCTCTATCTTAACATTCATTGTAGCTGTTAAATTCTCAAATATTCACTTTTTGTTTATAACTCTTGTGCGAGTTGGTTGTGTGTTAGAAATATACTTTCTCTTCATATTAAATCTTAGGATAGATTAGTAGGGAAGTAAAATTTATTTCTAAAGGGATTAGTTTAAGTGTCGTCCATTAAAATACTTGGGATTTGGTTTTTTGAGTAAGACTTGAAAATTCATGTTGTAAGGTTGTAAGAGTGAGTCATAAAACTCTTGTGTAATCTCAATTTCTAATAAGATTATGGGTGATTGAAAATCATAACTTGGGGATAAGTTAGGTGGAGACGTAGGATTGTTATTGATTCTGAACTCCTTAAATCATTATGTTCTTCATTCTTCCTTCTTAACATTTTTTCAATTCTTACAAAGAATTATTTTTAATTCCAATTTTTATTTAATAGCTCTATTCACCCCCTATAGGGCTTTTTCAATTACTATCAAAGCTTCAATTCTAGGAACTTCATTTCTAGAATACAAGATCATGGGGAGTGAATCACAAAACGTTTCTTTACTTAAACCATTCTTCGATGGTAGTGACTATCCTCATTGGAAGTTCAAAATGGAGTTATACCTTAATTGTGATTCCATTAAACTTTAGGATATTGTCCTAAAAGGTTGGGAACCACTTACAACTACCATTGACGGTGTGGTAACTACTCTAGCAAAGAGTCAATGGAACAACCAGCAAAAGGAAGAAAATCATAAAAATAAAAAGGCGATGATCACTATAGTATCTTTTATGACAAGGGAAGCAAGAGGCAAGCTTCAACATTGCATGTCAGCTAAGGAAATGTGGGAGACCTTGGAAAATCATTATAATGGCAACATGCAATTTAGAAGCAAAAAGGTTCAATTTTATATATATGAATACACACTTTTCAAGATGAAGCCTTATGAATCAATCACAGAGATGACAAATCAACTCAACGCTCTTATCATAACCCTTAAGAAACTTGGAAAGCACTTCTCTGAGGAAGAAGTAAATAATAAGATTCCAAGAATCCTACTTAAGAAGATTTGGGAATCTCAGGCTACTTCAATTGAGGAAGCTCAAAACCTCTCAACTCTTTCTACTGACGTGCTTATCAGAAAGCTCTTAACACATGAGCTAATAATTAAGCAAAAAGGTAAAGATCAAGAAGAAAAGAAAGAGAAAAAGAAGAGCATTGCCTTGAAAGCTTCACAAAATGATAGTGAAGAAGAAAATGTTAAAGGTTCTAGTGATGAAGATGATGAAATTGTCATGCACACTAAAAACTTTAAGAAGTTCTTAAAAAAGAAATATTCATAAAAAAACAAGAGACTTTAACAAGAAGTATAAAGGAAAAGGTAAAAAGAAAACCAAATGAATGCAAGAAATTGGGTTACATCTAAAATGAGTGTCCTAAACTCAAAAACAAGAGCAAAGGAACAAAAAAGAAAAGGAGGGCTTATAAGGCAACTTGGGATGACTCCTTCGAATTGGAAATGGAAGAGGAATAATAAGAAGTAGCCAACCTTTGTTTTATGGCTCTTAAAAGCAAAAAAAAAAAAGCACCATTTATATTTAATTCTTCATGTGATGATGATAATGAATATGATGATGATGATGATATTGTAAGCTCTATGGTAAGGAAACTCTTGTTTAAATGCAAAAACTTATTATCTAAGAAGAAGCATTATAAGCATGAGTTATCTAGCCTAACCAAGTGTGAGCAACCTCTCTCACTTTTGGTTAGCGGTATGATTTCGTGGGACATTATACGCGTCATTCTATTTCTAAGGGGCATGACAACTTTATCAAATTGGGACAAATGATTGGTCTCAAGGGGATGAGACACTTTTGATTTTATGGAGCTGCCACCCAATTTTTAGAAAATTGAGAAAAGAAAGGGATAATTCTAGGTCACTCAGCGAGTATTGTCCCTAATAGAGATTTCTGGGTTCAAGGGATCACATATAATTTTTGACTATTTCTCATTATACGATATTTGATGTATAGCTATCGTAACTCCCTAATTTTAGTAATAGCAGTTTGTATAGTATTCACATGGTACATCAGATAATGGAAGATAATAAAGCTGAAAATTTAATTATTACATCACTTTCTTGATAAAATACATATGAAAAGGAAAAGATTACTTAAAATTAAATCTAATTTGGGTATGACTGATCGGTAAGATATTCACACAACTTGATGGATTTCATGAATAATAGGATGATTATATATGCTTGCAATAATTATTTATGTATGATAATATAAAGGATGCATGAGGTCATCACTAGACTGAGAGTATGATGACTCTATTCCAGAATATGAATTTTTAACATTATTGGTATTTATGATGTGATTTCATGATTTTAGAAATAGAGGATGCAGAATGATGATATGAGACAAGCATAATAAAGCATATATTATTCACGTAGCATGCAAGATTGTTAGTCTTATCATACAAGCACAACAGTATTCCCAAATGCTGGTGATGGTAAAATAAAATGCAATAAGATAAAATAAATGTGCTAAAATAATTGTGTGGTCCTCAAACTCGACTAAGCTTATGTGGGTTTTGAAGTTTTAGCTTCGAGAGATTATCAAGCTTTCCTCATCAAGAGGTTCAAAATGATAACAGAATGATGCTAGATTATATACCTTTGAAGTGTGCTTTGACAAAGATAAGGCTTGGTTTGATGGAAAAAAGGATCTAATAACCTAAGAAAAAGGCTGTGGGAGAGCAAAAACTATATGGAAAGGGGTTTCCAGCACCTTCGATAGGACTAATTTTTGAGTGTGTATGTGTTTTCACTTGCTCTCCCCTCCAAAATGGGGTGTGAAGGGGGTCTATTTATAGGGAAAATTGGGTAGAATAGGGTAGTAGGGGCATGGTCATGTGTGCATATCAAGGATCTTATGCGTGGTTGTGCATAGTGTGTGCATGGTCGCTCGTGCACGCATATGATCCATGTGCACTTCGGCCTTCCACGCACACTTCTTGGGTTTTATGCACACTATTTTAGGGTTGGTTCCTATAGTTTTTTGGCTTTTTAGACACATTTTCAAAGTTCATTCTGCCAATTTTGGCCTCGATTTTAGCATATGACACCTAAAGGCATTTACACGCACTTCTGAGCAATATGTGCACTTCTGAGCGATACACGCACTTCTGAGTGATGCGCACTTTTGAGTGATACATGCTAATCCTCAGGTTATATTGGACCATTTTGGGACCACTTTTGAAGGTTCTGGGGCCTTCCAAATGTGTTTCTGAGGTCCATTTTATCAAAATTAATTTCCATTTTTTTACGAAGTTGGGTCTCAGTCTAACAAAATGTATTTTGGCCTAATTTTTGAGAGGTTTTTTCTCAAAATAAACCTCTCATTATTCTGATAATTCATATTTCATAATGTTGGGGCACAACGTAATGGCTCAGTGATCAATTTTGTACATTGGTGGGGTTGGTTAGGTTTTTAAGGTTGCACACTTCAGAGGTGTAATAAACTAGCAGACTCTAGTCATCTCAGGGATTCATTTCATGATTGGACCTTTTTGGGGATAGTCAAATTTGAGGTATGATAGTTGCACCTTGCTTCACATGTGTTGCATAGCCACTTAGCGCTAGTGTCAATGCACATGAAGCAAATGCAAAGATGCAAAAATATTTTAGTAGGGAGAGAGGTACTTACCTGTGGGTTGTCTTTAGATGTCTTGTTAAGATTTGACTGTTGTTGTTGCTGTTATATGACTTAGTTGTCACGCAAGGTGCTATTTAGGACATATGCAAGCTTGTGATTCATGCAAAGTGCATTGGGATTTATACGACTATAACCTTCTTAGGTGTCACGTAAATGAAAATGCTACTAAGCAAAAAGAGATGCGACTATAACCTTTTTTGGTGTCACGCAAAATGAGGATGCTATTAAGTAATGAGAATGCGACTATAACCTACAATTATAACCCTTTTAGGTGTCACACAAAATGTGGGTGCTACTAAGCAATGATAATGTGATTGTAACCTTCTTAGGTGTTACACAAATGAAGATACTACTAAGCAAAAAAGGATAGGACTATAAACCTTTTAGGTGTCACGCGAATGAATATGTAACTATAACCTTCTTAGTGTCACATGAATGAACATATGATTATAACCTTCTTAAGTGTCATGCAGATGAACATGCAACTATAACCTTCTTAGGTGTCACACGAATGAACCTGCGACTATAATCTTCTCAGGTGTCACATGAATGAACATGCGATTATAACCTTTTTAGGTGTAACGGTAAATAAGTATGCTACTAAGCAATGAAAATGCGACTATAACCTTTTTAGGTGTCACACAAATGAACATACAATTATAACCATCATAGGTGTCATGCAAATGAAGATGCTACTAAATAATGAAAATGTGACTATAACCTTTTTAGGTGTCATGAAAATGAACATGCAACTATAACCTTCTTAGGTGTCACGCAAAATGAGGATGCTATTAAGTAATGAAAATGCGACTATAACCTTCTTAGGTGTCACGTAAAATGAGGATGCTATTAAGTAATGAAAATGCGACTATAACCTTCTTAGGTGTCACGTAAATGAATATATAATTATAACCTTTTTAGGTTTCATGTGAATGAAAATGCAACTATAACCTTCTTAGGTGTCATGCAAATGAAGATGCTACTAAGCAAATGAGAATGCTCCTAAGCAGTGAAAGTCCTTTTAAGCAGTGAAAGTCCTTTTAAGTAGTGAAAGTCCTTTTAAGCAGTGAAAGTGCTTCTAAGCAATGTGAGAGTGCTTCTAAGCAATAAAAGTGCTTTTAAGCAACGTGAGAGTGCTTCTAAGTAAAGTAAGAGTGCTTCTAAGTAATGAGAGTGCTTTTAAGTAAAGTAAGAGTGCTTCTAAGCAATGAGAGTGCTTCTAAGTAAAGTGAAAGTGCTTTTAAGTAATGTGAAAGTGCTTCTAAGCAATGTGAAAGTGCTTCTAAGCAATGAGTGAGTGCTTCTAAGCAATGTGAATGAGGTAGTAGTGATGATGCAGTATTGATGCAATAATGATATAGTAATAATGAGGTGATGACATCATTATTTCAATGATTTAAAGAGAGACATCTTTACAGTGAATATTCCTTACTCTTATTCTTTCATGCGGTGTTGAATTTTCTAAAAAAGGTAGTGCATGTGCAGTGTCTTTAGATATATAGAGTCCATATTAGTGTACTTTTGTGTGAGTTTGATGTATGTCTTATGCTCAAATGGAAGTTTAGGATTATAAAAATGAGTGTGCAGAGTCTTGAAGTGCATGTAAAATCATAGAAGAGCGCGTTTAAGGGGGAAGTGCACGTGACTGCACATGGAAGGTAGTGGTCACGTGCCTGTGCATATGGTCATGCGCTTCCTCCCTTCTAGGCCTATTTAGATGGCTGTTTCGGAGGTCTTGGGAGTCTTTGTCCGGACTTCTTTGAGTATCTTCTGACTTTTCTTTACCCTTTTTGTGTCTCAGGTGCTATCTGCTATGTTTTTACTTTTGTCCTTCCATTTTCTTCTATATAAAATGGAGTTCCCTAACATTCCTAAAGGTTTGGAGGATATTTTTGTTGATGTTGATGTTGAGGGTGACTTTATAGAGGCCACTAGAGTTGGGATGTCCATTGTAAGGACTAGCACATTTGGTGCTCAAAATTCTCAGCCATCCAGGCTTTCTCAAGGAGATCTAATTCCTATTGTTTATAGCTTAGAGACTCATGCTTGGGTGTGTCATCGTCGTGAGGTAAGTCCTTCTTTGCCCTTATTTTCTGAAGCTTGTTTATTGGCTACTTTGCTGTATGAGGTTATTGTAGCTATAGCTCTATAGCTTTTGCTATAACTAACTATTAAGTCATAGTTTTATTGTAAATGTTGGTGGCTGATAGCTCTTACTTTATTTTCTTTTCATAATTTTCTACTAGTGCTTATTGCGATGCTTTTCTTTTCAACTTTTGTTATTATTTAATTATGTTAAATGACAAAAAGAGAGATGTGTTAGTATTTAGTAGTTGTGTAAATATTTGATAGCGTACTTATTATTTATAGCCTCATAGGTATATTACTGTGCTGCATGGTAGTTTCAATAGAGTCAACATGTATTATTAGGGTCTCTCGATGTGTGTGAAGCAGATGATTACCAGGAAGGGTGTTGATGGAGTCATTGTTGCATTATCTTATGACTCATATGCATTGAGTCAAATTGCCATGTATGTGTTAATACAACGGTGGATGGACATGATGCATACTTTCCATCTTCCTATTAGGGAGATAACTATTACCCCTTTGGATTTTACCGCTATCACGGGCTTGAGCTTTTCTGTAGAGCATGTTCCTTTCAGTGAGGAGGAGTGTTTTACTATTGTGGCGAGGAGGTGCCTCATGATGGATTTCCTTAGGGTGGTCACACCTATGAAGTTTGGTTGCCTATATCTTGCTTGTTACATGGAGTTTGTTTCTTCCATGCAGACTCTGTACGATGATGGTCTTATTTCAACAGAGCAGTTGGCTCGCTGCTTTTTATTTTATTTACTGAGTACTGTTATCATCCCGAACCCTTTGGGTATAAGTGATATGTACTTTTTGTCTGTTTTAAGAGATCTGGATGGGTTACTGAGCTATTGCTAGGGCACTGCTACCTTTGCTCATATGTACTCAGGCCTTGACACAGCATGCCGAGGTGGCTCGAGGATTTACGGATTCTTGTTCCTGTTAGACGTGAGTAGGAGTTCTATTTTGTATTATTTTGCTTTTAGTTTGTTATTTCTGACCCTCTAATTTTAACAGATACGGGCATATGAGTTTGGGATTCTCCCTCATTTATCTGTCGAGCATTTCTAGGAGGATGGCTTCCCTTATTATTCTCATTGGATCAAGAAGACTATTAATTTGATTAAGGATTGCAATATGGCTTGGGACCATATGGGGAAGCTATCCCCTAATAAGGTATGTCTGATTCTTACTACATTAGTTATTTCTCTTTTAGGGATCTTTTATTCATTCTTGCCCTTTGAGCATATTTTTCTTTATTGGAGGGTGGTGAGGTCTCATTGGACAATAAAGATGGTAATGGTATGGCAGCTGACTGAGAGACAAGTGTTGCTTTATGGCCTCACCAATAAAGTGTGGTATTTAGGCGAGCGAGTCCATCATTGGTGGGATGGCCCATATATGAGGATAGTTCCCGTCCTTAATCCTGGTGACATGTTCTAGGACCATGAGCTTTGCGGTGATAATCTTGCTGCTGTTATGATAGGATTCCCCTCTAAGAGCCTCTTAGAGAGTGTGGATTTGCTTTATGCTAATGTATTGGTCCCTCAACTGATAGATGCTATATAGTGGGACTTTTCCTCCACCTTCACCTTCTCAGGCAAATGCATCTTGTCCTTTAAGTTCAAGGATTAGGCCATCACACAAGTCATCAAGAGTTGCTTCTTCTGACCCAGTAAGCCTTTATTCCTATTTTAGTGCAAGCATGTAGCAAAATTTATTACTAATAAACTTTAATTGACGTGAGTTGTGAGAACTTATCCATAGTGACATCGGAGAAGATCTGGATCTCATTTTGAGGAGGATGAGGGCATATTCCATACTGAGGTGACTACCCATGCCATTGGTGTGGATTCTAATAGTACTACTCTTGGGGACTTGACGGTTCAACCATCTTTGTCTTTACTTGGGATGGATATCCTTAGTAGAGTAATGAGTTTCAATTTGCCTAGACTTAGCTTTCCTTAGTCGGGTATTGCTCCTGCTGATGCTACCCATGTTCATGTTCTCCACTTATTCTTACCTGTGTTTCATTTATTTGGTGAGTGGTGGTTGACTTATTTTTTTGCTTTTGTAGATTCCTATCTCCTTTGGTCAGTACTAGTATACTGTTCTAGGGAGTGCACAGTAGTGCTTTTTGGAGTTTGCTACTACTTATAAGGTATGCCTTCTTTATTGTACCTGCTTATTTTATGCACATGTTTTATGTATAAGTGTATAATATGCAATATATAATGCATGTTGAGCACTATCTCGCTACTTATGAATGGGAGTAAGAGCGTGTAGCTTATCATGACCGCATCAGTGAACTGGAGTTCCAGCTAGCATCCTTTATGATGAACAATGAGTTAGATCAGACGAGGGGGATGCTTGAGCAAGATTAGTGCTTACTTTTGATGGCAGCCACGACCAATGTAGTTGTTTTAGGAGCTAGATGTAGGACTTTTGGCCTATGGTTTGCTTTGTTGTATTATTTTCTCGAGGTTATGGACTCTAGGTGTTGTATCTGGGCATTTGTCCCGCATGTTGTATAATGCTTGTATGATTATAATTATATATGCTTCTTGTTATGTATCATTGAAGATGATGTTTACCATTACTATTATCTGCCTCTTTTCCCTTTTTGGCCTAAGGTGTCTCCTTTTTAGAGCTTTTCCCATTTAGCTGGGTTTCTTTTTCTTCCTTTTTTTGCCTAGGGTGTCTCCCTTTGGAGCTTTTCATGCCTAGTTAGGTTTTTTTTTAGCTTCGATGATAATGGTTGATCATAAAGAGAGAGCTTAAAGAGGATGGTAAGAACCATGGTTATGTAATGAAAGAAAATGCAAGGCATGCTTGATGCAATTCATGATGATAAAATGTGTTGCACTTTTCAAAGAAATTTTGCATAAATTGGCAACCATTCTCTTTTCACTGTAATCACTTAAGAAAAGCACAGGTGTATTCATACAAATTTTGAACTTGAGGTTACCCCTGTCCTTAACTAGTCTTCTTAGGTTTTCTAGTTAAGTATTTTCTCTCTTGCCCTAATTTTTGCCTGAGCTGCCATTTTTAGGTTTTCAACTCAACGGGATGATATTTTTTTACATGCCTTAAATGTAGTTCTTCTTTAGGCAGTTTGTATTGACAGGTTTGGAGAATTTGTTGCCTTCAGAATCCATCAGCTTAACTGCTCCTTTTGATAGGACATGTTTGACTAGGTATGGGCCTTCCTAGTTTGGTTTGAATTTCCCTCTAAGGTCTGGAATGTTCTATCTTGCTTGCTTTAACACCCAGTCTCCTATTTTTACACTCTTAAGCTTTACTCTTTTGTTGAAGGTTTTAGCTAGTCGAGCCTGATACAACTGTGTATGGTATAGAGCCTTGAGCCTCTAGCTGTCTAAGAGAGTGAGATTATTATGTTTTTGTTGAGCCCACTGTACTTCTAGTCATTTAGATTTGATTGCTACTTGAAGAGACTTGATCTCTGTTTTGACTAGAAGAACTACTTTTGATATGTACACTAGTGAAAAAGGAGTTGCTCTTATTGAAGCTTTGACTATTGTTTGATACCCCTATAAGGCATATGGCAATCTGTCCACCCAATCTTGGTAAGTCTGAGTCATATTCGATAAGATCTTTTTGATGTTCTTGTTTACAGCTTCGACAACCCCATTTGGTTGTGGTCAGTAAGGAGAGGTTTTATGATGTTCCACTTTATAACTCTTTAGTAGCTCTCTAGCTTCCCCTTGGAATTGGACACCATTGTCAAATATGATGTGATGGGGGAACCCATATCGACAGAACAAATTTCTTTTGATGAACTTAGCCACTTACTTGGCTCCTATCCTTGTGAATGATTCTGCTTTGACCCATTTTATGAAGTAGTTTACTGCCACTAGGATGAACCTATATTCGTTGGAGGCTATTGGGTGGATTTCCCCAATTATGTCTAGTCCCATACTAAGAAGGTCCATGAAGAGGAGATGTAGTGTAGTTATGTTCGGGGAAGGTGACTGACATTCCCATGGATCTGACACTTATGGCATTTCTTTATAAATTTGATACAGTCTTTTATCATCGTCATCTAGAAGAACCTTTGTCTGATTAGTTTCTTAGCTAGGATTACTCCATTCATGTGTGGACCATAAACACCTTCGTGTACTTCTTCTACTGCTCTTGCAGCCTCAATTTCATCTAAACATTGGAGTTGTAAACCATATGAGGTTCTCTTGTATAACACACCTTAGTATAATGTGAATTTTAGTGCTAGTCGTCAAATGACTACTTTGTCACTTTCATTTTCTTGATTAGGATAGGCTCATTCCTTCAGATATCTTTAGATGTTATAGAACCAAAGTTTTTTAGCTGTTTCTATCTTCACTATTTTGTAGTTTTTATGATAAGGTTATCCTGATTTGAGTAGAATCAGAGGCTTCATAGGCATTCTAGATGGTCCTTCCCATACTGATGCTAGGGAAGCAAGTGCATCTACCATTTAATTATAATTCATGGGGAGATGAATGAATCTACATTTTTGGAAGGACATGGTAAGTAGCCTCAAGTGGTTCAAGTAAGGCCTTAAGTACTGCTCTTTTAGTTCCCATTCTTCCATGGCATGGTTGATTACTAGCATAGAATCTCTAAAGATTTCAACTTCTATGATATCTAAGGCTACCAGTGCTTATATTATGAGTGCACATGCCTCGTATTCTACTTCATTGTTTGTGACTCTGAACTTGAGCATTTTAATAATTGGTACCACTTCACGTTTTGGAGATTGCAGTATGACACTAACTCCTACATCAAATTGATTGACTGCTCCATCAAAGTACATGCACCATCCTTGGATCTTAATGGTTGAGCTAAGGTCGTCTGGGAAGTCCAGTTGGATTTCTTTCGAGTTTGGAATGGGGTTAAGAGTTAGAAATTTAGCTACTGCTTTACCTTTTACTGCCTTCTTAGTTAAATATTGCATGTCGAATTCTGTTAGCAGTACGAGCCACTTGGAAAGTTTCCCCACTGGAGAGGGAGCTTTGCAGAGGTACTTCATTGGGTCCATTTTAGAAACTGCATGAATTTTGTAGGATTAAAAGTAGTGTTCGAGTTTCTTCATTGCCTATACCATTGCCAGGCATATTTTTTTGACTTGGCTATACTTCTCTTCATATGGCAGCATCTTCTTACTCAAGTAGTAGACTGCATGTTCTGCTTTCATTTCTCCCTCTTGGGCTAATACTGCATCAATTGCATTCCCTTTGATGGCTAGATACAGGGTTAGAGGTATCCCTAGTTTAGGTGGTATTAGAACCAGTGGGTTGGCTAGGTAGCTTTTGATTTTATCAAATGCTAGTTGACGCTATTCATTCCATTCAACTGGCTGATCTTTTCTAGTAGTTTGAAGATCAGTTCACACACTGCTGTCAACTTAGTAGTGAATCTATTGATGAACTATTGTTTCCCTAAAAACCCTTTGATTTCCTTCTCTATTTTTAGCACTGGCATCGCTATGATGGCTTTTGCTTTGTTTGGATCCATTTTAATTGTGTTCTGACTGACAACATACCCTAACATCTTTCCTGAAGTGACCTTGAATATGCATTTCTTTAGATTTAGCCTTAGACTATACTTTTTGACCCTTTTACGGAACTTTTTGAGGTTAGAGGGGTGTTCTTCCCTGGTTTTTGACTTGACCATCATGTTGTCGACGTATACCTCCACTTCTTTATGTATCATGTTATGGAATATTGCAGTTTCCATTCTTTGATAGGTTGCCCCTGCATTCTTTAGTCCAAAAGGCATTACTCTGTAACAGTAAGTACCCCATTATATTATGAAAGTTGTCTTTGCTTTGTCAATAATAGCTATTAGGATCTAATTGTACCTAGAGAATCCATCCATGAAGGAGTACATTGCACATATGGTGGTGTTGTCAACCAGTATGTCTAGGTGAGGTAGTGGGAAATCATCCTTTAGGTAGGCCTTATTCAGATCTCTGTAGTCGATGTAGCTTCAAACCCTTTCTTCTTTCTTTGGTACTGGTATCACATTTGCTAACAATTTTGGATAGTCTACTACCTCTAGTAATTTTTCCTTAATTTGTTTCTCGATGTCCTCTTTCACTAGTTAGGCCCATTATGGTCTGAGTCTTCTCAGTTTCTGCTTTATTAATTTGCACCTTCTTTGGAAGGAATGAAGTGTTGAGCAATGTCTTTTCAATACTAGGCATATCATCATATGTCCAGGAAAATACTTTTCAATTTTTTACTAATTTTTTTCAATTTCTCTCCTCTCTTCAGGGGTAACATCTTTCAAAATGCAGAATGCATGGTTCATATTCTGTGCCAATGTTAAATGATTCAGTGTATATGGAATGAATGTCAAATATACTAATGTTTTGATTAATGCAATGCACACTACCATAACGAAAGACATCAAATAAGTATGCAAAATTAGATTTCATTGCATTAACTTTAGAGTTCATTACATCATCAGTTTCAAAAGAATATAGAAATTAAAGAAGTGAACTTTCTCTAATTAGTGCTTTGAGAGATGCTTTTATCTTTGGATCATCCACTACTTGTATACTTCATCAGTAATACTATCTCCAATATTAGTAGTAAATTAGTGGATGATTCTCTTCTGAAGTGATCTATAAACCTTTGTGTATCTTACTGTTAAAGAAATCTGTAAGGTCAGAAGGTACGTATTGTTTCTCACAAAATTATCTTTTCACTAGTGCCGGATAGTAGTATGTGCATGACCTGAATCCTGAGATCAGTACGCAGTTGACATATATGCAGAGAGTCACATGTCCTAGCTCCCACCATGGGCACATCCATCTTACTTGATATTCTAGTATGTCCTTCATGCATTCAAACCACTGCTGGGCTGTGATGTTGGCTGAGCACCTATGAACGTCCTTGATGTGTCTTTCTAGGTGATTCCTGGGTTGGTATCTCATCTAGTTCCCTACAGGTTTATCGAGTGGACTCAGCTTTTCTTGCAGCCATATTTGAAGCAACATAGGGCTTCCAGTGAAGTTCAGACTTTTCCCATTTTTAAGGTCATCCAAACCTTGAATGGTTTCTACTAGAATCAGTGGGAAGGGAGTAATTCTGCATTCCATTCCTTCAATGACTTGGAGTATCCTGTAATCTTTTAGCCCATTGTTTGAGACGGTGAAGTATTGCATAAATAGGTAACATATAAGAAGACATGCCCAAATTAGAGTACTAGTCTTCTTGGTAGTGCAGACAGCTAAGAGTTACATAGGAATCAGTCATTTGCGCTCGTTGACTAGTTCATCAAACTTTTATGAGTTTAGATTAAGGAAATCGGGCCAAGCCTTAGGTGTTTGACATATTAGTTAGTGAATATTGCCTCTTCGATCTTGGTGGTGGTTCGCCCTACTATGGCACTGAATTCTTTATATAACGGGCATAGTTCTATGGTGTTGAATTGAAACACATGCTCTTGAGGGTCCCAAAATGACACAGTAACATTCAAGAGTTCACGATCGAGGTGCACATGCCGAAATGTCTTAATGCATAACATTATGTATGGTTGCAGGCTTTTCTAGTCAGCCTTGTCAAGATTATGGAGGAAATGTCTAGTGATATTGGTTTGGTTTTGGGGGTTTTTGACCATGGCACCATTGTCAAGTAGTTCTTGAACTTTGGCTTTCAATTTTCCATTGCTTCAGTGAGAAGACTCAACTTCATGATCACTCGTATTTGAATATTTTCTTCACGTACATTTATTAGGGTTAGCTAAATGAGTGATGCATAACATGTGCCTGCAAAAGAAAAGGGTGAGCATGTATGCATGGAGTGGATGCAAAATCCTATGATGAAAGATGATTATTCCTTAAAAAAAATGGTGGTTAGCATGTGCTATCTACATGTATGTTATGCACGCATGATTAAAGCTAGTTAGTTTTCCTACACAGTGAACAAACCAATTATAAGCAAATTCTTACTTACAACTTTATTTCTGCACGAGGTCATTTAGTCTCTTTCCTAGGTGGGTTTTGAACTTATAGTCATTAGGTGACTATGGTTCTGCTCTCAGAACTAGGTTGTTTCGGTTTATGTTGGTCAGAACCAAAGGGTAAACT
This sequence comes from Mallotus nudiflorus, assembly GCA_947683625.1. Taxonomy (NCBI): domain Eukaryota; kingdom Viridiplantae; phylum Streptophyta; class Magnoliopsida; order Malpighiales; family Euphorbiaceae; genus Mallotus; species Mallotus nudiflorus. The sequence goes on from CANTUR010000170.1 coordinate 161,738, forward strand.
AAGGAACAATACTTAAATGTGCTTGAGGTAATCACATGATTTTAATATGGGGGTTAATTATCGAGCTTCAGATGATGTCCAGAGCCCGCATGCGCCTATATGCATAGGACTAAGGTCAATCAAAAGGAGTTTGAGTTCTTGTCCCCACATCGATATTCGATATGTTTACCGAGAGTCATGAAAGTATCATTTAATAGTTTACAGTTTGATTTTGTTGACATGAAGGTTCACAATCTAGTTGGGTTCCTAACCCATTCATTTTATCTGATAAGGATAAATGGACGACATCTCATAGGTTTTGTCATTGAGGGATGTCATTATTTGTTAATTTGCATAAACTATTCAAACTGAGGTACATGATTCTTATCATTCCTTATGCTTCGAGCTTGCATGAAGTAAATGAGAATCACATGGTCCTGAGCGTAAATTTTATATGAATATTAACATTACGATGTCACTTGATGATAGACACTAGGAGGGTCATGTCATTTATAAGTATCAGGTCAAATGGATAATATTAGGACAAGGATAGCATGCATGGCTTGGTGGAATCCTAGTGGATGTTACTATTAGTTTATCTACATGAGCTAAGCCAGGGTGAAAGGCTAAGGGCTCCTTTAGCGAGAATGCCCTCAAATGACTAGGGTTACGACTTCGGTCAGTGAGTCTAGCATTCTTTTGATAACTCGATCGCCCCCTTTAAGGACTTGGGTTACAGACTCTGGTTAGATGAGTCTGGTGAATGCATGAGTAAAGACTAAAGGTGATAATACTGTATCTTTGTCACCTCGTGACTCGAGTGGAATTATGGTGGCAATGTCATTTAGTATTATTGAGGCTTTTAGGGACAAGTGGTGCACATGTGATGTGTAGTGCAAATGCAGTGGTGAGGGGCTCTATACAATTAAGTATTGCATAATGAGAAATAGTCATTTTGAAGTTGATCCCTCTTACTTAGAAGTTCCCAGTGGAGTCACCACTATGAGTGACCTCTCTTGCTTTTGGTTAGTGGTATGATTTTATGGGACATTATGTGGGTCTTTCCATTTTTGAGGGGCATGGCAACTTTACCGAATAGGGATAAATGATTGGTCTCGGGGGGATGAGACGCTTTTGATTTTATGGAGTTGCCACCCGATTTTTAGAAAATCGAGAAAAGAAAGGGACAACATCAGGTCACTCAGTAAGTATTATCCCTAACAGAGATTTTTGAGTTTAGGGGATCATGTCTACTTTTTGATAATTTCTCATTATATGATATTCGATGTATAGCTATCGCAACACCCTGGTTTCGATAATGACAATTTGTATATCATTCACATAATACATCAAATAGTGGAAGACAATAAAGCTGGAAATTTAATTATTACATTGCTTTCCTAATAAAATACATATGAAAAAGAAAATATTGTGGAAAATTAAATATAATTTAGGTATGACTGATCCGCAAGATATTCATATAGCTTGCTGGATTTCATGAATAATAGGATGATCATGCATGCTTATAATGATTATTTATGCATGATAATATAAAGGATGCATGAGGTCATCACTGGTCCAAGAGCATGATGACTTTATTCCAGAATATGAATTTTTCACATTATTGGTATTTACGATGTGATTTCATGATTTTAGAAATAGAGGATGCATAATGGTGATATGAGATAAGCATAATAAAGCATATATTATTCACGTAGCATGCAAGATTTCCAGTCTCATCACACAAGCACAAAAGTATTCCTAAATGCTAGTGATGGTAAAATAAAATGCAATGTGATAAAAAAAATGTGCTAAAATAATTGTGTGGTCCTCAGACTCAACTGAGCTTGTGTGGTGTAAATAGTGGGGTTTAGCATGCGCCTAAGATTTTAGCAACCATGATATTGTTTGAGCTCAATGCTCTAAAGAACACACTAACCACTATCATAAAGACATGGCGTGGAGATAAGGAGTCGCCACCCAGGGTAATAACTGGGACAAATAAAAAAATGGTGGTACTCGATTCCCTAAATAAAAGCTAGCACCATAACCAGGAGATTTTGGGTACGGAATACTAACTTCTTTCAGTTTCGTGTTCTTTTAGAATTACTTTATAAATTACTATTTTATCCTCTATTTACATGCAATTTCATACAAATCCTTAAAAAACAATTAACTCCAGGCAAACTAGTAATGAAAACTACAAGTAAACAATGCATTCATCACAATCCCTAAGTTAGTCTAATCTACATTGATTTCAATTAAATGGGCTAAATCTACATGTTTTAATTTACAAGTGAACTTAAAGATTAATGGGCCTAATTCCTTTTCAATTTTAATTAAGTGAACCTAAGTCTTTTTTATTTTAATTCTAAAATTGGCTTAAATCTACAAATTATGAAGTATTTAAATTAGTGAACATAGTTCTACATATTTTATTTATAAGGTGATCTTAAATCTACAAATTATGGAAAAGGCTTAAATTAATGGGCTAGGTCTAAATTAATTAAATTAGGTGAGCCTATGTCTAATTAACTAAATGAGCCTAAGTATTTCTAACCTAAATCTAGTTAATTATAAGCCTAAAGAGACATTTTTATTAATTAAACCTAAAAAAAACCTAAATTTAAATGGGTTAAAGCCTAATGTGGGTCTAAGACCCAAAACACATAAACATAAGCAAAAAAATCCAAAAACAATAAAAAATATCAAAATAAACAAATAAAAAAAATCAAACAATTAATTTAACTTTTTCTAAAACTCTAATTTAATTAAAGTGATCATAAATAAAAATAAATAATTAACAAATAACCCTAATTCTAACAACTTAAATCTAATCCAATTTTAATTAAACAACCTAATGATTTCTATAGCCATTAATTTTAATTCATTACACAATTAAAACCTTAATTTTACTAACCAATTAATTAAAACAAAACATCTAATCACATATATAAAATTTCATTATTCCCACTATTGGGGCTATTATAAAGAGCTGTTGAAAATAATAAGAAAAGAAAAGTTAATATAATCCAAAAATAAATAAAAAAAATTAAAACAATGATAAGCAACTAAATAAAAACCTAGAAAATATATTTAGCTATAAGGTTCCATCCATGGCATTCCATGGACCTTTATGGATTTGGTTCTCCAAATATAATCATCATATAATCTCTTCCATAATCACCATCACAAAAGGATAAAACAATGATTAGTGAATTAAATTATAATAAAAATTCAATAAAATTGAAATTAATTAAAATCAAAATAACAAAAAAGAAGAATAAATGAATGTAGAGAGAAGATAATGCTTATGGATGCTAAACAAATTGCTCTTTAAACTAGTAAGATCACCATTGTTTTTTAGTAGGTCTTCAAAACTTGTTATTCTTTTTCAAAAAAATATCCAACGAATAAATCACCAAGAATTTTTATGTGTACTACTTAAAGAAAACTCTAAAGATACTTAGGAAGAAGAAAGCCAAAAATTGTAGAAAAAAGTGCTAAGGATTCAAAATTGAGAGTCCCCCTCCTTAGGAGCCTAAGCTCTCCTTTTATAGAAAAAGCCAAAAAGCCTTAGGTTCTATGTACTGAAGAGTTCCAATTTTAAAAGGACTTTACTTTCTAAAAATTTAGATAAATCCCACAAATAAATTAAGAAAATTTTTTAACTAATCAAAACTCAGTAAATTTTTTTTATTTTCTGTAAAAATACAAAAAATAGATGTAAAACACGTAATTTTGATTGGAATTCTATAATTCCAATTTTTTAAATTTTAATTACAAAAAGACCTATGAAACAAATTAAAAATTTCAATTAGGTCCTAAAAAATATTACAATTAAATCCTTAAAAAACCAATGATACTCTTTTGAAAACATATTCAAACTTTTGAGGTTTCAAACTTAAGTGTTGAAGACCTACTTATAACATTTTCATCATTGGAGTCCTTTGTCACATCCATATTTTATTATCTCGAAATTGGGTGTTTACATGTGGGTTTTGAAGCTTTAGCTTTGAGAGATTATCAATCTTTCCTCGTCAAGAGGTTTAAAATGACAACAAAATGATGTTAGATTATATACCTTTGAAGTGTGCTTTGACAAAGATGATGCTTGGTTTGGTGGAAAAGGGATCTAACAACCTAAGAGAAAGGTTGTGGGAGAGCAAAAACTATCTGGAAAGGGGTTTCCAATGCCTTCAACTGGATCAATTTTTGAGTGTGTGTGTGTTTCCACTTGCTCTCCCCTCCAAAATGGGGTGTGAAGGGGTCTATTTATAGGGAAAATTAGGTAGAATAGGATAGTAGGGGCATGGTCATGCACGCATATTGAGGATTTTGCATGTGGCCATACTAAGTGCGTGTGGCCATGCATAATGTGTGTGTGATCTATGCGCACTTTGGCCTTCCACGTACACTTCTCAAGTTTTACACATGCTATTCCGAGGTTGGTTGCTAAGGTTTTTGGGCTTTTAGAACGCATTTTTAGAGTCCATTTTGCCAAATCCGGCCTCAATTTAGGCACATGACACCTAGGGGCATTTATGTGCACTTTTGAGCGATACGTGCTTATCCTCAGGTTGTGTTGGACCATTCTGAGATCATTTTTGGAGGTTTTAGGGCCTTTTGGATGTGTTTTTGAGGTTTGTTTTATCAAAATTGATTTTTATTTTTTCAAAAAGTTGGGTCTCGGTCTAACAAAATGTGCACTGGCCTAATGAGCTAAATATTTTGAGAGGAGTTTTCTCAAAATAAACCTCTTATTGTTATGATAATTCGCATTTCGCAAGGTTGGGGCACAACTTAATGGCTCAGTGATTGATTTTGCACACTGGTGGGGTTGACTAGATTTTTAAGGTTGCACACTTCAATGGTGTTATGAATGAGCAGACTCTAGTCATCTTAAGGATTCATTTCATCATTAGACATTTTTAGGGATAGTAAAATTTAAGGTATGACACTAAGGAATTCAAAAAATTGAAAAATGAATTTTCTAATCTTGTTAAATCAAATGATAAATTGTTTAATGATTTGAAAACTTCACATTCCTTGGAAGATCAACTTAAGAAAGCAAATGATGAAAATAAAAAACTTTCTAAGGAAGTCTTAAATTTGAAAATTTCCATTGAGAAACTCAAAAAGGGAAAATAATATTTGAATAATATTCTTGACTCTTAAAAATTCCATGGAGATATACATAGAATTTGATATACCAATGGAATAGCTTCCTTATCATCATCACATATTAATTTTGTTAAAGCCTCAAATAATTATGCTCCTTCTACCTCAAAACAAAATAAGACTCAAGCTTTTAAAGCTAAAAGATCTCATATGTCAAACACTTAAGGAAAGTCTTATAAGACTCAACCTTATATGACATAAATAGGTAAGCATCATGCTAGGAAAATGCAACCTAAACATGCTTACATATACACTAGACACAATACTCATAAGCATGTTGCATAACATAATGTACTTAGACATATTGCACAAACCTATCAAAATACACATTGTCATTGCCAATGCATGTCTCATACTGTGACTCAAAAGAACTTTAGGAGACACACACCACAACATTAATAAAGGCATGTTTCATATATTAGGAATACATATCCTTTTAGGAGAAATAAGTTTTCAAATGTTAAATGCTTATATTGCATAATCAAGGGACATACCAATGATGTGTGCTTCTATAGAAGACTGCATATGAACTTACTTCCTATGGACTATCTTAAAATTAACCAACCTAGACCAACAAAGGTTTAGGTTTAAAAGAATGCTTAAATTGTCTTGTGTAGGTGTGCTTGAATTCCACAAGATAAAAAAGCAAATGGTATCTTGATAATGGATGCTTAAGGCACATGACAGGAGACAAGGAGCAATTCAATAAGCTTGATGCTAATGATGGAGGACACATTACTTTCGGGGACAATGCAAAAGGAAAGATTATTAGCATTGGAGAAATTGGTAATCCTTAATCCTTAACTATACACTACGTGTTGCTTTTTGATGGTCTTAAACATAACTTGTTTAGTATAAGTCAATTATATGATATGGGAAATAAGGTCACTTTCTATCATAAGAATTGCTTTATTAGTAGTCTTGATGAAGACAAAGCAATTTTTAGTGGTGAAAGAGTTGATAATGTTTATGTTATTGATTTGAATAAGATTGATAACAAATATATTAAATGCTTGATGTCAATTTCCCATGACACATGGACTCGACATAGAAGGTTAGGACATGCAAATTTTGAGCTATTGAATGATCTTTGTAAACATTAACTTATGATTGTTTTACCTAAGCTTGAATTCACTAAGAATAAACCTTATGATGCTTGCCAAAAGGGAAAACAATCCAAGTCCTCATTTAAGCTAAAAATTTAGTGTCCACTTCTAGGCCACTTAAACTTATACATATGGATTTGTTTGGACCAACTAGAGTTACTAGTCTCGGTGGTATGCACTATGCATATGTATTGGTTGATGATTACTCTAGATTTACTTGGGTATGTTTCCTTGCTCATAAGAATGATGCATTTAAAGGTTTTAAAAATTTTATAAAAAGAGTTAAAAAAGAAAAAGGTTTTTGTAGTTCTTCTATTAGAAGTGATTATGGAACTGAATTTGAAAATGAATTTTTCAAAACCTTTTGCGATGAGAATGGTATTTCATATACATTATCTTCTCTTATAACTCCTCAACAAAATGGGGTGGTTGAAAGGAAAAATAGAACTCTTATGGAAATGGCTAGAATAATGCTTCATGAGTATAATTTGCTTCTATACTTTTGGGCAAAAGCTGTTAACATGTCTTGCTACATTTCAAATAGAGTTTTTAAAAGACTAATTTTGAATAAAACTTCTTATGAGCTATGGAACAATATAAAACCCAAAATCTCATATTTAAGAGTATTTGGATGTAAGTGCTTTATATTAAACACCAAGGATAATCTTGAAAAATTTGATTCTAAAGTTGATGAAGGAATTTTCCTAGGCTATTCTATTTCTAGTAAAGCATATATTGTTTTTAATAAGAGAACTCTTGTAGTTGAAGAGTCAATGCATATTGTATTTGATTAATCAAACTCACTTGGTCTTAGAAAGGATATTTATAGTGTTAATGATCTTGTAGGTAATGATGAGATTATAGAAACTTAAGAAGAAAATGCTAGTAAGTGTTTAGAACTTGAAGGTCTAAACAAGGAGGACAATGAGGAAATGTCTTAACCTACCTTAAAGGATGAACTTCCAAAGGATTGGCAATTCAAGAAAGCTCATCCTCAAAACCTCATTATAGGTGACACTACATAAGGGGTAACTACTACATCTTAATTAAAGTCTATTGTCAAGAAGAGTTAAATCAATTTGATAAAAACAAAGTTTAGACCTTGGTTTCTAGATCATCCTATTATAGGTGCCAAATGGGTGTTTAGAAATAAGATGAATGAACAAGGTGTCATAACTAAGAATAAAGCTAAACTAGTAGTTAAAGGTTATAATCAAGAGAAAGGCATTGATTATGATAAAACCTATGCCCCCATTGCAAAGTTAGAAGCTATTAGAATGCTACTTGCATTTGCATCATTCATGGATTTCAAACTTTATTAAATGGATGTTAAAAGTGCATTTTTAAATGGTTTTGTTAAAGAAGATGTGTATGTTGAACAACCTCCAGGTTTTAAAAGCTTTGATTTTCCAAATCATGTGTTTAAACTTTCTAAAGCATTATATGGATTGAAACAACTCCTAGAGCTTGGTATGAAAGATTGAGCAACTTCTTGTTAAATAAAAGTTTCTCTAAAGGAAAAGTTAATACAACTCTTTTCATAAAGAAATCTAAGCATGATTTATTAATTATTCAAATATATATTGATGACATTATATTCGATGCTACTAACCATTGCTTGTGTGAGGAATTCTCTAATTTAATGCAAGGCGAATTTGAGATGAGTGTGATGGGTGAACTCAAATTCTTTCTTGGACTACAAATTAAGCATTGGAAAAATAGGATTTTCATTAATTAAACCAAGTATGCAAGAGACATTCTCAAGAAGTTTGGCATGGATGGAGCTAAGATAAGTAAAACTCCAATGAGCACCATAACCAAACTTAACAAAGATGAGAATGGCAAACAGGTTGGTGAAAAGCGATTTAGAGGTATGATCAGATCCTTTCTTTAACTAACTGCTAGTAGACTTGATATTATGTCTGCTACTTGCTTATGTGCTAGATTTCAATCAAGTTGTAGAGAGTCTCATTTGAATGCTATTAAAAGAATTTTAAATATCTTTATGGAATAATGCATTTAGGACTTTGGTATCCTAAGAGTTCATCTTTTGATTTGATTAGTTATTCTGATGCGGACTTTGCTGATAGTTTACTAGATAGAAAAAGCACTTTCAAAAGTTGTTAATTTTTAGGACAATGTTTAGTTTCTTAGTTTAGTAAGAAACAAGTTTTGGTTTCCTTATCCACTGCTGAAGCTGGATATATTACAGCAAGTCTTTGTTGTTTACAAGTTTTATGGTAAAAACAATAGTTATTAGACTATGGTGTAAAACTTGATCACATTCCAATCAAATTTAATAATACAAGTGCTATCAACCTTAGCAAAAATCCTATTCAACATTCTAGAACTAAGCATATAGACATTAGACATAATTTCTTATGTGATTATGTTCAAATTGGTGATATATCACTCGAGAGATTGAAGCATGAACTTGGCATGATTAATGGTTCTAGTTTATCTTGATTTTATGTTTAATTAATGGTTGAACTGTTTTCATATGAAATCATGTTGTGCTTATTGATTACTTTGATTGATAAATGTTTTGATTTGATCTTAAATTTTTTTTATGGTCATCATTTTATATTTAGTTAATCTTTTAAATTTCCTTTTGCATTTTGTCAAGGGAGGAGAAATAATTTGAGTTTGCATGTGTACCTAGTTAATTTTTTTTAACATGTGTACTTAGTTTTTTTTTTAATTTTAAAACTTCTGTAAAAAATATGTTTATGTTAGTGACATATTATATTTTTGTTTGATATAAGGGGAGAAAATTTATTTAAATTTTTGCATGCGTATTAACATTGTAAGTATGACTAACTTTGTCATACATCATATATAAAAAAAGGCCTTGTTTTGCTTACTTTGTTTATGTATGACATAGATTTTATAAAGATTTTATGTATCTTTGTTTTCATTTCCTTTATATCTCTCTCATTTCTTTTTGTTTTTGACAAAGGGGAGAAATATATTTGAGTTTGTTATTTGTTACTATACATGTGTATAATGTTTTATTATTGTGTTTATACATGCATAATTCATGTATAATTTTTTTCTTGGAAATTGTTTTGATCTTTGATAAGGCATGAATATTTTTACAAAGATTTGGTGTATCTTTACTTTGTTCATGTAGGAATTTCGGTCCCTTTAGGTTCATTTCCCCTTATATCTCTTTCTTTTCCTTTTGCATTTGTACAAAGAGAGGAAAATATATTATGGATAATTTGTGTTTATTTTTTTTATATGCTAAGTGCTACATAATTGATTAGCTAGCTAAGCTCTATATGATCATGTGATACTTAAGCTCATCTAGCACCAACACTATTGTTATATGTACTATTTTGTGATGCATTTTAGTGGTACTATATGCATATATGTTTGAAATTATTTCCTCACATTGTGTAAAATTTATTTGAATGATCATGTTATCATATTTTATGGTTTTAATACATTTGTCATAAGAATGCCATGTTTTTATCCCTCTTGTTATATTGTTGTTTTTATTTTTTTTGTCAAGGGGAATAATTTATAAATTTATATATCTTATCATATCCGTATTCATAGGGGGAGAAATAAAGAAATATATTTTATTTTATTTTGTATCATTATTATCATAAATATTATCATACACTTTACTTTGTATTATTTTTTATCAAACTCAAAATAAGTTTGTCAAAATAAAAAAGGGAGAGATTGTTGACCTTAGCAATAATCAATCTTAATTTTGATCTTAAAAATTTTTTTTTTGATAATTTAATTTGTTTGTTTAAGTGTGTATAAGTTAGGACTCTATTGAAAGTTAATATGAAGTATGAATATCTTGGGCTCATTCAACCTCTGATATTCAATGAGACTTTTGACATCCTTAGAGCTTTATAATGAGAAAGTTATGTTCTTCACATTTTAAGTAGACATCTTGAGCTTTTTAAATTGAGCTTACTTGACAAAATCTGAGTTCATTTGGGTACGCAAATATTGAGTTGAAGTCAATATATGAAGTTGCCATTTTAGATTGCACAACTCTTAGTATTTTGAAAATATCTTGAGCTACAGAAGTCCAATTGAGGTGATTCATAATGATATGGAAAGATAAGTAAAATATCTACAAATTTTATGAAGAAAGTAAAAGCAAATTAAAACTTCTATAATAAAAAATCATGGTTTAAGCTTGTGCACAGCTATTTAACAATAATATGCCATTTTAGATTGCATAACTCTTAGTAATTCAGCAATATCTTGAGCTATAGAAGTCCAATTTAGGTGATTCAAAATGATATGGAAACCTAATTCAAATATCCAAAACTTTTATGAAGAAAGAGTAGGAAAATTCAAACATATTTAGTATCCAATCACGGTTTCAACCCATGCATAGCAATCTGACAACATTACTTTCTGTAATTCAAAATTATAAATGTTGGATTCAAAATATAGACGTTGGACACATTATTTGCACCTCCAACAACTATATATTTGAGTGCTTATCTATATAAACACCTCTAGAGCTTAATGGAAGTTAATGCATTTTTGCTTATTATCATTCTCTATTTTAACATTCATTAAAGCTCTAAAATTCTCAAATATTCACTCTTTGTTTATAACTCTTGTGAAAGTTGGTTGTGTGTTGGAAATAGAATTTATCTTCATCTTAAATCTTAGGATAGATTAGTAGGAAAGTGAGATTTATTTCTAAAAGAATTGGTTCAAGTGTTGTCCATTAAACATTTAGGATTTGGTTTTTTTAGTGAGCCTTGAAAACTCATATTGTAAGATTGTAAGAGTGAGCCATAAAACTCCTGTGTAATCTCAATCTTGTGAATAAGATTATGGTTTATTGAAAATCCTAACTTGGGGATAAGTTAGGTGGAGACATAGGATTGTTGTTGAATCCGAACTCCTTAAATCATTGTGTTCTTCATTCTTCCTTCTTAACATTCTTTTAATTCTTGCAAAGAATTGTTTTTAATTCCAATTTTTATTTAATAGCCCTATTCACCCCCCCTCTGGGGCTTTTTCAACCACTTTCATTTGGTATCATTATTATCACAAATATTATCACACGCTTTACTTTGTATTACTTTTTATCAAACTCAAAATAAGTTTGTTAAAATCAAAAAGGGGGAGATTGTTGACCTTAGCAATGATCAATCTTAATTTTGATCTTAAAAAACATTATTCTGAGCATTTAATTTGTTTTTTTATGTGTGTATAACTTAGGACTCTATTGGAAGTTAATATAAAGTATGAATATCTTGGGCTCATTCAACCTCTGAGATTCAATAAGGCTTTTGACATCCTTAGATCTTTATAATGAGAAAGTTATCTTATTCAAATTTTAAGTAGTCATCTTGAGCTTTCTAAATTGAGCTTACTTGACAAAATCTGAGTTCATTTGGGTATGCAAATATTGAGTCAAAGTCAATATATGCTGCTACCATTTTAGATTGCATAGCTCTTAGTATTTCAAAAATATCTTGAGCTACAGAAGTCCAATTGAGGTGATTCATAATGATATGGAAAGCTAAGTCAAATATCTACAAATTTTATAAAGAAAGTATAGGAAAATTGAAACTTTTATAATAAAAATCATGGTTTAAGCTTGTGCACAGCTGTTTGACAATAATCTACCATTTTAGATTACACAAATCTTAGTAATTCAGCAATATCTTGAGATATAGAAGTCCAATTTAGGTGATTCAAAATGATATCAAAATTTAAGTAAAATATCTACAAATTTTATGAAGAAAGTATAGGCAAATTCAAACATTTGTACTAGCTAGTCATGGTTTCAACCCATGCATAACAGTTTGACAACATTACTTTCAATAATTCAAAATTATAAATGTTGGATTCAAAATATAGACGTTGGACACATTATTTGCACTTCCAACAACTTTATTATTGAGTGTTTATCTATATAAAAACCTCTAGAGCTTAATGGAAATTAAGACATTTTTTTAATTATCATTCTCTATCTTAACTTTCATTAAAGCTCTAAAATTCTCAAATATTCACTCTTTGTTTATAACTCTTGTGAGAGTTGATTGTGTGTTAGAAATAGAATTTCTCTTCATTTTAAATCCTGAATTAGATTAGTAGGAAGTGAGATTTATTTCTAAAAGAATTGGTTCAAGTGTTGTCCATTGAAACATTTGGGATTTGATTTTTTTAGTGAGCCTTGAAAACTCAAGTTGTAAGATTGTAAGAGTGAGACATAAAACTCTTGTGTAATCTCAATCTTGTGAATAAGGTTATGGGTGATTGAAAATCCTAACTTGGGGATAAGTTAGGTGGAGACATAGGATTGTTATTGAATCTGAACTCTTTAAATCATTATGTTCTTCATTCTTCCTTCTCAACATTCTTTCAATTCTTGCAAAGAATTATTTTTAATTCCAATTTTTATTTAATAGCCTTATTCACCCCCCTCTAGGGCTTTTTTAACCACTTTTAAATTGTCCCATTTATTACCCTGGGTGGTCCTAATCTTCATGCCATGTCTTTGTGATATGATTAGTGTGTTCTTTAGAGCCTTGAGCTCAAACAATATTGCGATTGTTAAAATCTTAGATGCATGCTAAACCATGCCATCTATAGGATGATGCTCATCATCTGTTATAAGATAAGACCATTATAATTTCTATAGATGAGTATGCAAAATTTGATAAATATTAAGAAGAATTAGAGAACTCCATTCAATCCATCACTACTCTTATTGAGTCAAGTAAAATTGATACATATCTTCTTTCTTCTTTATTATAATAGATCATGGATTTTAGAGTAACATATCATATAAAAATTAATCCTAGTCTCTTTTTCAATTTCTAATCAAATACTTTTCCTTTTTCAATCACCTAAGCAAATGGTTCTAGTAATTTATATCCTTTTGAAGCTCATTGTCAGTTAGGGCACCTATCTTTACCTTTGTTAGATCCCAAGTAATTAAAATGTGTCTTTCTAAGATATTTTCTATTAGTGATATGCATTAAGTCAATAATGTATGACCATGTTTTGACTTTTTCATTTTATTAATAAAGAGGCATTTTCATTTTCATTTTATATTGTGATAATTTCTTAAATAATCAATTCTTCTTAAGGTCATAAAGTATATGACTTGATAGTAAAACTCTTAGATTAAATATGAGTTTTATTCAATTTATCTTTAGTCATTATAATGTATGAAGGCTTCTATAGTGCTAACTAATGATTATGTTTTACTAATCATGAATATGAGATATTAAGTCAACTCATAGGTACTTGTTTAAGAAATAATGTACTAGATTGACCTATAATGAGAATACTACATAGATAATTGTCATAAGTAACTCTCATCATGGTAATATTGATTTAGTCCTCTAACTTTAAAATCACTATGGATTTTTACATAACTGTTTTGTATTTTGACGCAATCTAATATTATTTTTAAACGGATGATAAAATAAATTATTGTTGGATATAAAATAAGTTATGTGAGGAGTATGAATGACTGAGAATAAATTTATCTCTCATTGAATCTGAGTAAGATATCTATGGGCCTTTTAATAAGATAGATTGAGGAAAATGCATAGCCATGCTAAAGTGAATTAATAAAGTTTTATCATTTTAGTTTACTTGGAATCAAGAAATAATATAATTGAATTATATAAGGATGACAGAAACTATACCTTGTATTCAATTAAGATATTATGTGAAAAGGACTACAATATTCATTGTAAATTAGGATATATCAGATTATCAACCTTCACATGACTTAGGTAGTCATAATGTTTTACTAGAGGCCATTTATGACTTGTAGGTCTAAATAGGGATTTCAGGCCCACTGCCAATGTCATGTGAACCTACAAGATCACACACTTAAAATAGGCCCAAAACGAATATGGGTTTACCAAGCCCAATAAAACTCTATGGAAATAATAAAATAAATATGTATATATTTATTTATTTAAGGTAATGGTTATTTTAAATAAATAGAAAACTATTTTTGATTTGGTATTTGAATAAAATTAGAATTAGAATAAGTGGAATATACCAAACAAATTTTAGCAAGTGAGAAATTATCAAAATTCATTTTGGTAAGTGAAACCCTAATTGAGAGGTCTATAAATATGATATATTCTCTAGGGTTTCACACACTTATTATTCTGCCACCAAAATTTATTTTCTCTCCTCTTAAAAAACTAAAACACAAAGTTTTTGAGTTATGAGACAATTAAGAAAATGGTGGTAGCACACATTCCTTTTGATTCAAGGGTTGTTTGTGTGGATACATATGAAGGATGTGTTCATTTGGAGACATCTTAATACAGCTTAGAAAACCAAAAAGCTCGAGGTATGGTGTCACTAGTGTGAACCCCCTCTTAACCTTCCATCATTCTTACCCGATTTTTGTCTGTGGTAAGGTTTTTAGATACCCTAATCAATCAATTAATTAAATTATATGGATCTTAATTTGGGTTTATGATTAAATTTTAAAATTTTTTATTGCATTTTGAATCGTATAACCTAACACTCTCATCTCTAAAAAGGTGTTTTTCTCCTCTCTTGAACATGTATTTTGTTTCAGCTAACGTCACATTCCATGAACACCTTCCTTTCTTTACCGCTCCATCTACACTTATGTGTCTAAAAGAGGATGATGATCTACCAGTGTCTCATGTCACTAGTCTAGACTTTAGTGTTGTTTTAGGACCACCTTCTCAAATAAAACCACATATTACTTAACTATATTCTCGATGACTTACTCGTCTTATGGTAATTCTAACACTGATTTCTTTTTCATATTCGAATCCAATTCTTAGTTTCCTTGATCTACCTATTACTCTTTAAAAAGGTAAACATTAGTGTCCTCTACTTCTTATTCATTTGTTGCCTTTCTTAATTTTGTAGGGATTCCAAAATCTTTTCACTAAGTCTTATCTCATCTTAGGTAGTGTGATGCCATGTTTAAAGAAATGAATGTCCTAAATAAGAACGGTACTTTAGTTCTGGTCAATTTACTTACTGGTAAGAGAGTGGTTGATACAAGGGGCATTTCATAATCAAATTTAATTCTAATGGGTCAGTGGCTTGCCTAGTGGCTAAAGTTTATGCATAGACATATGGTGTTTATTATTCTAATACTTTCGCTAGCAACTACCTATGATTGTCCATTTTACTAGCTTGATATTAAAAATTCTTTCTTGCATGAAGATCTTTAATAAGAGGTTTATATAGAGCAACCACCTAGATTTATTGCTTAGAGGTGTGTAGGAAAGTTTGTCATGTTTGAAAATTGTTATATGAACTAAAATAAAGTCCTCAAGTGTGGTTTAGGAAATTTAGTCATGTAGTAGAGAGATTTGGGATGAGGAAGAGCAAATATAATCATACTATTTTCTATAAGTAGTCCACATTTGGCATTATTCTACTTGTTATATATGTAGATGATATTGTTATCATTAAGAGTGATATGTGGGAATCTCATCCTTGAAATCCTTCTTGTAGAGCCAGTTCACTATTAAAGATTTAGGGCATCTAAAATATTTTTAAGGGATTAAGGTGGCAAGGAGTAAAAGAGGCATTTTCTTATCCTAAAGGAAATATATTTTGCATATGTTAACAAAAATTGAGAAATTGGGAGTCAAACCATGTAGTACCCTAGCCAACAATTTATAAAGGATGAAGATCCTTTTAATGATCTTGGATAATATTGAAGATTAGTTGGAAAGTTGAATTATGTCATAGTGACTTGCCCTAACATCGCTACTCAATTAATATTGAAAGTAAATTTATGTCCTCTCTTATAATACTCCATTAGACAGCCTTCAAATAAATCTTATGTTACTTGAAAGGAGATCCTAGATAGGAGATACTGTATTAGAATCATGGTCACTATAATGCTGAGTTTTTTTTATGTGGACTAGGCAAGTATGACTTGACTATAACTCTAGTTAATATTAAGATCTTGTAATGAAGGAACATAAAGTGTATGGTAATTATGTTTAATGGCTCTTGTGAATCTATGGATAATATTAATTTTTAAAGAGGCAGTCGTGACATCCATACTAAGGGTCACTTATGACTTATAGGAACTAAATGTGATTACTTGGGATTTTCACATTGAGCTTGAAAAGAGTTTCCTTTAATATTAAAAGTTTGAACTTGAATCTATTAAGTTACACACACTAGAGTTTCATTGATAATGATAACTATTAGTTTAATTATTAATTGAAGTAATTAATTAATTAATTAAGTTAATTGAATTGGATTTATACTTATATGGAGATCTAGGATATCCTAAATCTAATTCAAAGGTTAGAACCATCAATTATATGATTAAATATTAATTTGGACTTAATTTAATATGTGATATTAAGTTTAAGGACCAAATTGATATTTGCCACCAATACTAGTTTGGATATGGGCCATGAGATGGACCATATAGATGTAGCCTAATGGATGATAGATGGGCTTGGATATTAATGTTTTTTTAGAGAGAGGAGCTTTCTTTAAAGTCCATAAGTCTAATTAAAATGTGTTGTATAGGTGAGCTTATTTAAGAGTTAAATGAGCCCAACTAGTTAAAATCCACTTACTAAGGGAGATTCCATATAAGCAAGAGCATGTGATGCTCCTACTTATATGGCAGACACTTAGGCACATGCTTTCCATACAATATGATTGTATGAAGGACAACATTACAAGGTGTCAAGCATGCACCTTTAATTAGTGGAGAATATGTTGGCCATTTGCATGATTAAGGGCTAATTAACATTATTTTAATTTTAATATAAAAATAGAGACTCAAATCTAGTGACCCTCATGGTCCATGTCATGATCATCAGTGCATTGAGTCATGAGCATAATGAAGTAGTCACAAGCATGATTATAATTAAAAGACTAATGAAGATTTATGTAGTGATGTGTGTAACTTTTACATATATTTTAGTTGAATTTAATGAATTTTGGATGAATGAATTTTTATCTTTTAGTCAATTTTGGGTATAATTAGGAAATATTTTTAGTTTATAATTTTACTTAGGTTTTATAATGCTTTTAGTTTAATTTTAGTTTATATAGTAATATTGCTAAGTTTAATTATTATCTCTCTTTTATGGGTAATTTTAAAAAAGGATTCTCAAATTACAAGGATTTGAAATAACATGGTCATGGCATGGACATGCTTGTGCCCATGCTAAGCATTGGAATAAAAGGAAAAGTGATATAACTTGAAGCACTACCATGTTATCGGTCGTGTCATCATTTGGAGCAAATAGAGGCTTTGACACGGGGATGACATGGGCATGTCTTAGACTATGCCATTTACTGCCCCAAATTAAGGAATTATTGAAGATACAATATGCCTTGAAGCATGGTTGTGTGCTAGGCTATGCATTGATTTGAAAAAGAAGTTCTAAAACATGTGTGGGGATGTTATGGTTGTGCTGAAAGAACAAGTTAAAACATAATTAGAGACATGACCATGCCAAATAGAACAAACTTTCCTAAATAAAAAGGATTAGTGAATTCATGAAGAATTAAGTTTCCATCATGATATGCCTATATAAGGGGGGATAAATAAGAGTTTTATATTCATTCTTTAGCACTTTTAAAACCACAAACAAAAGCTTATACAAGGATTTAGAGGGTTGAAGAAGACGTGTAATCCAAGAGTTTCATCTATTCTTCTTTTTCATCATTCTTTTATTTTATGTTTGTAACTTTTTCCACTAAAACTATGCATAACCAGACTTTCTTTTTAGGGTTTAGGTTAGGAGTAGCTATTCTAGGATGTGATTGAACACAATTTTTATTAATTTGATTTTCAGTTAATTTCATGAGTTGTGCTTATTTCTTTCTTTCATTCTAAGCTTTTCTAATTGTATGTTTATGGGTAGATTAACCAATAGAAGTTATTGGAATTTACTAGCTTAAAACTTATAGGACTTAGACCACTCAACCATGAAAGTAGGTGATCTCTTCGTGGTAAAATAATTGTTAAGGAACATTAATGAGTTTTGGTTAACTTTTAATCATGAAAGTAAGTAAGATTTTAATCTTAATATTCTTGACTAATCTTGAGAGGGACATTAAGTAATTAAAAATAATTACTCTTAATTGAAACTAATAAATTTAATAACTCAGGTATTCATGATTGGACTAGAATAGTGAAACTATATATAAACTCTATGCTTTAATTGATTGATTTTCTCTTATATTTAGTTGTTTAAATTTATACTTAGGTTTATTTAATTACTTTATTTGATCTACTAGCTAGGAATATAATTAAAAATATTAGTACTCAATATTATATTCTTATGGGACAATATCTTTTTATACTACAATTCACAATTTGTGCACTTGCGAGTTTTGATCACAATATGTAGTGACCTTTACAAATTGGATCATAATCATGATGCGTGTGATCATGATCATGATCATAATAAAGGGATCATGAGACAATATCATGAGCATGATTAAATGTAAGCCAAGAGAAGCTCAAGTCTATTGACCCCTACAATCATGGTCATAGTCATGATCATGATAAAGGGTCATGATCCAGCTATCAGAGTCATAATAGTCATAATAAGGTTCCAATCACTAATTTCTCAATGGTCACCATTATGATAGGCCATGTCATAATAGTGATAAAGCAAATTTCTGTAAAAAGCTAAACGAGTATGGTTTTAGCGCTCTGACAACTAGTTTTTCATCCTCAACTATAAATACACTTCACAAAACCTCATTTAAGAGGTTAGAAAGTAGAACAAATTTATTACTTAGCATTTATTATACTCAAAAGTTCTGACTATAATTTTCTTTAATTCTTTAAAAACCCTTAAGTGTGGGTTATGTGCTATAGTATAGGATTTTATTCTTCTCCTTTTTAGGTTAAAAAGTTAAATGAGGATATATTCTTGGACTTGGTTAAAGTGGGAACCATTAAAACACTTGGGTTTTTTAGTTTTAATTGAGTTGATCTAAGAAAAACTCAAAGATTATAATAGGTTTGAGTTGAGCCTCAAAAACTCACATTTGTTAACTCAATCTAAGGGAATAGATTGGAGTTGCATATTGAAAATCCTAATTTAAGAGAAGTTAGGTGGAGGTGTAAGTTTAATTGAAAAACTAAACTCCTAAAATCCTTATGTTCCTTTTTTAATCCCTTTTTAATTCTTTTATTTTTCTTTAAATTTCTTCTTAATAAAAATTAACCTTATTCACCCCCTTTAAGGTATTTTTAATTAGTATTAAAGCATGGCTTTTTGGATCATAATTGCAAGAAGATAAGATTATATGGAGAGTGAAACCTTGTCCAAATCTCTATGTGCCTATGTTGCTCCTCGACTAAAGATCATGAGGAGTGAAACCTTAAATTTCTTTTCTCTTAGACACTTATTTGATGGCAATGACTATGCCCATTAAAAATTCAAAATTGGACTCTATTTTGATAGTGATCTAATTAGGTTGTGGGATGTCATCTGAGATGGTTTGAAGCTCCTAAGGAAAAAGTAGACAATGTTGAGTTCACCATTAATAGAAGTCAATGGACATAAGATCAAAGGGAGGAGAAGCATAATAACAAAAATGCAATGACCATCTTACTTGCTTTTATGTCAAAAGAAGAAGGAAGTAAGGTCCAACATTATTAATTCACTAAGGAGATATATAAGAGTCTTGAGAATCATTATGAAGGAAATATTCAAGTAAGGAGTAAGAAGGTTCAACTCCATGTATATGAGTATAAACTCTTCAAGATGACCTCAAGAATCCATAATTGAGGTGACCAATTGGCTAAATGCTCTTTTTATAACAATAAAAAATTTCGATACCACACAAATGAGGAAGCAAACTTCAAGATTCTTAGAATCATACCTAATAAAGATTAGGAATTTAGAGTCACCTCAATTGAAGATGATCATGACTTATCAAAGCTCTTTACTAACATTCTAATTAGAAAGCTTCTTACGTATAAGCTCACTTTAAAGCAAAGAAAGGATGAGAAAGAAGCAAAATAAGAAAAGAAGAAGGGAATAACTCCTAAGGCTATTCAAGAAGATATTAAAGAAGAGAATTTCATGGACTTAAGTGAAGATGATATTGAGATTACCATATTTACTAGAAACTTCAAGAAGCTCTTAAGAAGAAAGAGTTTTTTAAGACAAAGAGATGTTAAGAAGAATGAAGCAAGAAAGAATAAGGAGGTAATTTGCTATGAATACAAGAGATTAGGACACATAAGAAGTGAGTGCCCTAAATTGAAATTCAAGAGCAAAGGAACAAAGGATAAGAGGAAAGCCTTCAAAGCTACATAAGATGATTCCTTTGATTCAAATTAAAGAAAAGGAATAATAAGAAGTGACTAACCTTTGCTTCATCGCACTTGAGGATAATAATAATGTGTGTCTTAAATCAACTAAAAGAGAAAGAAAATGATACCTAGATAATAGATGCAAAAATCATATGACAAGTGAAAATAATTAATTCACCTCACTTAAAGTCAAAGATGGAGGGTGTCACATTTAGTGATAATGCCAAAGGAAAAATTATTGGGATTGGAGAAATTGGTAACTCTCAATCCCTATATATACATCCCTATACACATAATGTATTGCTTGTAGATGGATTAAAGCACAACTTACTTAGTATTAGTCAATTATGTGACATTAAAAATATAGTTACCTTTTACCTAAAAAAATTATTTTGTTAGTAGTTTAGATGATAAAAAAAAGTGATTTTTTTTTTATGGTGAAAGGTTAAATAATATGTACGTTATTGATTTAAATACAATAGATAATAAGGAATTTATATATTTAATGTTGATTTCCCATGACATATGGACTTAATATAGAAGACTAGGACATGTTAATTTTAAGCTTTCAGATGAACTTAGAAAATGTGAACTTATGAATGGCTTGTCTAAATTCAAGTTCAGTAAACTTATGATGCTCATTAAAAAGGAAAGCAAATTAAGTTTTCCTTTAAGTTAAAAAATAGAATGTTAACTTTTAGGCCTTTTGAACTTATTCATATGGATTTATTTGGTCTTACTAGGGTTGCATACATTATGCATTTGTATTAGTTAATGACTATTTTAGATTTACTTGGGTTTGTTTCTTAACTCATAAAAATGATGCTTTTAATGCTTTTCAAAGTTTTGCAAAATTAGTTCAAAAAGAAAAAGGATTTTGTATATTAACTATTACAAGTGATTATAGAATGACATTTGAAAATGATTTTTTTTTAAATTATTGTGATGAAAATGGTATTTCACATACCTACTTTTCCTTTAGAATTCTTTAACAAAATGGGGTAATTGAGAAGAAGAATAGGACTTTAGTGGAAATGGCTAAAACCATGCTCCATGAGTATAACTTGCCATTATATCCTTACCCTAAAGTAATTAATACCGCTTGCTATAATTTAAATGAAGTTTTTAAAAGACCAATTTTACATAAAATTTCATATGTTCTATGGAACAATTAAAAAACCTAAGATTTCATTTCTAAGAGTATTTATTTACAAATGCTTTATATTAAACACTAAGGAGAATTTTGAAAAATTTAACTCCAAAGCTGATGAAGGTATATTCTTAGATTATTTCTTCTCAAGCAAAAGAATATAAAATATTTAATAAGAGAATTCTAGTGGTCAAAGAATCAATGTATGTTTTATTTGATTATTCTAACCCACTTAATTTTTGAAAGGATCTTGCTTGTTTTGATAATATTACATATGTCTTTTTGGAGATGAACCTTTAAGAGAATGAGGCCACCAAACCTTCAAATTTGGAAGGTCCTAACAAGGAAGAGAGTGAGGAGGTGCCTTAACTCACCTTAAGAGAGGAACTACCAAAGGATTAATAATTTAAAAAGGACCATCCAGAGGAGCTCATCATTAATGACACTTCAAAAGGAGTAACCACTAGATATCACCTTAAACCCTTAGTTAACTTAGCCTTCATTTCTCAAATGGAACCAAAGTCTACTATTAAGCCTTTGGAAGATCATTTTTAGGTCCTTACTATACAAAAAGAACAAAATTAATTTGAGAGGAATAAGGTTTGGAACTTGATTCCTAAACCAAAGAATTATCCTATTATTAGCACTAAATGGGTGTATAGAAACAAGTTTAATGAACAAGGTGTCATTACTAGGAACAAGGCTAGGTTAGTGGCCAAGGGGGAGTACCACTTTCACATACTTACACTATTGTTTTATTATCTCACTGAAAATTGTTTGTCAAAATAAAAAAGAGGGAGATTGTAGGCCATTTGCATGATCAAAGGCTAATTAATCTCATTTTAAGTTTACCAAACTTAATTTTGAGTTACTAATATGTGTATTTCAAGCGTGCATAAGCTATATTAAATTTAGAGACTTTCAAGATTAAATTTTAAAGTTTATGAACAAGACAGTGATATTCATAACCTATGTTATGATTATGAGTATCTTATGATCAAAATTTAATCAATTATTGTAATAAAGTGAAGACATAGTAACCCTTATGACATGATAAAGGAGTCATGACCATGAGCCATAATATTAGAATAGAGACTCAAGTCCAATGACCCTCATGATCCACATCATGATTATAAGTAAATTAAGTCATTAGCACGATCACAATTGAAAGATTAACAAAGGTCACAATCCAGCTATCAAAGCTATAATAGAAATAGTAAGGTTCCAATGGCTATTTTTCTCAATGGTCACTATCATAATAAGCCATGTGAAAATTGTGATAAAACAAATTTCTACAAAAAGCTAAATGAGCATGGTGAAGCTTAGGGACAAAATTTCAACTGTTCAACAACTAGCTTTTCATCCTTAAATATAAATACACTTTACAAAACCTCATTTAAGAGGTTAGAAATTAGTTGAATAAATTTATTATGGTGCATAGTGTTTAATTAAGTACCAAAATCTTAAATTCAATAATCTGTAAAACCAATATTCATTGTATTCAAAAGCTCTTGTTGTAATTTTCTTTAATTCTATGGAAAGCCTTGAGTGTGGATTGTATGCTCTAGTATACAATCTTGTTCTTCCCTTTCTTAGGTTAAAAAGGGAAGTGAGGATCTATTTTAGAGGAATTGGTTGAAGTTTGAACCATTAAAACACTTAGATATGTGGGTTTAGTTTGAGTTGAGCCAAGAAAAACTCAAAGATTATAATAAGTTTAAGTTAAGTCTTAAAAACTAACATTTGTAAAATCAATATAAGGGAATAGATTAGGGTTAAAAATTGAAAATCCTAACTTGGAAGAAGTTAAATGGAGACGTAGATTTAATTGAAAAACCAAACTCCTAAAAACCTTGTGTCCTTTTTTAGTCCCTTATTAATTTCTTAATTTTTCTTTAAAATTTTTATTGATCAAAATTAGCTTTATTCATCCCCTCACTAGGGAATTTTTAAAATCTCTATATGCATGAGGTTATTTATCTTACACTCAAAGTGAAAAAGTAAGTGGACAATCTCTATATATATATGAGATAACTTGTATTTCACTCAAGCCTAAATGAGTGAAGGATCTCTACACATGCAAATTAGTCTCTCAAATATAAACTAAGTTAGTGGATGTTCTCTACACTTGAACACTGAATGACTTCACATTTGATTAAAAAAACACAAAAGAGAAAATAAGAGAGAGTTGAGTATTT
Source organism: Mallotus nudiflorus (assembly GCA_947683625.1). NCBI lineage: Eukaryota > Viridiplantae > Streptophyta > Magnoliopsida > Malpighiales > Euphorbiaceae > Mallotus > Mallotus nudiflorus. The sequence continues at coordinate 185,639 of CANTUR010000170.1, forward strand.
TTCTCATTCTTCTTTCTTTCTAAGTTTAGTGAGTGTGCCAGTAAATACAAGAGTTATGTTTCATACATTAGCCCATTGTTATCATTTATTGAGTTAGTGTTATACTAGAGTTCTACAACTAAAGGCTACATTCTTTAATTTATTGGAGGGAATAAGTCTTACATTATTTAAGTCAAAGAAGGAGCTCTAGCAAGTTTTTGGGGTCACCAAAGGAGGAGCTTGCATGTAGAACTCCATTAAGGGTTAAAGTTATTTTGATGCTTCTTGTGTGTTTTAAGTTAGAGGCCTCACACTTAAGGAGCAAGGACATTGTAGATTCATGCTAACTATATCCTAAGTTTGTCGAGCATGTTACCAATATTTAGAGTTTGTAAGAGTTACTAAACTCTTATATGTAGGTCTCTTAACTTGCTACATGTTTTGGTTATTTATGAATCTTTGTTAAATGTTGGTAAATTACATGTGATGTGGGTTATTTAGGATTGCCTTTATGTAAGGGTTGCATTGGTAAAATTTTCAAAATTGACCTTAATTGGATTTGTGTTCACACCACACTTCTGCTCACAATTTAGTGCATGTAATCTATTCCTTCATTATCATCCCTTTTAACTAGCCTTAATGTTTTGAGAAGGGGTTCTTAAGCTTTAAGCAATTCATTTACATTTTGCCAAAATAATCTTCCTTTACTTGTTATTGCTAATATAGTTTCCTTAACCTCAAGAGCTAGCAGATTTATCATTTTTCCATATTTGGCTTTCACCTATATAGGCATTTTAAACATATTCCTCAAATTTTTATGTTGATGAATAATTCTCTCTAATGCAATAAAATTGGTAAAAAATTTACTAATGCTAAGTTGAAGCAACTCTATACCATATACAAATTTCTTTATATAATTTATCACCCAATTACAATTGTAAATGAACTGGGTGATTTTCTTCTTTTTCACAATGCAATGACTTTCTTGGCTTCTCTTCCTAATATCTTATAAAATGAGATAAATACAATAAGCACCACATGTTGTCCAGTAAAAATGATAATAATTGTTCATGAGCACTTTTCCTGCTGACTTAATTGCAACATCATTATTAGTAATGATTTAGACAGTCTTATCAATTCTAACTTCTTTGACAACCTTTGACATCAAACAAAAGTAATAATACACATCTTTCTTTTCAACATTAGATGCATATTGACTTATAAAAGTTTGTGCCATAATTTGAATAAACAAGAAAATTAATAATGGACATGTTTGTAGGCCCTATTCATCCATCATATAATATAAACACACAACTTTCCTTTTTAATCCCTACAAAAGATGCAATATAGGCTTTCATTAATTGATATACCTCTGTAAGTTCACAAGTTGTCAGAGATGGAATATCTGGTTCAACTTCAGAAGTAACTCTAAATAAAAGTTATCTTTAAAGTGATTTGACAACTATAAATGGCATACTATTATAAACCACAAATCAATATGAGGCATTCATAAACTTCTCTTTACTTTTCTTGAGCTAAGATAATTTTATTTTGTTCAGTTTCTTTTGATCCCTTTTAATTTCTAATTTTACTTCAACGGCTCTCAATCTTCCAGTAGGTGTTGATAATTGAGGAGAAAATCTATAAGATTGAGGATTTTTTACTCCTCAAGTTTATGTATTTGTAGTGTTTTTAACTTTAAAAGAGCAGCCCATCATTCGCTTTCTTAATTGACTATTGTTGGATCCACCTATACCATAGTGAATGCTTTTAGTCATTTTATACGAATCAAGTTCATATTGTTGAAGGCTTTATTACCTAGTATATTGTTTAATTGCATCTTCCTTCTCTTCATCATCACTATTGTTATATTGTCTACTCATGCATTTGTACAATTTCATCCTCAAGTTTCCTTTTAGCATTCTTTTTTTTGTTTTTTGCCTTGCCTACCATTCTAAAATTAGTTTTTTTTCATATCTTCTCTCACAACATGTGGCATTTTTTAACATACTGTTATGTCACCTTTAATTCATAATAAATGTTAATACCTAAATTTCAGTGATCTTTTAAAAATCTGATGATGAAGGTTTCCTATCAATCAGACAGGGTAAAATTTCCTTGAAAGTCTTATTAAGCGTGCTTAGATGAGATGAATACCTAAAAGTACCAAAAATAAACACTTAAGCCTTAAAACACATGAAATTGATGCATCCATGAGCCTGGAGGAGTGCATGCTCATGCACCTTGGGACCATGCTTGCATGCCTAGTGCGTGCATGCACGACCTAAACCCTATTTTTTGCCTTATTTTTTGGAAAAACAAAAAAAGATACCTAAAGTCTACCGTATTGAAGACTCATGCTTCCCATTCTATACACTTTTAGCCTAGTCATCACATTTTTCTTTTAGGATTTAGACCCATAAATCCAAACTAAGCTTTAAATAAGTCAAAGCACGCATTTAGGGTAATCACCCGATCCTTGCATTTATAACATTTTCTCTTCTTTTTATATTGTGGCAAGATTGTGATTCTATGCTGATTTTAAGTTTGAGGATAAGATATATAGATGGAGTGGGTAGTTCGGGTGAATCTAGGAATGTTTTTATTCATTTTTACATTTTTCATCATTTTTGCATCAGGTTCCTTTTTTAATATAAAAATGGGTATTTTTGTGTAAAGTTAGCATTTTTACTGTTATTTTTTCTTTTTTATTAATTTTTTCATTCTTTTTATTTTCTTTCATGATAAATATATTATTTTTATCATAAAATCCACATTTTTATGGTGAAAATAATAGTAATACCCTATATATTACTTAAATAAAAAGGGGTATATTTTTTTTCATCAAATCATATTAGCAATAAATATGTCTTCATCATATTATATTTTATTTATGCTTATATTATTTTAGGGCCGTTAATATATGTGAGTGTTATTTAATTATTGTTTAAAATTTCATTGTCTATCTTATTATTATTATTATTATTATTATTATTATTATTATTATTATTATTATTATTATTATTATTATTAAATTATATTGAATATTATGTCTATATGGGTGTTTATAACCAAATGTATATAATATATGTATTTATATATATGTATATGTCTATTTATATGTATGTATGTATATATATATACAGGTGGACCCTAAGAAGATAGAGGCTATTACAGAGTGGTTAAGGCCGACTATAGTTAAGGAAGTACGAAGTTTCCTGGGTCTAACAGGCTATTACAGAAGATTTGTGAAGGACTTCTCTAGAATTGCTGCACCTTTGACAAGGTTGACCCAAAAGAATGTTAAGTTTGTATGGACGGACAAATGCGAAGAGCATTTTCAATTATTGAAGGACTTGTTGACGTCGGCCCCAATTCTAACTTTACCCTCTGGGAATGAAGGTTATACAATGTATTGTGATGCTTCCAGAGTAGGATTGGGCTGTGTGTTGATGCAAAATGGCCAAGTGATTGCTTATGCTTCGAGGCAGTTGAAGAAGCACGAGCAGAACTATCCTACTCACGACTTAGAGATGGCAGCCGTGGTGTTTGCTTTGAAAATATGGAGACATTACTTGTATGGAGTGATGTGTGAAATATACACAGATCACAAGAGCTTGAGATATATTTTCCAGCAGAGGGACTTGAATTTGAGGCAGAGGAGATGGATGGAACTCCTTTTTTTCCTCGAGTCAGTCTGGAATTTTATTATTTTGTTGATTTCTGATTTTGATTCCTTAATCATGTTTTAAAAGTCGATTATTATTTTCTTTTAGAGCATTTCGAAGCAGAAGCCGTGAGGCCGAGGCAGACGCGTGGTCGTCAACCTTCGCATTCATCCTGTAAGTCAATAGAATGATCTGTGCGTGTGTTTATTTAAAGAATGCATGCGCTCGTATTTCTATTATATTGATTATATGATTTATTTAATTTAATGCTATTATTTATGATTTAAATGCATTTTATTTATTTAAAATCGATTTGAGAAATTTTGGTAGAACGGGCTGCCTGGTGGGCTTCACCAGGACTATGTGCACATGGTAGAGATTGAGAGATGGATCCGATAAATTTATGATTGATGAATGTTAAACTGGGACGGGTGCCTCGGTAGAAGCCTTAGCTCTAGGGGACCACCAGTGATTGGAAAGTCAATAATGGACTGGGATGGGTGCCTCGGTTGATGCCTTAGCTCTCGGGGACCGCTAGTGCCATTTATTTGGATTAAGTAAATGACTACGGCTTGGTGCCTCGGTTGATGCCTTTGCTCTCAGGGACCGGTAGTCTTGTGGGAATAAGCGGGCCCGGTTGGCCATTTAGATTTTGGGTTTAGGGTTCTACCGAGATTTTTCAAAAGCTATACTTACATATTATAAATTATTTTCACTATAAACATATATAGTTTTCAAAAAGGCTTTCAAACCGTATAGCTCTTTTATTGACTTACTCAGTGAGGTCTGATTCCCCTCAATTTATTTTTTTTCAAGAGCTTGGGAGTTCGACCTCAGACTACCTCCACGCCGGGTTTACTCTTCACCGGCTATTTTATGTAGGTCATTGTAAGCTGTACTGTGTGTTAATCTAGGTTGCTGTAGTAGTATATGTATTAAGAATTTGTATGGTTTAAACATAATAATGTAGTTTATTGTACAAAATACGATTATGTATGAGATTTAAATTCGATTTGTAATGTGAGACGTTGAAATACATTTTATTTAAGAAGTTGAATTTGTGTATTCTGAGAAAAAAATCAGTTTGATAATGTGTTTTGTTTTAAAATAAAGTTTAAAATATGAATGGTTTTATTTTCTTCTCCTTTAGGCTTACTACGGGTTTCGGGGGCCTTATGCCTACCCATTCCCTAGTGCCGGTCACATGCCCTTGGGTTCGGGTCGTGACAATTTTTATCGTTTATTATGTCATTTTTGTGGTGAAAATAATGTCGTTTTTGTTGTCATTTTTTATAAATTTATTATTTTTACCATAAAATCTATATTTTTATGGTGAAAATAATACTTTTATCATCCTTATCATTTTCCTTATTTAATTCTGTATTTTTATTTATTTTTTCCATTTTTATTGCATTTTTATTATTTGTATTGCTCTTATGTTCTCTTTTTGTAAATTTGTCATTTTTATTGTAAAGTTAACATTTTTATGATAAAAATGAAACTTTTATCATTTTTATTATTTTATTCTATATTTTCATTTATTTTTCTATATTTTTATTATTTTTGTAGCATTTATTGCAATTTTATCATTTTTTTTACTATCTTTATCCTTTTTTTCTTGATGAAATTGCCATTTTTATCATAAAATTAATGTTTTTATGGCAAAAATGATGCTTTTATCAAATTTATTATTTTATTCTATATCTTTATTGCATTTTCTGCATTGTTATTCATTTTTATTATTTTTTCTTGCTTTTTTTTATCATTTTTATTATTCTCATGTCTTTGCTTGATTAATTTGTCATTTTTATCGTAAAGTTGATATTTTTTTAATGATAAATGTGATGTCTGCTTGTATGTGCATGAAAGCTAACCTTTATTTTATAGGATTATTATAATAGAATTCTTCTTTTTATTTTTTATTTTTGATGTAATTAATAGAATAGGAAATTTCCAAGGTAGTGTAATCCTTGATCATGATTCCCCTTTTATTTTCTATTTTTGGATGTATTTATTAGAATAGGTTATTTCCAAAAGTTGTAATACTTAATCCTTTTTATTCCATTTATTCTCTTGTTTATTTTAATTATCTCTTGCATGTCTGCTTATGTGTTGTATGTTACTTGCCTACTTATTCGCACTATTATTTACTTGATTGGTGAGTGCTTATCTATTTTGTGATGTATGCATGCCAATTATCCCACATTTCAATTTGTAATTTAAGTTGACTAACAATCAAATGTGGTAAAATGCATCATAAAACCAAAACTGCGGTGAAAGACCAAATAATTGAGCAGTGTATGATAAGAAACAAGATAAGTAACTCCTACCCTTTGAACCCATAATCTCTAGTTAGAAAAGTGAGTTCTTAATTCACTTTCTATGGACTCAGTTGGGTGGCAACTCCAATATGTAAAGCCTATTTAGGCAGACCCTCCCCACAAACAATAACAACTGGTAGATGGTCGTCATTAGCTTATGTGCCCCGACACCACACTAATCTTGTTCCTCCCTGGAGTGCATACACTAAATGTTAATTTATTCTTGTTATTCCACTAGTAACCACATGCCTTTGTTACTTTAATCTCATTATTTTAATTATTTACATAATTATAAGTATGCATATACCTTTGATAACCTTTGACCAATTCAATATTATAAAGAATACAATTTTTTTAAGTTGATTACCAATTTTCCTTTTTAGGTTTCCTTGAAAGGAAGTAGCCTAAATGTTCATATATTTATAGATGTTGTGGTAAAAAATAAAATAAATGTTGTACAACTTCAATAGAAAAAAATTTCCACAATCTTCGCCATCAAATTTGTATCCTTTCAATAATTTTAATGTTGTGGTAAAATAAAATTTTATAAGCTTTGGAGGATTTTAAATAATTGATAGAAGGTTTATTTATATCCATCCAATTGAAAATCAATATTGTAATAATGAACATAGGGTTTGTGCCCATCCAATTAAATATTAATAATGTAATATCTTTGGTAAAAAAAATAATGTATCATTTAAATGATTCATTGAAATAATTCACACTAATAGTCAATTATTGTTAAAAAAAATTAATAATACAAATAAAAGATATTTTATACACTATAAGAAAGCAGTAAATTAGAAATGGCCAAATCCATTTCTAATTTCGTAGCTATCTACAAATAGTGACAGAATTAGAAATTGAAATATTCTATTTCAAAAAGCCTCATTGCTAATAATTAGCGATAGAATTTTTGTGTCTATTTCTAATTTTTGTGACAAATAAATCCATTTTTAATAATAGTGATGTAAATGAAATTTTGATTTCTAAATTTATAAAATAAAAAGGGAATTTATGTTTCAAATTTGACACTAAAATAGTGATAAATGGATTTCGCGATACACTTACGTTTCTAATTAGAAATGGATTAGTTCCATTTCTATATTATAGAAAATACCAAGAGAAAGTCCATTGCCAAATTAGTAATGAAAATTGCAATGAAAATTGTCTTTAAATTAGCAACGAAAATATTTTTATTTTTATTTAGAAATAGAATTTTTCATTTCTATATGTAGACGAACTAAATTTCGTTACTAGTTTGTTGAAATTTCAAACAGAAAATTTGTTTCTAAATTATAAATGGAAAATTTTCTATTTCTATTTTATTGGAAATTGAAATTGAAAATCCATTTCAAGAATTAGCAACGAACAATATTCTAATGCTATTTTAGGGAAAATCATTTCTAAAGTAGAAACGGCGACAATTCCATTTCTATTTCTATTTTTTTTTTTTTGAAAATTGAAATGGAAAATCCATTTCTAAATTGTAAAAAACACAATTCCATTTTTATTAAATAGAAAAATAGAAATAGAATTTCCATCATTATTTAGCTATGGACTATCGTTCCGTTGCTATCTCTCAAAATAGCAACAAAAAATCCCTTTAAAAAATAGTAATAAATATAATTTCATCATAATTTTTTAAAAAATTTAATTTAATTATTTATTTGGTACTAAGAAAATACCTTTATTTTGTTATAATTTTGATTCTTAATTATGTTTTTTAAATAATAATTTTTCATTTAAAATAAGTTTAAATACACCTATATGTATTTTTTTTTATATTAGATATATAAAATTCAATAGCATACAATAAAGTTTAACACAAAAACTTTTAATACAACAAAGAAAAACTCACTACTCAAGATCATTTCATGTATGCTCAAAATAAGTAGGAGTAGTCACCTCTAAAGATCTAGATAGATCTACTATTGAAGATTGAGATGTAGACGAAGATTGAGCAAATATACGCATAATTTACTCCATCAGTTCTATCTTTTACTGCATTTCTTCCTCTATTCTCTTTTTTTCACATCTTAAATTTATTTTTGCATCTCGTCATTCTTTTGTTATATCTCTTCATTTTTTCTTTGCAAATTTTCTTAAATGTCATGCAACTCATACTATAACCATTCATCAAATAAAATACTATAATAAGAAGAGGTAGAGGATGAGCTCAACACAGAATCTAGATAAAACGTAAATGCATGGGTGCTAAGACTGTACACTCGCTACTTTTTTAGCTCCACTCCAATAGCTTGAAGGTAAATGTGAGCAACATTAGCCTTTAGAGCCTCTATAGACTCATTTGTCAACTGTGAAGCAATTACAACCATATTCTTCACGACTCCTATGATTGTAGAATATAATAAGATATAGGATAAAAATTAGTGCAAAATAAAAAGAAACACAAATATACACATTGCATATAATGCTCAGTTAAAAGATAAAAAAGTAAGACCATAACCATCTCTATAATTAAAGGCAAAGTATTGTTGTAATAAAGTAGGAAGCCAATAATTATGAGCATAGTTATATGTATTTTGAATACATAATTCATTTGATAAATAACACTCAATTTAGCTAAAGCCCCATAAAATAATCACAAACAAAATTCAACAAAAGATAAAAATAAACATTCATCAATGAGATTCCACATATAAACCTCAATAAAAACAAGTAACTCTAGTTCAAGTAAAAGACTAAATTAAATACATCAAACAATCAATCAAAATAAAAAAAAATATAAAAATTGACTAAAAATTACATTAGAATTTAGATTGACATTGTTTTTATCTCCATTACTAAATTGACTAGAATAGTTGTGAAATTTCGTATGTTAGGTTGAAAATGTTACAAATTAAAAGGATATATAGCATAATGTTAAAATAAAGAACAAAATTTTAGATTTATTTAGGTCATTTAGCCTTAATTTAATATATATGAATGATCATTATGTGATTGAAGTTGCACTAATTAAACAAAACTTACATTAATAACATTTGACCACTTATGTATAAACGATTCATTTTTCTTCTTGTGCATGCACTTGAACACCTTAAACAGTATTGGTGGATGTCCTAACTTAGCATCCTAAAAATAAATAATATTAACAAATTATATATGTGGCATAATAAGATTAAATGTATATTCTTTGCATGCATATAAAGTTAATGAATAATAAATTGGAAAAAGACTTCACCAAATATATAGAATGTTGGATTGTTATTTTTTAGCCATCAGTATGCTTTAAAGGTCTTGATCCTTCATCTGCTTTCTGTGATCAGCAATTTTGGGATGCCTACAAAGATAAAGCCTTGAACTCCTTGCTGCTCCAATATTGCCACCATTTGTTCCAAACTTGTTGTAATACACTATTTGGGTTTGCATTTGCACTATATTTTTTTCTCCAATTTCCATGTGTCCTTCACAAAGACTGACAAAGTAGGATTCAATTTATAATCTTTTTGTAAAAAAAAAAAAGATTTATGATAGTGCATATTTTAATTATAATTATTAATAATTCAATGCTTTTATAAATAGGCTAAATGCATTAAATTTTACTTCAAATTCTTCCCATAATATCCCTTCATACTTGAAGGCACTTTGCTCTAGTTAATACCCTCTTTAACTATTTTCTCCTTAAATATCTTCCAATTCTATGAGAGGTAGAAGGAATAAACCTATAAATAAAATGACATAAGTATATACATGTACATATAAAAGAGGAAAAAGACACTTCTGTTAATAATTTCATATCATTTTCATTTTTATTATTGTTACAAATAAGGTAATGCAAACATACATTAGCATGTTATTATTCTTTATTCTTGATGAAAATGATGATGCTATAAAAAAAAGTGAGTAGCCTATAACAAATTATAGAGACACAATTAAATAAAAAAATTAAAGTTAAAAGCTAAAACTAAAAAACAAAAGAAAATTATACAAGATAATATCAATAAATATAACAAAAAAAATCAACAATCATGCATGAGGTAATAATTTTTTTAAATACTTAATGTTTATTATCATGAATGGGCCAAATAAATAATTTTTCATGGTTTTGCATGCTAGGCATTGATTATGATGATTCAACCATTGTTGATGTTACAATAGCATCTAATGCACCTGCTGAGGTAGGTGGGATAGATCTCACATGATCAACTAGTGCAGAATGAGATAAAAATGGAATGTCAGTGGCAAGCAATACAAGTGTATTAAGAGGAGGTGATGGCAAAGTATTCTCTATAAATGAAGGTGAATTTTGTAAAACATTTGTATTATATCCATTGAAAAATTATTGAATTCCTTATCCACAAACAGTTGATTGACTTCCTCTACCTTGACCTAAGGATTAAGATCCTTGGCCTCTTGAATGGTTATTTGTCATACCTAACACAATTTCCATAAACATCCAAACATTCAAAGACAACAATTATAGTTGACCAATAATACATATTAACAAAATATCAATATAAACACATTTACAAATAAATAAGTTTAAAAAATTGTTATTCAATAATTAAAATATAAAAATAAAAAAGAAAAAGTTAATTAACTTTTATTCATCATAAAAAAATATCAAAAAGATAATCTCCATCTAACTCTTTATCATCCTCATATAATTTTATTATTAATTCTTGCTCATTATATTCCTCAACATGTGTATGATCAATGTCTAAATAATTTCCATCTTCAGCAATCAATGTTTAAGGTTCATCATCTGCCATAGGATTAATTGGATGAATTTTCATAAGATTCTATTGAAATGTGGGTACACACGATGGCATGATTATTATGACATTCATTTTAGGAACTTCTATAACTACTTTAGCTTTTATTTTATAGATAGCCCATTAATCACCAAGATTTCTTCTTGTGGTTGGATAAGTGGTATAATACACTTGTTTTACTTACACCATAAGCATGAATGGCTCGTACTTCTAATAATATTTTTTATTTGCACATCCATAAGGTTGTACTGATGATGAATTCTAGTACCTAAATTTTGGATAAGATTAGACCATTCACACCTAAACAACATTCTCCGCTTAATTAGTAAACTAGGGTACTCCAATTATAGATTTTCAGCCAACCAACCAACCATAAAAGTCTGTATTAGATGCACTATAGTTAAACCCTTTAATGCATACATCATTGTTCATTGTATCTCTATTTGAACCATGTTTTAAAGTGTGAAATTTGTATCCATTTACGTAATATATATGATACGTCTATAAACTTCATAATGGCACTCTTGCAAGATCTTTTATTTATTTATTAGAGATGTTTTTATGGCAAATTATGAGCCTAGTAAAAAAATTGAAGGGAAAAATTTATTATTAAACTATCATAGTTTGGCAAGTTATTTAAAGGACAGATAAAAAATTATTTACTGACATATTTTCAAACCAAGATGCAAAATATTGGTTAAGCTTAGCATTAATCTCAGAATCATTAATATGCAGTTGACTTTACCTTAATTCTTTAGCATAAATTCTATAAAACAAGACGGAAGTAACATTGAATATTACATATCATGATAACCAAAAAGCATATGTAAACTAAAATTAAATCTTACTGAATATATGGTTTAACTTCCTCACAATTCGATAAGATATATGTGTGAGCAACATGATACTCCTTGTCATCTAAAAAAATATTAATTTCACTTGACCATATGATCGACCTGTAGTTTTGAAAATGGAAAGCATACCTTCCTATTAGGGTCCTCCATCCATACCATAATCATAATTTTGTGACATTTTTCGAAGCCTAGTATAAACTTATGGCCCGAAGTAGTGCACACATTGAAGTTTGGATTAATGCTAATTTTATTTTTTTACAAGTTTTTAAAAATTAATTATATAATCTACTTAATTGAATATAAAATGTACATATATTTAACGTACTCGTAATCGAAGGATGCAGCTGAAAAGGCTATAGTGAGGATGATCATAAAGGGTAATATACTTGCCATTGAAGAGAGGAGATCACCACTTGTAATAACACAATTTTAATTAATATTACATTTATTAGTACTATTAAGATTATTTAGTGTATACTTCATAATATTGCATTTGTTAGTACTATATAATAATATTAACTTACTTCATAATATTAAGATTATTTAGCATATACTTCATAATATTGCATTTATTAGTCCTATATAATAATATTAAGATATCAAGAAATTATATATTTAAAGTTCCATTTTTATTCGGATATTCATTTTATAATATTCAAATTATACATGATTAATTTCAAAAAGTTCATTTCCAGCCTATTTTTATGTTAAATTATTAATATTGTCAAATTTTTAAAACTTATCTTTTAAAAATGAAAATTAATAATCATAGAAAAATTCAAAGTCAATTTCTACATTAGCAATGAAAATTTAAATCCATTTTTAATTTACAAATGGAATTCTAGTTCATTTCTAATTTAGAAGTGGAATTCTAATTCGTTTCAATATAAATGGAATCCTAATCCATTTCAAAAATTAGAAATGGAATCCTAATTCTTTTCAAAATTTAGAAATGGAATCCTATTCCGTTTCTAAACTTCAAAACAAAATTGTAATCTATTTCTAAATTTAGAAATGGAAGCCTAATCCATTTCTACAATTAGAAATGAAATTCTAATCCATTTCCAAATTCCATTTCTAAATTTAGAATTTCATTTCTAAATGCAGAAATAAAAGCCTATTCTGTGTCTAAATTTATAAACGGAAGCCTAGTCCATTTCTAAACTTTAGAAACAAAATTGCAATCCGTTTCTGATGCTCAACTATATTCGTTTAACAACCAACAACCAAATAAAATAATAAAATAATTATAAATGCATATAAAAATTTTGTAACAAAGTAATATATATATATATATATATATACACACACACATACACACACACATATAATTAGTACTATATAATAATATTATGACACCAAGGTATTATATATTTTTAAAACCCATTTTCATTCAACTAAATTATAATTCATTAATTTCATAAAATCATTTTCAGCCTATTTTTATGTTATATTTGTCAATATTATCAAATTTTTAAAACTTATTTTTTTAAAAATGAAATTTAATAATTATAGAAAAAAACTCAAAGTCAATTTCAACATTAACAATGAAAATTTTAATCTATTTCTAAATTTAGAAATGGAATGATAATAGTTCATTTTTATTTTAGAAATAAAATCTTAATCCATTTCTAAAGTTAGAAACAAAATCCTAATATGTTGCTAAATAAAGATAGTATAATTTCGTTTCTATTTAGAAACAAAATTTTGCATAGCTAAAAATCCAAATATCGCTACAAATTTGCATTTCATCACTAAATAGGTGGAATAATTTAATTTCTAAATAGAAATGGAAATTTCTATAGCTAAATGTCCAAATGTAGTTACGGATTTATGTTCCATCGCTAAACAGAGACAAAATAATTTCATTTATGTTTAGAAACGGAAATTTTCATAGCTAATTGTCCAAGTATAGCTACAAATTTATACTTCATCACTAAATAAAGATGAAATAATTCCATTTCTATTTAGAAACATAATTTCTATAGTTAAATGTCCAAATATAGCTATAAATAAGGCTGTGACGGGTCCGGGTTCTAGAGAACCCGAATTGCTTTTCTTCAACCAAATCGTCCTCAAATTTTTTTGGAGTGGGTTTGGAGATCATTATTTCTCTGAATTGAGAATCAAATTGAACCATCCCGAACTATACTGAACCAAAATTCGAACCGATAGTGTGTATATATATACGCTAATAATAATAATAATAATAATAATAATAATAATAATAATAATAAAATTGATAAGTAATGCATGATAACATTAGAAATATGAAATTATGTGTTACAAATAAAATTAGTACCACTTTAATAATAAATTATATTTAAATAATATATTTTAGATAATCTATTATTAAATTTTAACTTATCATATAATATTTGACATTTTAAATATCAATTAATTGTTTGAAATAAATGCATTTATCAATTGAAAATTTTTTATAGTTAATTTTCAATATTGCTTTAATCATAAAATAAACTTTAAATTTAAAAATAAAATTTGTATAGTAAAACTTATAGTTATTTTATTTTATATGTTTAAATTATAAAATTATTAAAATATAACTATTAATATACAACTTAAAAAGGAAATTTATAAAAAACTACTATTATTAAAGATAATATATGTATTATCATATAAATATATATTTCTTCATTATTACGAATTTGTTAAATACCAATTTTAAATATATAAACTTAATATTAATATACATCTCTGAATTTTCGTTGTGCTCTGAATTGATTTGAATTCTTCATTTGCTCTAAATCTCCACTCCAAATTGCTCCAAAAATTCGAGACGGAGATCAAAAATTTCAGAGTCGGATTTGGAGAGTTATTTTTTGAATTCTTTGACTTTTCGGGTTAGGTTTGGAGAATTTGCATTTTCCAAATTACTCCAACCTATGCACAACCCTAGCTATGGATTTGTATTCCATAACTAAATAGAGACAGAATCATTCCATTTCTATCTATAAACAAAATTTCTATAGCTAGTTGTCCAACTATAGATATAAATTTGTATTCTATCACTACATAGAGAAAGAATAATTTTGTTTCTAGTTAGACACGAAAATTTCCACCACTAAATGTGTAAATATAGCTATGGATTTATATTCTGTCGAGGAATAATTTTGTTTCTAATTAAAAACGGGAATTTGAGTAGCTAAATTTCCAAATATAGCTACGGATTTCTATTCTGTCGCTAAGTAGAGATAGAATAATTCCATTTTTATTTAGCAACGGATATATAGCTACAAATTTATATTTTGTTGCTACATAGAGACAGAATAATTTTGTTTCCTTTTAGATACGGAAGTTTGCATCACTAAATGTCCAAATATAGCTATGGATTTCTATTTCGTCGCTAAATAGAGATGGAATAATTTATTTCTATTTAGAAACAAAAATTTCTATTGCTAAATCTCTAGATATAGTTACGAATTTATATTCTATCGCTATATAAAGACAAAATAATTATGTTTCTATTTAGAAATAGATTTCCATAGCTGAAGGCCACCCTATTTTACATGCCAATGTTCTGGCCATAAATTTACGAAAAAAAATTTATCTGTTTCAATTTTCGTCTCTATTTATGTTGCTATTAGCAACAGATTTTATTTCCCTTTCTAAATTTTGTAGCAATTTTAATTTTCTGTTTCAATTCTATTTCTAAATTTTAAAACAGAAATTTGTGTTTCTATTTTCCATTTCAATATCGTTATTTTCTTATAGTGATATAATTAATATAGATTGAGAAGAGTGACATCCTCTATAAAAATAATAAGACATATCTCAATAAATTATACGACCATTATAATTTATTACTAGATTAATATCTTATATAACTTGATAATTATGTATTGTCACGACAATAAAAATTTGGAAATTATATTATTATTGAGTCATGTCATAGAATAAATATATCATTTTTCACTTACAAAAGTTTAGTGAAACCATATATTTATATTGACATTCATATTTATTAGGAATTATTTTCAAAAAAATTTTGGTAAATTAGGAGGTTATATGACCTTAGCATCAATAGATTATATGATACATGGCAGTTCTCTCCTCTTAAATCAATGACAGTAAGAATTAAATCATGCACTTCATTATGCTTTTAGAGAGAAGTTACCACTTAACTACTCCCTCACTAGCATTGTCAAAAATTTTTTTACCAACAATTCACAATATAATTGAAATGTTAAATATATTTTTTGACTTTAAAATTTTAACCCTGCACTAATTTTGTATTCTATGTAAAAAGTTATTGTCACATACAATATTTTTATTTTATTTATTATTTATATACCTTAGATTAATTATGATATATTTTTGCCTTATATAAATTTATTAGTTAAAAGAAAAAATATCTCTTGTAATTATTTATACATTATAAAATTAATTATATATATTTAAGATATATAACAAAATATATTATTTGTTTTAAATTTCAATAATATAACAAAATTAATTATTATTTGTTTAATTAGAGAACTTTTTTGTCATAAGTAAATACAAGTACAAGTCAGTTAAATAAAACACACACAGAGTAATAATTGGTCCCTTTAATAGTAATAAAACACATTAAAGTGTCTATAAATGGTGGAGTTTAGTGCATGCCCAAGTATCTTGTGACCACAACACTAGTTGAGCTAAGGGCTCTAGGGAACACACTACTATATCACAAAAAAGTAGTATGAAGATGTGGAGTTGCCACCCAAGATAATAACTGTCATGACCCAAAACAGGGGGCCATGATCGATGCTAGGGAACAGGAATTCTTTCGAATCCAGAACCCATAGCAAGCCTTAAAAATAAAAGCATGCAATATAATAAAATAAATAAAACATTATACAGCGGAATTAAATCTCGAATTTAAAAGTAATAATTCCTCAACACATTTAATAACATAAAATCCATCTCATATAACATAAAATCTTTCAATACAAATTTTCGGTTCAAACTTTTGAAATTTAAATCTCATACATATATAATAAATATAGCTTACTGAAACAACTACTGCAGTGTCTAGAATACAAAATAAAACTTAAGTAAGCAGTTTACACAATAAGGCCGGGGCGGAAGAAATCCGACATATAGACCTATTACTGAGGTCTGAGGATAAAGACTCTCCTGAAAAATATCAACAGAGGGGAGTCAGACCTCACTGAGTGAATTGTTATAATATATATACATGCATAAACAGAATATATAATAAATATATACAGGTATATGCACACAGATGCTGAAATCACTTTATATAATACTGAAAAATATCCATTTATGAAGGATCAAATAGAACCCTAAATGATCACAACCTCAAATAGTATTAGACAACACTCTAGCCATACAGGCTCACTTATTCCAAATAAATTCACTTATTCCATTTGGACAGTAGACTGGCCCCGAGACACTAAGTCAACCGAGCTCCAGCAATCACACTCTCAAATCACATCTCACATCAAATCAATCCAGTCATAATCCACAAATAGGTTAGTAATTCAACCTACAATCTATCATCGTACCGGTACGTACTTGGTCCTAGTGCTGCCCACTAGGTAGCACGTTCTATTGATATCCTTCATTTAAAATAAACTCATATATTCATAAAATAAATGATGCATGACATTAATTTAAATGGCAATATAATCCATATATATACTAGAAGTATACCAAAAATAAACCAAGTATATTTCAAGTATATATATGTCAAACAAATTCAGTTCAATTATAAAATAAACAAAAAATAAACCATATATATACTTAAAAAGAACTTAGGTATAAATAAAAGGTAAAACATGCATTTTATTCAAGATATATAAAAAATATACTAAAAGTATACCTAAAATATACTTAAGTGTTTATTAAATCATTTATGCATAATTCATACAATTAAATATACATTTCTAGAAACATGCAACCTAAATACACGTATATATAAAATAACAACTCACAGTTGTGCGCTCTACGAGACAAGTCCGACGGGCTTGGTCCACTAGGCCTCAGTCTCGACGCAACTAAACAAATAAAATATTAACACGAAATTAGAATAAATCTAACTTAATTTCTAGAAACTCGATCTAGAATTTTAGACACAGACAAAGAATAGGAATTTGACTGAATGTCACATTTTACGAGAATTCTACAAAAAATTTGGCAGAACCTCCCCTGTAAAACGGACATCTCTCTACTTAAAAAGTAGAGCCGATCTTGTAAGAAAACACACTTCGAATACAAATATCCACATCACTCCTCGGTTGGATTCCCAAACTACAATTCCATCGACCGAGGTTCACAATTTGCAAGATATACACATAATACATAAAATTTTCAAAAATACCAAAAATACCCTTTATATACCAAAATATTGCAATTTAGATATTTAAACACTAAAAATAATTATTTTACCGATTTTTAGTTAAAAACCCTAATATTAATATTATATTATTAAAAATCAATAATTCTCAATAAATTCACAAATATTAACAGAAATTCATTTAATAAATCCAAATTACTTAATTAGCCCAAAAACATATTAAAAATCACTAAAAACTCATTTATTTACAAAAATAGTATATTATATATAATTTAAAAATAAATTTTGAAAAATAGTTTTAATTAGTTAAAAATAGGAAATAATTTGTAAAAATCATTTTTATACCTCAAATAATTATTAAAACCAATTAAACTTAATATTCAACTAATATTACTACCAAATTACCAAAATACCCCTAATATATAATAATTCACATAATATACAATAATTATTCAAAAATTCACTAAAAATTATATAATTTCTCTAGAATTATTTTCTCAACATATAATTTAATAAAATTAATAATTATACTCAATTAACCAATTAATTTTAACAAAATACACATTTAACCTAAATTTCCAAAATTCACATAAACTAAATAAAATTATATTAATTACACAAAAATCATAAAAATTATAAATTAAATTCTAAAATTAATTTCAACCTCTATAAACACCAAAAATCACAATTTCACAATTTATTTAATTAATTTACAAAAATTAGAAAATATTAATAAAATAATAAAAAAATTCACAAAAATTAAAATAAATTCCAAAAATTCCAGGATGTAGATTAAGCTAAGAGAAGCAACTTTTATGAAGGAATTAAGCTTGAATATCAAAGATCGAAGTTCAAAAAAATCAAGAAACTAAGATGGCCGAAATTGAAATCAAGCTCAAATCCTTACCAAATCGAGTTTTCAAGCTAAAGGAAGCTTGGAATCGGCTTCTATGGAGTTCCAGGAGCTCAATGGCACCGGAATCACCAGATTTGATGATTGAAAAGTGGTTGAATGAAGGAGAGTTAATTTTCGGCTATTTTCGACTTTACAGGTTATAGATAGCGCCGAAGAAGCTGTCAGAGGCGGTGAAGTTGCTAGAGATGATGGTGGCACGCCGGTAAGCACTCTGACGGCTTGGGATCGGACGGTGAGGGAGGGGAACTCGGTTTGGTCAGGGAAGAAAATGATGAAGGTAATGTTTTAATGTATGTATGTATATATATATATATATATATATATATATATATATATAACATAACTTATATTATATACACTTTAAACACACACCACACAAATATATATTATATACATTTATATACATATACATACACACATATATATAATAATAAAAATTATAATATATTTATATATAGTTTAAATATTAAACCCTAGTAATCATAATAATATATACATATATGCATGTATGTGTATATATTAATATACAAAATTTTAATTAAGCATGAAACCATGCAATTTAATAAAATGAACTAACATTAATAAATAAATTATTATTTAGATATTATTTTCAAAAATAATAGGTGTCGAGAAAATTTTTACGTAGAAAACTTTAAATAATTTAAAATAACATGAATTATTAACAAAATAATTAAATAGTCAAATATATATATTAAAATTATTAATACTGCATATCCCGATACAGTATAAAAATATTTAAAAACATCAAGTTATTACAATAACTAGGAAAAAATAAGGGTGGTGATAACTCGATTCTCTAAAAGGAAGTTAGCACCACAACCAGATATTCTAGGTATGGAATACTAACTTGTTTTAGTTTTGCGTTCATTTAAAATTAGTTTATGAATTACTATCATATTCTCTTATTATATGCAATTTCATTTCAAACCCTTATTTTAATATACACTCTGAGCAACTGGTCTCATGAAAAAACATATAAAAACTGCATTCATACAAGGCAGAATGTCCTTAAATTATTCTAATCTACATTTGGTTTAATTAAATGAGCTAAATCTATATTTTTATTTTACAAGTGAATTGGAACTAGAGGTGGGCTTACATTTTAATTAATTAATGAGTCTAAGTCTATTTGTTTTAATTTTAAAGAAAATTAGGCCTTTGCTTATTGATTTTATGGAAATGAATTGGATAGAATTAGTGGGTATAGTTCTAATTAATTTGAAATTAAATGAAGTGATCTTGAATCTATTTATTTTAAAAGAAATGCTTTAATGGACTGAGCTAAATTTAAGTTAATTTTAATTAAGCTAAAACTGGGCCTAAATTTATTTTAAGGTAATTAAACCTAAAAACCAATTTTTATAGGCTTGTTAATGGTGAATTTAATATAAACGTGGGCTTGAAGCCTAAAAAAAGTAAAAAGAAAATGAAAGCCCAAGTAGAAAATAAATAAAATAAACATACAAACATTGATATTGATTATAACCTTAATTTTTACATGCCACCTAATTAGCTACTGTCATCATTGATTTTAATTAAGGTTTACCAAGTAAACTTAATTTTACTAATTGATTTTAAAAGTGCAAAAAAATAAAGGTTTCACTATTTCCCACTACAAAAGCTATTATAAGTTCTATGTACAAAAATTAAAAATAATTAAAACAACCCAATAAGCCAAAAAAAAATCAAACAATATAGAATTAAAAAATATTAATACAACCCAATAAATAAAAAAATAAAACAACACAACACAAAAAAAGAACATAGAATTAACAAAATGAATAAAAGCCTAAACTACGTGATTCAACATGGCTTTAATCTATGACACTCCATGGATCTTCATGGATTTGTTCTTAGTTCAATTACATCTCCACCATATTCCCACCATGATTGTCACAGGAAGGAAAACACACAAAAAGCAAAGAAAATTATTATAATAAACCTAAAATAAATAAAAAAGTAAATCAAAAGAAGAAAGAGAAGAATAAAAGGATGAAATGTGATGCATTTTGATTGCTCCTCAAAGTTGTGTATTTGTTGACCATGTGAATGAGTCTATCAATTGATCTTATTTCTCAAACTTGATTGTGTCTTTTAAGTTCTCAAGAGAAAAGAACATAAAAAAGCTAAAGAAAATATTTTTTTAAAAGCTTTTTCTCTCTTTTTTGCTCTCTATGATTTTTTTTTCACCACCGATAGAAGAAGTAGAAGACCCCCTTATGTTAAAACTATGTACTATTAATAAACCAGGAGGCTAACCTTTTGTGATTATCGGAGATAAATATTTTATTTTTAAAATTTTATTTACAAAATAACCTTATAATTCAAGATTTATCAAGATAATTTTTTCTTTCTTAAAATTATTTATTTTTTTAACCAATCAAAATTAAGATAAATATTTTTGAGAAATAAAAAACAAATGACAGAATCCGTGCAATTTTAATCAGAATTATGTATTTCCAGTTGAAAATGCATAATTCCAATCAGAATTATAAAAAATGTATAATTTCGATTGGAATTGTGCATTTCCGAATGAAAATATGTAATTTCAATTAGAATTACTTAACTTTGATTGGTGACAGACCTTAATATGTAATACTTTTAATTATGAAATGACCCTTAAAAGACTCAAAACTTTACAATTAGGTCCCTAAAAAAAGATTACAATTAGGTCCTTAAAAATGCAATTAAGCTTTAAGATTAAAAGATCAAAATCCATTGACCTATTTTGATTAAATTTCATCATTGGATCCTCGTTGCATCCACACTCAACTCATTCTGAAATTGGGTGCTTATAGTTACCCCCCTTTTTAGTTATTTGCTTGACAAATTGCATCAACGCAAATAAGCACACAATTTCGAAAATAAAGAGTTACGATACTTACCTATGTATTATGATGCTCTTTGTATATGATTGTCTGTAAACTCATGTTAAATGTTTTAGCTATTATACAACATCAAACAAAGTTTCACTATATTTCCTATCTAACGTGAAATTTTATTACATTCTCTATGGGATGTTTAGCGCATTATGATGTTATAACTATAATGTAGTGTCTAACTCATTGCATTATATTTCCTATGGAACGTCTAGTGACTATGATTGTGAATTTCACTATATTCCCTATGGGATGTTTAGTGATGTGATGCTATAACTACAGTGTAGTGTCTAACTAATTGCACTATATTTCCTATGGAATGTCTAGTGACTGTGATTGCGAGTTTTACTATATTTCCTATGGGACGTTTAGTGATGTGATGCTATAACTACTATGTAATGTCTAACTTATTATGATCATGCTATAGGTCCTATAAATCATCCAAAAAGAGATTTTGAACTTTTGTTATAACTACTGTGTAGTATCTAACAAAATGAATTTGAAATTATATTATAGCTACTGTGTAGCATATAACAAAGTGCACTATACTTTCTATGAAACATCTAGTGAATAATGTTTGAAAATGTGTTATAGGTCCTATAAAGTGTCTAGAAAAAATGAATTTGAAAGTGTGCTATAACTACTATGTACTGTCTAGCAAGTAGTGTCTAGCAAAAACTAAATTTAAAATGCTATAACTTCTATATAGTGTCTGGCGAATTGGATTACAAGTGTGCTATAACTATTGTATAGTGTCTAGTAAGATAAGTTATGATGTCAAGCAAAATGTGCTATATAACCAATATGTGATGTTAGGAAAAATGTGTCGTGTGACCAATATGTGGTGTTAGGCAAAATGTACCATATGACCAATATGTGGTGCTAGAAAAAATGTGATATATGTCCAAAATTTAATGCTAAGAAAAATGTGCTATATGACCAAAATGTGGTGCTGATTTCATAATGTAGACTTTGTGCTATTATAACCCGTAATTACTTGTAATTTTTTTTATTAGATGTAACCATTGCTCGTACTTTGCTACAATCCTTTCATTACTCACCTTTGATGCTATAGTCTAAAACTACTTGCACTTTTTAATCTTTGGTTATTTGATTTGAATGCTTAAATTCTTTATGTTAACTAATTGAAATGACTGACTTTGAATTTTTATGTTGATTACTTTGAATTTCTCTACTAACTGCTTTGATCAGCTACCTTCATTGCTCGCTGACCTTAACTAACTTAATAGTGCTAGTGCTAACTCTATATATTGGGTGTATATCCTTTTGAATTAGTAATTTATGAAGAATTTTGAATTTAGTTTCATTATAATGATCATACAAAAAGTACATTATATTTGAGCAAATTCATTAATTTATCACAAGGTAATGTGCATTCAATGAATCTCACTACTTTTGATTGTTTGACCATCATTTATTTGCTATTCACAAAGTTAGAGGTATCATTAACCATCTTATACTGAGAGAATAATTTTTATCAAGTGAAGAGTTGACTTTGACACTAAATTCATAGAGAATTTGCTAAATAAAACTCATAAGATTTTAACATAAACGGATTGAATTCTGAGTATCAAAATAAGTGTTTGCCATGTGGGGTGATATTCCGATGAGCAATTGGAATTTGCAATCTTGCCTATTCCTATTATTGTATTGGTTCCTTTATCATTCCTCATCCTCTTTTTATTTTTCCTTATACAAAATACTATAAGTTAGTTAAGTTTGTTTAGAGGTAAAGAAATTTTATTAGAATGCAATGCTATTCTTTTGCACTTTTCCTTTTTTATTATGGGGATAATGTCTTTGATCACAAAGGTTATAATACTCCACCATTAAGGTTATGGCTTATGGCTTAGTTTGTCTTTCTATCACTTTTAAAGGGCTCTATTACTCTTCCTAACATCTCTTGCAATTAGCAATTATAGGTCTTATTTCATAATTATAGAAGTTTTCAGAGTCCATTTTTTTTTCAAATGTAATATTCCCTTTTTAAGGCTAACACCTATATCGCTGGTATAATGGACCTTCTTATCAGGAGTCACGAGGTGTTTCAAGGATTTAATGCTTTGTCTTGAGCATTCTTGTGACTATTATAGGTGCATTCAAGACTATCTTTTGCCTTTATAATTTATGGGAGTATGTTCCCCTTTTGTTGAGGCTCTAAGTGATATTCCAAATGATGCTCTAGATAAGGCTATAGAGATAGATGTTAAGTCTTAAAAAGCCTAAGCCTCCTAAGGTTATGTAGGATGAGGCTTCTACAAGTACTATCATTAGTGTTATCTCCTTATTGGATAGGCCCATAAAGCATCAAGTTCATCTTGATAACCTTACTCTTCTCCTTTAGATGCCTAACATTTGAATACTTTGACTACTTTTTTGCACTTTTACAATATTAATTTTGAATATTAGTAATAGAGTATTTGTACAATCTTATATGGGCTCAAATATTATTATTACGCAAAGCAAGTATTTCATAATAGATGTATGCAAGTGTATTCATGCTATGCATGATCCTAATAGGTCCTTTGTGGAGTAAAGTTATACTCATAGCTCGAAGTGTGAGAACAAAGTGCTTCATCAACAACTTGTAGATTTGAGCATTAAATGCTTTGAGTTTAGTACCTCTAATGTTAATGATTTTGATATAGTTTATCTAATAGATGACCAAGCTGAAGAGTGGAGTCCATGGCATAATGCTGGAACTCATGATTAACTGATGCACTATTGAACTTTTCTTTTACTTCTACTTAATAACTATTGCATTTATATGCTTGTAGTTTTTTCTCCTTTCTACCCCCAAAACCTTTGTAGTTACTCTTATGCTTTAGTGTCTTCTCTTTATTTTTAAATGAAGAATTTCTATTTTGCCCCTAACTTCCCCCAGAGCTACATTTTGCTCTCAGTTTTATTCTAAATTCATCCATGCTATTTTGGTAGTCTCTTTGTTTATCATATCTCTATTATCAATTTGATCATCCCTATTTTTTCATCATCACTGTTACTATTGATTTTAAAAGCTTTCCTATGAGTCAAGATTCCTTAGCCAATGAAAGCATTTGTAGCTTTGAAGACTTTTGAGCAAAATATGGGGTTTAATATTGATGCTATGATTAGTGAAAGCTACAAAGCATGAGTTGAATGCAAGTTACTGAACCATTTGGATTCTATAGATATAAGAGAACACTAGAAAAAATTATAAAGGGGTGACAAGAAGAGAAAATATAACTAGAATAGTGATCTCATTACTCTCATTATTTAGCTTTCATTATATTGTATTTTCCATTCAGATACTTATAACTATGATAAAAACCAATATGCAATGTTTAAATAAAATTTCAAATTCAATTTTATTCATTCATTAGGGAAAAAATTAGTACATTCATTAATCACATGATACAACTCCTATTATCAGTTAGTTTTTTTAGATTTTTTGACTGAATATTTTTCTCTCATTTTTATTTCTCCAATTTTGTCCAGCTAGCTTTTTATAAGTATTCTAATTAGTAGGATCCTTTTTATTTTCTTTCTTTCTTTTTCTTTTACCCTAAACTTTTTCTCTCTTCAGAAGTTATATCATGTGATATATGAATGTTTTTTAAATTTTCATTTGTGCCCATGCTGAATGAATTTAATTGAATTGAATTTTATGACAAACATGTAGATACGATCAATATCCCAATGCATAGTACTATCAGGATGTACATTATATAAGTAAGCATGATTAGAATTCATATCATTGATCAATAAAACCAAAGTTCTAAAGAAACTAAAATGTTATTCAAAGAAAACAATAAGAAAATTATTTTTTATTCTACATACTAGGGATGCTAAGTATCATGGTGGCTCTCCTTCAAGTGGCAGACAAAGTAGCCCCTCGATGACCATGGTTCCCATCCTTCAGCAACCTGCCTTATCACTCCATCTTTGTTGTCTTGCATTAAGTTCTCGATAATATGCTCCTTGAAGATCTCAAACTCAGGAACATCGACATTAGCCACATTGTTAGGTTCCTTTATGCCAAGGTAGAATTTTCCTTCCCCTTCTTTAGCAAAGCTCTCCTTCAGTGGTTTCACTTTTTATGGGAATAACTTCCTGTTAATTGATCCGATCTCTTTATAGCCCAATCCCCTTGTACCCTTTTAGCTCTTAAAGTCTAGAAGCTCTGGGTTTCCTTATTGCTTCTTTCCTAGTCCTTGTCTAGGTTAACAATTTTTAATCATCCTAGTAACCTTTGGATCCATTTTGGTTCCATTAAAGATCTCAGCTACTTGGAAATTAGAAGGAGTAATTACTTGCTTCTGACTATCTAGTATTTCTGACACTAACTTATTTACACTGGCATCTATAGTTATAACTTCTCCTCTATAAGGGAACTTCACCTTTTGATGCATAATTAACGGTACTCCTCCTAGGACATGAAACCAAGGTCTGCCTAAAAGTAAGGCATAAGTGTTAGGGATGTCCAATATAGTAAAATCTATTATTGATTGAATAAGTCCGATTTTCACAAAGAGCTTAGAATGTTCCCTTTACACTCCTTATAGTATCATTATAAGCTTTGATTATTATATCTAAATTTGTCAAGTCATTTACTTTCATACCTAAATTAGGTAGGATTCGCAATGGATAAATGTTGATTATAGAACCATTATCTACCAACATATAGTTGGTCCTTTTCCTTCTCATTTCAGCTAGGATAAACAATGCCTTGTTATGATTTCTTCCTTCCAAAGGAAAATCTTCATCTACAAAAGTTATCACACCATGCTTCTTTTCTATCACTTTTGCTATTATAGCCTCAGGTGTATGTCACGACTCAAACCGAGGAGTCATGACTAGTGCTAAGGAACGGGAATTACTATAATATGGAACTCATAGCAAGCCTTAAAAATATAAACTTGTAGAAACCGCAATAAAAAAATACTAAGGAATTAAAAAAACTTTAAATCATATTAAAGAAATTCTCACATTATATAATAAAATATAACAATACAATATCTTTCAAATGCAAATCTCTATTATAAAATAATACTAAACACTACAACACTTGAGTACTACTACTGCAACTTCTATAATATGAATAAAAATTTAGATAATAAAAATTACATAATTTAGGCAAGACTGAAGGAGACCCACGAAGGGGTCTACTATTGAGATCTAATGAAGTACAATGTCTTGAAAAAAATATTGAGGGGGTGAGACCTCACTGAGTGAATTATTATAATATATATACATGCAACCTAAAGTCATATACAATCAAGCATCAGTATAATAATAATAATAATAATAATAATAATAATAATAATAATATATATATATATATATATATATATATATATATATATACACACACACACACACATATCATACAAATGCTAAAATTCACTTTTATATAATAATAGATGCATAAAAATTTATTTTGGGTGAAGGATCGGAATAGAACCCTAAAATATTTCTCAACCTCAATCACTGAACCTCACTAGCCAACATGCTCACTTAATTCCAAAATATTTCTCTTTTTCACTTTTGGGCAAAAGACTGGCCCTGAGACACTAAGTCAACCGAGCTCTTCTAGTCCCATTGTTGGCATGATTGGCCTCAAGACACAAGGTCAACAAAGCTCCCGCAATCACACCACTCTTTCACCATAATCATAATAATCAATTATTCAAATCTTACATCAAATATCTCATAATATCAACCATAAAATCTAATGCAGTGGTGCACACACAGTCCTAATGTAGCCCACTAGGTAGCACGTTCTACTACTATCCTTTAAATAAATCTTATAATTATTAAAAATAATGAATTGCTTAATTTAAACATAGTAGCATCCATTTTCAAGGCAATATACCAAAGATATACCAAAACATAGATATAATCATTTAATAAAATAAATCATACTTATATTTACATTATTAAAATATGGATGCTCACAAATATTTATTCTACATGCAATGCATATATATGATAATAACTCATAGTACTACTGCGCTTCGCTGTTCTGGTTCGGCTAGCCCGGTGTGATCGGCTTAGCTCACGGTACAGCTAAAGAAAAATAATATATTATTATTATTATAAAATTCCTAATTTAATAAATTCTAAAATTTCTAAGAATGACTCAATCTAAACATGACTCGACCAAAATTTTAAAACTAGACTCGGACCGATTGTCACATCTTATGGGAAATCCACCGAAAATTTGATAGAGTTTTCCTTGTAAAACGGACGTATCTCTACCAGAAGTAGAATCAATCCTGCATAGAAAATACACTTCTATAAAACATAAGTTCAACTGCTCAGGTTGGGCCCCCGAACTACTCCTAATGCCCAACAGAGCCGCAACAATCCATAAATATATATAAAAAAATTATAATTTCAAATAATTCACCCAAAAATCATAAAAATCTGTATAAAAATATAATAACTTCTCAAATCACCAAAATGTCTCATAAATATATTTAAAAACTTTATTTTCCAACTAAATAATAAAATTTTAGCTTTTAAATAATATTTGCTAATAAGATTCATAAATGGAATAAAATTTTCATTTTACAATTAAATTAGCATAAATTGCAAATAATTATTAAAATCACTATTTAACATCATAAAAATACCCATTTAAGCACAAAAATAATAAATAAATTTATTATTCACATATTATTCCAAAATTACACAAATTAACTAATAAATGGGAAATACTATTAAAAATTAATTTTTATACTTTTATTAATCCATAAATAGTTTAAAACAAAATAATTAACAACAATTCCAATTAAAATCAAATAATTTACTAACTTCCAAAAATATATATGTAGACATAAACTATCAAAATTCAATCAAATACCACAATAAATAAACTAATAATAAATACCATTAATTCATCCAAAAGTATAAAAATCTCATTTAAATAATAAGTGTCAATATTTCAACCAAAATTATAAAAATCTCATTTAAATATCAAAATCAACTTATTTATATAATAAAAGTATAAAAATATTTATTTTCCAAATTAAATAATAAAATTTCAAATATAGGTAAATAATATTAATTAAACCCATTCTTTTAAGTATTCTAAATTAAATAGCATTTAATTACCAATAATCAATTAAATTATTAAATTATCAAATTAAAAAATTAAAACTCATTTAAGTTCAAAATTAATAATTAATATTATTATTTGGATATAATTCCAAAAATTAATATTAAATAGCTAAAATAGTAATCCATTTATAAAAATTATTTTCATACCAACTATTATTCAAAAATTATCTAAAACACAATAATTACAAATAATTTCAATTAAAATATAAAATTTACTCCTTTATATTAATTTCTCCAAAAATTCTATTTTTTACATAAACATTCAACAATTCGTAATAAAAATTAGATATGTAATTTAAATAAACTTTATTCACGAAACTTGCTCTAAGTAATATATAGAATTTAATAAAAATAAGAAAATTTATAGCCCTAGGATTGTGTGAACAGTAACTAAACCCGAAAATACGTATTTTTTTATAATTTCAAAAAAATAAATAAATATAATATTTAGGTAAATCTTAGCTCAAAAATCAATTTGCTAACTAATTCAACAAGAAAAATCAAATTAAATATATTGACATAAATATAAAATCGAATTTTCGGAGTCCTTACCGGTCAATTTACTTAAAACTAACTATGTATTATTGATACTCGTAGCGTGAGTTTCAAAACGAGCATAACCTCGATCAGTTTCTTTGCCAACAACCAGACTGCACTGTTCACACAGTGCTATCCTGCACTGTGCCACTACTACTTGCTGCTGTTGTCTGCTGCTACTAGTGGATGTCCAATGAGCACATGGTGGCATGATGGTGGTGCGTTGGGTGGTTTATTTTTGTAGAGAAGAAAAGAAAAGAAAGATAAGAAGGAGAAAGAAATAAAAAGAAAAAGGGGAGAGGAGAATACTGCATGTTTTGACAAAAAATTATTTTTTTAATTAAAAGAAGTATATCTATATATATATATATATATATATATATATATATATACATGTATTTATTTAACACCACAAATAATAATAATAATCAAATAAATAATCAATTCTTAATTATCACTACTTAATCCCTAAATTAATATTAATGATATTAAATAATAAATAACAATAAAATTTAACTTAAATCTTTAATTTAACAATAATTATCAATTTATAATAAAATAAATAATAACTTTCAAAATAAAATTTAATCTTATCAATAATCAAATGCTACGATTTATTAAAATAAATAATTAGAATAATAATAAAATAAAAATATTAAAATAATCAATAATAAAAATATTTACTAACACTACATATCCAAAAATTAATTTAATAATTTATAAAAGTATCAGGTCATAACAATCTTCCCTCCTTACAAAAATTTGTTCTCGAATTTCGAATGAAAGAACAAAATACAAGAATTCATCGAGGAAAAAGATAAGGGTATGTTGTTCGCATCTCAGCTTCTATCTCTCACATGTACTCTTCTGAGTTATTGTTCCTCCACAACACTTTGACCATCGAAATCTATTTCGAACATAGCTGATGAACTTGAGAATCCATAATCACTATTGGTTCTTCCTCATACGTCAGATCTTCGTTCACTTCCACACTCTGGGGTTGTAACACGTGTGAAGGGTCTAAAATATACTTCCTTAGCATCGAGATATGGAACACTGGATACACTTGTGACAGATTCGGAGGCAAAGCCAACTGATATGCAACTGTGCCAACTTTCTCCAAAATCTCAAATAGTCCAATATATCTCAGTACTAATTTTTCCTTTTGCCAAAATCGAGAGGTGAACATAGAACCTCTATCAGATACGATGGACGTAGGTACTCCATCTTGACACACAATATGCTTAACATATAGCTTGGCTAACTTGGCTACAAAAAAAGTAGCTTTAACTGGCAGGAAGTGAGCTGATTTGGTTAACCTATCCATAATTACCTAGATGAAATCATATCCATACCTTGAACGAGGTAACCCAGTCACAAAATCCATAATAATTCTCTCCTCTCCACCCTAATGTGAGCAAGACTACTTGAGGATTTTCTACTCAAGGCATTTGCTACCATATTAGCCTTGCCTGGAAGATAAAGAATATCACAGTCATAATCCTTTAAGAGTTCCAACCATCTCTTTGTCTTAAGTTTAGATCCTTTTAATGAAAAATGTACTTTAAGCTCTTATGATCTATGAAGATCTCACAAGTTACTCCATACAAGTAGGGTCTCCAAATCTTGAGAGCAAAGATCATTGTAATAATCTCTAGGTCATAAGTAGGATAATTCTATTCATGCTTCTTCAATTGCCTAGAAGCATATGCAACTACCCTACCATTCTACATAAACACACAACCTAGACCAACTCTGGAGGCATCATAATAAATAATGAACTTGTCTTCTCCATTTGGCAAAGTCAGCACTGGAGTTGTGGTTAACTTCTCCTTTAATAGATGAAAATTGTTCTCACAAGCGTCTGACCACTCAAACTTCACATTCTTCTAAGTTAGGCAGGTCATAGGTGTTGCAAACCTTAAGAAATCTTAAATGAGTCTCCTATAATACCCAGCCAAACCCAAAAAAACTATGAATCTCAATGACTGTCGGTTGTTTGGGCCACTCAAATATTGCTTCAATCTTCTACGGATCAACCTGGATACCATCTTTAGTCACCACTTGACCAAGAAATGCTACACTCTCTGTCCAAAAATTATACTTTGAGAATTTAGCATAAAGTTGATGTTCTCTCAATGTCTATAGTATTGTCCTCAAGTGATATACATGTTCCTCCATACCCTTCAAACACACTAGTATATCATTAATGAAGACTACCATAAACTAATCCATGAACGGTCTGAACACCCTATTCATTATATCCATGAAAGTAGCTGGGGCATTAGTCAATCCAAATGACATCACCAGAAACTCGTAGTGGCCATATCTAGTATGGAATGCCATTTTAGGAGCATCGGCTTCTCTGATCCGTAACTGATGATAGCCTAATCTCAAATCAATCTTGGAGAAGAATTGTGCACCCTGAAGAGAAGTGCTGGCTCTAATAAAACCCTTGTCCAACAACTCTTACAACTGCTCCTATAATTCCTTCAACTCTACAGGAGCCATTATGTAAGACAACATCAAAAAAGGAGCTGTGCCTAGGACCATATCTATACAGAATTCGATCTCTCTATAAGATGGTAAACCTGGAAACTCATCAGGAAAGATAGTAAGAAACTCATAAGCTACTGGAACATTTGTGAAAGACATCTTCTCCATTGAAGTATCCTCGACTAGTGCCAAGTATCCCTAACAACCTTTCAATATCTTCCTAGCAGTGATAGTGGAGATAAGATTTTGATATGCGAAACTCTTATCACCCATAAACTTAAATTCTTCATCACTTAAAATTATAAAAATCACATCTTTACTTCGATAATCAATCACTGCATAGTATTGAGATAACCTATACATTCCAAGGATCAAATCAAAATCCATTTACAAAATCATGTCAAGTCTATTACACCCAAAAGGAATGAATCTGTGAATAACTCTCTAAATTTCAGTCCTCAACTCGAATGTTAATATACTAAACTTAATCCTGTAACATACAATTCTACCAGACTCCACTTATACAGTATCATGTTTACAGCATGACGCGATAAATTAAAGAGTTCATGGGTATTCTTCTCAATTAATCGCTCTTCTCTTACTCTATGCAATAGCCGCCATGTGTAATTATCCCTCCTTGAAGGTGGATGGAAGTATCTTAGAATTCACTCTTTAAACTCCAACCATGTCATAGTAGTCACATAAAACTAATTTGACTTCATGTACTAATCTTATACTGCAGTCAAAACTGATAACTTCACCATCAAAGAGTATAAAAATGTTTTGTTTACATTAAACATCTTTTGATTCCTTTATCAAAGCATATTCAAAATAATTTTCATGCTTAGTTAAGTGCTACCAAGTCCTTATTAACCCTGGCTATCCTAGCCATAAATGCTGCAAATTCAAGTTCAAAGGCTGCATGTACCTTTTGTAATAACTACTTTGGCATTTGAGTTACTATTGCCTCTAACCTACTCTTATACAGGATAGGTGTAGTAGCTTCTAAAACTAGAATCACAACTTTAACTTAAAAGGCCAACTTATCAATATATATATTGTCTCTATGGTAAAAGTAGTTAGCGTTCACCTCACTTGAAAAGACACTTAAATTAATAAGATTCAAAATATGGAATATACACAAAATTGACATATCCTGAGCTCTCTGCTGAAATAAAGGTTGCATCAGCTGTACGGTCATAGGTATTCGCACTGCACCCTACAAAACTCCTGGTGTATAGGCAGCATCATTAAAACCCTAAGCCACAAGCTCCTCATTCCCATTGTCTACGGTGACCACTTGGCCCTCTAAATCCACCTTAAACCGTACGCTTAGCTGGCTGCACATAGGGTAGAACCTTATTCTTAAAAGACTCTCTGTCATCGGTCTCATCAATTGATGGAGTAACTCACGTTTGCCATAATAAAAAAAGAACAAAAGCAAAATATATAATTCAGATAATCATAAACAACAAACAAACACCTTAATAGTTATGCAAAATTTCAAAAAGCAATGAAGACTTTTTAAAGACATAGTTAAACCTAATTTACTATAGTAGTTTCAAAAAAAACACAACTTTACCAACCTAGCTCCATAATACCTAAGGTTTGATACCAACTTTGTCATGACCCAAACTGAGGAGTTATGACTGACGCTAAGGAATGAAAATTACAATAATCTGAAACCTGTAGCAAGCCTTAAAAATAGAAACTTATAGACACCGCAATATAAAAATAAGAAGGAATTAAAAAAAATTAAATCGTATTAAAGAAATTATCATATTATATAATAAAATATAATAATACAACATCTTTTAAATATAAATCTCCATTATAAAATAATACTAAACACTACAACACTCGAGTACTACTACTACAGCTTTTAGAATATGAAAAAAATTCAGATATGAAAATTACATAATCTAGCTGGGACTAAAGAAAACCGGTGAAGGGGTCTACTATTGAAGTCTAACGAAGTAGAATGTCTTGAAAAATATATTGAAGGGGGTCAAACCTCACTAAGTGAATTATTATAATATATATACATGCAACTGAATGTCATATACAATTAAGCATCAGTATAATATATATATATATATATATATATATATATATACAAATGCTAAAATGCACTTTTATATAATAATAGATGCATAAAAATTTATTTTCGGTGAAGGATCGGAGCAGAACTTTAAAATATTTCGCAACCTCAATCACTGAACCTCATTAGCCAATAGGCTCACCTAATTCTAAAATATTTCTCTTTTCCATTTTTGGATAGTAGACTGACCCCGAGACACTAAGTCAACTAAGCTCCTGCAGTCTCACTATCGGTGTAATTGGCCCCGAGACATTAGGTCAACTGAGCTCTCGCAATCACACCATTCTTTCACCATAATTACAATAATCAATTATTCAAATCTCACATCAAAATATCTTATAATATCAACCTTAAAATCTAATGCACTGGTGCACACATAGTCCTAATATAGCCCACTAGGTAGCACGTTCTACTGCTATCCTTCAAATAAATCTTATAATTATTAAAAATAATGAATTGCATAATTTAAACATGGTAGCATCCATTTTCAAAGCAATAAACCAAATATATACCAAAGATATACCAAAACATAGATATAATTATTTAATAAAATAAATTATACTTATATTTACATTATTAAAATATGGATGCTCACAAATATTTATTCTACATGCAATGCATATATATGATAATAACTCACAATATTGTTGCACTCCATTGTTTCGATTCGGCTGTCTAGGTCTGGTCAACCTAGCTCACGGTATAGCTAAAAAAAATAACATATTATTATTAGAATAAAATTCCTAATTTAATAAATTCTAAAATTTTTAAGAATGACTCGATCTAAACATGACTCAACCAAAAATAGAGCCAATCTTGCATAGAAAATATACTTCTATAACACATAAGTTCAACTACTCAGGTTGGGCCCCTGAACTACTCATAATACCCAACTGAGCCTCCTCAATCAACACACACACACACACACACACACACACACACACACACACACACACACACATATATATATATATATATATATATATATATATATATATATATATATATATATATATATATATATAATTTAAAATAATTCACCTAAAAATCTATATAAAAATATAATAACTTCTCAAATCACCAAAATGTCTCATATAAATATTAAAAAACTTTATTTTCCAACTAAATAATAAAATTTTAGCTTTTAAATAATATTTGCTAATAAGATTCATAAATGAAATAAAATTCCCATTTTATAACTAAATTAGCATAAATTGCAAATAATTATTAAAATCACTATTTAACATTATTAAAATAATAAAATACCCATTTAAGCTCAAAATTAATAAACAAAATTATTATTCACATATTATTCCAAAATTATCATGAATTAACTAATAAATGGGAAATAATATTAAAAATTACTTTTCATATTTTTATTAATCCATAAATAGTTTAAAACAAAATAATTAACAACAATTCCAATTAAAATCAAATAATTTACTAACTTCCAAAAATATATATGTAGACATCAACTATCAAAATTTAATCAAATACCACAATAAATAAACTAATAATAAATACCATTAATTCATCCAAAATTATAAAAATCTCATTTAAAAAATAATTACCAAATATTTCAGCCAAAATTATAAGAATCTCATTTAAATATCAAAATCAACTTATTTATATAATAAAAGCATAAAAATATTTATTTTCCAAATTAAATAATAAAATTTGAAATATAAGTAAATAATATTAATTAAACTCATTCTTTTAAATATTCTAAATTAAATAGCATTTAATTACCAATAATCAATTAAATTATCAAATTTAAACAATTAAAACTCATTTAAGTTCAAAATTAATAATTAATATTATTATTCGAATATAATTCTGGAAATTAATATTAATTAGCTAAAATAGTAATCAATTTATAGAAATTATTTTAATACCAACCATTATTCAAAAATTATCTAAAACATAATAATTACAAATAATTTCAATTAAAATATAAAATTTACTCCTTTATATTAATTTCTCCAAAAATTCTGCTTTTATTATAAACATTCAAAAATTCATAATAAAAATTCGATACGTAATTTAAATAAACTTCATTCATGAAACTTGCTGTAAATAATATATAACATTTAATAAAAAAACAAAATTTTCTGACCCATGACTATGTGAACAGTAAGTGAACCCGAAAATATATTTTTTTTTATAATTTCAAAAAAATAAATAAAAATAATATTTAGGTAGATCTTAGCTCAAAAATCAATTTATCTAACTACCACATCTCCGAAGAAAATTAAATTCAATGAGAAAAATCAAATTAAACATATTGAAATAAATATAAAATTGAGTTTTCAGAGTTTTTACTGATCGATTTACACAAAACTAACTACGTATTATCAAAGTTCCTAGCGTGAGCTTTAAAACGAGCCCAAGCTTGATCAATTTCTTCGTTGGCAACCGAAATGCACTGTTCACACAGTGATGTCTGCATTGTGTCGTTGTTGCTTATTGTCGCTGCCGTTGTTGTTGTTATTAGCTATTACTGGTAGCTGTCCGATGAGCCAGTAGTGGCGTCGTGGTGGTTTGGTTTTGCAAAGAAGAAAAGATTAAAAAAAAAGATAAAAAGGAAAGAAGAAAGAAATAAGAAGAAAAATGGGAGGGGTGAATACTACACTTTTTTAACAATTTTTTTTAATTAAAATATATATCTATGTATACACACACACACACATATATATACTTATTATATATATACACATGTATTTATTTAACACCACAAATAATAATAATAATAATAATAATAATAATAATAATAATAATAATAATAATAATAATAATAAATAAATAAATAATCAATTCTTAATTAACACTACTTAATCCCCAAATTAATATTAATAATATTAAATAATAAATAACAATAAAATTTAACTTAAATCTTTAATTTAACAATAATTACCAATTTATAATAAAATAAATAATAACTTTCAAAATAAAATCTAATCTCATCAATAACCAAATGCTATGATTTACTAAAATAAATAATTAGAATAATAATGAAATTAAAATATTAAAATAATCATCAATAAAAATATTTATATAATCATTAATAAAAATATTTATTAACACTACATATCCAACAATTAATTTAATAATTTATAAAAATATTAAGTCATAACAGTGTAGCAACAATTTTAATATTCATTTTAGATAAGGCCTTGACAAGAGCCTTTCTATGGCAATTAGAATGCATTAATAGTTCCCAAATGCTCACATTTGCCTTAGTTTTCTTAAGCTGCTCAAGAATCAAATCATCCTTCTGTTCACCTTGCGCTTCCTTTTCATTTACCTCCTCTCTCTATTGCTTTCTCTATTTTCTTTTCAAGTCGCTTGTAATTCTTGCCACTCCTTGTAATATGATTCACTTCATGTCTATCAGTCCACATATTATAACTTTTAATGTCTTCATTTTTAGAACTATACCAGATATCAATAACACTAATGATTTGATCTTTTTTTCCATCCTTCCATACTTTAACTATGCATGTTTATTTCTTGTTCAAAAGTTTTTCATAATTGAACTTATCATCTTAACCTAAGGGCACAATTGATTCAATAATATATCACTAGAAGGTGGTTTAGAATAAAAAACCTTATAATTAAATTTTCTTGAAGGTTGACCCAAATCTTCAACTCCTCTTTGTGATTATTTAGGAGTTGAAGATTCTTTTATCTTTTCACTTAATGGCTCATCATCATCATACTCATCACATCATCCTCCAAGTGTGATTGACTCAATGGGTATGTCGAAAGAAGGTAGTTTAGAGAAAAACACCTTATAGTCAAATTTGCCTAAAGGTTGTCCTAACAAATCCTTAACTTTTTCCACATCTTTGGGGGTCATTAGGAGATATCTCAATGGTTTTGAGGTTTATGTTCTTAAAGGAGCTCGACACTTCTTCCTTACTAACTCTTGAGTTAATCATTATGGTAATTGGGGGTGGTACATTTTGATAGTTTAGGAAAGGGTTATTTTTAGTGTTTAGGTTTTCAGGGTCAATGATCTTTTTAGAGTCTATAAGGTTTTTGATTTCATGTTTGAGGTGGATATAAGTGTCTAAGGAATGACCAATAACTTGATGGAATTATTAGTAGTTGTTTAGGTCATAGCATGGGACATTTAAGTTTAGTGGTTTATAGTAGGTTAGGGGTCATAACAAACTCTTTTATATCAGGCGGTCTAGGACTTTTGATAAGGGTTGGTTGAAATTTGAGAATCTCCTCAGTTGTTGGACAATATGCACTTCCATATCTCAACTAGTACTTCCTTGTTGTATGCTCCCAGTTTGATAATTCCTAGTTCTAGTGCTTCAAGTAGTTTTCTTATTTTCATTCTCAATCTCCTAAGCTTGTAATCCATCTTTATAAAGTCTATAAATGACTTAGGATTCATCATTTGTAGCCTTTCAACCAAATTAGGTGACACATTATGAATAATCATCCTAACTTGATCTTTTTTTAGCTAATTTATTTTTCATTAATTTTCCTTGTTCATGAATCTAGTTAGAAAATATGAGAATGACTTATTTGGTTTTCGCTTAGTTAACTCTAGATCCTTAATAAACACTTCCAACTTTAGTGTTATGATCATATTGCTTTAGGAAAGTAGTACATAATTCTCTCTACTAAGCTCTAACAGACTTCTCTAATCCATGATACTAGTTTATAATAATACCCTTATGGGAAACCACAAATAGCTTTATGACCATAATTAATGGAGCCTTAGTAGTGCTTATAATTATTGTGTATTGGCTAAGGTGAATCCTCATATCTCCATAACTATTGAACTTTTATAGTTAAGGCATTTTGAACTTATCAGGTAACTTGTCTGCTTCCATGCTTATGTCATTAAAGTTAAATGAATAGCCCATTCCTTGCCCTTTCATCCTACAGCTGCAATTGCAGGACGTGGTATTAACCTAGCTAGGGCTTGTCTTAATTCATCTTACATTATTGCTCTCATGTCATTTATTATTGCTCCCTTAATGTCCTTTAAGGTCCAATTTCCTCCTTATTATTGTTCCATCTTTTCAACTATGTGCCTAGTTGGAGTCAGTGTATCTTCAAAGTAAAGTGGGTTGATAGGACTCTTCTCTAAACTGTAAAGGATCTCTTTAGCTATCGATTTTGGACTCAAATTAGTTCTCACTAATCAGCAACCTCTCTATTTCCAAACATAAGAAGACCTAGATGAATTTATGATGGCTAAAAAATAAAGTGTTAGTATGATGCATGAAATGCATGTATGCATAATGACGGGTTAAGTAATAAAGTAAGTACAACATACATCCTTCCAAATTAATCCTTCCACACATGAATTCAATGGCGAGTCTCTTTTACTAGGATTTTTTTTATCTTGGCCTTAATATTAACAAGGGTTATCAAGAAGTGACGTCTATGCCAAATCTATTAAAGCAGTAAAATATAAAATAACATTTTTAGGTATAAAAGTTTAGCCCAATTAATATTTCCCCAAATAGGCTTCTAAAGTATAGGCTTTGACTTTTATAAATAGAAATACTCATGGCAACATCCACAAACAATTTGGGTAAATCTTAGGGGAAATCACTAAGCTACTAAATGAGATTGGTCTAGTGAAAAGGTTAAGGTTCCCTTAGCAAGATGCCCTCTTTTA
The DNA here is from genome assembly GCA_947683625.1 of Mallotus nudiflorus. Taxonomy (NCBI): domain Eukaryota; kingdom Viridiplantae; phylum Streptophyta; class Magnoliopsida; order Malpighiales; family Euphorbiaceae; genus Mallotus; species Mallotus nudiflorus. Next base: position 225,244 of record CANTUR010000170.1, read on the forward strand.
AGCCTTGAGTTACACGCCAAGGTCAGTAGGACCCAACATCCTTTACAAACTCTAGAGAATACTACCCCCCCCTTTAAGAATTGGGTCACAAAATTTAGTTAGGTGAGCCTGGTAATCCTTCTTAGACTGAGTTAAAGCTAAGAGTGATGGTTAGCCAATCTACAATCTCAAGAAGCTAGTGGAATCAAGGGACTATAAACCAACACCATCAACTAATAGGGACATGCAAAATGAATATAAGAATAAATTAATAATTAATAAAATAATTCTAAAGAATATAAGTAGAATCATTATCTCTTATCCCTAGTAGAGTCACCACTGTAGACAGTGGGGTTTAACATGTGCCCAAGTATCTTACGACCATGATACTATTTAATCTTAGGGCTTTAAGCAACACACTACTATTCATAAAGACATAGTATGAAGATAAGGAGTCACTACCTAGGATAATAACTAGGACAAATCGAAGGTGGTGATAACTCAATTATCTAAAAGAAAGTTAGCACAATAACTAGGGATTCTGGTATAAAATACTAACTTTTTGTAGTCATTCAGTTAGAATTAGTTTATGAATTACTATCTTATTCTCTAATTATATGCAATTTCATATCAAACTCTTATTTTAATATACACTCTAGGCAACTAGTCTCATGAAAAAGCATACAAAAATTGCATCCATATAAGCCAAAATGTCCCTAAATTAGTTTGATTTACATTTATTTTAATTAAATGAGCTAAATCTATATTTTTTTTACAATTGTATTGGATCTAAAGGTCGACCTATATTCTAATTAATTAATGAGTCTAAGTCTATTTGTTTTAATTTTAAAGAAAAGTGGGCCTATGTCTATTGATTTTATGGAAATGAATTAGATAAAATTAGTGGGCCTAGTTCTAATTAATTTTAAATTAAATGAAGTGATCTTAAATCTATTTAGTTTAAAAGAAATTTTTTAATAGGATGAGCTAAATCTACCTTACTTTTAATTAAGTTAAAAATGGGCCTAAATTTATTTTAAGGTAATTAAACACAAAAACCAATTTTTGTAGGCTTGTTAATGATGAGTTTAATCTAAAGATGGGCTTGAGGCCCAAAATAAATAAAAAAGAAAATAAAAGCCCAAATAGAAAATAAATAAAATAAACATACAAACATTGATTCTAACTTAATTTTTACATGCCACCTAATTAGCTACTACTATCATTAATTTTAATTAGGGTTTACTAAGTGAACCTAATTTTACTAATTGATTTAAAAAGTGCAAAAAAAAAAAAACAATAAAGGTTTCACTATTTCCCATTACTAGGACTATTACAAGTCCTACATACAAAAATTAAAAATAATTAATATAGCCTAATAAACCAAAAAATAAAACAACACATAAAAAGAACATTGAATTAACAAAATAAATAAAAACCTAAACTACGTGATTCAAAACATGGCTTTAATCCATGACATTTCATTGATCTTCAAAGGTTTATTCTTAGTTCAATTACATCTCCACCATATTCCCATCATGATCATCACAAGAAGAAAACACAAAAAAAAAAAAAAGAAAATGAAAGGGCCTTAGGGGGGTGAATAAGGCTAATGATAGTTTTGTGAAAATTAAAAATGAATTTAAGAAATAAACAAAATTGAAAGAGAATAGAATAGGAAGAACAATGAACAAGAGAATTTAAAGAGTTTGTATTCTCAACAATCCTACGTCTCCACCTAACTTATCTCTAAGTTAGAATTTTCAATTCCCATAATCTTATTCACAAGATTGATATTACACAAGAGTTTGAGGCTCACTCTTTCAACCTTACAACTTGAGGTTTCAAAGCTTACTTAAAAACTAAATTACTAAGTGTCTTAATGGCTAAACACTTAAACCAAATTCTTTATAATAGAATCTCACTTCTTGTTTTCTTAATCCTTGAAAATAGAAGAATAAGAATATCTATTCTAACACTCACCCAACTCTCACAAGAGTTATATAAGTATAAAATGATTTGAAAATAGTTTTGAGAGCGTAATTTAATGGTTAAGAGAGTACAATGAATAAACAAGTTTCTTAACCCTTCAATTGAGCTCCAGGAGTTATTTATATGAATGAATAACTCAAATTATGGTTATTTAAGCCAATGATAGTGTTCCTAATGTCTCCAAGCTTTGGTTAACCTAAATTTGACTTATTTCTATCATAACAATGATCATAAATGTGAGGAGCAAGCCTTAGCTCTTGAGCATCAGTTTGAGGACCGCTGCATTCAAAAATATCCATTGAATGCTAGTAGGATTCACCTCACGAGTTGCACATGATTGTGAGTACAAATCATGAGCAACACTGTCAAAAAATTCTTAGACGCTTAAATTTGCTTAAATAGTAGGTAGCTCTTGACTGGCTCATGAGTAGCACTATCCAAAAGTTCTTAAACGCTTGAATTTACTTGAACATTAGGCAACTCATGATTGGCTCATAAGTAGCTCGTGGGCAAACACTTGTAAGTCCAAAAATGTGTATTTTGGCTCCTAATTGCTATAAATACTTTAAGTATATATTAGGGATAATATTCTTTAATGACATACACTTGTATAAGAGTATTTCATATCTCCAACCTATAAACAACATGAATTAAGATCCTACACACTTAAAAGAAATTATTTGTCAAAGTCCAAAATTAGGAGTTTAATAATGCAAAAGGTCAACAATCTCCCTTTTTTTTTTTGGCTTGGACAACCAATTTGATAAGATAATAAATAAAGTGTGTGAATAAAAAATAATTAACATGAATAGATCTATGGTATAAAAAATAGCACCTCCTTTCAAATTAAATAGATGCAATATATGAAAGTAATTTGCTCCCCTTTAATATATGCAAAATTTCAATATTATTTATCATGCATCAAAGCATAATAAACAACATGAATTATTATAGCATATACAAGAGTATGAAATAATATTAGAGCATGGAAAATATAGCATAAATAACATGACTATAGAAATCATATATCTCTTTAATAAATGATACCAAATGAGTGAATATAAAAGATGAATTAAAATAGTGTCATGTAAAAAAAATTTCTCCTTTGTAAAATTTTTTTTATTATATATTTCTTTATTTCTCCCCCTTAAGACATGATAAGAAATATAAAATTAAAAATTATTCCCCTTGTTGAAATAAATAACATAAGATTTAATAAATAATACTAAATGAAAAACACAACTTAACATGAAAATTTTGTAAAAAAAAAAAACATTATACCATGATCATTTAAATAAAACTAGTAGCACTTATAATGCATGCGGTACTACTTTAACACATCACAAATATAGTACATATAGCACTTAACTAACACATAACTAACACATGATCATCTAGCATATTTAACTGACATATGCATGTAGCACTTAATATATCACAAAACACATCACAATTTCTCCCCTTTTGTCAAAGACAAAAAGAAAAGAGAAATAATAAATTATAAATAAACCTAAAGGAAATAAAAGACCAAGAATTAAAAAAAAACAAAGATAGACCAAATCTAAGAAAATCTAAGGGTCTTGTCCATCTTGGGGATCTTAGAATAGAGGAGGAGGATGATGAAGCTACATTGTATGTTATAATGAGCATACAAGTGATGAATATCATGCTCTATGTGATCCATACGATGCTCAAATTGATCAAGTCTAATGTCCACTTGATCAAATGTTATGTTGAAGTTGGACTCAACTATGGAGAGATTATCAAAGAAACCACCAACCCAAGTGGGTTCATCATTAACACTTTGAGAAGTAGAAAGTCCTCTTTACCTCTTCCTTTGAGCTTAAGAATGAACATGCTCTTAAGGCATTTTTTTCTTCAAGTTCAACACCTTTAAGACCATGAGTACTAATGTTCTCTATGTCTTGTAAATCATGTTCTAGCTCCTCATCAATATCTTTATCTTCATCTCCTACTTTGTCTTTCCAAACACAATTATTTTTAACAAGTTTGAATTGCCTAGAGTTCTCAAGAGGTTACAATCAAAGAAGTATAAAGGTAATAAAGGAACATTATGTAGATTGATCCCAAAATGGTTAGTAATTCTAGTGATAAAACCTCTTACACATAAAGCACCACTAACATTATCACTAAGTAACCAAAACCTCCATTGAAGCCATCTTCCTAGCTCAACATCTACACCTTTAATAAGACATCTCATTAAAAATAAGTAATCAAAAGAAATTAACTCATTACTTAGTCCCCTAGGATGAATTGAATAGGTAATAAACATATGTATATACCAAAGAGACTTTGAAACAAAAATAGATGTTTTTGTATGCCTCACTTCAAAAGGTTTTTGCACTAGGCTTAACATGTTGAATCCAAAAAGAATTAGGATGCCAAGTATAAGTAGGAGAAGCAAGACCCACTTGCCTAAACCCAAAAATCATATTGAATTGTTAAAATGTCAAGAATTTATCTCTTCCTCCCAATCTAAACCTCATAATATTAAGAGAGTTTTGCTCATCAATATGGTGGCTTCTTAAGCAATAGGTAGAGAGAAATTCATGAAACAAAGAGGGATAGGTAAGATAAGGAATAAAAGCAAGGTTATATATACCCACATTCTTAAGCATAGTTTTAACTTCATTATAGCACCTTATCTTCTCTAATGTTGCTTGAGACATGAATTTTGAAGAGATAATTTTTCTTTTGCTAAATTAAGCTACCCTTTGCCTTACTTGTGTTGATGAGTAGGATATAAGAGGAGTCTTCATAGGTTGATCCTTTGTTGCACTTCTTGATGATGAAGTAATATTTTGAGTCTTCTTCTTTCAAGCCATGAAGGATTACACTTGGAGCTTGAATAATAGAGAGGAAAAGATGAAAGAATTTGGTTAAGGAGAAGAGAGTTTTGATTGCAAATTATGATGTGAGGATGGAAGTAAGGTGAAAAGAGGTATATATATAGATGAATTAGGGTTTAAAATAATCAAATATAGTCCTAAAAATACTATAAAAAAAAGGAGTATGTTACCATTTGAACTTAGGAAATAGCACATAAGAGACATAATATTAGTGAAAATAGGATTTTTAAAGGACAGACTGCTCCTTATGAGCTGCTAACGATCATGAGCAGTGCTTGTAAGGGGCACTGTCCCCTGACACACTGCAACGGTCATAAGCAACCATAACAGCTCATGACAAAAATTATATATAGGCCCCTAAAATTTCAAATTATGTGCAATTACATCCCTAAAATATGATAATTAGGTCCATATTGTACTAAATTAACTCCAAATCAAATCAAATCACAACCAAATTAAATGTAATTATAATTATTATCATAATTATAATTAATTTACTAAATTTAAATGATTAATAAATTGAATTGATTTCAATCAATCATTAACTAGCAAATCAAAAGGGAAATTATTTAAAAGATTACTTGTAATGCAAATAAAATTTTAAGAGATATGACAAAATAAATCATGATCAAATTAAATTTTAGAATAATTATGATAACATACCATAATTAAGCATTTAAGTGGTAATTTAAAATTTTTTAATAATAATTGTATTATGCAAATGGAAATAAAATAAATCAAATCATGTATATGGAATATATTTGCTTATTTAGATAATTAATAAATTCAATAAAATTCATAATTAATTATTAAATAGCAATTATTTAAAGTAAAATTATACATGATCAAGATCATAAATGCCAAAAATAATTTTTCTTTAATAGTATCAAAAATGAAAAATAAATTAAAAGTATAAATGAATGAAAATCATGTTTATAGTATTTTTAGGACTATATTTGATTATTTTAAACCCTAATTCATCTATAGTATTTTTAGGACTATAAATGAATGAAAATCAATGCCATAGTCCTTAAGTTGTTGTTTTTGCCATAACACTTAAGAGCAACAACAACTAGCCACTACATATTCTGTTTCAGCAATGGATAAAGCAACCGAAACTTATTTCTTACTAAACCAAAAAAATAAACGTTGCCCTAAGAATTGACAAGTTCTAGAAGTGCTTTTTCTATCTAGTAAACTATGATAAAGTCTGCATCCAAATAAATAGTCAAGTCAAATGATAAACTCCTAAAATACCAAAGTCATACATGCATTGGACCACAAAGATGTTTGAAAATTCTTATGATTGCATTCAAATGAGACTCCCTAAGACTATATTAAAACCTTGTACACAAGAACATATCAAATATAATATTTAGTCTACTTGCTATTAAATAAAGAAGGGATTCGATCATACCTTTAAAATGTCTTTCATTAAGAGGTTTATCATTCTCATCTTTGTTGAGTTTGGTAGTGGTGCTCATAGGATTCTTGCTTGACTTATCTCCATCCATACCAAATTTCTTAAGAATATCCCTAGCATATTTAATCTCATTGATGAAACTCTCATCTTTGCATTGCTCGATTTGAAGTCCAAGGAAGAACTTAAGCTCACACATCATAGTCATCTCAAATTCTCATTGCATTAACTTAGAAAACTCCTTAAATAAACAATAGTTAGTAGCATTAAAAATAATATCATTAACATATATTTGCATAATTAATAAATCATGTTTGGATTTCTTTATGAAAAGAATTATGATAACTTTTTCTTTAGAAAAACCTTTCTCTGATAGAAAGTTACTCAATCTTTCATATCAAGCTCTTGGAGCTTGTTTCAATCCATATAATGCCTTTGAAAGTTTAGGTACATGATTAGAAAAATCAAAACTTTCAAAACCTAAACGTTGCTCAACATACACCTCCTCTTTAATAAAACCATTTAGAAATGCATTTTTAATATCCATTTGATAAAATTTAAAATCCATGAATAATGCAAATGCAAGTAACATTCTAATAACTTTTAACCTTACAATAGGGGAAAATGTTTCATCATAATCAATACCTTCTTCTTGATTATAATCTTTAGCTACTAGTCTAACCTTATTCCTAGTTATGACACCTTGTTCATTCATCTTCTTTCTAAACACTCATCTGGTGCCTATAACAGGATGATGTTTCGGTCTAGGATCCAAAGTCCAAACTTTATTTCTCTAAAATTAATTTAACTCTTCTTACATAGCAATGACCTAAAATTCATCACTCAATGCATCATCAATAATTTTAGGTTTAATTTGAAAAATGAAGGCTGAATTGAAAATCGACTTCAGTTGAGACTTAATAGTTACCCTTTTTGTAATGTCACTTATGATGAGGTCTTAAGGATAGCTTTCTTGAATTTTCAATCCTTTGGAAGATCATTCTTTAGAGTAGATTAAGGTATCTGCTCATCATCTTCCTTTGTAGGGTCTTTTAGCTCCAAAGGTTTGCTAGTATTTTCTTCTTGAGTGTTCACATCCACATGCTCATCTATAAAATCATCACCACTACAAACATCCTTTCTAGGATAAAGTGAGTTTGATTCATCAAATACAATATGCATTTACTCTTCAACTACTAGATTTCGTTTATTAAAGACTCTATATGCTTGACTAGAGGTGGCATAAGCTAGGAAAATTCCTTAATCGACTTTAGAGTCTAATTTTTCAAGATTACCTTGGTGTTCAATATAAAGCACTTGTATCTAAATACTCTAAGATATAAGATTTTGGGTTTTCTATTATTCCAAAGATCATAAGAAGTTTTATTTAAAATTGATCTTTTAAAGACTCTATTTACAATATAACATGAAGTGTTAATGGCTTTCACCTAAAAGTATTGAGATAAATTATACTCATGAAGCATTGTTCTAGCCATTGCCATTAGAGTTCTATCCTTCCTTTTAATTACCCCCATTTTGTTGAGGTGTTCTAAGAGAAGATAAAGTATAGGAAATACCATTTTCATTGTAAAAGCTTTTAAAGAATTCATTTTCAAATACTGTTCCATGATCACTTCTAATAAATGAAATGCAAAAACCTTTTTTTAACTCTCATTGAGAAACTTTCAAAAGCTTTAAAAGCATCATTTTTATGAGTAAGAAAACATAATTAAGTGTATCTAGAGTAGTCATCAACCAATACATAAGCATAGTGATTACCACCAAGACTAGCAACTCTAGTTAGTCCAAACAAATACATATGTATAAGTTCAAGTGGCCTAGAGGTTAACACTTCATGCTTGAGCTTAAATGAATATTAGATTATTTTCCCTTTGACAAGCATCACAAGGTTTATCCTTAGTGAATTCAAGTCTAGGTAAACTAATCATAAGTTCATGTTTACAATGATCATTTCAAAGCTTAAAGTTTGCATGTCCTAACCTTTTAAGCCATATTCCATGTCCATGAGTCATGGGAAATAGACATTAAACATTTGATATCCTTATTATCAACCTTGTTGAAGTCAATAACATAGACATTGTCTACTCTTTCACCACTAAAAATTACTTTGTCTTCATCAAGACTACTAACAAAGCAATTCTTAGGATAAAAAGTAACTTTATTCATATGTCACATAATTGACTTAAGCTAAGCAAGTTATGTTTAAGACCATTAATAAGCAATACATGATGAATATATAAGAATTAAGGATTACGGATTTCTCTAATGCCTATAATATTTCCTTTGGCATTATCTCCAAATGTGACATGTCATCCATCCTTTGCATCAAGCTTGTTGAATTGTTCCTTATCTCTTGTCATGTATCTTGAACATCCATTATCAAGATATCACTTGCTTTTCATTCTTGTGGACTTTAAAGACACCTATATAGAATAATTTAAGCATTCTTTTAAATCCAAACCTTTCTTGTTCTAGGTTGGTTAGTTTTAAGGTAGTTTAAAGGAAGTAACTTTATATGTAGTCTTCTATAGAAGCACACATTGTTAGTATGTCCTTTGATCAAGCAATAAGAACATTCAAGATTTGCAAATTTATTTTTCTTAGGTGCACATGATTGTCAAGTAAATAAGACATGCCTTTGGTATTGTAGTTATGTGTGTCTCCTAAAATCTCTTCGTGTCATATGATGAGAATGAGATATACATTGACAATGGCAATGTGTATTTTAATAAGTATGAGCAATATGCTTAGGAGTATTGTGTCTAGTGTACATATAAGCATGTTTAGGTTATAGTATTCTAACATATAGTTTGTCTTTAAATGTCAATGAGGGTTGTGTCTTATGAGACTTTCCTTTATTATTTGACATATAAGACTTTTAGTCTTTAAAAACTTGAGTCTTAATTATTTTAGAGGTTGAGGGAATAGAATTATATAATGCTTTAATAAATTTAATATAAGATGATGATGAGGAAGAGGAAGAGACCATTCCATTTACATATCCAATTTCATAAGTATTTCTATGGAATTTTTTAGGGTCAAGTAGATTATCTAAACTCTCTTTTGAATTAGAGATGGAATTCTTTAATTCTAACACCTCATTAGAAAGCTTATGATTTTCATCACTTGCTTTCTTAAGTCGCTCCTCCAAGGAATTAGAAATTTTATATCATTAGCAAGTTTATCATTTGACTTAACAAGAATAGAAAATTCATCTTTTAAATTTTCAAATTCGTTGGTTAAGCTAGTTAACTCATGTTGATAATGCTTCTTGATATAAACTAAGCTTTTTCATTTAAGTAAGAGTTTGCTCACAATAGAGCTCTCATTATCATCATCATCATCATATTCACAATAATCATCATAAGAAGAATTAGAAGTAGATGGTGCTAAAGATTGGCCACTTCTTATTGTTCCTTTTCTTTTTCAAATTCAAAGGAATCATCCTAATTTTTTTTAAAGGCCTTTATTTTTTTATTTGCTCCTTTGTTTTTAAATTTGAGTTTAGGATACTCACTTTAAATATGATCTAGTTTCTTGCATTCATAGTAAGTAACTTCTTTAATTTTCTTCTTGCCTTCCCCTTTATACATTTTGTTAAAGTCTCTTATTCTTAAGAAATTTTTCTTTCTTAAAAACTTCTTGAAGTTCCTAGTAATCATGGCAATATCACCATCTTCATCATTAGAGTCTTCAATGTTTTCATTTTTACTTTCTTCTTATAAAACTTTCAATGCTATCCTTCTTTTTTCTTCTCTTCTTTCTCTTCTTGTTGTTCACCTCTTTGCTTAATTATAAGCTCAAGTGTAAGGAGTTTTCTAATAAGTATGTTGATTAAAAGGGTATAGAGGTCTAAAGCTTCTGTAATTGAAGTAACATAAGATTCCCAATCCTACTTAAGTAGGATTCTTAGAATCTTGTTGTTTATTTTTTCCTTGGAGAAATATTTTCCAAGTTTCTTGAGGGTAGTAAAAAGTACAATAAGATGATTTGTCATCTCCATAATAGATTCTTAAGGCTTTATTTTGAAGAGTTCATATTCATACATATGAACCTGAATCTTCTGCTTCTTACTTATACATTACCTTCATAATGATTTTCTAAGGTCTCCCATATTTCCTTAGCTGAAATGCAATGTTCTCGCCTCATTCTTCTCTTGTCATGGGAGAGAGTAAAATGATCATAGTTTTCTTATTTTTGTACTTTTCTTCTCTTTGATCATTGCTCTAATCATTTCTTAAAAGAGTAGCTTGAACACCATCAATAGTAGTTTTTGGTGATTGTGAACCTTTAAGAACAACTTCCTAAAGTCTAATGGAATCATAATATAGATATAACTCCATTTTAAACTTCCAATGAGGATAGTCACTACCATCAAAGAATGGTCTAAGTGAAGAAATATTTTGAGATTCACTCCCTATGATCTTATATTTTAGCAAATAAGTTCCTAGAATTCAAGCTCTGATACCAATTAAAAGTTCCTTAGAAGGGGGGGTGAATAAGGCTAATGACAGTTTTTTGAAAATTAGAAATGAATTTAAGAAATGAATAAGAATTGAAAGAGAATGGAATATGAAGAACAATGAACATGAGAATTTAAAGAGTTTAAATTCTTAGCAGTCCTACATCTCCACCTAATTTATCCCCAAGTTAGGATTTCCAATTCCCACAATCTTTTTCACAAGATTAATGTTACACAAGAGTTTGAGGCTCACTCTTTCAACCTTACAACTTGAGTTTTCAAGGCTCACTCAAAAACCAAATTACCAAGTGTTTTAATGGTCAAACACTTAACCAAATTCTTTATAATAGAATCTCACTTCCCATTTTCTTAATCCCAAAAAACAGAAGAACAAGAATATCTATTCTAACACTCACCCAACTCTCACAAGAGTTATACAAGTATAAAATGATCTGAAAAGAGTTTTGAGAGCTTAATTGAATGCTTAAGAGAGCATAATGAATAAATAAGTTTCTTAACCCTTCAATTAAGCTCTACGGCTTGTTTATATAGATGAACAACTCAAATTATAGTAATTTAAGCCAATGATAGTGCTCTTAATGTCTCTAAACTTTGGTTAACTCAAATTTGACTTATTTCTATTAGAATGACACTCACGATCATGAGAAGTAAGCCTTGGCTTATGAGCATCAGTTTGAGGACCATTGCATTAAAAAACATCCATTAAATGTTATCAGGACAGTCTTCAAGAGCTACTCATGATCATGAGGGCAGCTCATGAGCAGCACTATCCAAAAATTCTTAGATGCTTGAATTTGCTTAAATAGTAGGCAGGTCGTGACTAGCTCATGAGTAGACACCTGTAAATCCAAAAACATGCATTTTGACTTTTAATTGCTCCATATGCTTCGATTATATGTTAGGGATAATATTCTTTAATGAAATACACTTGTATAAGAGTATTTCATATATTTGGACTATAAACAACATGAATTAAGTTCCTACACACTTAAAAGAAATTATTAACAACTTAAATTATTTATTAAAGTCCAAAATTAGGAGTTTGATCATGCAAAAGGTCAACATAAAATGATTAGTATGAACCTAAAATAATAACAAAATTAAAATTAAAATTAAAATCAAAATAGAAAAGAATCAAAAAAATAAAGAGAAGAATAAAAGGATGAAGTATGATGCAATTTGATTGCTCCTCAAAGTTGTGTATTTGTTAACTGTGTGAATGAGTATGTGGATTGATCTTATTTCTCAGGCTTGATTGTGTCTTTTAAGTTCTAAAAAAAAAAAAGAATGTCAAAAACTAAAGATTTTTTTTTAAAAAAAAAAACTTTTTTTCTCTTTTTTTTACTCTATGTGATTTTTGCTCTACGCAATTTTCTTTCACCCACCAATAGAAGACCCCCTTACGTTAAAAATGTGTAGACGTTTTATAAACTAGGAGGCTAACCTCTTGTGATAAAATCACATGAGATAAAAAAAATTTAAAAAAAAAATTATTTACAAAACAACTTGATAATTCAAGATTTATCAAGATTATTTTAACTTTTTTCAAATTATTTATTTTTTAACAAATCAAAATTAAGATAATTATTTTTGAAAAATCAAAAATGAATTATGGAACATGTGCAATTCCGATTAGAATTGTGTATTTCTGGTATCAAAATTACGCATTTGTGATCGAAAATGTACAATTCCGATAAGAATTGTACATTTTTACCAAAAATGTTTAATTCTAGTTGGAATCACATATTTCTGATCAGAAATCTATAATTCAAATCAAAATTATGTAACTTCGATCGATGACAAACCCTTAAAAGAATCAAAACTTTGCAATTAGATCCCTAAAAATTACAATTAGGTTCTTAAAAAATGTAATTAAGCCTTAAGATTAAAATATCAAAATCTATAGACCTATTTTGATTAAATTTTCATCATTGGATCCTCATCACATCCATACTCAATTCGTCCCAGAATTGGGTGCTTACAGTGTCTGTTTTATTTCTTAGTGTCAGTTCTATTTCTTCTTCCTCTATTTTTTCTAGAGAAACCAAAATTTGCCATCATTCTATAAAATCTATCTTTTGTTTCATCTTCGTGTCACCGTCCACTTCTATATAGCAGTCCCAATTTGCATATTTACAAGTGTCAAAATGGTGATGACATATGAATATCATTCATCTAATACCCAAAATTAGCCAACTAGGATGACTTAAATTTTTTAACAACTAGATCAAGTGATTGAATTCCAACACCATAAGGGGAGGAGATAGGGGGTAGGGGTTCGATCCCTGGTCTCCTCAATAGGATGTCCATACCTTTTGTCACTTGGGCTACTCATAGGGGACTCTTAAATGGGTTTATATCATAAATGAATTGACTTGTTTATGACATTACCAAATTGTATTGCAGGTTAACATGTGAACCATTATAACTCATTTAATTATGAATGTTGTATTGAGTTAACATGATCCATTTAAAACCTGTATGATTTATTATGACTTTAAAGGGTAAAGTAGTCATTACATATCCGTATTTTTTATAAGAACCATCCTTTATAAAAACTTTGAATGATACTTGTTTTAAAATTTGGTAATGTATTATTAACTTAATCTACATTTATTTTTTATGCTTATTTTAGAAGAATATATGAAATTTATTAGATTTTATAAAAACTGTGTCAATTATTAATGTGGTTGTACTATGCATGTTGTTGCATTTTAGACATTATTGCAACTTCTTCCTTTTTTTTATAAAAAAGGTGTTTTCTTTATAGGTGATGAATGTTATACAAGTAAAATAGGTCATGCCAAATTTATGACTCATAGTCTTGTTCATATAACTCATTTAATTTTCATGCCATATTAAGGTTCAAATATTTTATACGATTAATAATTGGGTCACGTTGATATTGACCCTAATATGTTTTGACACCACTACTCATGGCTGAATTTTTTTAGTTAATATTTTTACATGGTTAAAATATAGAACAATTACTATTTTCCCCTTAAGGTTTGGTGTATTCTATGTGGTCCCTCTCTTTTAAAAATTATATTTATTCATCCCTGACTTCAAGAGAAATGAATTAAATAGTCCATCTGTTAAGTTTGCTATCAAATAGCTATTAAATACATATGAAAATACTAAAAACTCATTTGTTTGCTTTTTACATGTAAAAAAGGGGTAAAAATGGAAAACCAAAAAACCAAAATGCGTTATACTTTCTCTCTCTCTCTCTCTCTCTCTCTCTCTCTCTCATAACTACAATGGGGAAAAAATAAAAAATCACAAAAAAATGGAAACCTATTGTCATCGATTAGGAATTTATAAGAGCTTGTATTTATCTTTTTTTTTTTTAAATTCCTAAACCTTGTTTATTGTTCTTGAGGGGTGTTTGAGCTAAAAAGTGTGAAGGAGTCAACATTCACCTATGAGCTACATTTGATAAAAGTGAAGGTAAATTTCAATAGCATTTTAGTTTTTCTTTATGTTAATTTACTTTCACTCTTGAAAGATGCAATTTTGGGAATTTTGTATTATTCTTAAAATTAGACATGCAAAGAAAAAATATTTTTTTTCTAGGGATTATGTCTATATCAATGAACAATTGGGAATTTTTTAATGCTCTTGTATGATTCTATATTTTATAATCCTTATTTTACTTGAAAAGTGTGATTTCAATAACCATAATTTTAAAAATTAAGGTTTCAAATGCACGTGTTTTTTTTTAAATGGATATATTGGAAATGTGTTTACTTGCAAATGAATGAAATTTAGGCATTTAATGTAGATGTTATATGTTAAATCTTATTCAATTTAAGTGGAGTATGAAGATGAGACCAAAATCATGGATAATGCAGATCCTGATAGGTATTCTTACTTATGTTTGTTACAAGATGTGTTTGAGATGTTTCTTGAGATCAAATATGATTTTCAATTTGTGTTCTTAGGACTGGGATGCATATAAAGACTAATAAGGATATACTGACAATGTTTAGGAAGTGTAAGGATAATCCATTGATTCACATTTCATTTTATGAGAGATTAGATCCTTTAAAATTAGTTAAGCCTAATGAAACTCAACCTAACTTATCTAAAGAATGCTAAAGGCCTAAAACACATATACCTGCACCTGAACCAAAAACACTTGAAGCTCCTCCATCTTCACATGAAACTAAGATACCTTAACTTAAACTATATAAACCTGAAATACTTAAACCTATGATACTATCACCTAAAATTCCTAAACCAGAAATACATGAACCTAAAATTCCTAAACCTTTCATACCTAAACCTCAAACACCCTATAATTTCGATACACATGCATTTGATGTTCCCACAATTCAAACACATGTAGAGACCTCTCAAATAGTGGGTAGAGGAGGGGGAAGATGTAAGGGAAGAGGAAGTGGAAGAGGAAGGGGAAGGTGTAGCGCGCGTCCAAGATTTTAGCAACCGTGACACTGTTTGGGCTTAGGGCCCTAGAGAACACACTAACCATTGTCACAAAGACATAGTGTGGAGATGAGGAATCACCACCAGGGTAATAACTGGGACAAATGAAAAGGTGGTACTCGATTCTCTATAAGAAAGCTAGAACCACGACCAGGAGATTTTGGGAATGGAATACTAACTTCTCTCAGTCTTGTGTTCATTTAGAATTACTTTATGAATTACTATCTTATTCTCTATTTACACACAATTTTATTAAACCCTAATTAAACATCCATCTAGCCTAAAAGCAAACTAGTCATAAAATTGCATGTAAAAAAATGCATACGAAGTGCATTGTCCCTAGGTATAAACTATGTTAATTTTATTTTAAAGTTAGCTAATTCTACATTTTCATTTACAAGTGAAATGGACTAAAGGTGGGCCTACATGTTAATAAATGAGCCTAAGTCTATTCATGTTAATTTAACTAAAGAAATGGGCCTTTAGTCTACAAATTTTAAAGAAAATAATTAATTAGTGGGTCTAATTCTAACCTAATTTTAATTTAAGTGAAAAAATGGACTTAAGTATATTTGTTTTAAAAGAAATAGAATTAATGGGCTAAGCTAAAGTTTAAGTTAAATTTCAATTAAACTAAAAATGGGTCTAATTCTAAATTAACCAAAATGGGCCTATATAAATTTTAAAAGTAATTAAACTTAAATCCAACTTTTAAAAAGCCTATTAATTAAATGGGTTAGAGCCTAATGTGGGTTTAGGGCCCAAAACATACAAAAATAAACAAACAATTCCAAAAAAATTAAAAACAAATATCAAAACAATCAAATAAAAAGATCAAACAAGAAATTAAATTATTTCTTCTAAAAAATCCTAATTTTAATTAACATGCAACCTAAATTAACCTACTACCTCCATTGATTTTAATTGGGGTTTACCAAATTAACCTAATTTACTAATTAATTTTAATAGTGCAGAAAATTAAAGAATATTCACTGTTTCCCAATTGGGGCTATTACAACCTACTATACATAAATTAAAATCAAATTAATTACAACCTAAAACAAAAGCAAATTAAAAGAATGTAGAAATCATGAATCCTAAATCCTATGGGAGTTTAACATATCTTAATCTATGGCATCCCATGGATTCTTCAATGTAATCACTGCCAAAATCTCATTTTAACCTTATCTCTAGAGTACCACAGAACATTAATCAAAACCAAAAAACATAAAAATTAATCAGTAATGAATCAATCAAAAATTAAATAAGAAATTAAATAAAAATAAAAGAGAAAAGAAAAAAGAAAAGAGTAGAAGATGTTGTGAAAATGTTGTTTGAATGCCCCTCAAATTAAGATTGTCACCATTTTGACATTGACTCTGTTCTTTTTTCTTGATTCTCTAGACCTTAAAAGCAAAGAACGTAATTTTCTTTTGTAGTAGCTAATTAGGGTTCTTTTTTTCTCTAGTTTTTTCACAACTCTTTTTTCTAGGGGTTTCACGTAGCTTTTCTTTTTTTCTAGCCTCTCTCCATAGACTCTATCTCTTGACTTTTAAAGCCTAGCCACACAACCCCAACTCCTATGATCATGCAGGGAAGTTGCATGATAGTTGGGAGCGAGATCAGGAGTCTATGCATTGTATCTTTTGAATTTTCAAAATCAAGATAATGAGATGATGAGCGATAAGGTTTTGAAAAAAAATCAAATAAGTGGTGTCCTTGATCAATAAAAAATTTGAAAAATGACAAAATCAACGTAAAAAAATCACATAAAAAACTTTTTAGTGAAAATCGGCATTACAGAATGCCAATTTTAGCTTGTAATGCCAATTGGCATTGCATAATGTCAACTGGCATTGCCTAATGCCAATTGGCATTACATAATGTCGGTCAGCATAAAATACTGACCGACTAAAAATAATTTTTTTAATTAAATTACAAAAAGGTCCCTAGAAATCTTTAATTTATGCAATCAAGTCCCTAAAAAACTAATTTTGTAATTAAATGCATAAAACATTGTAATTTAGTCCTTTAAATCGCGAAACTCGACACTAGAGATCAATTCTCAATTAGATTTTCATCATAGGGGCTTTCATCACACACGTGCATAATTGCATCCCAAAATTAGGTGCTTACAGTTGCCCCCATTTGTCGCTATTTGCTTGACAAATTGCAATAAAGCAATAGTAGCACACAATTTTGAAAGAAAGAATTAGGGTACTTTATTGTATCCTAATTGACTTGTTGATGCTTAAATTACTGAGCAATTTTAAGCAAGATGCTATGTTTAATGTGTTTCACTATATTTCTTATAGAATGTCTAGTGAAACTTATACATTTCACTATATTCCCCTTGGGACGTCTAACAACTCATGATTTGAAAACATTTTATAGTTCCTGTGAAATGTCTAGCAATAATACCATAACTACTGTGTAGTGTCTGGTGGACTACACTATATTCCCTTTAGCATGTCTAGTGACAATGGATTTTATTATATTCCCTATAGGATATTTTAACGAAATGACTGCAATGATTCTTGCTATATTCCCTATGAGACGTCTAGCGAGCCTTGATTTGAAAGAAGTGTTATAGTTCCCATGGAACGTGTAGCAATTCGATGATTTAAAATTTAGCTATATTCCCTGTGGGACGTTTAGTGATTCATGATTTGAAAAATGTGCTACAGTTCCTATGGAACGTCTAGCAATGATACTATAATTATTGTGTAGTGTCTAGTAATATGCACTATATTCCTTTTAGGATGTCTAGTGATAATAAATTTTGTTGTATTCCCAATGGGATGTTCAACAAAATGAATGTGATAACTCTCGTTATATTCCCTGTGGGACATCTAGTGACATCACCATAACTACCGTGTAATGTCTAGTGGTAAAAATTCTGAAAAAGGTCATGTTATAACCGCTAATGAAGCATATAATATATGGAATTTGAAATTCCTATCATGACTATTGTGCAGCACATAACATGATAATTTTCAAAATTTATGTTTCAGCTACTATGTAACATGAAACAAATTTTGACATTTGATTGAAATAATGCATGTAGAAATACAAAGTAAAATTATGTAATATTCTGCATTCTATACTTAACAGAAAATTCAAAATAAATACAGACATAAATAATAAATCATTGATTGATGACATGAGTTGAATGAATTATTTAGGAATTAAATCCTAATTAAAATGCAATCATGGATGAAATTGCAAAGAAAAACTTGATTTTGAATGCATGCATACTCAAGGGACCAAAATGGATATTTTTCATTTATAAGAAGCTTCCCTCCTTATTTTCAATTCTATTATTTCATTTCTTTCGAAGTTCGATTCACGATCTGTCAGATCCTATGGCTGACCCATAATAAAGGCTATATAGAGGAGTAGAGATTTTAGCTGATCTGACCATTGTGGCTCTCCATTTTTCTCATAACAACCTTGGACTCTGAGAAGGTTCTACTGTGCTTCCTTTGACTCACCTTCACCTTTATAGGTGCACAGATATAGGCAATTTGGTAACATTTCCTCACTTTTGTTTATTCCTACAAAAATTTATTCATATAGGTAGTAATCAAAATTAATTTCAAAATGTAAATTAGTATGTATATTATTGAAATTGGATTAAAAATAACTCAAAAAATCCATGAAAAATTTAAATTTAACCTGGGAACATAGGATTTCAGTTGAATGGCCGATCGAAAGTCTGCAAATCGAAGTCAAAAGTCTAGAAATTGGTCGGCATTTGTTCAATGCTGATTGGCATTGTATAATGTCGATCAGCATTACACAATGCCAATCGACATTGTGGAATGCTGTCGATCTATAAAAATTATTTTTTTATGCTCATTTGTTCTCAAAATACTCCTAACAATTGATGAAGTTCATGCACTATTTTTTCATAGCTTGTGAATTATTCCACCAACTACTAGGGGATGTTGCATAGCTGGTCTAGGCCTCTGGGTTCAAATTCATTGGGCTTCTGACTGCTCGAGGGGTCTGATCACCTTTCTTTATTCGCACTGATTGAGCAGTGGATGGACACCACCCATATGTTTTATACTCATGTAGATGAGTTGACTATTTCACCTATGATTTTTCTATAATCAACTGGATCACCTTCGAAGGGACTCCCATTTCCTTCAACATCAGTTACCGCAGTCTTCCTAAGCATTTGCGAAGTTAGTATGTGCGAGACTTGATTGGATTTATCCCGATATGGAAGAACCAAAAGAACGTTGTTCTTTCATCATTGGTTAAGGGATTTAGACATCTTCCCACCACTACACCTCACTAGATTGCTCATAAGGCGAGGTGCTTCCTCCTGATCTTACTTGGCACAACCCTCTTCTACGAGACTAGTCACAAGGTCAGCATTTCCCTTCTCTGCCCTCTTCAAGACCTAGATCGAGTTATCACCTTCAACTAGGGATCTACGACATTGGCTTATTTGTATTACAGATTAAACATTATCTATAGAGGCACTATACCATGTACGACTTCTAGCATGTCCTACATGTGAGTCTATCCCCTTTTCATTTCTCTTCTTCTCTTTTTCTTTTCTTTCTTTTTTGTTGACTTATTCTCTCTTTTAGATATGGAGCATAGAGATTGGGCTGATTTATGACTTCAAGGCTATCAGCTCTTATAGGAGTCTCCCCTAATGCAGAGATAGGGCTCTTCTTATCTAGCAAGTGTCAAGAATACTCTGTAGACCTACCGCGATCAGTTGAACACCATCAAGTGGGACCTAGTAAGAAAAAAAAATCATTAGTACTTCATGGCTTAATACAAGTTAAACTTAATTAATCCTAATTTTGAAAATATATTCTGATTGGCTAAAGGGAGCTAATTATGTCCAGCGATATGATTTCATGGATATTGTAGTATGACTTGAGGAGATAAGGGTTCTGCTCCCTAGCTATGGCTGTTGGATGTGGTATTTAAGAGAGCGGGTATATCGGTGGTGCTCTGGACCTTCCTGATGTCGTATTCCTATTGTTGTTCCCTGCTCAATGCTTTATAGTTCTCCTCTGACAGGCTCAAAGTTAAGAGAGGTGTTATAGAAATATGATGCCACTATTTTTCTTGAGTGATCTCACCATTATCAACAATTCATCCATAAGAACCTCTTGGAGCAGGTTTTTATTAATCAGACTGAAGTAACTTTTAATCATTTCTCTTCTGGAGTTTTTCAAATCACTTATTCTTTTCTCATAATTTGCTTCTCACATATTAATGGGGTTCACTCCCCTACTTATGAAGTAATGGAGGAGGCAGCTGAGACTAATCCAG
Organism: Mallotus nudiflorus; assembly: GCA_947683625.1. Lineage (NCBI taxonomy): Eukaryota > Viridiplantae > Streptophyta > Magnoliopsida > Malpighiales > Euphorbiaceae > Mallotus > Mallotus nudiflorus. The sequence continues at coordinate 245,765 of CANTUR010000170.1, forward strand.
GGTTTAAGACTGTGCAAGAGAGTGAGGCTACCCTTGAGACTGAGATTGCACCTGAGGTCCCTGGGCCTAGTCCTGGTCATGCATAACGCACTCTACATGTTAGGACCAGCTGTGAGGGAGCTTTTAGGGATGTTGTTTTTGGTGATGTTCCCCTTACTAACAAATCCATGCTCTATTGGGCTCTTGTTGTTCAGGCTCTAGATAAGCAACAGATACATTTCGATGATGTTCAGCTCCCTAGCTTTTCTCTGGTAGATACTTCTCATGTGAGTTTGTCTAACTTATATCTTGTATTATTTGTACACTTGGCATTGATATTAGTACAACTTTACAAAATAGGTCCCCTGGACACAAGCAGAGTATTTGCATGGACTCGCCTCATCTCAGAGGTTATTTACCACATAGGTAATAGATAGTTTGTGGGTAAGAATATACACTTATTATGCAAATGTATACATGGTATACATGGAATGCATGTGATATGATGTTTCCTATATGTGTAGAGTTATTCTAGGGATCTGGAGCAGGAGATTGAGATGCTTCGCAGCCGGCTTGTTGACTCATGCCTTGATCCTTACAGTGCTGGTACTTCATCTACTAGACCTCCAAATACTTATCATCATTATGACCCTATTAGAGGATGGAGCCCATGGCCTAATTCTGGAGCTCGGGATTACTAATTTAGGCTATTTTCTATTTTGTAGCTAAGACAAGCTATCTTTTGTACTGTTGTATTTCAAACTTTCCTTTCCTAAAATTAGACTTGGATGAATAGATGATCCTAAGTGAAGTTTATTATTATTATTATTTGTGCCTTAACTTTTTCCTAAGCTGCCCTTTCGAGTTTTTAACTTAGCAGGCATGCCCTTGCCTAAGCCACCCTTTCAGGTTTTCAACTTGGCAGGCTTCTTATTTTTACTTTTTAGATTTAGGTCTTGATACAAGCTACAAAGCCACCTAGATTTTCTAGATACAAGAGGATTCAAGCTTTACATGATGAATCTTAGAGGAAGAACAAACAGAGGCATAACTCAAGCAAAATGGTCTCATAGAGCTTATTTTAAGCTTTTATATTCTATTTTCCTTTCTAGTATTTATGCATTTATAAATAAGATAGAACATGCAATGTAATGACAAAATTTCAATTTCAATATGATTCATTAATTAGGGAAAAAATGAGTACATTTGCTACATCACATGACATAACTTCTATTATCAGCCAGTCCTTTCAGATTTTCTAACTGAATGTTTTTCACTCATATTTTATTTCCCTAATTTTTGCCTGGCCAGCCCTTTGCAGGTTTTCTAATCAGTAGGACCTCTTTTTTTTTATTCCCTAACTTTCGCCTGCCAGCCCTTTATAGGTTTTCTGAATAGCAAGAATGTCCTAATTTTTTCCTGACTAGCCTTTTTAGGTTTTCTAGTTAACAAACTTTTATTTTCTTTGTACTACTTTTATTTATTTTTATAGATAGTATTTCTTAAGGAAATCTAGGTTAACAGGCTCCGTGAACTCATTCCCTTAAAAATCAGATATCTTGGTGGCTCTTTTTAGCAAAACTGACTTGACTAAGTATGGTCCTTCCTAGTTTGGTCTGAACTTTCCTCTTGGATCGAACACCACTACTCTAGATTTTTTTAGTACCAAATCCCTAGCTTTTATCTTCCATGGCTTTACCTTCTTGTTAAATGCCCTTGCTATCCTCTTTTGATATATCTGGGTATGAAATAAAGCATTCATCCTCTTCTCATCCAAAGACACCAGATGATTATATTTTTTATATGCCCATTCACTCACGGGTTTTTTGGCTTCCATAACTACTCTTAGAGATTTGATCTTAGTTTCTATTGGAAAAACTGCTTCACAACTATACACCAGGGAGAACGAAGTTTAGCATGTGGCAATTCTGGCTGTAGTTCTGTATCCCCACAAGGCAAAAGGAAGAAACTCATACCAATCCTTATAAGTTTAGACCATCTGAGAGAGGATTTTCTTGATATTTTTATTTGCAGCTTCCACTTCTCCATTAGCCTAAGGTTAATATGGTGAAGATTTATGATGCTCGATCCCATACTTCTACAATAACTCTACTATTTTAGATTGAAACTAAATCCCACTTTCTATTACTACATGATGTGGAACCCCATATCTGCAAACAAGATTCTTCTCAATGAACTGGGCTATCTATTTTGCCTTTAGAGCATTGAGAGACAACCTCTACCCATCTAGAGAAGTAATTAATTCCACAACTATATACTTATGTCCAGTCGATGCCGTCGACCTTATTTCTCCTATGATATCAATTCCCCATACTGCAAAAGGCCAAGGAGATGATAAACTATTCAACACCATTGGAGGAAGATGGTTAAGATTCTCATAGATCTAACACTGATGGCATTGTCTCAGAGTTCTAATGCAATCCTTTTCCATGCTTATCCAGTAGTACCCTTGTCTGATTATCTTCTTTGCTAGGATTATTCCATTCATGTGAGAACCGCAAGCTCCCCCGTGAATCTCCCTCATCACCTCTTATGCTTCATCTTTCTTAAGACATCTGAGTTCTATTCCATTCAGCATTCTCTTATACAACATCCCATTGTGACTTGTAGGGCATATCTTTCTTTTAAAGTGGCCTCATCTGGATATTTTCCTTCTTCAATGAACCTTAGAACATCATAAAACCAAGGCTTCTCTTGTGGTCTTATCTAAATTCCCATAATCTACTCACCCCCATAACACAAAGCCTTTGATTTTATGATCACTAACGGCCTCATAGTCAACCTAGTCATACTATCCCACATTAAAGAGATTATTGCTAGTGCATCTACCATTTGATTGTCATCTCTTGATAAATGGATAAAGAGACACTTTACGAAATTCTTTGTTAAAGCTTTCAAATAATAGACGTAGGTTTTAGCTTTTCCTCTTTCACTTCCCATTCTTCATTATCTTGGTTGATAACCAACATAAAATCCCCGTATATTAACAACTCCTTTACTCTAGCTGCCATCGCCACTTCTACTCCATGAATGCGCACTTCATACTCAGCCATATTATTGGTTACTTTGAAATCCAGCTTTTTGGCCATTGGTATGGTTTCTACCTCTAGCATGATAAGGATCATACCTAACCCGGCTCCTTTGTTGTTTACTGCACCATCAAAATAAAGCTTCCATTCCTGATGCTGTACAACTGCTAGATTCTCATCTAGGAATTCTAGGCATAACTATTCATCGCCCTCTACTGCATTTTGGGCTAGGAATTCTACTACTTCCCTTCCCTTAATAACCTTTATGGTAATGTACTTTATATCAAATTCAATCATTAGAATGAGCCATCAAGACATCCTTCTGGTCAAAGCAGGTGCCTATAGTAAGTATCTTAAGGGGTCTATTTTCAAAATGGCCTGAACCTTATGAGACTAAAAGTAATGCCTCAATTTCCTTGTTGCCCAAATCATTATCAAACATTTCTTCTCCACCAAATTATATTTTTCTTCATATGACAGGAATTTCTTACTGAGGTAATACACTGCATGCTCTATCCCATCCAGTCCTTCTTGTGCTAACATTGCCCCCATTGCCTTTTCTTCTAGAGCCAAATATAGGATTAAGGGTTTACCTAGCCTCGGTGGTTTAAGTATAGTTGGTTGAGTGAGATACTCCTTTATTTTATTAAAGGTCGTTTGACAGTCATCATTCCACTCTACAGGTTGATCTTTTCTTAAAAGCTTGAAGATTAGGTCATAAATATTAGTAAGCCTTGCAATGAACCTACGAATACACTATAACCTGCCTATGAACCCTCTCACATCTTTCTCTATCCTTGGTGCTGGCATTTCTTGAATGATGTTAACTTTATATGGATCCACTTCGATTCCTCTACTACTTACTATATGCCCCCAATAACTTCCCTGAAGTAACTCTAAAAATGCATTTCTTCAAGTTAAGTCTTAAATTACACCTCTCAATACATGCCAAGAATTTTTCCAATGCTTCAAAATGTCCCTCTCTTATTTCTAACTTGACCATCATATCATCTACATATACCTCCACTTCCTTATGCATCATGTCATGGAAAAGAGCGGTGGCTGCCCTTTGATATGTTGCACCTACATTCTTCAACCCAAAAGATATAACCTTATAGCAATATGTTCCCCATTCCATAATGAAAACTATCTTGATCTTATCCATAACTGCCATCATTATCTGATTATACCTAGAGAACCCATCCATGAAGGAGTACATCGTACTTGACGCTGCACTATCCACTATCACATCGATGTGAGGTAAAGGGAATTCATCCTTCAGACATGCTTTATTTAAATCCCTGAAATTAACACACATTCACACCTTACCATCTTTCTTGGGTACTGGGACTATGTTTGCTAGCCATTGGGGGATAATCTACTACCTCTAAAAAGTTAGCTTGAATTTGTTTAGCAATTTCTTCTCTTATCTTTTCAGTCTATTCTAGTCTCAGCTTGCACAATTTCTATTTAACTGGTTTTATTTCTAGATGACTCGAAATGTGATGCTCTATAATGTCCTTGTCTAAACTTGGCATGTCTTTGTAGGTCTAAGCAAATACTACCTTTCTTTTTGTTAATATTCTCTCAAAATTTTCCCTCTCTTCAGGAGTTACATCATGTGATATAAAAATGTTCTTTTGATTATCATTCATGCCCATGTTAAATGAATTAAATTGAATTGAATTAATGTCAAACATGCATGAATAATCAAAATTACAATGCACAGAACTATCAGGATGCACATCACACAAGTAAACAAAACCAACATTCATATCATTGACCATGGAAAAAACACAATTTTCTTCTTAATAGAGACCAGACGTTATTATATTAGTTTCTTCATAAAAAACATTAGTAAAGCTATCACTAATATGAGTAACTAAATCTTGGGATGGCTCCTCTTCAAGTGGCAGACACATAAGCTCTTTAACAATAGCATCCCTCGTTCTTCTAACTACTTGCTTCATCACTTCTTTTTTGCTGCTCTCAACTAATTTTTCCATAATCTGATCCTTAAAAATCTTAAACCTCATAACATTTTTGCCAGCGACATTAACAGACTCCTCAGTACCCATATAGTACTTGCCCTCTCCTGGCTTAATGAAATTCTCACTTAATGGATCAACTCCCCCTAGGGGCTTATTTCTCTTGGCCTTCTCCTTATTTCTTGCCCTTTTACTCGTAGATCCTGTCTCAATACACCCTAATCCTCTAATGTCATTTTGACTCTTGAATTCTGGTAGCTTAGGACGTCCTTACTCATCCTTGCCTAGTCCTCGTCCAGGTTGGTAATTCATGCTCTCCCTCATTTTTTCAACCCTTGGGTCCATCTCAGTCCTATTAAATATCCCAACAATTTGAAAATCGAGGGGAACATACATTATTTCTGTTCTTCCAGTATGGTGGCTACAGCTATATTGGTTCCTGCTTCAATTGTCACTACATCTCCTTCATGAGGGAATTTTATCTTCTGGTGCATAGTCGAGGGTATCCCTCCTAAAGCATGGAACCATGGCCTTCCCAACAACAAGGCATAAGTAATTGGTATATCTAGCACGGTGAACTCAAAGGTTGATTCCACTGGTCCTATTTTAACTAGAGCTTGGAATGTCCCATCCATATACCTAGTGTTGTCATTATAGACTCTGATTATGAGGTTTGAATCTATCAAGTCTTCAGCTTTCAAACCTAAGTTAGGCAAGATCTTCAATGGGCATACATTAATGATAGAACCATCATCAACCATTGCAAAGTTGGTTCTTTTCGCTTTTACTTTAGCTGGGATAAATAGTGCCTTATTATGATTTCTCCCTTCCAAAGGCAAGTCATCATCTGAGAAGGTTATTAGTCCGTGTTTCTTTTATGTAACTTTTGCTACCATAGCCTTGGGTGTGGCTACTGTTTTAATGCTCATACTCAATAGAGCTTTCACTAGAGCTCTTCTATGGTTGCCTGAGTGCATCAGTAGTTCTCAGATACTGACATTTGCCTTAGCCTTCTTTAGTTGTTCCAGAATCAGGTCTTCTTTTTCCCCTTCTGTAATATCCCAAGTTTTTAAAAATATTTTAAACTGCATCGGGATATGCAATGTTAATAATTTTGTATATGATTATGATATTTTATGAGTTTGATATTTATTTAAAGCTTATTTTAATTATTTTATGTTATTTTAAGTGCTTTATGTAAAATTTTCTCGAGAATTCTATTTTCGGGGAAATTAACACGTAAATAATTTAATAGTAAATATTTTAAACAAATTCATGCATTTGCATGAACTCATATATATTTTTAAAGTGCTAAAATAAAGAGTATATATGTGTATATATTGAAATTTAACTAGGGTTTAATTAATTACCCTAATTTTTATTATTCATTATTTAGTTTTAATACTATTTAATTATTTTTAAGTATATAAATTATTTACTATTTTTAACTAATTAAAACTATTTTTCGTAAATTATTTTCAAATTATATATAATATACAATTTTTCTAATGAATTGAGTTTTCATCGATTTTTACTGTGTTTTAGGGTGAATTACGTAATTTGGATTGATAAAATGTATTTTTATTATATAAGGGTATTTTTGGTATTTTATAAATTTTCTGTGAATGGTGGACCTCGGTCGGTGATTTGTAGTTTGGAGTCCGACTGAGGGATTGTGGTTGTGTTCTATGTTTATTTTCGAAGTGTGTTTCTTTACAGGGCCGGCTCTACTCTTTGAGTAAAGAGATGTCCATTTTATAAGGGAGGTTCTGCCAGATTTTCGGTAGAATTCTCGTAAAACATGATGTTCGGTTGAACTCTAATCCTGATTCTGTGTCTAGTAATCTAAATCGAGTCTTTAGAACTTCTGTTAGATGTATTCTGATTTCTGTCATTATTTATTTGTTTAGTTACGCCGAGACCGAGGCCTAGTGGACCAGGCTCGTTGGACCCATCTCGAGGAGCGCAATAAATAGTGAGTTGTTATTTTATATATATATGCTCTAGGGTGCATGATTTTAGAAATATATGTTTATTTTGATTAAATATGCATAACAGTTTAATTAGTACTTAAGTTTAATTTTAGTTTATTTTTAGTATATTTTCAAACTATATGCATGTTTTATTAATAAATTATTCTTAAAATGTTTTTAAGTTTATTTCTAGTTTATCTTGCAGTTATATTGGATTTATTTGAAGTACATATACTCGAAATATACCTGGTCTACTTTTGGTATATTTCTAGTATATATATGGTTATTGTTGCTATTATATTTAAATTCATGCATCATTTATTTTTATGAATGTATGTTTTATATTTCAATGAAGGATATCAATAGAATGTGCTACCTAGTGGGCAGCACTAGGATCGAGTACGTACCGGTACGCCGATAGTATTTAGGCTATATTACTAACTATTTTTGGATATTGATTGAATTTGATTATTTGATGTGTGAGATATGGTTTAGGAGTGTGATTGCTGGAGCTCGGTTGACCCAGTGTCTCGGGGCCAATCACACTGATAATCAGACTGCTGGAGCTCGGTTGACTTAGTGTCTCGGGGCCAGTCTATTGTCCAAATGGAATAAGTGAATATATTTGGAATAAGTGAGCCTGTGTGGCTAGAGTGTTGTCTAACACTGTTTGAGGTTGTGATTTTCTAGGGTTCTATTTGATCCTTCATAAACAGTGATTTTCAATAAAAATATATAAAATGATTTTATTACATCTGTGTGTATTTGCTTGTATACATACATATTATATCTACTTTTGACTATGTGCATTGTCATTTAGTATGCATGTATATATATTATAGTAATTCACTCAGTGAGGTCTAACTCCCCTCCGTTGACTATTTTTTAGGAGAGTCATCATCATCAAACCTCAGTAGTAGACCCGTACACCAGATTTCTTCTGCTCCAGCTTCTTTATGTAAACTACTTATCTGAGTTTTATTTTATAATCTAGACACTGCAGTAGTTATGGTCGATTGTGAGATTATTGTATTACATTTGTATGAGATATGTACTTTAAATATTTGAACTGGATTTGTATTAAAGATTTATTTATATATATGAGATTGAGTTGTTGATTTAAATCCCGTGGTGGATTATTATTTAATTATTTATGATTTTATTTCCACTGCAAATTATATTATTATTATTATTGTATGTTTTATTTTATTTTAGGCTTGCTACGGGTTCTGGATTCGAAAGAATTCTCGTTCCCTAGTGCTAGTCATGGCCCCTATTTTGGGTCGTGACACCTTCATATGTTTTTGCATCATATGTCTCTTCCCTTTCTGTAACTCTCTCAATCTTCTTTTCTGCTACCTTGTAATTCCTTCCACTTCTAGTAACATGATTCACTTTAGGTCATTGCTCCACACATCCAAACTAGTGGAACTCTCTTTATCAAAGTCATATCAGATATCTATAACTCTGATGATTATGTCCCTCTTTTCATCCTTCCATACTTCTACTATGCACTTTTATTTTCCCTTTATGTTAAGCTTTCCCATATGTGCTCTCAGTAATTCTCAATCCCCTATTTGAGAATCAAGGAATCCTTATTCTCTTCTTCCATTGGCTCATCACCAAATTCATTAGCCCATCCTAAGGGCACAATCCCCTCAAGAGGTATATCACTAGAATTAGGCTTTGAATATAACACCCTATAATCAAATTTGCCTAAGGGCTGCCCTAATAAATCCTTAACTCTTAGTTGTTCTAGGGTTTTGGATTCTTTCTCATTATTAAACTCATCACCCCATCTTGAGGGCATAATTGATTCAAAGGGAATATCAACAAATGGTGGCTTAGAATAGAACACCTTATAGTCAAATTTCCCTAAAGGCTACCCCAGTAAATCCTAAACTCCTCTAGAGGCATCAGGAGATTCTCCATTACCTGTAGGGTTTAGGTTTTCAAAGGAGTTTAGCACTTCTTCTTCGCTAACTCATGAGTTAATCATCATGGTGGCTGGTGGTGGGACATTTTAGTAGTCAGGGAAAGGATTATTTCTAGTGTTTGGGTTAGAGTTGGATTTTTCAAGGTCTGTGATTTTTCTGGAGTCTATTAGGTTTTGGATCTCATCTTTAAGGAGAATACAAGTGTTTGTGGAGTGGCTAGCTACTTAATGAAACTTGTAGTAGCTATTGGGGTCGTAACCTAGGACATTTGGGTTAGGTGATTTGGAAAAGGTTAAGGATCAGAGTAAGCCTCTCTGGATCAATCATTCTAGGACTTTAGAGAGTGGTTGGTTAAAGTTGGAGAATCTCCGAGGTTGCTAAACTATGAGCACCTCCATAACTCGGCTAGTACTTCCCTATTGTGTGCCCCTAGTTGGGTAGTTTTGGGTTCCAATGCCTCTAGAGCTTCTTTTCTTATCATTTTCAATCTCTTCTGCTTGCAAACCATCATCATACAGGTCTATGAAAGTTTTAGGATTCATCATTTGCAACCTCTCTACTAGATTAGGTGACACATTTTGAACTATCATCCTAACCTGATCCTTCTTGGCCAGCTTCTTCTTCATTAGCATTGCTTTATTCATAAATCTGGTAAGGAAATTAGAGAAAGATTCATTGGGTTTCTACATTGTCAATTCTATATCTCTGATGGACACTTCCAACCAGGTGTTATAATCATATTATTTTAAAAAGGCAGTACATAGTTCTTTCTAGTCAACTCTCACATATTTTGCCAACCCATAATACCAGTTTACAGTCGTTCCCTCTAAAGATAGTACAAATAACCTAATGATCACTTCTAATGTGGCCTTAGTAGTGCTCATAGTTATTGTGTACTAATTAAGATAAATCCTAAGATCTCCAGTTCCATCAAACTTCTACAGTTGAGGCATTTTAAACTTCTTAGGTAGCTTTTACCCTTTATTAGCAATATATCATCAAAGTCAAATGAATATCCCATACCTTGTCCTCTAAGAAGCTCTTCCATCTTGGACATTTTCTAGGTCAATGCTCACATCTGCTTGGACTCATGGTCATGTACTAGTTCAAGGAATTCTTTCTTTGAATTCTCTACCATGTAATTCTTTACATCCTTTAGCTTTACATTGATAGCAGGTGGGTTTCTAATAGTAGGTTCCTCCTAGCATTATTGGCAGTAGGTGGAGCATTTGTAACAGGTGGGATAGCAACAACAATAGGTGGTTGTTCAATTACAAGTGGTTGTTCAATTGTAGGTGGTTGTTCAATTGCAAGTGATGGTATAACAGCAACGAGTTACATCAGTCCAGATAGTGCTTGTCTCAACTCATCTTGCTTCATAGCCCTCATGTCATCCATCAGAGCTCTTTTAATGTCTTTTAAGGTCCAGTTCCCTTGTTGTTGTTCCATTTGTTCAGATTTAAGTGAAGTCAGTTCAACTTTCAAGTAAAGTGGGTTGATAGGGCTTCTTTCCAATCTATCCAGGCTATTAAGGATTTCCTTTGGTAAGGCTTTATGACTCTAACTTCTTCTTCTTAGTCTGCCACCTCGTCATCCCCAAATACAAGAAGACCTCGATGTATCTATGATGGTTACAGAACAAGGTGTTAGTATGATGAATGAGATGCATGTGCTATGCAACAAGTAGCAAGTATTAATCAAGCGTACAACATACATCCTTCTAACCTTATTCCTTGCACACATGTGTTCAATGGAGAGTCTCTTGTCCTAGGATTTTTTTTATTGGTCTTAATATCAACGGGGTATATCAGGGACCGATGCGTATACCAGATCTCTCTTAAAGGAGTAAAGCATAGAAATAACATTTCTAGGTATAAAGGTCTAACCTAATCTTTATTACCCTAAAAGGGCTTCAAAAGTATGTGCCTAGGCTTTTATATATAGAAATACCCCATGGTAATAAGCATAAAAACAAAATTTCTAAGTATAAAGGTCTAGCCCAATCTTCATTACCCAAGGGACTTCAAAAGTATGAGCCTGGGCTTTTATAAATAGAAATACCTCATGGCAAAAATCATGTAAGCAATTTTTTATAGATCTTAGGGGAAGTAATTAAGCCATAGGCCAAGTTTAGAGGGGCTCAGCATCCTTTGCAAAATTGAGAGAAGACTACCCCCCTTTAGGACTTGGGTTACAGAATCTGGTTAGATGAGCCTAATAATCTTTCTTGAATCGAGTTAAGGCTAAGAGTGATGGTTTGCCAATTTATAACTCCATGAAGCTAGTGGAATCATGGAATCATAAACCAATGCCATCAATTTAATAGGGACATATAGAATGAATGCAAGAATAAAATAGTAATCAATAAAATAATTCTAAAGAACACAAGTAGAATCAGTATCTCTTATCCCTAGTGGAGTCGCCATTGTAGACAACAAGGTTTAGCGTGCGTCCAAGATTTTAGAAACAGTAACACTGTTTGGGCTCAAGGCCCTAGAGAATACACTAACCATTGCCACAAAGACATGGCATAAAGATGAGGAGTTGCCACCCAGGGTAATAATTGGGACAAATTGAAAGGTGGTACTTGATTCTCTAAAAGAAAGCTAGCACCACAACCAAAAGATTCTGGGAACGGAATACTAACTTCTTTCAGTCTTGTGTTCATTTAGAATTACTTTATAAATTACTATCTTAGTCCCTATTTACACGTAATTTTATTAAACCCTAATTAAACATCCATCTAGCCCTAAAGCAAACTAGTCATAAAATTGCATGTAAAAAAATGCATACAAAGTGCATCGTCCCTAGGTCTAAACTATGTTAATTTTATTTTAAAGTTAGCCAATTCTACATTTTTATTTATAAGTGAAATGGACTAAAGGTGGACCTACATGTTAATAAATGAGTCTAATTCTATTCATTTTAATTTAACTAAAGAAATGGGCCTATAGTCTACAAATTTTAAAGAAATGAATTAATTAGTGGGTCTAATTCTAACCTAATTTTAATTTAAATGAAAAAATGGGCTTAGGTCTATTTGTTTTAAAAGAAATGGAATTATTAGGTTGAGCTAAAGTCTAAGTTAAAATTCAATTAAACTAAAAATGGGCCTAAGTCTAAATTAACCAAAATGTGCCTAAATTAATTTTAAAATTAATTAAACTTAAATCCAATTTTTAAAAATCTTATTAATTAAATGGGTTAAAGACTAACATGGGCTTGGGGCCCAAAATATACAAAAATAAATAAACAAGTCCAAAAACATAAAATATATATATATATATATATTAAAACAACCAAATAAAAAGATCAAACAAGCAATTAAATTATTTCTTCTCAAAAAACCCTAATTTTAATTAACATGCAACCTAAATTAACCTACTGCCTCCATTGATTTTAATTAGAGTTTATCAAATTAACCTAACTTACTAATTAATTTTAATAGTGCAGAAAATTAAAGAATATTCACTATTTTCCACTATTGGGGCTATTACAACCTACTATACAGAAATTAAAATCAAATTAATTACAACCTAAAACAAAAGCAAATTAAAAGAATGCAAAAATCATGAATCCTAAATCATATGGGAGTTTTACATATCTTAATTGATGGCATCCCATGGATTCTTCAACATAATCACTGCCAAAATCTCATTTCAACCTTATCTCCAAAGTACCACAGAACATTAATCAAAACAAAAGAACATAAAAATTAATCAGTAATGAATTAATCAAAAATAAAATAAGAAATCAAATTAAAATAAAAGAGAAAAGAAAAAAGAAAAGAGTAGAAGATGTTGTGCAAATGTTGTTTGAATGCCCCTCAAATTAAGATTATCACCATTTTGAGATTGACTCTGTTGTTTTTTCTTGATTCTCTGGACCTTAAAAGCAAAGAACGTAATTTTCTTTTGCAGTAGCTAATTAGGGTTCTTTTTTTCTTTGGTTTTTTTACAGCACTTTTTTCTAGGGTTTTCACGCAGCTTTTTCTAGGGTTTTCACATAACTTTTCTTTTTTTTTTAGCCTCTCTCCATAGACTCTATCTCTCAACTTTTAAAGCCTGGTCAAGCAACCCCAGCTCCTGTGATCATACATAGAAGTTGCATGATAGTTGGGAGCGAGATCAAAAGTCTTTACATTTTATTTTTTAAAATTTCAAAATCCAGATAATGAGATGATGAGTGATAAGGTTTTGAAAAAATCAAACATGCGGTGTCCTGGACCAATAAAATAATTTGAAAAATGGCAGAATCAGCGTAAAAATCACTTTTTAATGAAAATCAACATTACAAAATGTCAATTTTAGCCCATAATGCCAACTGGCATTACGTAATGTTGGTTGGCATTACACAATGTCAATCGACATTAAATGTCAGTCATCTAAAAATTATTTTTTTAATTAAATTATAAAAAAGGTCCTTGGAATTTTTTAATTTCTACAATCAAATCCATAAAAAACCAATTTTTTAATTAAATCAATAAAATGTTGCAATTTAGTCCTTTAAATCATAAAACTCGACTCCAAAGATAAATTCTCAATTAGATTTTCATCATAGGGACTTTCCTCACACGCATGCACAATTATGTCCTAAAATTGGGTGCTTACAGAAGGGAAAATATAAGAGGTAGAACTGAGATTGATAAGGTAGATAAGAGTATATGAAAAAGAACTAGATCATGTAAACCTAGGGCAACTAGAAACAATGATGACTATATTAGTAGGGAAGAGTATACTTTCTCAGATTCTGATGATGAAAAGTGGTTGAATAATGGTAGGTGTAATACTATTAGCACTTCTAAGAGTGAAAGTCTTAGGGAATTTAAAAAGTTAAAGGATGATGTTATTTTGAAAGATGATGACAACTTGAGTGAGATTAGGTAGGAAGCTAGTGATAATGAGATATCAAGTGATGAAGATGCCTATATTGGTAAAAAGAGGACAAAAACACTTCCTTGAATTATTTATATAGGAATCCATTTGTTAATCCTGGGAATAGAGAATTTCAATTTCAGATAAGGCAAACATTTGATGATGTTAAGACCTTTAGGGCAGCTCTAAAGGACTATAGTGTTAAAGGGGTTTTTTTTTAAGATCAAGAATGATGGTGTGAGAGTGACAACGTAATAACAAGGTGAAAATTGCAATTATAGGATTCATACTTTTATGCTACCTAATCAAAAGACATTTATGGTGAAAACTCTTCATCAAACTCATTCACGCATTTGGGTAAACTATATTAAAAATCCCAATGCCAATACTAAATAGGTAGCTAAAAAGTTAAATGAGCTTTTGTAAGCTAACTCGAATATAAGCTATGAATTGATGCAAGGTAAAACAACAAGTAAATGGGGAGTAGAAGTTCCTATGTGGCAGCTGTCACGACCCGAACCCGAGGGCACGTGACCGGCACTAGGGAATGGGTAAGCATAAGGCCCCCGAAACCCGTAGTAAGCCTAAAGGAAAAAGAAAATAAAACCATTCACATATTAAACTTTACTTTAAAACAAAACACATTATCAAACTGATTTTTCTCAGAATACACAAATTCAACTACTTAAATAATAATGTATTTCAACATCTCATATTATAAATCAGATTGAATCTTATACGCAAGCGTGGTTTACACAAATAAATTACATAATTATGTTTGAACCATACCAATTTGTAATACATATACTACTGCAGCAACCTAGATTAGTACACAGTACAGCTTATAATGACCTACATAAAATAGCCAGTGAAGAAGAAATACGGCGTAGAGGTAGTCTGAGGTCGAACTCTCAAGCTCCTAAAAAAAATAAATTGAGGGGAATCAGACCTCACTGAGTAAGTCAATAAAAGAGCTGTACGATTTGAAAACCTTTTTGAAAACTATATATATTTATAGTGAAAATAATTTATAATATATAAGTATAGCTTTTGGAAAATCTCGGTAGAACCCTAAACCCAAGTCTAAACGGCCAACTGGGCCCACTTATTCCAACTAGACTACCGGTCCCCGAGAGCAAGGACATCAACCGAGGCACCAAGCCATAGTCATTCACTTAATCCAAATGTATGGCACTGGCGGTTCCCGAGAGCAAGGGCATCAACCGAGGCACCCATCCCAGTCCATTATTAACTTTCCAATCACTGGCGGTCCCCGAGAGCAAACGCTTCTACCGAGGCACCCGTCCCAGTTTAACATTCATCAATCATACAGTTATCGGATCCATCCCTCAATCTCTACCATGTGCACATAGTCCTGGTGAGGCCCACCAGGTAGCTCGTTCTACCGAAATTTCTCAAATCGATTTTTAATAAATAATTTGCATTTAATTCGTAAATGATAGCATTAAATTAAATAAATCATATAATCAATATAATAGAAATATGAGTGCATGCATTCTTTAAACAAACATACGCACAGATCATTTTATCGACTTACAGGATGAATGTGAAGGCTGACGACCACACGTCTGCCTCGATCTCACAGCTTCTGCTCTGATATGCTCTAAAAGAAAACAATGAATCAACTTTTTAAAACATGACTAAGGAATCGAAATCAGGAATCAACAAAATAATAAAATTCCAGACTGACTCGATGAAAACCGGACGAGACTCGACAGACAGGAGTTAACCTAACTAACGGTAGGAATTTTACGGATATCACGTTTTACAAGAAAATCTACCAAAATTTTGGCAGAGTCTCCTCTGTAAAATGGACATCTCTCTACCAAAGGTAGAGCCAGACCTGCATAGAAAATGCACTTCCAAAATACACAACCATTCACACTCGAGTCGGGCTCCCAAGACTACAATTTGCCCCGACCGAGATCACAACTGAAAAGTATCAAAATTAATAATATTTATTTCTCCAATTATACACATACTAAAATAAATAGCATATATAAAATCTTAATTATCCAAAGTTAAACAATTAAATTTGTATTTCATCACCAACAATTATAATTATAATTATTATCCACATTAAAACCTTTGCAATATATTAAATGAATATATATATATATATATTGAAAATTGGACATTTAAAATTTTACACTCCTTAGGAAATTATATTAATAAATTTATAAAATTTATCTAAACCCTTTAAACACTAATAAAACTAATTAAAATATATATTTATCATATTTAGTGTAAAATTACATTTTTACCCTTAGTATATATATATAAATTACATAATGCTATATATATACACAAAATTTTCCTTAAAATTATCCAATCATCTAAAACTAATTTTTTCTCAAGATAATTCCTTCCAATATCATAAAAATAATTAATCAACCAACAATATTATTTTTTCCAAAAGTATTATTTAACTAAAAATCAATTTTTGGCATAAACTCAAATATATTTATAAAAATAGTATAAAAATCTCAAAAATTATAATTTGAGTTCTAAAATTCATATTTTTCACTAATAACCTCATTTATCAAGTTTCATAACCTTTTTAACCAAAATTTCAAAAATTAGCCTAATTATTTAATTTTGACATAATGTATAAAAATTCCTAAAAAAATTGTATAATCTTCTTAAAATTATCTACCTTACCCTAAAATTAATTTCAACACTTAATATCACCAAAATGTCATTTATCATTATTATTTGCTATTTTTATAATTAATTCCCAAAAATTCCTAAAATATTATTTAAATATCCAAAATTCACCAAAATTCAAAATAAATTCCAAAAATTTCTAAAACCCTAAATAAAATTAATAAACTCAAAAACACTTAACTATATTTAACTTAATCACTAATTTCACTTAGGAATAAAATTAAATCAAGTAATTAAAATGGCAAAAATTTCAAATAAAATTCTGAAAATTCAAAAAAAATGCCCAAAAATAATTCAAATGGGCAATTATCTTCCTCATAGCACAACCACACCCTATATAGAATTCTCAACCGAAGGAATTTCAAGATCAAGGAAGAAATGAGGGCATCGGGTGAGCATTACTCACCCCTAGCTACTGGACGGAATAGAGGGAGGGGAAGGAACCTGCTGCCACCGGAGAAGATGGGGGAGATGAAGCTGCTCAGGCGGAGGCGAAAGGCAGCTTGACACCTACAGGAGATGGCACAACAGAACGTCGAAGCTGGGCAGAACGAGGAGATGCAGAGCTGCTGCTGCGCGAGGAGAGGAAGAAGCTGCTTCGCGAGGAAGAGGAGAGCAGCTACTGCACACCCAGCAAGCTTTCCCCACGGCGGAAATGGCACTCTCAGGTAGTGATGGAGGCGGCACAATGAGGAGAAAGGGTGAGGACGGGGAGGAGGGAGCTCGGTTCTATTTCTTCTTCTCCCAAAAATATACATATACTCATATATATATATATATATATATATACATACTATATTATAAGTTAATGTATACATATATATACTATGCTTATTATACTACATTATGACTATATACATATATACTATATATATCATATATAAATATACATATATATATACACAATGTACATTCAAGTGTAATAGTGTACCTATGTATATATTTATATAGTCATATATATATATATATATTATATATGTATATGTATGCAAACATATGCTACATGAAAATGTATACATATATATACACAAGTATATAATTATACTTTATACTATATTATATACATATATTTATATATATATATATATATATATATATATATATATATATATATATACACACACACATGTGAAAAGATATGCACATTTAAATTAATATTTAACCTAAAATATAATGTTAACAAAATTTTATACTTTAATATAATGCAAATTAACTATTACTAGTACTTCTTGAGAAAAATGTGTCCCTTAATATTAAAATAATTATATATATGTATGTAGGGTATTACAGCAGCAGTATAAAGTAAGAGGTTTAAGTAAAGCTTCTATAGAATGGTCACATAAGGAGAGCTTTAAACTATTAAAGAATTACATTGAACACTTGAGGGAAATCGATCCTGAAACTTTTGTGAAGATGGAATTTCAACCAAGAAACTATTTTGATGAACCAACTATTTTTAAACATTTATTCATTTGTTTTCGTGTTGTAAAGAAAGGCTTTTTATAAGGTTTTAGGCCTATAATTGGGGTTAATGGGTGCTTTTTGAAGTGGCCTTATAATGGGTATTTATTATCAAATATTTCACTTGATGGAAATAATGGTGTTTTGCCTCTTGCAATTGCAGTTGTAGACTTTAAGTGCACTGCAAGCTGGAGGTTTTTTATGGATTGCTTATTTTAGTGCATTGGAAGTGATAAGGGCGCACAATGGACTTTTATGTCAGACTGAAAAAAGGTGTAGCTTACATTCATTTTGTTATTTTTTTAAATTCAAAGTTGCACTTATTATTCATGCTATTGAATCATTTTGTGTGTTTTGAAAATAGGGATTGAGCAATGCTATTAAAGAATGGTTTCCTTTAGCCATTTAAAGATTTTGCTGCCAACATATATTTAGTAATTTCAAAAAGAAGTTTCCTAGAGTGTGATTAAAGAAGGAGTTTTAGGCAACAACAAAAGCAACAACATGCTATGATTTTAGGAGTAAATGAAGATCATCAAACAAGTGGGTAAAGGAAAGCCTGTTGAATAGTTACTTGCAATTCCACTTGCACATTAGGGAAGGCATGCTTTCATAGAAGATGCACAAACTATGATATTATAAACAATATGACAGAGTCATTCAACTGGTAGGTTGGCAAAATTTGAGGATTTCTTATTATAAAGATGTTGGATAGCATTCGACAGAAAAGCATGGTGAGGCTGCACAAGAGATATGCCAAGGCTTGCACTTAGGAAGGAGATTTGACACCAATTGCAAATAAAAAGTTAAATGAGATAGTAAAGGAATCAAGGAAGTGCCCATTATTTCCTGGAAACAATAATGAGTTTAAAGTCAGGGATGGTAGAGTAAGGTATGCAATGAAGCTCATAGAGAAAAATGCAGTTATTAGTATTGGCCAATTAGTGGAATGCCATGTAAACATGCTGCGTTGTGTATTGGTTACAAAATAGGTAGAATTAAGGATTTTTGCCATTTATCATGTGAAGACCCACTTGAAAATTTATAGTGGTGTCATTTATCCACTTCTAGAATTTGACTACAATGAAGATGATCCTTCACGTCAGATTTTACCTCTTCCTCTGAAGACCAACCAAGTAGACCACGAAAGGAAAGATTTTGAGAAGCAAATGAAGAAGGATCTTCTGCACTCAGAAAACGCTCATATACTATGAGATGCAAAACATGCAAGCAAATTGGGCATAATAAAAGATCTTATTAAAGAGCTCTAGTTGCATCAAAGGTAAGATTATTATTCCCTTTAATTTTAATTAATTATTGGTTTTTTAATTTACCTTTTTGATTTTATTATATTAGAGGAGGACTAAAAGTGGAGCAAGTGGAGTAGGAAATTCAAACTCAACTCAACCTTCTTAGACTAATGCACATAGACCTACAAAATTGAATGCATTTAGGGATGACCTACAAGTAGAAGTGAGGTTGCATTAAGCTAAATTTGCAATGCCAATGTATAAGGTCCACTTCAATTAGGAAAATTTTTTTCTAAGGATGTGAATATATTATATCTATTTATTTACTTTTTAGTTTTGGTACATCACTGGTGGCTTATTTTGGTAGGCATTATTTTAGGTGGATATACATAATAGGGTTGGTTAACACTTTTTAAAGCAAAAGCCAATGTATTTATGATTAATGCACTTGATCATTAAGTGTCAAGTGATTAATGTTCATATACAGTAACCACTATTACATGAATTAAAATGTAATATTTAGACATGTTTCAATTTAATGTTATAGGTTTTTTATGTTCTAAGTTTACTATTAATGGTCATGTTACAATTATCACTGATATGTTACAAATTTTCCATTCATGGCCACAGGTTTTTTTTTTTTTTTTGCTTTTCAATGCTTATGTTATATGTTATAGAAGGTGTCAAAGTGACTAATTTTCATGTACACTGAAAATTAGTCTCCACAAACCCATACAGACTAAAAATGAACTAATGAACACAACAATACACAAAATTTCCAGAATTTAATTGCTTTTAACACATAGATTAAACATTAAAATTACAATTCTTTCATTAAGCTAACAAACTTTACATATGATTCGCATTACTTAACCTACTAAACTTTTAAATAACCATATAAACAAAGCTTAATCTTCTTAATAGCTAGACAAATAAGGAAGACAAACACACTAATACTGATCATCATTGCCATTCCTAATGCAATCCTCATATAACCCAAAGTAAGTTCTACACCTTTCATTTTTTCAACCATAATAATATTCTCAGTTTTTAGCACTTCAATTTCTTCCTTTAGCAATTACAGTTCCTCATTGTTAGCCCTCTCCCTTAACCTCATCCCTGATTCCACACTACCATTGCTAAAGTTACTGCGTGATGTTGTTGCAGGTAGACACCATCCAATAAATGAGCCACACCCTCCTTCTTTACAATGATAGTATAATTTGTTTTCATTATCTTCAAATTCAGAGATTCTGATGCCTACTCGTTTTCCTCACTTGCAATTTTTATTTAAATAAAGTCCTTCCATTCCATTGTTATTGTTTGATTCAGCCCCAAACATGTCGATTGCCAAATATGTAAAACCTAAATTTTTAGTTTGAGAAATAGAAGAAGAGAAGAAGCAAAGCATAAGAGTATAAGAAGTTAAACATTGTATACATTTAAATAGTCATCACATCAAAGGGTATTTATGACTTTTTCATTTTTTTCTTCTCTATTTTACATTTATTTTCCTTATTTTCTACCAATAAAATACTGAAAATATTGACAAAATGATTGTTTAGAGTAACATAATTAAAAGTCAAGGACGAATAAATATAATTTTTAAAAGTAAGAGACCACTTAATACAATACACCAAATCTCAAGGGGCAAATAGCAATTGTCCTTTAAAATATTTATTAAATGTATAATTTTATATTTATTTTTATTATAAAAAGTATAGATTATTATAATATGAATAAGATAAATTATTGATATTAATATTAAATAATACTATTAATAATGGTTCATATAAAGTATATATTATAAAATATTAATACAAAATTAGTGTAGTACAAATAACATAAGTTATTAAGTGGGTTGTAAAAATTAATATTTCAACAATAATATAGCAGATTACATAATTTATAATCGGTGTAGTACAAATTATAATAAGTGTTGTACAAATTATAATCGAATTACATAAGTTATTAAACGAGTTGTAAAAATTTATATTTCAATTGTATTCAGTGTAGTACAGATCAAAAATTAATATAATAACTAGTTATATTAGTAATTTGAGTAGTACACTGATTATATTTTGTTTATATTTTTAAATATTAGGTAGCAAATAGTATAATATAGCCAAATAGAGAAATTAAATAGAAATTAAATGTTATTTTGGTAATTTTAGTTAATTAACAATAATTTTAACGGGTTTTTTTTTTTTTTTAAATAGGTGAGCAACACTTTATTATAGAAAAATGAGGATGAAAAATGTAATTTTTAAATATAAGAAGGCAAGTGACATAATATGATAAAATAAAAGAAATGAATATTAATGAACGTTTTAAATTTATCTGTTACTTTTTTTTTAAATAAAGAGATTATATCATTTAATTTCGGATCCAAATTCTACATTTTTTAAAAAAAATTAGTTAGCACTTAACTATTTTCCACTGACAGGTCATGATTTTGTGGTTGTACAAGTGTAACTTATACTATTATTTAATTATTTTAAGGGTTTAAATATAAGTATATGGAAAATGTGGTAAATAATTTTTCTCACTTTATTTAGTGTAATCTTGTTTATTAAATGTTCCCCTAATATTAAAGACTGGATTTTTTTCTTTTTTTTTTTTGTACTTCTAAAACGTGAAGTGCTTTGCCTCTAATTTATAAGCAACACAGTCTTTTTCCATTATTTTTATTTTAAAAACAAAATAAAATAACTTTATATCCCACGTATTACATTATTTTTTTTTTTTTTTAAATCTATATAAATGCATGTTTAGATAGGCAATATGTCATGGCTGTTGAAATAAAAATATTCGAATATTAAAAAAACAATTTCATATGCTTAATCATTATAAGTTTATTTGATAAAAACTTTTATTCGTATGATGAAATAACGATTATTTCTTGGAATATGTCCTTCCAATTTTTATATTAAATTTTTATTATTGTTAATCAATTAGTTTAGTGTCCAACGTATTTTAATAATTTAATGTTATGGAAAAAGATATAAAATAATTATCATTATTGAATAATAAAATTTAATTACATGGTAATTAAAACTTTTGAAGTAATTGAAAGAACTTTAAATATAGGGTAAATTATGATCACTCTTAAAATTTGGCCAAATCCATTATTTTTTCCTTTTATTTTCAAAAGTTAAGTAGTAACCTTCCATATTTGATTTCATTAACTATTCTCCATTTCAATAACTAAATATTCTTTCAAGTTTGATGTTTTTATTGTAACCTAAGGGCATATCAAGTTAGCGAAAAGGCAAAATGGTTAATAAAATCAAACATGATGAGATATTTAGTTGACTTTTGAAAATGTAGAATTGAACTAATAAATTAAAACAAATCTCAAAAGATTGTTATTAAATTACCCTTAAATGCACATAGCTTATTTTTGGAATAATAGATATATTGTAGCAGCCAAAGAATTCAAATTTTTGAAGTTCAAAAAATATAGAATTAAAATATTTTTTACATTTATGTGTATTTTTTTTTAACAACTAGTTTAGATGATTAAGCTTCATAGCTGGAAATGAAAAAGTAAAAGGAAATTGGGGATCAAACCATACTCTCAACTAAATGTCTTAATCTCATAATATGATATTTTGCCATCTATTCTAGACACGCTAGGTAGGGGTGTAATTGAGCCAAACTTTTAAAATAAAAGCTAAGGCTCGACTCATTTAAAAATTAACAAACTCAAGCCAAACTTGAACTTATTAAATTTTCAAAAGTCTGGTTCAAACTTGGCTTGAGTTTGTGTTTGATGAATTCAAGTTGAGCTCGCGAATCAGACGAGCTCAACATATAGCATGTATGATTTCTTATTATACTTAGTAATTTAGGCTTTATTTACTTACTACTAAATTATTATTATATAATATTTACTTGATATTATATTTACTTCATAATTAAAATTTTATTTACTTCAAAACTACAAAATTTATTATCAAATTGAAATTATATTTAATTAATATTAATGCTTAATAATTTATGTAATACCCTATATATTTATTTAAATAAAGGGATTTTTAAATAGTGTAATATCCTACGTTTTATTTAAATAAAGTAATAATTGAATTTGCATTATTAGCAATAATTTTTAAATTATATTAAATAATTTTTATTAGCTAGCTATATTATTATGTTAGGGTTATATAATTATTATTTTAGTGAATTATATTTCCTATAGCACTAACTATTATTTGACTATTTTGTAAGTAAAAAAATTATTTTATATTAATCTTGTTGTTTTTAGCCCTAATACATGTATTTTATATATATATATATATATATATATATATATATATATATATATATTATACTATAAGGATGAATACACACACATATGTTTATATATATATAAAAGATTATAATATAAAGTATATTATATATATATATGTATATAGGTTTGGATTGAAAAGGAAAGCCCCGAAAAAAAAAAAATCCCTCACCCTCACTGTCTTCCTCCTCCCCGCTCGCCATTCTCACCGACCCACCCCTCTCTATGCTGCTGCCTCCACCGCCAAGGACTTCATCTCTATCGTGGTCAAGCGCTCACGGTTTACTGGAGCTGCTGTTCTTCTTCTTCTTCTCCTCTTCTCGCCTGGCAGCCAACTCTCCTTCCTCGCGCAACAGCTGCTCTTCCAGCTCCGCCCAGTTCCAGTCCCCCCACTTCCGGTGCTACCTTCCTGCTGCGACTTGCTACCTCCTCAGCCTCCATCTCCGGTGACAGTGAGCTCCCTCCTTTCCCTCAGTTTTCACAGCAGCTTGGTGGTGAGTGATACTCACTCGATTTCCTCCTTTCCTTCTTTGATCTTGAGCATTTTGGTAGATTGCCTAGTAAATTGATGTTGTTAGCGTATAATGAGGTTGATGTTCTTCATTTAGAATTTTTGGGGAATTAATTGATTTTTTTTCAGAATTTTATTTGATTTTTGTCATTTTAATTATTTTATTCTATTCTATTTTTAGGTGTAATTAGTGATTAGAGTAAGTATAGTTATTTTCTTTTGGGTATATTAATTTTATTTAAGGTTTTAAAATTTTTTTTGTGTTAATTAGAGGATAATATAAATTTTAGGTATTTAATTAGTATTTATGATAATTTTCTGGAATTATTGTGAAAAATTATGAAATTTTAATAATTGAAGTTATTAGTGAATGTTATTAATTTTAGAACTCAAATTATAATTTTTGTGATTTTTATACTATTTTTATAAATATTTTTGAGTTTATGCCAAATGTGATTCTTTTTAGGTTAAACTTCATTTTTAAAAGAAAATTTTGGTTGATTTCATGTTTGAATTATATTAGGAAGATTTATTTTGAGAAAATAAATTTTTGGCATGATTAAATAATTTTAAGGAATTATTTTAGTATTAATAGCACATTATGTAATTTATGTATTTTAGGGGTAAAAATGTAATTTTATGCTAAACATAGTTAAATATATATTTTAATTAGTTTTATTAATATTTAAGGGGTTTAGACAATTTTTATAAATTAATTGGTATTTTTACTTAAGTAGTGTAAATTTTAAATATTAAATTCCAAATATTATATATATATATATATATATATATATATATATATATATATATAACATTATAATGGTTTAAATTGGGTTATAATTATATTTTGGCGAAGGAATACAAATTTAGTTGTTTAATTTTGAATAATTGAGATTATATATATTTTTGTCTATTTTTAGTATATGTGTATGTGAAATATGTATTTTGAGAAATAAATGTTATAATTCTTGATATTTTGTTGAGTTGTGATCTCGGTCGGGGCTAAATGTAGTTTTGGGAGCCCAACTCGAGTGTGGATGTTTGTGGATATTCGAAGTACATTTTATGCAGGTCTAACTCTACCTTAGGTAGAGAGATGTCCGTTTTACTGAGGAGACTCTGCCGAAATTTCGATAGATTTTTCTCGTAAAACATGATATTCGTAAAATTTCTACCATTAGTTAGGTTATCTCCTGTCTATCAAGTCTTGCCCGTTTTTCTCAAGTCAACCTGGAATTTCATTATTTTGTTGATTGTCGATTTCAATTTCATAGTCATGTTTTAAAAGTTGATGTCACGACCCGAACCCGAGGGCACGTGACCGGCACTAGGGAATGGGTAGGCATAAGGCCCCCCAAAACCCGTAATAAGCCTAAAGGAAAAGAAAATAAAACCATTCATATTTTAAACTTTAATTAAAAATATAACATATTATCAAACTGATTTTTCTCAAATTACACAAATTCAACTGCTTAAATAATAATGTTTTTCAACATTTTATATTATAAATTGAATTTAAACCTTATACATAAGCATAGTTTACACAAATAAATTACACAATTATATTTAAACCATACAAATCCTTAGTACATATACTACTGCAGCAACCTAGATTAACACATAGTACAGCTTACAATGACCTACATAAAATAGCCGGTGAAGAAGAAACCCGGCGTGGAGGTAATCTGAGGTCGAACTCCCAAGCTCCTAAAAAAAAATACATTGAGGGGAATCAGACCTCACTGAGTAAGTCAATAAAAAGAGTTGTACGGTTTGAAAACCTTTTGAAAACTATATATGTTTATAGTGAAAATAATTTATAATGTATAAATATAGCTTTTTGGAAAAAAATCTCGGTAGAACCCTAAACCCAAAATCTAAATGGCCAGCTGGGCCCACTTATTCCAACTAGACTACCGGTTCCCGAGAGCAAAGGCATCAACCGAGGCACCAAGCCGTAGTCATTCACTTAATCCAAATATATGGCATTGGCGGTCCCCGAGAGCAAAGGCATCAACCGAGGCACCCATCCCAGTCCATTAATAACCTTACAATCACTGGCGGTCCCCGAGAGCAAAGGCTTCCACCGAGGCACCTGTCCTAGTTTAACATTCATCAATCATATATATCACGGATCCATCTCTCAATCTCTACCATGTGCACATAGTCCTGGTGAAGCCCACCAGGTAGCCCGTTCTACCAAAATTTCTCAAATCAATTTTAAATAAATAAAATGCATTTAAATCTTAAATAATAGCATTAAATTAAATAAATCATATAATCAATGTAATAAAATATGAGCGTATGCATTCTTTACATAAACACACGCACAGATCGTTCTATTGACTTACAGGATGAATGCGAAGGCTGACGACCATAGCGTCTGCCTCAGCCTCACAGCTTCTACTCCGAAATGCTCTAAAAGAAAATAATAATCAATTTTTAAACATGACTAAGGAATCGAAATCAGAAATCAACAAAATAATGAAATTCCAGACTGACTCGAGGAAAATCGGACAAGACTCGATAGACAATATTTAACCTAACTAACGGTAAAAAATTTTACGAGTATCACGTTTTACGAGAAAATCTATCAAAATTTCGACAGAATCTCCTCTGTAAAACGGACATCTCTCTACTAAGGGTAGAGCCAGACCTGCATAGAAAATGCACTTCTAATAACCACAAACACCCACACTCGAGTCGGGCTTCTAAAACTACAATTTGCCCCGATCGAGATCACAACTCAATAAAATAGCAAGAATTAATAATATTTATTTCTAAAATACATATTTCCCGTACACGTATACTAAAAATAAATAAAATTATATATAAAATCTCAATTATTCAAAATTAAACAATTAAATTTTCATTCCATCATCAAAATATAAATATAATTATAACCCAAATTAAAACCTTTGTAATGTATTATATGTGTGTGTGTGTGTGTGTATATATATATATATATATTATTTGAAATTTAATATTTAAAATTTACACTACTTAAGTAAAAATATCAATTAATTTATAAAAATTGTCTAAACCCTTTAAATATTAATAAAACTAATTAAAATATATATTTTATCATATTTAGTGTAAAATTACATTTTTATCCATATAATACAAAATATACATAATATACTATTATTACTCAAAAAAAATTCCCTAAAAATTTTATAAATCCAAATTACGTAATTAACCCTAAAACTTATTAAAAACCGATAAAAACTCATTTTATTTAGAAAAATCGTATAATATATATAATTTGAAAATAATTTACGAAAGATAGTTTTAATTAGTTAAAAATACTAAAAATTTGCAGAAATCATTTTTATACACTAAGTAACTATTAAAACCAATTTAATTACATTTTTAGCCAATTTAGTATAAAATTACCAAAATACCCCTATATATATAAATTTATTAAAATAAACCCAAAAATTCACCAAAAATAATATAATTACTAAAAATTAATTTCCTCAACATATATTTCAATAATATCAATAAATATACTCAATTTACCAATTTATTTCAATTAAACACATAATTAACCCTATTTTTCAAAATTACATAAACTTAATAAATTCCAAATAAAAACATAAAAATTCACAAAAATTACAAATAAATTTCTATAATTCATTTCAACTCCTATAATCACTATAAAATACAATTTCATAATTTAATTAATTAATTTTGAAAATTAGAAAATAATAATAAAATAATCAAAAATTCATAAAAATCAAAATAAATTCTAAAAATTCTACAAAAATATATTCATGAAGCTTAAGCTATAAGGATCATCATTTGCAAAGGGAGTTTGCTTGAATCAATAAAAATCAACCTAAAAAAAATAAAACTCTAAAAGCTCAAAAACAAAAAAAAAATTAACAAAACTTACAAACGAGATGGTTTAAGCTCAATCCGAGCTTAGAAATAGAGTCCTCATAACTCAAGGAATCCAAAGAATCCAAGAACTCAAGCAAAGGTGGCCGGATCCTCGCCGAAGTTATTGTAGCAGTAGGTGAAGAATTCAGTTTTTTCTGGCGGCTTTAAAGCTTCTAGACGGCGACGACGAGGCTGGAAAGAGGTGGTGGTCGGCTGGAAGTGATGGAGGCACACCGACGAGCTTGGATCGAGATGTTGCGAGAGGTAGGATGGTCACAGAAGCTTCTGCATTATTTTGCTAAATGTGTTTGAATGTGTGCTGTGTTGTTTTTGTATGTTTATATGTATATTTGTTGATGTTTGTGTGTTTTTGTGTATAGGTGCACGTGAATGTGTGTGTTTATATATGTATATGTGTGTTGTTTGTTTGTTTGTGTATATATTTTAATAATAAACTATATAATATAATACAATAATAATATTTTATAATAAATTAATCTCAACCACTCATTATAAATATATATATATATATATATATATATATATATATATATATATATATAATATATATATATATACACACACACATGTCACACACATGCATAATAATATACACAATATAAAATTAACAACAATTAAAATTTATTCTATTAATAAAATAATTGGATAATAAGAATAATATTCATAATAATATTAAACAATAAAATAATACTAATGATAATATTAGTGAAAATAATAACCATGATAATAATAACACACAACACATTTAAAAATAACAATAATATAAACAATATTTATGAAATAATTTTATGTAAATCAATAAAAATAAAATAATGTTAGTACTAAAAAATAATATTAAAATAACCATGCACTAAATTAACGTTATTAAAATAATAGTATTTGAAAATAATAAATATACATAATTAAATTTAAACGTCCAAAATAATAAATTCCAAAATAATATATTTACGTAGAAAATTCAATTAAATATAAAATAATAATTAATCACAAAATAGTAAAATAATTAAATTAAACTTTTAAAAATTTATTAACACTGCATATCTCATAATATAATAAAATAATTTAAAAATTAGGGTTATTACAGTCGATTTGTTATTTTTTCTTCTAGAGCATATCGGAGCAGAAGCTGTGAGACAGAGGCAGACGCGTGGTCGTCAGCCTTCGCATTCATCCTGTAAGTCAATAGAACGATCTGTGCGTGTGTTTATTTAAATAATGCATGTGCTCGTATTTTTATATTGATTACATGATTTATTTAATGCTATTATTTATGATCTAAATGCATTTTATTTAAAATCAATTTTGAGAAATTTTGGTAGAACGGGCTACCTAGTGGGCTTCACCAGGACTATGTGCACATGGTAGAGATTGAGAGATGGATCCGATATATATGGGATTGGTGAATGTTAAACTGGGACGGGTGCCTCGGTAGAAGCCTTTGCTCTCGGGGATCGCCAGTGATTGTAAGGTTAATAATGGACTGGGATGGATGCCTCGGTCGATGCCTTTGCTCTCGAGGATCGCGAGTGCCATATATTGGGATTAAGTGAATGACTACGACTTGGTGCCTCGGTTGATGCCTTTGCTCTCGGGGACCAGTAGTCTAGTTGGAATAAGTGGGCCCAGTTGGCCATGTAGATTTTTGGGTTTAGGGTTCTACCGAGATTTTTCAAAAGCTATAAATATATACTATAAATTATTTTTACTATAAACATATAGTTTTCAAAAAGGTTTTCAAACCGTACAGCTCTTTTTATTGACTTACTCAGTGAGGTCTGATTCCCCTCAATTTATTTTTTTCAGGAGCTTGGGAGTTCAACCTCAGACTACCTCCACACCGGGTTTCTTCTTCACCGGCTATTTTATGTAGGTCATTATAAGATGTACTGTGTGTTAATCTAGTTTGCTGCAGTAGTATATGTACTAAGAGTTGTATTTTTTAAGTATATTGTGTAGTTATTTGTACGAACCACGCTTATGTATAAAGATTTAAGTTTAATTTATAATATGTGACGTTGAAGCACGTTTTATTTAGCACTTGAATTTGTTTATTTTTTTTAGAAAAATCAGTTTGATAATGTGTTCTATTTTAAAATAAAGTTTTAAATTGTAAGGTGTTGTTTATCTTTTCTTTAAGGCTTACTACGGGTTTCGGGGGCCTTATGCCTTCCCATTCCCTAGTGCCGGTCACGTGCCCTCGGGTTCGGGTCGTGACAAATAGTGTTATTAATAATTACTTTTGCATGGTATTATATTTATGTTAATATAATTTTAAGTTTATTAATTTATGTGAGTATTATTTATTTATTATCTAGAATTTTATTTGTCTATTATTATTATTATTATTATTATTATTTTCATTACTACTTTAAACTATATTAAATTTTATGGTTATTTATGTGCTACTATAAACATGCATATATACATATTTATATGTACGTATATATATATATATATATATATATATATATATATATATATATATATATATATATATGTCACGACCCGAACCCGAGGGCACGTGACCGGCACTAAGGAATGGGAAGGCATAAGGCCCTCGAAACCCGTAGTAAGCCTAAAGGAAAAGAAAATAAAACCATTCATATTTTAAACTTTAATTAATAACATAACATATTATCAAACTAATTTTTCTCAAAACACACAAATTCAACTACTTACTAAAAATGTGTTTCAACATCTCATATTATAAATCGAATTTAAATCTTATACATAAGCGTGGTTTACACAAATAAATTACACGATTATATTTAAACCATACAAATCCTTAGTACATACACTACTGCAGCAACCTAGATTAACACACAGTACAGCTTACATTGACCTACATAAAATAGCCGGTGAAGAAGAAACCCGGCTGGAGGTAGTCTAAGGTCGAACTCCTAAGCTCCTGAAAAGAATAAATTGAAGGGAATCAGACCTCACTGAGTAAGTCAATAAAAAGAGCTTTACGGTTTGAAAACCCTTTTTGAAAACTATATATGTTTATAGTGAAAATAATTTATAATGTATAAGTATAGCTTTTGAAAAAAATCTCGATAGAACCCTAAACCCAAAATCTAAATGGCTAGCTGGGCCCACTTATTCCAACTAGACTACCGGTCCCCCGAGAGCAAAGGCATCAACCGAGGCACCGAGCCGTATTCATTCACTTAATCCAAATATATGGCACTGGCGATCCCCGAGAGCAAAGGCATCGACCAAGGCACCCATCCCAGTCCATTATTAACCTTTCAATCACTGGCGGTTCCCGAGAGCAAAGGCTTCCACCGAGGCACCCGTCCCAGTTTAACATTCACCAATCATATATATATATTACAGATCCATCTCTCAATCTCTACCATGTGCACATAGTCCTGGTGAAGCCCACCAGGTATCCCATTCTACCAAAATTTCTCAAAATCGATTTTAATTAAATAAAATGCGTTTAAATATTAAATAACAGCATTAAATTAAATAAACCATTTAATTAATATTAAAATATAAGCGCACGCATTTGTTAATTAAAACACACGCATAGATCATTCTATTGACTTACAAGATGAGCGAGAAGGCTAACGACTACGCGCGTCTGCTTCGATCCAACAGCTTCCGCTCCGATATTCTCTAGAAAATAAATAACATACCTCTTTTAAAAACATGTCTATAGAATTGAAATCGAAAATCAACAGAAATAGTGAAATTCTAGACTAACTCGAGGAAGACCGGATAAGACTCTATAGACAGGAAAAAGCCTAATTAATGGTAGAAATTTACTGATGATGTCACGTTTTATGAGTAAATCTACCAAAATTTCGGCAGAATCTACTTTGTAAAACGGACATCTCTCTACCATAGGTAGAGTCATTCCTGCATGGAAAACGCACTTCTAAAAATTCACACACAGTCTACACTTGGGTCGGCTCTCCAACACAGTATTAGCTCCGACCGAGTTCACAACTCAATTCTAATTAATAAATTGAGGAAAATTTTACTTTCATAAATAAACATTAAAATCATATTTAAAGTATAACATGACACTTAATTAAATTTAATTAGACATAAATATATAAAAACCCATAATTTCCAATAATATACATTATTCTTAAAATATGCATATATATAATTCATAATTAATATAACTATCAACAAATACCTTAATTAAAACCATTATACCAAATATGCTAAATATAACCATATATACATTTTTTTTTTGTTACCAAAATAATATATTATACATATATATATAATATTTGGAAACAATATTCAAAATTAACATTACTTAATTAAAAATACCAATTAATTTATAAAAAAAAAATCCTCTAACCCTCTTAAATATTAATAAAACCAACTAAAATATATATTTAACTATAATTAGCATAAAATTACATATTTATCCATATAATACAAAATATACATAATATACTATTATTACTTCAAAAAAATTCCCTAAAAATTTTATAAATCCAAATTACGTAATTAACTCTAAAACTTATTAAAAACCGATAAAAACCCATTTATTTGGAAAAATAGTATATTATATATAATTTAAAAATAATTTACGAAAAATAGTTTTAATTAGTTAAAAATACTAAAATTTGCAGAAATCATTTTTATACCCTAAATAACTATTGAAACCAATTTAATTACATTTTTAACCAATTTAGTGTAAAATTACCAAAATACCCCTATATATATATATATTCACTATAAATGTTCAAAAATTCACCAAAAATTATATAATTACTCAAAAAATTAATTTCTTAACATATAATTCAATAATATCAATAAATATACTCAATTTACTAATTTATTTCAATTAAACACATAATTAACCCTATTTTTCAAAATTACATAAACTTAATAAATTCCAAATAAATACATAAAAATTCAAAAAAATTACAAATAAATTTCTATAATTCATTTCAACTCCTATAATCACCATAAAATACAATTTTATAATTTAATTAATTAATTTTCGAAAATTAGAAAATAATAATAAAATAATCAAAAATTCACAAAAAATAAAATAAATTCCAAAAATTCTAAAAAAATTACAGAATGTAGATTAAGCTTCCAGGAACAAAGTTTGTGAAGGAATTTTTCATGAATAAATCAAATTAAAGCTAAAAAAAATTCGAAACCAAAAATGGCTGATTTGAAGAAATTGAAACCTAAGCAATTCTAGACCAAATCAAGTGAAACAAAGCTTGGAATCACACTCACCAGAGCTCAAGGAGAAGATGGAAACTGACAGCATCAAATTTGGTGGCCGGAAAGTGCTTGGTCGGAGCTAAGTCGATTTTTGGCTCCTTGATGAAAATCTGGTCAAAACTCACCGGAAAAGAGTGTTTCAGGTGGTGGAAATGGCTGGAGGTGAAGGAGGAAGGCTGAGGGGCATAGTAACAACAAGAAAAACTAGCTTGAAAGTGGCTGGAAATGGAAAAAATATGGTGATGGGCATTTGGAGAAGAAGAGTGGCAATTCTGTAAATAAATGAAAGTTTTGGTTTTTGATTAAAAAAATTATGTATATATGTATATATTCACACTATATATTATAATAATATAAAATTTCACACACATTAAATATACACCACACACATATTTTAATATTTTTAATAATTTATACACTTAAAATTAATTAATACAAAAATTAAATAATAAAATTAAGGAAATTAATTAAGCTCTAATTAATTTAAATAAATACACATATATACATTTTATTTTAGCACTTTAAAATTATATATGAGTTCATGTAAATTCATAAAACTAGTCAAAATAAATAGTATTAAATTATTTACGTGTCAATTTTTCCGAAAATACAATTCCCGGGAAATTTTATGTAAAGTACTTAAAATAATTAAAATTAGCTTTAAACAAACAACAAACTCATAAAATTCATATATATATGTGTATGTAGTATATGTATATATATATCAATATTTACCTATACACACATACATGCATAATTATATATTAATATATATTAATAGTTTATAATATTAATATATATATATAAAGAAATGGACCAAAACCGAGACAACAAAAACAAAAAGAAAGAAAAAACGCAAACAGGAAACAAGAAGCTTCCCGAGCCCTGCACCCTCTCTCTCTCCATCCCTCACCATCTCTCCCTTCTTCTTCACTGCGCCGTTCGTCCTGCCACCACCAGAAAACGCCATTGCCGCCATGGGAAGGAGCTTCAGGAGGTGCTGCTGTCGCTGCCTCTCGTTTTCTTCCTCTGTCAGCTTAAACCCAAGCTGATCCGATGCCATCCAAGCTTCCCCAACTTCCCTCATCCTCTTAGGTGTCCGTCCAAGCCAAGGGTCGCCGCTAAAACTCACCTTCGGCACCTGAATTGGAGGTTGAAAGTGAGTTGCTCAGTGTTGTTTTTAGGTTGCTGTCATTGCTGTCAGGTTGTTAATCAAATTTGAATGTTGATTTTAGGTATTCTTAGGTATATGTTGGATTATGCCACTAAATTGCTTCAATTTGATTTTAAGCATTTTTCTAATTTTCCTTAATTTATAGAATTTTTGCATAATTTTATTTAATTTTTATTTGGATTTATTGAATATTTATTTGGTTTAATTAGTAAAAATTAGAGTGATTATAGTTAATTGTTTTTGGTATATTAATTTTATTTAAGGTTTTAGAATTTTGGTGTTAATTAGAGGTTTATATGAATTTAGGTATTTAATGGGTAATTATGTTAATTTCGAAAATTATTATGAAAAATTATAAAATTTTAATAATTGAAGTTATTATTGAATGTTATTAATTTTAGAACTCAAATTATAATTTTTGTGATTTTTATACTATTTTATAAATATTTTTGAGTTTATGCCAAATGTGATTTTTAGTTTAAATTATATTTTTAGGAGAAATTATTGGTTGATTTTATGTTTTAATTATATTAGGAAGATTAATTTTGAGAAAATAAATTTTTGGGATGATTAAATAATTTTAAGGAATTATTTTTTTAGTACTAATAGCACATTATGTAATTTATGTATTTTAGGGGGTAAAATGTAATTTTATGCTAATTATAGTTAAACATATATTTTAGTTAATTTTATTAATATTTAAGAGGTTTAGAGAATTTTTATATATTAATTGTATTTTTACTTAAGTAGTGTTAATTTAAATATTAATTCCAAAATATATATATATATATATATAATATATATATATATATATATACATTATAATGGTTTTAATTTAGACTTTAATTATATTTTGAATAATTGAGATTTATATATTTTTATTTATTTTTAGTATATGTGTATGTGATATATATATTTTTTAGAAATAAATGTTATTAATTCTTGATATTTTGTTGAGTTGTGATCTCGGTCAGGGCTAAGTGTAGTTTTGGGAGCCCGACTCGAGTGAGTATATTTGTGGTTATTAGAAGTGCATTTTTATGCAGATCTGGCTCTACCTTTGGTAGAGATATGTCTGTTTTACAGAGGAGATTCTACCAAAATTTCAATAGATTTTCTCGTAAAATGTGATATTCGTTATGAATTTCTACCGTTAGTTAGGTTCTATCCTGTCTATCGAGTCTTGTCCGGTCTTCCTCGAGTTAGCCTATCATTTTACCATTTTGTTTGATTTATGATTTCAATCCATAGTCATGTTTTAAAAATCGATTTGTTATTTTCTTCTAGAGCATATCGGAGCAGAAGCTGTGAGACCGAGGCAGAGCGGTCATGGTCGTCAACCTTCGCATTCATCTTGTAAGTTAATAGAACGATATGTGCATGTGTTTATTAAAGAATGCATGTGCTCATATTTTTATTATATTGATTATATGATTTATTTAATTTAATGCTATTATTTAAGATTTTAATGCATTTTATTTATTTAAAATCGATTTTGAGAATTTTTGATAGAACGAGCTACCTGGTGGGCCTCACCAGGACCGTTTGCACATGGTAGAGATTGAGAGGTGGATCCGAATTATATTTGACTGGTGAATGTTAAACTGGGAAGGGTGCCTCGGTGGAAGTCTATGCCTCTTAGGGACCGCCAGTGATTGTAAGGTTGATAATGGACTGGGATGGGTGCCTCGGTCGATGCTTTGCTCTCGGGGACCGCTAGTGCCATATATTTGGATTAAGTGAATGACTATGACTTGGTGCCTTGGTTGATGCCTTTGCTCTCGAGGACCGGTAGTCTAGTTGGAATAAGTGGGCCTAGTTGGCCATTTAGATTTTTGGGTTTAGGGTTCTACCGAAATTTTTCAAAAGCTATACTTATACATTATAAATTATTTTCACTATAAATAAATATAGTTTTCAAAAAGGTTTTCAAACCGTATAGCTCTTTTTATTGACTTACTCAATGAGGTCTGATTCCCCTCAATTTATTTTGTTTTTAGGAGCTTAGGAGTTCGACCTTAGACTACCTCCATGCGGGTTTCTTCTTCACCGACTATTTTATGTAGGTCATTGTAAGCTGTACAGTTGAATTATTCTAGGATGCTTGCAGTAGGTATATATACTAAGAATTGTATGGTTTAAGTATATTTGTGTAATTTATTTGTATAAACCACGCTTATGTGTAAATATTTAAGTTTGATTTATAATATGGGACGTTGAAGCACACTTTTATTAAGCACTTGAATTGTTATTTCTAAGAAAAATCAGTTTTGATAATGTGTTCCATTTTAAAATAAAGTTTTAAATTGTAAGGAGCTGTTTATCTTTTCTTTTAGGCTTCCTACGGGTTTCGGGGGCCTTATGCCTACCCATTCCCTAGTACCGGTCACGTGCCCTCAGGTTCGGGTCGTGACAATTTAAATTATATTACTTAATGAAAATTTTAATATTAATCCTAATTTATACAAAACTTGTAAAATTTAATAATATTATTAAAAATATAATTTATTTTACTAGAATTAAAAACTTTAACTATATTATATTATACTTACTTTTTTTTATAAAAATATTATACTTAATGTTATACTTTATATTAATATTGCTTCACATCAAAACTATACAATTATTAGTATGAATATATAATTTTTATTATATTTAGTAATGTAAATTATATATAATTTTTATTATGAGTATATGATTTTTATTTAATAATACCAACTAATATTAATATTTAACTTAATAAGTTAATATATGAGCATGTACATGAGCTCATTCATGAGCCTGTTTGCAAGCTGGCTCACAAGTCTATGAACACATCTGTTCATGAACTTAAATGGGATGAACTTAAGGAAGTTCGGGCTTAACTCATTTAGTTTACGAGCCTTAAAATGGAGTTTAGGCTCTGTTCATTTAGCTAAACAAACAAATTTGGAAAAAAAAATTTTGAGTTGAGCTCTGAATGAATCACAAATCACTCAACTCGGTCACCCCTAGCGCTAGGCACATTTGTTACCATAAATAGCAAATCTTTATTTTGCATAAATTGTTTATTATCTTTTCATAATTACTTTGTATAGTTGTAAATAGAAAGAAATCAACTTGAGAACATTGTAAATCAGTTAGAACTCTATAAATTAGCCTTTAATTATGTTGTGTATTCACCTATTTATTCAATGAAATGAAGGCAGAATGCATCAAGTCATTCACTCAAAATTCTATCAAAAAATTGACATGGTATTAGAGCAGTGATCCCAAGCTCGTGTTTAAGACTTGGAGTTGGGTGTGGCCCGTTTGAGTTGTTAAGTGCAACCTGTTTGAATTTGATATGACCCATATAAGTAGCGTTGGGTGTGGCCTATTTGTATTTCATAATTATAACTAGTCCAAGCCCAGTTACACTTGAGGGGGAGTGTTGGAATCCTACATTGAAAATGTGCAAAGTAATAAAGGGCTTATAAGTGGTTAGATTGACCTTAATATAAGCCAATTGGTTTTATGTTACATGGTCTCAAGCCCATTTATAAGTCCACACATGTGTGCATGAGCCAACACTCTCAAGGACTGCATACTTGTTGACATGGCATCAGAGCAAAGTCAATATCATTATTCTTTATTTCTCTATAAAACTTATACTGGAATTATCCTTCTTTTGGTCTGTGTCAATGACATTGTTATAATAGGAACAAATTCTTATTGATCACTCAACTCCAGCAGCATCTTCGCTCTTCCTTTTATATGAAGGATCTTGGCAATCTTACATACTTCTTAGGATTGGAAGTTCACTTAAACTCTTCTAGTATATTCTTACATCAATATAAATATATCAAGATTTGGTTATTTTAGCTGGAGTACAGGATTCTACCTTAGTTGATACTCCTCTAGAAGTTAATGTTAAGTACCGTATGGATGAGGAAGAACCACTTACAAACCCCTCCTTGTATTGCCAATTAGTGCGTAGTTTGAACTATTAAACTATTACCATACTTAACATTTCATTTGTTGTCCAACAAGTTAGTTAATCTATGCCCTTTCCCCACCATCTTCATTTGGCTGCAATTTGACACAATATAAGATACCTTTAAGGAACTTCACATCATGGTTTATTTTTTCGTACTAGCTCTTCTACGCATCTTAGTGCATTTAGCGATGCTGATTGGGCTCGTTGTCCAAATACTCGACGCTCTATAATAGGATGGTGTATGTTTCTTAGAGATGCTTTAATATCATGGAAAAGTAAGCAACAAAATCGAGTTTAAAGTAAGCAACAAGATCGGGTTTCCAAATCTTCCACTGAATCTAAATATTGTGTTATTTATGCTACATGCTTTGAGATTACTTGGCATAGAGGATTATTGTCTGAGCTTAGATTGTCACGATCCGAACCCGAGGGCACGTGACCGGCACTAGGGAATGGGTAAGCATAAGACCCCCGAAACCCGTAGTAAGCCTAAAGGAAAAGAAAAATAAAACCATTCATATTTTAAACTTTACTTTAAAACAGAACACATTATCAACTGCTTAAATAATAATGTGTTTCAACATCTCATATTATAAATTAAACTTAAATCTTATACATAAGTGTGTTCCGTACAAATAAACTACATAATTATGCTTAAACCATACAAATCTTTAATACATATACTACTGCAGCAACCTAGATTAACACACAGTACAGCTTACAATGACCTACATAAAATAGCCGGTGA
Organism: Mallotus nudiflorus; assembly: GCA_947683625.1. NCBI lineage: Eukaryota > Viridiplantae > Streptophyta > Magnoliopsida > Malpighiales > Euphorbiaceae > Mallotus > Mallotus nudiflorus. The sequence continues at coordinate 284,764 of CANTUR010000170.1, forward strand.
AGAAGAAACCCGGCGTGGAGGTTAGTCTGAGGTTGAAATCCCAAGCTCCTAAAAAAAATAAATTGAGGGGAATCAGACCTCACTGAGTAAGTCAATAAAAAGAGCTGTACGGTTTGAAAATCTTTTTTTTTTTTGAAAACTATATATATTATAGTGAAAATAATTTATAATATATATATTTATAGCTTTTGAAAAATCTCGGTAGAACCCTAAACCCAACAATCTACATGGCCAACTGGGCCCACTATTCCAACTAGACTACCGATACCCCTAGAGCAAGGGCATCAACCGAGGCACCAAGCCGTAGTCATTCACTTAATCCAAATATATGGCACTGGCGGTCTCCGAGAGCTAAGGCATCAACCGAGGCACCCATCCCAGTTCATTATTGACTTTCCAATCATTGGCGGTCCCCGAGAGCAAAGGCTTCTACCGAGGCACCCGTCCCAGTTTAACATTCATCAATCATACAGTTATCGGATCCATCTCTCAATCTCTACCATGTGCACATAGTCCTGGTGAAGCCCACCAGGTAGCCCGTTCTACCAAAATTTCTCAAATCGATTTAAATAAATAAAGTGCATTTAAATCGTAAACAATATCATTACATTAAATAAATCATATAATCAACATAATAGAAATACGAGTGCATGCATTCTTTAAATAAACACACGCACAGATCATTTTATTGACTTACAGGATGAATGCGAAGGCTGACGACCACGCATCTGCCTCGGTCTCACAGCTTCTGCTCCGATATGCTCTAAAAGAAAAATAATGAATTGACTTTTAAAACATGACTAAGGAATCGAAATCAGAAATCAACAAAATAATAAAATTTCAGACTGACTCGAGGAAAATCAGACAAGACTCGATAGACAGGATTAACCTAACTAACGATAGGAATTTTACGAGTATCATGTTTTACGAGAAAATCTACCGAAATTTCGGCAAAGTCTCCTCTGTAAAACGGACATCTCTCTACCAAAGGTAGAGCCAGACCTGCTTAGAAAATGCACTTCCAATATACACAACCATTCATACTCGAGTCCGGCTCCCAAAACTTCTTTTGCCCCGACCGAGATCACAACTCAAAAAAAGTATCAAAATTAATAATATTTATTTCTCCAATTACACACATACTAAAATAAATAAAATTATATAAAATCTCAATTATTCAAAATTGAACAATTAAATTTGTATTTCGTCACCAACAATATAAATATGATTATTATCCAAATGAAACCTTTGTAATGTATTATATGAATATATATATATATATATATATATATGTATCAAAATTAATAATATTTATTTCTCCAATTACACACATACTAAAATAAATAAAATTATATAAAATCTCAATTATTCAAAATTGAACAATTAAATTTGTATTCCGTCACCAACAATATAAATATAATTATTATCCAAATGAAAACCTTTGTAATGTATTATATGAATATATATATATATATATATATATATATATATATATATATATATATATATATATATATATATATATATATATATATATATATAGGGTAAAATTACATTTTTACCCCCCTAAATACACAATTTACATAATGTGCTTTTAATACTAGATTAATTCCTTAAAATTCTTAATCATGCCAAAAAATTTATTTTCTTAGAATAAACCTCCCTAATATAATTAAAATATTTAATCAACCCAAAATTTTCTCCCAAAAATTATTATTTAACCAAAAAAATCAAATTTGGCATAAACTCAAATATAATTATAAAAATAGTATAAAAATCTCAAAAATTATAATTTGAGTTCTAAAATTTATAATATTCACTAATAACCTCAATTATTAAAATTTCAAAATTTTTAACCATAATTTTCGAAATTAACCTAATTATTAAATTTTGACATAAAGTATAGAAATTCCTAAAAATTGTATAATATTCTAAAAAATTATCTTCCTTGCCCTAAAATTTATATCAACTCATAATAGCACCAAAATGCCAAATATTATTATTATTTATTATTTTTATAATTAATTTCCGAAAATTCCTAAAATAATATTAAAATATTCAAAAATTCACCAAAAATCAAAATAAATTCCAAAAATTATACAAAAATTCCTAGAGGTAGATTGAGCTACTAGGAATCACATTTGTAAAGGGAGTTTGCATGAATCAAGCTAGATCAAGTTAAAAAAAATTTGAAACCCTAGAGTTCACAAACTGAAAATCAACCAAAACTCAATCAATTCATGACCAAAGCTTAAACAAAGCTTAGAATGAGCCTCACCGGTGCAAGGGGAGGAGACTGGCACCGGAATGGAGGAAAATGGTGGTGTAATATCCCGTGTTTTTTTTAAAATATTTTTTCACTGTACCGGGATATACAGTGTCAATAATTTTTATGCATTATACGATATTTTTATGAGTTGATATGTATTTTAAACCTATTTTAATTACTGTCTATTATTTTCAGTATTTTACGTAAAATTTTCCCGGGACTTTCATTTTCGGGGAAATTTTCACGTAAACAATGTATTATTAATTATTTTAAATGTATTTACGGGTTTGCATGAACTCATACATATTTTTAAATTATTAAATAAAACATGTGTGTGTATATTTATTTAATTAGGGTTTATTATTACCCTAATATTTTATTATTTATTTATTATTATTTGATTATTTTATTTATTATTAAATTATTAAAATTTATTATTTTTTTTCTTTTTTCTTTTTTTTTCTTTTTCTTTTCCTTTTTCTTTCTTTTTCTTTTCCTTTCTCTTTCCTTTTCTTTCTTTTTCTTTTTCTTCTTCTTCTTCTTCTTCTTCCCGTGGGTGCCGCCGGACCACCATTTCTTCTCACCGTCGTTTCTCCCTCCTCCGGCCACCGTTTTCGACACCGCCGGTCTCTATCTTCTCCTTGAGCTCCGGTGAGTGTTATTCTAGCTTTGGTTTGAGCTAAAATGGTCTAGAATTGCTTAGGTTTTGATTTGAAGTTTTCGGCCTCTTTGAGTTTTCGATTTTTTTGAGCTTCGATTTGGATGATTCATGGAAACTTCCTTCACAAATGTTGTTCCTGCTAGCTTAATCTTCATGTATGAATTTTTGTAGAATTTTTAGAGATTGTTTGGATTTTTGGGTATTTTTGAATATTTTAATATTATTTTCTAATTTTCGGAAATTAATTATTTAAATTATGAAATTGGAGTTTATGGTTGAATTAGGTGTTGAAATGAATTATAGGAATTTATTTGGAATTTTTATGAATTTCTAAGTATTTATTTCTAATTATTGAAGTTTATGTGATTTTGTAAAATTAAGTTAATTGTGTTTTAAATTGAATTTAATTGGTTAATTGAGTTTAAATATTGATATTATTGATAAATATGTTGAGAAAATTAATTTTGGATAATTGTATGATTTTTGGTGAATTTTTGAAGTAATTTAGGTATATATATATATATAGGGGTATTTTGGTAATTTTACCCTAAATTGTCTAAAAATGTAATTTAATTGGTTTTAATATTTATTTAAGGTATAAAAATGATTTCTACAAAATATTTAGTATTTTTAACTAATTAAAACTATTTTTCGTGAATTATTTTCAATTATATATATAATATACGGTTTTTCTAATAAAATGAGTTTTAATCGATTTTTACAGTGTTTCAAGGTTAATTATGTAATTTCTACGTATGAAATGTATTTTTATGATTTAAGGATATTTTTTGTATATTTGAATATATTTTCTGTGTTTGTGGACCCCGGTCGACAGATTGTAGTCTGGAGTCCGACCGAGGGGTTGTGATTGATTGTGGTGTTTATTTTTGAAGTGTATTTTCTTTGCAGGGTCGGCTCTACTCTTTTGAGTAGAGAGATGTCCGTTTTACAGGGGAGGGTTCTGCCGGATTTCCGGTAGAATTCTCGTAAAACGTGATATCCAGTCGAACCCTAATTTCCGATTCTGTGTTGAATACTCTAGATTTAATTCTAGGATTTCTGTTAGGGTTATTCTGATGTCGATTAATTATTTCTTGTTTAGTTGCGCCGAGACCGGGGGTTAGTGGACCAGGCCCGTCGGACCTGTCTCGTGGAGCGCATTAGGTGAGTTACTATATTATATATATATGCTTAGGATGCATGATTTAGAAAATGCATGTTTTATTTTGACTAAATATGCATAAATAATATGATTTATATTCAAGTATATTTTTGGTATATAATAAATTATATACATGTTTTATTAATAAAATATATTTAAAATGTTTTTAAATATATTTTTAGTTTAATTCATGATTTGATTGGATTTATTTGACATATATATACTCAAATATACATGGTTTATGTTTGGTATATTTTCGGTATATATATGGTTTATATTGCTATTTCATTTATATCCATGCATCATTTATTTTTGTGAATGAATGTTTTATATTTAAGAATGAAGGATATCAATAGAACGTGCTACCTAGTGGGCAGCACTAGGGCCGAGTACGTACCTGGTACGCCTATAGTTTTAGGCTATAATACTAACTTATTTGTGGATATTGATTTGATTATGATTATCGATATGTGAGATGTGGTTTGGGGTTGTGATTGCTGGAGCTCGGTTGACCAAGTGTCTCGGGGCCAATCACACTGGCAGTCAGACTGCTGGAGCTCGGTTGACTTAGTGTCTCGGGGCCAGTCTACTGTCCATATGGATTAAGTGGATATATTTGGAATCAGTGAGCCTGTATGGCTAGAGTGTTGTTTAACACTATTTTCTGAGGTTGCGATATTCTAGGGTTCTATGTGATCCTTCATAAAAGTTGATTTTCAGACAAAATATATAAAATGATTTTTCTGCATCTGTATGAACTTGCCTGTATATATACATATTACTCATATACTGTTGACTGTATGCATTATCACTTAGAGTGTATGTATATATACTATAGTAATTCACTCAGTGAGGTCTGACTCCCCTCCGAAGACTATTTTTCAGGAGAGTCAACTTCCTCAGACCTCAGTAGCAGGTCGATACGCCGGATTTCTTCCGCCCCGGCTTCTTTATGTAAATTGTATACTTGAGTCTTATTTATTTTATCTAGACACTGCAGTAGTTGTGATTTTCAGTAGTTGTAAATTAAAGTATTGGATTTTATGTATTTGTTTAAAGAGATGTATTATGTTAAAACTGGATTTGTATAAAGATTATACATTTATGAGATTATATATGTGATGTGATGAGTTTTGAATTATATCCAGTTGTTATGGATGATATTGTAATATTTATGATTTTATTTTCCGCTGCATATTATATTTTTATGGTTATTATTGCATTTTTATTTTATTTTTTAGGCTTGCTACGGGTTCCGGATTCGAAAGAATTCCCGTTCCCTAGCGCCGGTCATGGCCCCTGTTTTGGGTCGTGACAGGTGGTCAGACGAAGCTTGGTGAGTTTGGAGCAAACTCTCAGCTTCTCTCTTCCAGCGGCTTCCGGCGGCTCTGCAGGTGACCAGAGGCAAGGGAGAAGGAAGAGGAAGCAGCAGACGGCGGCCGGAGGTGGGGGGAGGCGCAGTGATGGTGGTGGTCGAGGGCATCGCGCGGATGGGGGAGAAGGAGGAGCTTCGGCTCTGTTTCTTCTTCAACTATATATATATATACATATATATACTATATTATATCACATATATATATATATATATATACATCTATACATATACATACATATAATTAGATATACATATACATATATATTATATACATATATACACTTAACCCACTAATATACATACACATATAATATAATAATTAAACCCTACATCTATATTTATAAATATACATATATACATTTATTTATAAATATATATATATATATACACATATATTTATTTATATGCACATGTATACACACCTATATATTTATTTGTTTATAGACATACATGTAGCTAATGACTTTAATATAATTTAAAATAACCCTAATAGCGATAATGAAAATGATAATAATAATCACAATAATAACAATCATAAAATAAATATAATATGATGGAAAAATAACTATTTATCATATGATTTGATAAAATAAAATAAAATAAATAAATAAATAAAAATACCCCTATTTATTTAAGTAATATGTAGGGTATTACATAGATTTCCTTAAATTGAACCAACTCCTCTCCATACTGGTAATAAAAGTGGTATTCAAATTGCTACTAATCCAGTCTATCATGAGCGCACCAAACATATTGAGGTAGATTGTCACTACATTTGAGAAGTTGTAAACACCAATGTCATTTCTCTTCCACATGTTTTCACAGCTTCACAACTTCTTGATGTGTTCAGCAAGTCTGTTACTTGACAACGACATCAATTTATTGTTGGCAAATTGATGTTTCTTGATCCCCCAGCGTCAATTTGAGGGGGATGTTACCATAAATAGCAAATCTTTATTATCTTTCCATAATTACTTTGTATAATTGTAAGTAGAGGGAAATCAACCTTAGATCATTGTAAATCAGTTTTAGACCTTTGTAAATTAGCCTTTAACTACGTTGTATATTCACCTATTTATTCAATGAAATGAAGGTAGAAAGCATCAAGTCATTCACTAAAAATTCTATCAAAAAGTTGTCTAGCCACATTCATGTTTGATTTTTAAGAATTATTATTTTGTTTAATTTTTTAAATGGAAGCAGTTGATTAGTGGGAAAGTTAAAGAAAATGGAATTAAAAAAAAATACATTGACACTAATTTTTGAAGGTTAAAAGAAAAAGGGAAAGAACGGAACACATGACATGGGCACCATTAAAATGAGAAGTAAAATTAACAATTAAAAAATTTTAAATTTTTAACACACATAGGATTTCGTTTTGTTCTTTTGAATCTTTCTATCTCTCTAAAAATAAAAAAAGAAAAACTTACTACATGAAGCACAAAAAAGTACTTCACTTATGACCAAAAAAAAAAAAAGTACTTCACTTTGCAGCGCGATGTCTAGAAACATAGCAAACTGCTTCACATAAAAACGCCTACTTTTTCAGTCCGAGTAGTAGCAGCAACAACCCGAGATAGTCAAATCTGTAAGCTGTTTTAATAAATGCAAGCTTGAAAGCATCCCATGGAGGATACCTCGGATTAATCTCAGGGAAAAAACCTCTTTGCAGAACTGCTTTTTCATGGCTGAAAGTATCAAAAGAATACTTGCCATGGTACCTTCCAAATCCACTCTGACCGACACCTCCAAATGGCAATGTATCACATATAAACTGGAGGAAAAAATAAAATTAATGAAGAAATGTATTTTCTTTTGTTGACTACTGCATAAAGTAGGCAGAAGGAATAGACAGAATTAATCAATTACTTGAACCATAGTATCATTGAAGACGACACTTCCTGAGGATGTTTGTCCTACAATTTGTTTCTTTAATGTTTCATCCTTTGTGAAGGCATAAATTACCAGAGGTTTTGGTCTTAAGTTTATGAATTCAATACTTTCTTGAATGTTATTCAACTGCATAAAAAATAGTTCATAATTTTTCTTCATGTAACACCAAGAAAAAAAAGTTCAGATAATCTTGAAATAAGAGAAAAAAAAAATTAGACTGATAGTTACTGTGATGATTGGAAGCAAAGGACCAAAGATTTCTTCTGTCATGATTTCTGAATCAAGTGGAGGATTCAACAAGATTGTTGGCTGAATGAACCTGCAAGACTTTTGGTGGTATCAGAGAATGTTTTCATATTATTTATAGAAATTTCCAAGAGATTGCCAAAGTCATTCAAGCTCATCATACCAACAATAAAAATTTTTTTCAAGCTATTCCAAGCAGAAAGACGAAGAAACCTACAGTTTTTCTTCATCTATGGAACCACCATGAATGATCGAAGCTTTGACAAGAGGATCTTTAAGAAATTTACAGAGTCTGTCAAAATTTTTCTTGTTTCCAATTCTGCTAATACTTGCTGACTCTTTTGGATTTTCGCTGTAAAATTTTATGACTATCCTCTTCATTGAGTCTATCTGAAAGGGATTGCCAATTTATGAATATAACCTGAAGTAACAAACCAACAGACACCTGCATAATGTAAGATCAATGAGATTATGATTCTTACCAGATAATCAGAAGACTTCTCTTCAACGAGCACATAATCCACACTGATACATGCCTGCCCACAGCAAGGTCCCCACTTCCCTCCTACAATTCTTTTGGCTACCGTCTTTGAATCCAACATGTTATCATGAATAAAATCAATTAGCAGTCTCAAAACTATATTTCACGACTTTGAACATTTACAATTTAGTAAATATAAGTGACCTTCATATCAGAAGAAATGGAGTTGACATCCACAATAGCAGGGCTTTTGCCCCCCAACTCAAGTGTAACAGGAGTTAAATGCTTTGCAGCTGCAGTCATTACAATTCGTCCAACACTTTGACTCCCTAAAATTCCATGACAGTAAGGAATATATTCTTCAGGAACTAGCTTACATGTAGAAATGTATTTGAGAATGGTTAGTTAAGTGATGATACCAGTAAAGAATATTTTATCCCACTTTTTCTGTAGAAGTTTTTCAGAAACATCTATTCCACCCTCAATAACCTTAATGGCTTTCGTATCCAAGTACTTGGGGATAGTATTTGCAAGAAAAGATGAGCATTTTGAGGAAAAGTCTGGAGCTTTTAGGATCACAGTGTTTCCTGCAGATATTGCCCCTATTACTGGGTCCAAAGACAGTGCTGCAACCAAGAAGATTATTCACCAGTAATCGTCATTCTACAAGATGACAATGACAACACTTTCTGATTTACTATATTTTACTGCAGCCATAATGAAATATTAAGAACATAGAATGAACTATAAGACCCTTCATTTTCTCTGCTTAAATAATGCCTGCCTGTGATCTTGTAAAGAGCTTATAGAATTTCAACCATTAATTTAGCCCCGTTTTGTATTTTATTACAAGAAGAATTATGATTACAAGGAATTGATTGGACTCACAGAAAGGGAAATTCCAAGAACCGAAAATCAGAACTACACCAAATGGTTCTGGAATCACTTCTCCACTTGCAGGATACAAAAGCAGCGGCAAATAAGCCTGTAGAAGGTTGAAATTATTACTATAAACATGAAAACATAACACTGACAAACATAACATTACCTCTTATCAGCCCATGCCCATACTAAATGAGTTGCTAACTAAATCTAGACATTGCAATTAAGTATGAAATTTTGCATAAGATCAGCTGCCTAAATGGCTCGATGATGGGCAATGCCTAAACTGAACCATCACTGAGTCCACAACGTAGTTCATCAAAATGCTAGGGGTATTAAACAGATTATTCATGCTTGTAAGAGAAAAAAAGTAATCATGCAGCACCAATTTCCTATAGCCAGTGATATCTCCTTACAAAGTCATATTAACATGATTCATGATAACCTTTTTAAATAGATCAAAATTAAAAAGTACATTCATTTTTTTCCTTTTCAAAGTGGTTCTTGGCGAAGTTAACAAAGGGACTTGGACCAATTTGTCAAACGAGTTCAAACTTTTGCTTCTTTTGTTGATTATAAGAATTTTTTAGGCTTATGATGCAAGCAGGCCATAGACAGAACGTGATAGTTAATTTCTTTACTGGGTTCAAAAGTTGCAGTAAACAAACTTATCAAGACGGACAACATTAATGTTCTTGAATGCTCTGTTACCAGAACAGAGGAGTGAAGTTCTTCTATTCACCTAAAGCCTTGCTTAAGAATTACTACTATACAGCCAATTTAAACCCTATTTTTGATGATTTCACTTTTCTGGGTATTTATTTTCTTGCTTGCTCTAATTCAGCTAGAATAAAAACTACACCTCAAAACAAACAAAGTTGACATGCAAGAAACACACATACCTTTTTAGGAGCCACCCATTTGTCTATACAACTTAGAGAATAACTGGCTGATTTAAAAACCACTCCAATCTACACAATAGAACACCAAAACTAAAGCCATGAGTTATCAGTTTGATTCTTTTTTTAAAAAAAAAAATTACTGGAGACTATAGATAAAGTGCTGAAACATCACAAATAAAGGAATGTCACTACCTCATCACGGTAAGATTCAGCAGGGTGCTTCCCCAAGTCTTGGTTAAGTGCTTGAAAAATTTCTTCTTCTTTATCATTGATAAGCTTTATCAAAGCTTTTAGCTGAGATTTTCTCCATGCAACACTTCTGGTTCTTCCACTTTCGAATGTTTCTCTAACTTCATACAAACTTTGTTCTAGATTCTCCATTGCCCCTTACCCTTCAGTACAGCTAACCCAACTTGCTCAGTGATCCGTATAGATGATGACTATGATGTTGATCATGGGTTATGGCCCTTCTCTTCTATTTGTATTGAAGCAAAGTCATTGCCAGCTAAGCTAATTTGCTCGGACAAAGATAAAATAGGGATATGAAAAATAAATTAAAATATCTATTTTTTAAATTAAAATATTTAAATAATATAAATATAAAAAATATAAATACAAATAAAAAAATATCTATTCTGTTGTGAAATAAAGATTGAATTACTTAATTTGTTATAGAACTAAACTTGAATTTAATATTTAACTAGAAGAAAAATATTTTATAGTAGAATGATTTTAAGAAAATTTAGAGAGAGTTTGGACAGAATTTGGAGAACTATAATATTGAAAGAATTTGGAGAGTAATCTATCTTTTCTTCTTCTTCTTAACATTCTCATTAATGAATTTCAATTCTTTTATATAGAGATTTTCTTTTCACTATTTGAGAATTATTCTCTCACAAGCAATATATTGTTCATTCACAAGCAATATATTGTTCATTCACATTCATAATACTCCCCCTTGAATAACAATATTTTGCAACTGCCTCGTTAAAACCTTGTTAAATAAAACCCAGTAGGAAAAATTTTAGCTTAAGAAAAAAGAGTACAGTGCATGATTTTCTTCCCCTCAAGTTGATATGTATAATCTTCCTTCACATAGTATGCAGATGTTGCATTCCAATATCGTAAACGTGCTTTTTAAAGATTGTAGTTGGAAGTGCCTTTGTGAAAAGATCAGCTGAATTATGGCTAGACTGAATATACTTGATATCTATATGATTGTCTTTTATTAGCTCTTAAGTGTATGAAAAGAATCTTGAAGGTATATGTTTGGTTCTATCACTTTTGATATATCCTTCCCTTAATTGTGCAATGCATGCTGCATTATCTTCATATAAAATTGTTGGACTTTTGTTGACTGGAAAACCACAAGATTCTTCAATATGATGTGTCATTGATCTAAGCCACACACACTCTCTACTTGCTTCATGTAGTGCAATAATTTCATAATGATTTGAGGAAGTAGTGACAAGCGTTTGTTTTTGGGAACGCCAAGAAATTGCAGTTCCATTATTTGTGAACATATAGCCTGTTTGAGATTTCACTTTATGAGGATCAGATAAATGCCCTGCATCTGCATAACCAATCAATTCTTGTTTTGAATTGTTAGAATAAAATAAACCTAAATCAACATTTCCTCGAAGGTATCGAAGTATATGTTTGACCCCTTTCCAATGTCTTTTTGTTGGAGCTGAACTAAACCTTGCTAATAAATTGACTGAAAAAGAAATGTCAGGTCTAGTACAATTAGCAAGATACATTAGAGCTCCAATGGCACTGAGATATGGAAATTCAGGATCAAGAATTTCTTCATTTTCTTCACAGGGTCGAAATGGATCAGTTTCAATATTGAGTGATCTAACGACCATTGGAGTACTTAAAGGATTTGTTTTATCCATATTAAAGCGTTTCAAGATCTTTTCTGTGTAATTTGATTGATGCACGAATATCCCATTATGCATTTGCTCAATTTGTAAACCTAGGCAATACTTGGTTTTTCCAAGATCTTTCATTTCAAATTCTTCCTTTAAGTATACTGTTGCTTTATGGATCTCATTTTTTGTTCCAATGATATTCAAATCATCAACATATACAGCTATAATCACAAATCTGAATATTGTTTTCTTAATAAAAATGCATGGGCAGATAATATTACTCACATATCCTTTATTAATCAAATAATCGCTTAAATGATTATACCACATGTGCCCAAACTGTTTTAACCCATATAAAGATCTCTGGAGCTTGATCGAATACATTTCTTTGGGTTTTGTGCTTAATGCTTCAGGCATTTTAAATCCTTCAGGGATTTTCATATAAATGTCACTATCAAGTGATCCATACAAATAAGCAGTCACAAGACGCATTTCTAATTTCTTAGAAACTACTAGGCTAATCAGATACCTGAATGTAATTGCATCCATAACAGGAGAATATGTTTCATCATAATCAATTCTCAGCCTTTATGAAAAACCTTGAGCTACAAGTCTAGCTTTGTACCTTATTATTTCATTTTTCTCATTTCTCTTTCATACAAAGACCCACTTGTATCCTACAGGTTTCACAGTTTTAGGCATAGGAATAATTGGCCCAAAAATATTTCGCTTGTTTAGTGAGTCCAATTCAGCCTGCATAGCATCTTTCCATTTTATCCAATCATGCCTATTTTGACATTCCATGACTGATTTTGGTTCAGGATCATCTTTGTCATTTATGATTTCACATGCAACAGTATATGAAAATGTTTCATGACTTTCTTTATTTTCTATTTCTTCAGGGATATTTTCCTCGCTATCAATATGATTATCTGCTCCCTTTCTCTTTCGAGGATTTTTATCCTTAGAATCAATTGGTCTTCCATGCTTCTGGCATGTTTTAGACTCATGAGTGTCTTTACTCTCAGGTTTTATTTCTGGAATTTCAATACGAGCAAAGGCATTGGCTGCTAGTATATATGATTTAGTCACTCTTTTTGTATCAGTAAATGCATCTGGCAATTGATTTGCAATTGCTTGTAAGTGCACAATCTTTTGCACTTCTAATTCATATTGTTTTGTGTGAGGATCCAGATGCAATAATGATGGTTCATTCCATGAAATATCCCTTTTCCCTTCTTTCTCCCTTTTTCTTAATGTTAGGAAAATAACCTCATTAAATTGGCAATCAGCAAAACGTGCTGTAAAAACATCACCAGTTAAAGGTTCAAGATATCTAATAATCGAGGGTGTTTTAAAACCAACATAAATTCCCAATCTTCGTTGAGGACCCATTTTTGTGCGCTGAGTAGTGCAATGGGTACATATACTGCACAACCAAAAATTTTGAAATGGAAAATATTTGGCTCTTGACCAAATGCCAATTGTAATGGGGAGTATTTATGATATGCACTAGGTCTGATGTGAATTAATGAAGCAGCATGTAGGATTGCATGACCCCAAACTGAAATTGGAAGCTTTATTCTCATTATTAATGGTCTAGCAATAAGCTAAAGGCGTTTAATCAATGATTCAGCTAAACCATTTTGAGTATGTACATGGGCAATAGGATGCTCAACAATGATCCCAATAGACATACAATAATCATTGAATGCTTGAGATGTAAATTCACCAGCGTTATCAAGTCTTACCCTCTTGATTGTATAATCAGGGAATTGTGCTCGTAATTTAATAATTTCAGCAAGCAACCTTGCAAATGCAACATTACGAGTTGACAATAGACAAACATGTGACCATCTACTAGATGCATCAATTAATACCATAAAATATATGAATGGTCCACATGGTGGGTTAATTGGCCCACATATATTACCTTGAATTCTTTCAAGAAACATAGGTGATTCATTTTGATTTTTAGATGGTGAAGGTCTCAAGATTAATTTTCTGAGAGAATAAGTTGTACATGGCATTTCATTTGATTGAGAAATTCTTTGCCCCTTCAAGGGATGCCCATATGAATTCTCAATTATCCTTCGCATCATTACTGATCCAGGATGCCATAAATTTATTATTGAAGGATCATAAGATTTTTCTTTTACTGCCATATTTGATTCAATTACATGTATATGCATGTAATGCAATCCAGTAGGGAGTTTTGGCAGTCTTTCCAATACTTGTATTTTTCCTGATTCATAGGAAACTATATTTAAATTTTTTTTACCATTTATAGTAATGGATTGGGCATCACACCCATTTCGATATATGTCATCAAAACTCAACAAATTTCTTGTTGATTTTGGTGAAAACAAAGCTTCATCAATTATAAACTTTGTTCCATTTGGTAACATAAATTTAGCTTTGCCAATTCCTTCAATCAGATCTACAGGACCTGATATTGTTTTTATAACTACCTTTATGGGCTTTATTTCAAAGAAATAATCTTTATTTTTCAAGATAGTATGTGTAGTACCACTATCTGGTATGCAGAGATCTCCAATATTGTCTTTATATTGAGTACAATCCATATTAAACTTCAAAATAGATAAACACAAAATTAATCAATTAAGGTAAAAACATAAAATAATTGTAAAGTAGGACATTTTATTTAATTTAAAAATAACATACATAATAATAACATATTCTTCAGAATTAAATAAGTAATAACAATATACTTAAAATTATAGATATCTCAATTTCCATTGTCAGTAAAATCATCAGTAAAATCAGAAACATCTAGATGAGTTGTATCATTAACATGAGTATGATGCTCATTGAAGTTTATTTCCTTTTCTTTGCCTTTCAATGATACCTTATAAAGTTGGCAAAGATGTGGTGGTGTTCGACAAACTCGTGACCAGCGTCCTTTACTACCACATTTGAAACACACAATTTCAGACTTATGTTGAGGCCTTTCTTGAACACCACTGATGACTAATTTTAACTTCTTTTGAGGTTGAGTCTGAGTTTGTTGTGGAGTATTATTATATTTATTTCCACAACCACGGCCAAAGAATTGACCTCTTCCACGTCCATGACCTCTACCTCTCCCACGTCCATGACCTCTACCTCTCCCACGTCCATGACCTCTACCTCTCCCACATCCATGGCTATTGTAATTTTTATATCTGGAATAATTTGTAGCATTTGCTTCTGGAAATGCTATTGAGCCAGTGGGACGAGACTGATGATTTTTCATCAAGAGTTCATTATTTTTCTCAGCTACCAGTAGGCATGAAATTAGTTCAGAATATTTTTTAAATCTTTGCATCCTGTATTGTTGTTGCAGTGTAACATTTGATGCATGAAATGTGGAGTAAGTTTTCTCCAGCATATCCTCGTCTGTGACTGTCTATCCACAGAATTTTAATTGTGATACTATTTTGAACATTGCAGAATTATAGTCACTCACTTTTTTGAAATCTTGAAAGCGTAAAGCTCTCCATTCATCAGTGACTACTGGTAGTATTACATTTCTTTGATGATCATATATATCTTTTAGATCCTTCCAAAGAACACTTGGATCTTTGACAGTCAAATATTCATATTTTAATCCTTCATCAAGATGACGACGGAGAAAAATTATAGACTTGGCCTTATCTTGCAATAAGGTGTTATTATTTTCTTTTATGGTATCAATTAACCCCATTGATTGAAGATGCATCTCTACATCTAGAATCCAAGACATATAATTTTTTCCCGTGATGTCAAGAGCAACGAACTCAAGCTTTACTAGATTTGTCATTATGATAACTAATAAAAAAATATAACTCAATTAGAATTCATAAATTTGATGACTACTAAAAAAAATCAAACATAATCAAAATTTACTAATTAATTATATCATAAATGAATATTGTAAGAAATAATAGTGGTACAAAAAATGATACAATAATACTTATAATTATATCAAATAGAAAATCAACTTCCATATGAATTATTCCTAAAAGTATTATAATAGTCATGATCAAAACACAAATATAAATATACCAAATCATGTTTGCAATTTAGAGTAAAGAGAGAAAGAGATTATATATGAATTTGTGTGAATAAATAAAATTTATAACTTATCTATTTATAATGAAAAAACCGTTGGTAATATATAGCCGTTAGAATTTTTTTTTAATATAATATATTGATAAATAAATTATATAAAGTAAAATTAATAAGTAATGTTGATATGATTATTTATAGTAAGTGAGTTAACATAATGATATGTATAAATATGGGGCAAAACCGTCCATTAATATAAAATGGGGTATAGCCTTTCATTAACATAAATAAAAAAAAAAAATGTGCATAAATATAAATTGGTAGGAGACACAACCATCCATAAGGTTAGAACCATTTTTAGCAATATTTGCATCAATGGTGTAGTTAATAAAACAAAATAAAAATAACAATTAATATAAAGTTAGATTGAAGAAATAAATATAAATATATAAATTAGTAGGAGGTATAGCCATCCATGATAATATATAATCAAATAATATATTCATAAATATTAAATATTAATAAATATGTACCTTATTGTTTTGATCGAGAGCTCCTCGTGCTGATAATGTGTTATGAAATAAAGATCGAATTACTTAATTTGTTATAGAACTAAACTTGAATTTAGTAGTATTTAACTAGAAGAAAAATATTTTATAGTAGAATGATTGTAAGAGAATTTAGAGATAATTTGGAGAACTATAATCTTGAAAGAATTTGAAGAGTAATCTATCTTTTCTTCTTCTTCTTAACATTCTCATTAATGAATTTCAATCCCTTTATATAAAAATTTTCTTTTTACTATTTGAGAACTATTCTCTCACAAGCAATATATTGTTCATTCACAAGCAATATATTGTTAATTCACATTCATAATATATTCAATATTAAAGTCTTTTTTCAGTGCAAAATTATATGTTTATGTAAATAAAATTAAAATTATTAAATTAAAATTTATTTAATTATATCAATTCATATATATTATAGATAAAGATATACAAATATAATCCATAGTTGTAATGATTATAAGTTTATTTATATAAATATAAATATTTATACTCCAACAAAAAGTCTTAATATTAAAGTGTCCATATATGGTAGGATGTGAGCAAGTCATGCAGCAATTAAACCAAATTGTTTTCTTTCCATACAAATTTTAGTTGGTAGGTGATAATCGTTAAATGCTTTCACATTTAGAGTCTGACAGCTTTGCTATGCCATGTGTGCCTATTGCATCATTTAAGGCTTTCAACCAACTTCCTACCCAATTTAATATCATTCTACTTCTTTGGCAAAACTCATAACTAGAACCCTAAACTTTGTTTCTTTGCTCATTCTTACATTTTGTATATTTAAACTCTTAAATTCTGAAAATTTTAACAGAAATGTCGGATTTGTACTTGTTTAGGGCAATGATACTTTGAATGAGTATGAAATTTGACCAATTATATGTTGGAATGCTGCTTCTCTCAAAATCACAATTCCACGAAATTTAAAAATTAAAATTAAATTTTATAAAATTTTCAATTAAATTAAATATATTCATTAAAATTTGTAAGTAAATTTTATATCAAAAATAAGTCACAGTAATATACTAACACTTCGACCATTTTATGGGGCCCAAAAAATATTAATGAATATGGATGCATTTAATTCTGAGATGCAATTGTTTAATTTTTAGTATATTTCACTCAAAGAAAACTCTAAGATGATCATCTTTTTACATAATTAGCCAGAAAACTTCCTTTCCAAACAAGTCCGCTTCTTCCTCCCACCTTAATTTCTTCAACGGGAGATAACATTAGGGCCAGTAGACAAAGACATCAAATGTTAGTAGCAAATGATAACTGAAGATATCTTTTTTTTTTTTTTTTTAGGTCAGAGATAATTGAAGATATCAGTAATAAAAGGAATAGCAAAATTACATTTTGCTCTTTGAGATTTGACCTAGTTTATATTTTTCTTCCTTTTATTTAAAAATTAAATTTTGTTTATTTTTTAATTTTCATTCAATCAATATTTTAGTTTTTCCAATATGTTTTAGCAAATCTCTTATTTTAAAAAAATATTTAGATCCCTCTATTTTATAAAGATTATACAGTTTAAAATTTCAATTTCAATTAAACTTTTAACGTCTATAAATACATCTAGTAATGTATCAAATAAATAATCAATTTCAGTTAAAACTTTAACACCTATTAATCAAAAAAATCAAATTACAAATTTTCATCAATTTTATTTTATATTTATTTTTCACTTAATTTAATTTATTTTTCTTCTTAATAACTTTCAAAAAAATTAAAATTTTAGAAATTAAATACTAAAAAAATGAATAACTTGATTTTTAAATATAAGCTATTTAATAGAAACATATATAAATGTTGGGAAAATAGTTAATTATAAAAATTTAAAATTATTTTATTTTATTTTATTAAAATCGAATGATTAAAATGTATTTTTTTTTATAAAATACAGGATTTAAATTGTTTTGTTTTTGAATTTAAATGTTTTTTAATATAAAAAATTCATCAAAAAGTATCAAACGAAAATTGAGGAATAAAAAAATTATATTTGTTTTTACCAAATAAAAATATCATTAATTAGATAAGTAACATTACATCAAGAAGGGTTAGCATATTTAAAGGGTCAAAATACGTCCAAAGTTTTTACAATTTAATGGGCCAGTTTTAGAATAAGAGATTTTTACAAAAATACCCTATTTTTAATTATTGTGAATAAAAATGCCCTAAATTTTCATTTTTTACAAATCTATCTCCCTCTTTTTCTACGTGTGTCATTCATGTTTTAAAAAATATCCCTTGTTATTTCAGTTTTCAGAGAGGTTTCTTCACTGTTGTTTCTTCTTCTTCCTTTGCGTTTCTTTTTTTTTTTTTTTTTTTTTTCAGTTTCTTCAAGTTTTGATTTTTTTTCTTTTTTTTTCAATAGTAACTAATGCTTAGTGGTGTGGAAAGTAACTGCCATTTTGTTTTTGGCATTTATTTCTTATAAGAATTTTATGGTTAACACAAGATCATAAAATCCTAACTCTGTAAAACAGAGAGAACGAAGTGCAAAGAAGAAAATAGGTGTAGGAGTAAAAATGGTAAAGAAGATAATATGCTGGAGTGAAAAAAAAGGCACATGCAAAGAAGGATAATGGTGGTGTTTTAGGTAGGAAGAAAAGGAGTTCTGAGGGTGTAGATATTGATAGGGGAAAGAAGAATATGAAAAATGATGATGTTAATGAAGGATCTAATGTAAAGGTTGCTACTTTAAAGGTTTTTTTTTTTATTATTTTGTTTAGGTTTTGTTTCATTTTAGTTTTTTATTACATTTTTTTAGGACTAGAAGACTTTATTGAAAAGTGATGAGTATTTTAAAGTGAAGGTTTTGTCACGACCCGAACCCGAGGGCACGTGACCGGCACTAGGGAATGGGTAGGCATAAGGCCTCTGAAACCCGTAGTAAGCCTAAAGGAAAAGAAAATAAAACCATTCATATTTTAAACTTTAATTAATAACAGAACATATCATCAAACTGATTTTTCTCAAAATGCACAAATTCAACTGCTTAATAAAAATGTGTTTCAACATCTCATATTATAAATTGAATTTAAATCTTATACATACGCGTAGTTTACACAAACAAATTACACAATTATGTTGAAACCATACAAATCCTTAGTACATATACTACTACAGCAGTCTAGATTAACACACAGTACAGCTTACAATGACCTACATAAAATGGCAGGTGAAGAAGAAACCCGACGTAGAGATAGTCTGAGGTCGAACTCCCAAGCTCTTGAAAAAAAAATTGAGGGGAATCAGACCTCACTGAGTAAGTCAATAAAAAGAGCTGTATGGTTTGAAAACCTTTGAAAACTATATATGTTTATAGTGAAAATAATTTATAATGTATAAGTATAGTTTTTGAAAAATCTCGGTAGAACCCTAAACCCAAAAATCTAAATGGCCAACTGGACCCACTTATTCCAACTAGACTACCGGTCCCCAAGAGCAAAGGCATCAACCGAGACACCAAGCCGTAGTCATTCACTTAATCCAAATATATGGCACTGGTGGTCCCCGAGAGCAAAGACATCGACCGAGGCACCCATCCTAGTCCATTATTAACCTTACAATCATTGGCGTCCCCGAGAACAGAGGCTTCCACCGAGGCACCCGTCCCAGTTTAGCATTCACCAATCATATATATATATATTGGACCCATCTCTCAATCTCTGTCATGTGCGCATAGTCCTGGTGAAGCCCACCAGGTAGCCTGTTCTACCAAAATTTCTCAAAATCGATTTTTAAATAAATAAATAAAACGCATTTAAATATAAAATAACAACATTAAATTAAATAAATCATATAATCAATATAATAAAAATACGAGCGCACGCATTTGTTAATTAAAACACACGCACAGATCATTCTATTAACTTACAGGATGAATGCAAAGGCTGACGATCACGTGTCTACCTCGACCTCACAGCTTCTACTCCGAAATGCTCTAAAAGAAAATAACAGTCGACTTTTAAAACATGACTAAGGAATCAAAATCAACAATTAACAAAACAATGAAATTTCAGACTGACTCGAGGAAAACCGGACGAGACTCGACAGACAGGATTTAACCTAACTAACGGTAGAAATTTTACGAGTATCACGTTTTATGAGAAAATCTACCAAAATTTCGGCAGAGTCTCCTCTGTAAAACGGACATCTCTCTACCAAAGGTAGAGCCAGACCTGCATAGAAAATGCACTTCTAGTAATCACAAACACCCACACTCGAGTCGGGCTCCCAAAACTACATTTTGCCCCGACCGAGATCACAACTCAATAAAATACCAACAATTAAAAACATTTATTTCTCAAACACATATTTCCCATACACATGTACTAAAAATAAATAAAATTATATAAAATCTCAATTATTCAAAATTAAACAACTAAATTTGTATTCCTTTGTCAAAATACAAAACCATTATAGTGTATTATATATATATATATGTATAATATTTGAAATTTAATATTTAAAATTTACACTATTTAAGTAAAAATACCAATTAATTTATAAAAATTGTCTAAACCCTTTAAATATTAATAAAACTAATTAAAAAATATATTTTATCATATTTAGTGTAAAATTACATTTTTACCCCCCTAAAATACATAAATTACATAATGTGCTATTAGTACTGAAAATAATTCCTTGAAATTATTTAATCATCCCAAAAATTATTTTTCTCAAAATAAATCTTCCTACTATAATTAAAACATTTAATCAACCAACAAATTTTCTCCCAAAAATATTATTTAACCTACAAATCAAATTTGGCATAAACTCAAAAATATTTATAAAAATAGTATAAAAATCACAAAAATTATAATTTGAGTTCTAAAATTAATAACATTCACTAATAACCTCAATCATTAAAATTTCATAATTTTTAACCATAATTTTCGAAATTAGCATAATTACCCATTAAATACCTAAAATTTACATAAACCTCTAATTAACACCAAAATTCTAAAACCTAAAATAAAATTAATATAGTAAGAACAATTAACTATAATCACTTTAATTATACTAACTAAACCAAATAAAACCCAATAAATCAACTAAAAAAAATTAAAATAAATAAATAGAAATTATGCAAAAATTCTGTAAATTAAGAAAAAATTAGGAAAAATATTTAAAAATCCAAATTGAAGCAATTTATGGGCATAATCCAACATATACTAAAAAAAAACCTAAAATCAACATTCAAAATCGAGCAGCAACCAGAAATAACCTATCAACAACCTAAGAACAACTCTGTGCAACTTACCTTCAACCTTCAATTCCGGTGCCAGAGGTGAGTTGCAATGGCGACTCTTGGCTTGGACGGACACCTAAGACGATGAGGGAAGTTGGGGAAGCTTGGGTGGTGCTGGATCAGCTTGGATCAAAGCTGACAGAGGAAAGAAATGAGGAACGGCAGCAGCAGCTCTTCTCGTGGCAGCTTGGTGCGACAACAATGGTGTCACCGGTGATGGCAGGATGAACAGCACAGTGAAGAAGAAGAGAAGGAGGGTGAGGGACGATGAGGAATGGAGAGGGAAGGTTGCAGGGGGTTTGGGTCAGGAAGCTTCTGTTGCTCTCTTCATTCTGTTTCATTTTCTTTTGTTTCAGTTGGTCTCTTCTTTTTTGCTTTGTTGTCTTCGGTTTTGGGTCCATCCCTTCACAAAAACCATATATATATAACCATTAATATAATAATATTTATATATATTAATATATAGTTATTCATGTATGTGTATAGATAAATATTGGTACATATATATATATACATATACTACATATACATACATACATACACAAATTATTTTAATATACACATCTAAAATATTATTTAACCCTAAATATTATATATATATATATATATATATATATATATATATATATATATATATATATATATATATATATATATATATATATATTGTGTATATACCTCCATTAGATAGGAAAAAAAAATCTTTTATATAATATAACCTAAAAGTATTTATTAAAGATTTAAATATAAAGTTACTTTATTTAGTTAAAACATAGGGTATTACAGGTTTCTTGCACTTTATCATATTGTGTTCTTAATATGATTAAAGAAGCTTTGAATGAAACTCAATTGATTTTTTTTGTGAAATGTGTTTTGGTTTTTTCTTAGATTTACCAAAATTTAAAGTTCAATGCTAGTTGATTCATTTTCTTTTGTTAAGAGAATTGAAGCAACCTAATTTGTATGAGTGTTATTTTGATGTTTCTAGAAAGAGATTAAAATTTGGGATAGACGAATTTGCGTTAGTTACTGGGTTAAAGTGTGTTGGTAATTCTATATTGTCAACTATTTTTTTAGAGGAGAATAGGTTGATTTTAAAATATTTTGGTGGTTTAAAGAAAATAAACAAGTAGTATGTGCATGAGTGTTTGTTGTCCAAATGTTAGGATAATGATGAATATGCATTTAAGATTGCTTTAATTTATTTTATTGAAGGTTTTTTTATGAGTTCTCCATTGGAGAAGATGGTGAGTAAGAGAACATTTGATATTGTTGAGTCTAGTTTTGTAACGATTAATTTGTAAGGGAAGGACGCATTTTACTTGACCATGGAATACTTGAAAGGGAATCTTTTTATGAGTGAAAATAGAAAGAAAAGTGATTGGACTTTTTACAGATTGAGTGGCTTTCCCTACACTATTCAAATTTGATTTTATGATTGTTGTCCATTTGTGGTTAATAATATTTGTGTACACAGTGGTCTAAAGAATCAGTTTATTCCTTGAATTCTAAATTGGACTTGTAAATCAAATTTGAGTTACAAGGTATTGCAACACTTGATTTTCAAGAAACTGCTGAGTAAGGTAAATTTTTTTTTTTGGTTATTTAATTTTTTAAAGTTTTTTTTGTTTATTTTATTTTTATTGTTATTAATTTTTATTTTTTTGTAGTTGAAATTAAGGAATGTATCTCCCACTGAGGAAGAGTTGACAAGGCTGGCTTTAGGTGGTTTTTTTGAAAAGGTGAGGAAGAGTTTGGTGATTCTAGTGATGTGAAAAATTCACCCAATTCTCGTGACTTTATAAAGGAATTAGCTTAACGACATGACTGTCTAAGAAATGAATTTAATGATTTGAAGTTGTTTGTGTATAAAAAGTTGGATTATCTTTCTTCTTCATTGAAATTGGTTATGGAAAAACTAGGGTTGAAAATATTGATTTAGATGATGATTCAAATGATAATATTGTGTTTGTGTTAAAGAAAAAGAAAAATGATGATGGAAATGATGGAGGCGCTACATCAAGTGTTGTTGCTTATTTTATTATGTTTTATTTTTATTTTTATTTTTTGTTGCTATGTTGTTTACTTTTAATTTCTGATGTCATTTTAAATTTGGTGGAAAAGGTGGAGGTGGTGGTGATGCTTCTTCTATTGGTTTAATTGATAAAGAGAAGGATTTTAAAGAGAAAGAAAGTAAATGTAAAAGGAGTGAAGGTAGAGGGGATGGTGGGAATAAAAAAGCTTGTGATTTAGAGGTAGGAGATTCTATTAAGGTATATTAGATTTGATTATTTTTAAATCATTTTGGTTTCTTTTTTATTTTTGATATTATTTTTTTTTGTTTTAAGGGTGATAAATTGGCTGATGATGCTAGTTTGAATTCTAATAGTAAAGATGATTCTAATAATGATGATGATGAAGTGGTGAAGAAGTTTAATGTGGTGTGTTATATTTGTTTTGTTTTACTAATATATTATTTTTTTGATTTTATGTTAGTTATTAATTTTTCTTTTGATATATTGTTTTTAGTTTTAGGTTGAAGATTATATATTTGATGATGTTAATGAGGCTTTCAATGTTATTAATAATGTTGTAAAAGCTACTTTAAGTGGTGATGTTGTATGTTAATTTATTTTTAATTTTTTGTGTTTTTTATGGTTTGTGTTTTTTTGGTTGAGCATTGTTTTTTTTTTGGATAGGCTGTTGGAAAAGGTGTTTCTACATTTATTTCTAAAGAAGGTGGTGCTATTGGTGGACAAACTATTAATTCTACTACTGTGGTATTATCTTTATTTTTTTTAATTATACAGGATTTATTTGGATTGCTTTTTAATTTCTATTTGGTTTCTAATAGTGTTTAATATATCCAGGTTTATGGTGATGACTTTGAGACTCCATGTCCTGATAAAAGGGAGCACAAACCTGGTTATGTCATGAAATCTCCTTTCGTTAATGAATATGGTTCTTCAAGAGTTAACACGGGGATGAAAGATATAATTATTTTGAAAATTATACATTTTTGTAGTAAGGATATTGGAGAAGCTTTAAATATGAATCTCTCTCTAGTTTTTATAGTTGGATTAAGGCTGAGTTAAAGAAGAAGAATAAGTACGTTTTTGTTTTTTATTTATTTGTTTATTTAGTTATTTATAAGTAGTTTATTGATTGTTTGCTTCTTTTTTTGTAGGAAGAAGTTGTATTTTGATAAAGATAATTTGATTTCTCCTAATTTTATATTTGGAGTTAAGACAGTTATAGTAAAGACATGGTTCTATACTTTGGATTCCCTAGAAAGATAATGTCCTCTTCAATAAGTTTTTTATTTTTACAAGTTTTTAGTTTCAGAAACTGAACATAAACTGATTGTATACTATATATGAAACAAATGTTTGATATGTTGAATTTTTGTTTTACAACATATCGATGTTTTGTTTTATTAGTTGAGGAAAAAAGGGAAAGTGTATTTTGACAGTTGTGTTAAATACACTACAATAGATAACCAATTTGATCAATGTATTTAGGCTTTATATAAGAAATTTTTATTAAAGAACAATGATTATTCTCTTATTTCTAATGATCATAGTGTTGTGGAATACATACTCGGGTATTATATGGCTAGTAACAATGCTTAATCAATTTAAAAAGAAAAAATTTATACTTTTATAAAAGTCATGTCAATATTTTTATTTAGTTTTGACCAAATAATTACTTATAGTAAAATTATCACTATCCAAACTCAAAGGACACATTATGGGCACTAAAAAATAGGTGAAGATTCTGAAACCCATTATAAATCTTGAAGAAATTCTTACTTTAAAATTATATAACATTTGAAATTTTGAATGAAAATGTGGCAGAATTTTCTCTCTATTGAATCAAAACCTAAAACCCGTAAAAGCAACATTACACTCCTATAATATAATTTTAATCATAACTACTTCATTCACAACCCAAATGCCAATATCAAACTTAAATCCATTACATCATAGTGCATAATTATACATATATCCCAAAATACCATTTAAATATGTTGTTCAACATAAACAAATTTAGCGAAACCTTCAAACCACTATAGTGTCTAGATTTCTAAATTCATTACATATACAACAGTAACATTAAGATAACTATATAAAGCACACAATGAAAATTGAATCCCATATATAGGAGGTGACCTAACTATTCAACTCTTAATATTTTGGAAAAAATAGTTGAAGTGGAATCAAATGTAATTGAATAAATTAATATTGAGAAATGCATGCTAGTTTAAAAACCTCTTTTAATCAAAGCATATTATGCATACATATTATTTATTAATTTTATTTAAAATCAATAGTTTACAAAATCATATTATGCATACATATTATTTATTGA
Organism: Mallotus nudiflorus; assembly: GCA_947683625.1. Classification (NCBI taxonomy): domain Eukaryota; kingdom Viridiplantae; phylum Streptophyta; class Magnoliopsida; order Malpighiales; family Euphorbiaceae; genus Mallotus; species Mallotus nudiflorus. Next base: position 310,759 of record CANTUR010000170.1, read on the forward strand.
TTTTATTTAAAATCAAAAGTTTACAAAATCATATTTATAAATCTCAGTAAATTTTATATATATATATATATATATATATATTCCATTGCTTGTAAACGTGTTTTACAAAATATCCATTGACTAAATAAATATAAAATGAACTATAAAAAATGTTAATCAAAATACTTTTAGGTGAAAAATTAGGAGCTATTTGTCTCTCTTATTTTAATAACTGTCAATTTTTGAAAATTAAGCATCCACTGAACCATCAGTCGCAATTGATCACTAATTTTAATATTTACTAGTGGTTATCGAAAGCCAAGCATTAACTGAAATAATTGGCTTGGTATTGACCATAAACATAAATCATAATGCACTCAAGAGTTAAGCATCAACCAAGCATCTCAAATAAATTATTCATACAATGGCCCTACAAAGATTAATGCCTATGTATATACGGTCATGATGATATCTATTAGGTAGTCCATTCTCTTGAATCATTTAGAGAATCAAAGTCAACGTAGTTCTTTTACTGTTCTTTTTTTGAAAATTATTTACCCCTTTACCTTTTAAATTTAATCACTTATTATGCTAGAATTTTAAGTTCATGTCTTTCATTCAATTGTGAAGTTGAATAAATCGTCATTTGCTTCTCCTCCAATTTCTCGTGTCCTTAATGTTGCTCTAGTCCAATCATTAATGCATGTTTATGCCTCCAAAGATTGGGAGCAGTTAAAGATCGAGTCTCATCCAAAATATTTCCTCCTACACTAAATGTTTGTTCAACGATAACCATTGAAACCAGGCTTAAAAATTTTGTTTAGCGATTGTGTAAGGACTGGAAATATATTTTAGTATTGACTCTACCACTCAAGGACAAAAGAATCTTCACCCTTTTGCTATCACCAAACTCAAAAGTAGTTGTAAAATAAATGTCAAGTTTGAGAGATGTTTTGTCTTTTCATCAAGACACGATCACCCATAATAATTTTAATTTATTCATCTTAAACTTGTCTACTAGTAAAAGTAGAAGGAATAGAAAAACTACGAGATGTAAAATTAGAAGTAGAAATATTAACAAAATCTTTATATTCATTTAATAATTCTAATACTATTCTTCTAACATTATTAATTATTAAATTAATATCAATTTCATTATCATCTATAACATCTAAACATCAATAATATACACTTATATAATCATTTGATCTTTCTATTTTATATATTTACGATAAAAAACACATGCAATAAAATTAATTAATGGAATAAATTTAAAATAATTTAACTATTTTAATTTCATTGATAATATTGATTCTCTTTAAACAATACTGTTTTCATATTCTTGTAATACACTAATAATATCAATACATTCAATTAATAATAATTGAGATGTAGGATAATAAACACTGCTTAAAATATATGTTCCAATTTAAAAGTTGTGTGCAAACATCATTAAAATCTTTTAAATTATGTAAAATTTTTATACAAATTTCTCATTTTTTGTGGATATAAATTAATTTGTGACATATTATTGGAAATAAATGCATACACAATAAATCTCTATATCTATATGACTTGTTTAATAAATCATAAGTTTAATTCCAACGAGTTGAAATGTCTCTTGGGATTTTTTTAGGTCTTTTACTATTTTCTTTACAAATTCTTCCCATAATTTTCGTAATTTATGGATGTATCTATAAAAATGAAATTACTTTTTTAATAGTAGATAAAAGCATATCCAGATATTTTAAATTGTCTTGGACAGATAAATTTAAAATATGACATACACATAACATGAAAAAATTTACCTCTAATATTAGGTTGATAAAGGGTTTGCAGATCATTAATTGATACAGTATTTGCACCCACATTATTAAAAGAATATGAAAAAAAAAATTTCTACTAATCTATCTTCTTCTAAAATATCTTTAATCATGTTAAAAATATTATTGGTGGTATGCAGATCATTAAAAACACTGAATGCAATATATATATATATATATATATATATATATATATATATATATATATATATATATATATATATATATATATAATGAACATTTATTATCAATCTAATAAAATATAATGTCTATGTATGAGTATTTTGCCAATGATCACTCCAAATATCACTATAAATGCATATACTTCCATTAAATAATTTTTGTAATTGTTTTTCTTGTTTATATAAATTAAATTACGTATGTTTATAAGTATTCCTAAGTACACCTTTTGCTTGTAGATTTAATACTTCTTGACAATAATTAAGAAAACCTACTTTTTCACTAAAACTAAGAGACAAATGTTCCATACTAATCATTCTAATTAATTCTATTATATTTTATTTTGTTCATCACTATAATTAGATAACTGAGAAGAAGAAGACGATGTTGCGTACTTGAAAATTTGAGACTGTCTCTTTTTAACACCAATTGACGTTAGATGCTTATTCATGAAATATCTTTTAAATATGACATAGTCACCTCCAACTTTAAATTTGTAACATTCGCCACAATAATTACAGATGACTTCATAGGTGTCATCTGCATTACATTGCCTTTTAAAATACACTTAAAAAATATTGGATTGTGATTTAAATTTTTCTTCTTCAATTTGTGGTGGAGTATTTATTGCAATTTCATCCACACAAGCTTCTTGACTTTCTTATGTTGGATAATTATCTTCCAAATTATCCAAATCAACAATATTTAGTTGTGATTCACTAAAATATTGTGATCTTGGTCTACTGCTTCTTCCACTTTCACTAGTTATTTCTAGTTAAAAAGAATATAATGAGTGAATAAAGAATAAAGAGAGTGAAATAATTAAAAAATATATTTTATAGAGTAAGAGAGTAAATAATTAAATAATATATTATATTAGAGAATGAATAATTGAAAAATAATATAAGTTGAAATTAATGAATGTAAATTTAGAGAATTTGATGTGCGAGAAAAAAAAGTGTTCTCCTATCTATCTATAAACAACAAAATTAATTTTTTGAACTTTCTAAAATAACCTTATAAACTAGTTGTTATATAGCTATTATAGAGAGTAAAATTATCTTTTACATTTAATTGTTTTTTATTTATGCATAAAAATATAAATATAACTTGAGGGGCGATGCAATTTTGCCTTGAATCAGTTATAATTTTGACTAGACTAGTTTCGGGTTGGACATATATGTGGAATTGACCCTGAATCAATCCTCTACCTCCAGTCCTAATTTTGACCATACCAATTTTGGGTTTGAACTAGCCCATGGCTAGGCCTAACAAGATTTACATGCATATTATAAAAGATAGTTTCAAGTTGAAAATTGACATTGTGAGCACGATTTAACCTATAGAGAAGTCAATTGACCAAAATTTGACTTTTCTTCTCAAGGTTTCTTAAGGCTAAGTCAAGGCTCATGGAATAAAAAGCAAACTGAAAAGCATATATATAAACACAGAATACTCCCTTTTTAGGCCTTTACTTATTAACATAGAAAGCATACTCATAACATTTTATTTCTCTCTCAATTATTAAATTTTTTTCCCAACACTGTTAAGGCTTAAAAACAGTTTTGTTTTAGGTTTAGTTAAATAATAAGGTTCAATTGATACTTGATTACCCCTTATCAGTTTTCCTTTTTGCATTAATACACACCCTAATCTTACTCGAGAAGCATCATAATATACTATATACCCCTCATTTCCTAAGGGCAAGGTGAACATTATGTTGGGTTTAAGGGCCATGCTATGCACCATGCATTCAACAATAAATACAAATTGCATAATAATTCAATTTTTTTTAGCAATTCAATTATTGTGTTCAAAATAAATTATGTGACAAATCCATTCAGGTTTAAGGGGTAAAGCCTCTAGCAGGGTCCGGGGGAAGTCCTTGATGGATAAACAATTTTTGTAATCATATTACTTATTTTGTTAATCTATTTAAAATAGATTATTTTGTTTAACTTTTAAATAAAACGCCAATAAAACCCTAATCCACTGTAATCAAATTACAATTTAATTAATCTTTTTAAAACATATTATTTTGATTAACACTTAAACAAAAACGCCATTTATAAAAATTTGTATAATCACAAATATTTCTTTTTTAACATCAAACAGATAAAAATATAAAAATGATAAGTTTGAAAACAAATTTACTATTTTATTCAATCATAGTAATAAAATAGAATACATAATTTGTTTTCTCAAAATAGTATACATAATTTAGAAAATCATAATTCTAGGTACTGTTTAATCATATTAAAAAATTATAAACATTAATCAAATTAATTTATAATACTATTTTTATATAGATTAATAGAATCATCATAAACACATAAACTATTTTGATAAAATTCTGAAAAAACCTTTTAAAAAATGTATCATTCATATAAAAAAAATCACATATATACATAATTAAATTAATTGATTACAAGTGGCTCTAATACAACTATTGGGTTTTGTGATTCAAAACATAGTGAAAATATAAAAATTTTATTCACAAACTCGAAATAAGATCCATGTAATTCGATTAACTGATTGATTTAGGGTTTCCAAAATCTAAGCATAAATGCGAAAAAGAGGTAAGAACTGGAAGGAAGAGAGAGGGTTCACTTCGGTGACACCCTACTTAAAGCTTTTAATGTTCTTGGCTAGATTGAGATGTCTCCAAAAGCGATGTCCTCCACAAGTATCCAAATAAATGGCCTCTAATCAAAACAAGTTTGTGTGCTAGCATTCCTTTTCTCAAAAGTCTCACTTTTATTTCTGTGGTTTTCTTTTCTTAAGGTGAAAAAATGAATTCTCAAGAGTAGAATAAAAAGTGTATGTGAAACCCTAGAGAATATGATATATTTTATAGACTTCTCAATTAAGGTTTCACTTACCAAAATGTTTTTAGTATATTTAGCATCTTCCCATTTTGGTTTTGATTCAAATTTTAAAACAAAAATAATTTCATATATATATATATACACGTACATATGTACGTGAATTTAATTATTTATTTACTATAGAGTTTTATTAGGCTGGTAAATCCAAGCTCATTTTGGGAATGCTATAAGTTTATGACCCTATAGGTTCATATAATGTTGTAAGTAACCCTGAAATCCCAATTTAGGCTTACTAGTCATAAGGGGCCTTTAGTAAGACATTATGACTATCCAAATTATATGAAGGTCAATAATCCGACATAACCTAATTTATAGTGAATATTGTAGTCCTTTTTGTCACATGATATCTTAATTGAACTTAAGACATAGTTATGTCATCCTTTATCAATTCATTCCAGCATAACCATGCACTTTCTTTGGTCTATCTTATCAAGGGGCCTAGATTTCTTAATCAGATTAAATAAAGGAAAAACTCCTTTTCAATCACTCATATTTCTCACATAACTCATTTCATATCAAACAACAATCTATTTCATCATCTTATTAAAGATAATATTATAATGTGTCAAAATACAAAATAATTATGTAGAAAACCACGGTGATTTTAACTCAGAGGACTAAAACAATATTATTGTGATAAGAATTACTTATGACAATTATCTATATAGTATTCTTGTAGTGGGTCAATCTAGTATCATTTCTTAAATAAATACTTATGAGTTGACCTAATATCTTATATACATGATTAATAAAACATAATCATCAGTCAACATCATACTAGCCTTAATTCATTATTATTTCAATAATAATAAATGACTAGGGATAGGTAAGAATAAAATTCATGTTTAACTTGAGGGTTTTACTATCAAGTCACATACTTGATGACCTTAAGGTGAATTGACTATTCAAGTAATTATTATAGCAAAATAATAATAATGAAAATACCTCTTTATTAATAAAAATGATAAAGTCAAAATATGGTCATACATGATTGATCTATTATATATCACTAAGACATTGGAGCTAAGATTAACTTATCTTTAAGCAAATGAAAATGCTCACATTTATTTATTCATACACTTAGTGTTCTTATAAGTCAACCTTATTAAAGGTCCTAGAGAAATCCTTCATAAATCTCATATAGTAACTAGTTAAATCCCCCAAAAAAATCTTACTTTTGTGACATTTTTAGGCCTTGGCCAATTTGTAATAGTTTATACTTTCTTTAGATCTACTTGAATGCTATCTTTGAATACCACATGGCCTAAGAATGAGTATTAATCCAACCAAAACTCAAATTTAAAGAATTTGGCATACAATTGATGTCCTCTTAAAGTATATAGTACCATCCTTAGATGCATAACATGTTCCTCCACACTTATGGAGTATACTATATCTTCTCCAAAATGCAGTTTTAAGTATATCTCCATTTTTGTTCCTCAACTGATGATATTGCAATTTTGAATCAATCTTGGAAAAATACTAAGCTCTTTGAAGATGATCAAATAAGTCATCAATCTTTTAGAGATGATACTTATTCTTAATGGTGACTTTATTCAACTGTCGATAGTTGATAAATGTCAAAGATTGCCATATTTCTTCTTTACAAATAAAAATGGTGCACCTTAATGAGATCTGCTAAGTTTGATTTAAACCTTATCTAATAACTCATGTAACTATTCCTTAAGCTCTTTTAACTCTGCAGGTGTCATTCTATTAGGTGGTATATATATAGGATATGTATCAGGTGCAATATCTATATAGAACTTTATCTCTTTTTCTAGTAGGAGCCCTGATAACTCTTCAAGAAAAACATCTATGAGCTCACACATAATTGGTATATTTCCTACTACATCCTTCTCAGTCTCTATATCTTTAACTGTTGCCAAATACACTTATCATCCTCTTCTAAGTAGCTTTCTTACTATAATTACAGAAATTAAATTTTTAGCCATTGAACTTCCTTCACTTTAAATCAAAATTCTTCTTCATTTAGAATTATGAAAATCAATCCCTTATGCAATTTATTATAGCATAATATTAGTATAATCAATCCATTCCTTGAATCAAATTAAAAGTAATTACATCTAATACAATGATATTTATAAATAACTCCCTACCTTCAACTAACACTAGATAAGCGAGAATAATTACGTCATTTTCTAACTCATCACTAAAAGGAGTAGATACCGATAATGGAACTAGCATCCTAGATGATTGTCATCTCATCTTTAAAGCAAATACTAGTGAAAAGCAAAGAATGTGATACATTAGGATCAAATAATACAGAGACTTTTAAATGACATTTTAAAAGTATACCTACTACAATTGCATTGGATGCTTAAGCATCCTACTCTAGCTTATCCATAGCCTGCTTATTATGAAGTGGATGTTTGTGCATATCCTCTTCTTTATGCTCCACCTTTATTACTTTAGCTTTATTAGCCCAAAAAACTATGTTGGTCTCTATTAAGGATGCATAGGTGCTTAACGCTACTAATGCACCTACTGAATTAGTTAAGTTGCTATAGTTGAGGATACCTGGGTGTATGATTATTGATATCCATAGTTAGGATAAGCTTTGGCAAGATACCCTAACTGTTCATATCTAAAATAGGCTCATAGAATCAAATGGCATCGTCCCTGATGTACTTTACTATAAGTGGAACATGCACTAGCACTTGATCCTAAATTGTAATATCTAAAGCTCTAGCAATTATTATTATTATAAACTCTAAAGCCAACTTTAGTAGTTCTACCACTCTTGTCGTTAGGAATTTAGCTATGTCTCATAGGTCTATATGATCAAAATATTTTTACTCTATTAAGAAGTGTTTTTTGCTTAAATATCCACATTACCAATCTTGAACATAGGTTATTGAATCCCCTAAGCTATATTGATGCAAAACTGAAAGCGCATGACATCACCAAGTAGTATAAAAAATATCGTTCCCACGAAGACTCATTCTAATCACTTATTAACCTAATTTTTTATTATCTAAGGCTTGCGAATAAAGAATTTTTGGAATGAAATTTAAATAAAAAATAAATGAACCTATAAAAAAAGACAATTTTCAAATCTAAAGATTAAACATTCAATAATCGAAACTTGTTAGGAATTAAATCACCTAATAATCACTAAGAAACCCAAATTTACTGCTCAATTAGTTATGCATATCCCAAGTTTTTCTAAAGCATCAATTAATCTTTCTCAAGTATCAATTAATTTAAATTCACTAATATCAAGCAAGCCAATAAAGGCCTAGTTCTCATTGCAATCCAAACACTTAGATATCAAAATCATGAATTATGAAGAATAACCCAATGAGAATTTAATCAACTCAATTTATCTCTAATTTTGAACTAAGTTAAACTTGTATTTATAGGTCTATTAGAATTATCATCTCTCAATGCACAATCCCAATTAAAATCATGTTATTAATGGCTAAATAATAACAAATATTAAAATTAATAAACACAATATGCAACAACTAATGAGTTTATTAAATTCAAGGTCTAGAACATGTTTGGATCATCAATTCCTAACAAATAATTATTTAACGTAACATCTTATCAACAATCCCTAAGAAATTACAAGAAAAATTCATTATAAAAATATAAGAAAGAGAAAAAGAATGAAATAATTATAATTAATCTTCAATGTTTAATTCCTCAATTTCTTGCTCCTTTAATCTTCTAGGGTACGTCTTTGTAACTTTGGTGCTTAATCCCCAAAATGACTCTATTAACCTAAAGCTAAAATTATCTATTTATAGAGAAAAATACCCTAAATTCATCTAAGGACCAAAATAGTAATTTTCCACCTTCAAAACCTCATCCAATAAGAAAAATAACTCCATAAAATAGCTTCTTAATTGTTGGCTTAAATCTTGGACTCTTTAGGAAAGCAAAATTCCTACAAAACATATAAAAAATGCATAAATTAACTAGGGAACTAAAAAGGAAATAAAATAAAGCTAATAAACTAAAATCCTAATAAAACACTAATTATAAATAACAAAATATAAAGAAATACTAATAAATCCTATGAAAATTAAATAGAAAACTATGCAATAATTAACACTAATAAGTTACTTATATCTTAATATTACTACTTAGATAAGGATCAGCTATAGTCCCATGCTTATAGTGTCCTCTCTCCAACTAACTAGCCTCTTTAATAACACTCTCTAAACTTTACTCCTCATCCTAGATATCAATATATGTTAGGCCAAACCTTATCACATATAGCTCCATAACTTTCTTCTTATCTAATATCATATTTACAACATGGTAAGATAATCTATTGAACTCCCAATTGTACTCTACTTATCGATCCCCTTTAGTAATATGCAATAACTACCATTTGTACATGTCTCTCATTAAAGGTGGGTAGAAATATCTCAAAAATTTCTTTTTAAACTCAAACTATGTCATGGTAGTCATATATGGATGGATTGACTACATGAACCAATCTTGAGTTGTAGCCTGAATTGATAACTCCATAATTATTATTCTTTGATAATCTAAATATCCAATCCTTATTCTAGCCTTAATAATGTTTATGAAATCTAAAGCATCCATAATACCATCAAACAGGACTCTCCCATTCATATAATATAATATGGTTGTATCTTTATCTAACATCCCCTAGTTACTTTATTGAAGCATCTTTTGTTTTAAAGATATAACTTGGTTAAGTGTAGTCGATACTCGATTAATTTGTACTACATCAACTGCAAATATTATAGGATCTATCCTTAGAGTAGTTGGTTTTATCAACGACTGTTATTCTTATCCTTAAGCCACTATTATTTAGGGTTTACGTCTTCTTTTAATTGGTAAGGTAGAAGCTAGAGGTTTATCTTAAAAGGATTGTTCATCATCTTATATGCTACTTTATGGTAGGAGCAATTCATGTTCTCATTCTAAAAAGATACAAAGATTACAAAATTCAAGATATAGCAAGGATACTAATGTATACACAAAATTCTAGAAGAAATGATAATAACAATTGGCAATTATCAACCTAATCATTATAGCTATTTCGAGCAATAATTGACATTAACAAATTCCCTCGCACTTAAACCTTTGCTTGTCCTCAAGCAAAATACATGAGAACACCTATCATCACAACAAATTTAGCATATTGACAAACTTTAACTTGTCTATCCTCCACAATCTTTAGTTAATACAAAACTTATAACTCAAAATTAAAGTGATAACTCGAGGTCAAAGACGTAAGTTTTACCAAGTGAAGATCAAACTTAACTGTTGAACTTTTGAAAATTTATAAGTTAATAATCAAGAAAAACAAAAGCAAGCGATACTACCTTAGTAACCCTAAATTCTAACACATAAAAGATAGCCACACCATTTTTTTATTTTCAAGTGAATGCATTTTACGCTCCATCTCATTTTTTTTCTCTCTAACAAGTCTTCCTACTCTTACTAATCCCCCGCCATTCCTGCACTACTAAGCTTGGATACCGTGAAGTGGGTCCTTTAGATACTCTTACTTGATTTAGAGCATTGAAGTAGTTTGGAACATGTCCTTATTAAATAGAGACATTTTTTTATTTGTATTTTTTTGTATGAAGCTACCATTTCATATGCTAGACTCAAAGATCAACTAAGAATAAAAAATTGAGTATCACTTACAAGTATTGTTCTTAATCATATCAACTCATAAGATTCAATCACTCAAAAGCAAGTAAACATTAAGTTCATTAAAATTTCAAAAGTCCTTAAACACAAATTATCAACCTAACTTAAAAATCACAAATTAAACATTAACACAAGATTATGAAACATTTACAAGAAAATCACATTCAATGTGCTCTACTTATTATAAGGATAGGTTGTAAAAATTTTAAGTGTGTAAATGCTAACATGCAAACAATTATAACTCTAAAATTAAAAAAAAATTAAATTAAAATAATAAAATTTATAATAATAATAATAATAAAAATAAACTAAACTAAATGCAAAATATTGCAAATGTACCCCCCATTTAATTTTCACATTGCCCTCAATGTGAAAAATAAGCAAGAAACACAAAATAATATGCGCAAAAATGATAAGAAAATTAAAAAATAAAAATAAACAAAAGAATATAAGTAAGATAAAAGGAAACTCCCCTCACAGTGGTGAGCAAATGTTTGTTACCAACTCACATTCTCCTCCCTGCCTTCAATTATATCTTCATCTGCTATGAGTTCATTGTCATCTTCGTCATATTAGTGAAAATATGTGATGGATGTGGGAAAAGTTGTGAAAAGGGATGAGGATAGTGAAAAATTAAAGTAGAATTTGAGAATAGAGAAGAGTTAGGATGGAAGAGGAAGGAAAATAAAAATTGTGAAGAGAATGAAAGAAAAAAAAAGAGAAAAGAATTATTTAAATAGAAGAAGAATTCAAGAAGAATAAGGGAAATTTTTTTGACTTAAACTAAATTTGTTTTATTTAAATAAAAGAAAACCAAAAGAAGTTGCCTTAAATTCTGTTGCATAAAGCAACTGAGAATAAACGACAAAACAAGTTTTTATTATTTATTTATTTTTATATAAAAGAAAGCAATGTAAAATAATAAACTTGGCTTGGAAGTTAACGAAAGAGACAACACATATAGGTACCACAAGTAGAAAGCCAAAGCAACAAAACAATTTTTTTTTTTTTTATATATTAGACCAAGCTGTGGTCACAGCGTGGATGCTACCATAGCAGCAGAATAAAAACTGAAAAGAAGATAGGCGGTGCTACTGTCGTAGTGAGAATGCTGCCATCGTAGCAGTAGCATACGAAACGATGGGTTGACTAGGGCTGCTGTCGCATCATGAATGCTACTATCACAGCAGAAGCAGGGCGAGGTAAAAAATACACACTACTGCCATTGCAGTCCAAGGCCTATGGTCGCAGCTCATAATTTGTTTTTTTTCATAGTTTAAATGCAAGGTAAACACTTAGCAACCAAATATAAAGTAAAACAAAGAAACATAGAATGAAACAAAACATAGATGTGCAAATAACTAAAATTACTAAAGCATGTAAAATTAAAATTGAAATAAAATAAAAATAGCACATGTTTATTTTTATTTTTATATATTTTTCATCAAAATTTCAAAGGTGAAATAATTTTTTTTTTTTTAAAATACCATGTAAACAATCTAAAAGTGATGAACCAATAATTAAAAAAAAAAACACACACACAAGCTATTAAAAACAAATATCCCTAAAGTAAGTAAAACACAAAGAAAACAAAATACACAAAATAAAAATCAAAGCATGAAAGAAAAGAAGGAAATAAAATTTCACATAATTAAAACTTCACTATGGTAGGAGTAATGCGAGGGACTCCCTCTCTTTGGGCACACACTAAATTGGACTTACCCACACATTATCAAAAATAGGATAAGTAATGCATGTATCAAAAAGTTTCACAATTTCTTTGTTCAATACTTCCTTTATGTTTGTGTTAAGTCACTTTTGTTTCTCAACTATAGGTTTATTCCCCTCTTCCATATATAATTTATGCATGACAACAGAGGGACTAATTCCCTTTATGTCAGGAATTTGCCAACCTAGAGCTCAAACTCTACCCCTTACTACATCACAAACTCTTTTTTCTTGCTCAATGGTTAATTCATTAGAGGTAATAATAGGTAGTATATTAGCTTCTTGGACAAGTGCACATCTCAAATGGTTGGGTAGTGGTCTAAGTTCTAAGTTTGGAGGTTTTTCAATAGAAGGGGATGTGGGGTTATCACTTCCAAACAAAAATTTAGGTTTGTTGAATGTGTGCTCATGCTTTCCTATACTTTCTAAATCCTCACTTGGTAGCCCAGCTCCCTTTCTCACATCTAAAGTAAAATTAACTTTTTGAACACATTCATTGTTGGCAACAATTTTCATGTATGATTCATCATCTAAAGGGTAATTTACTAATTTTGGCATTATAAAATCAACCTTTTTATCGTCTACCCTTACTATTAATTTTCTGCCATGCACATCAATTGAGGCTTTACTAGTATTTAAGAACGGCCTACCTAAAATCAATGGATAAGTTCTATCTTCCTCAAAATCTAAAACAGCAAAATCAAAAGGAAAAATAAACTTGTCTACTTTTACTAAGACGTCTTCTATCACTCTATAAGGTTTCTTGATGAAATAGTTTGCTGGTTGCAATGACATGTTGGTAGCCATTATGTCTCCCAATCCCAATTTCTTAACAATAGAAAAAGGCATTAAGTTAATACTTGCCCCTAAATCACACAAGCATCTAGAAATTTTAGTAATGCTAAGAGTACAAGGAATTATGAAACTTCTTGGATCTTTTAATTTGGTTGGGATCTTTTAGAGGTACTATTTCATGAGCATCCCAACGCTGTTTGTTTGTGATAAGGTCTTTTAGGAACTTAGTGTATTTGGGCATTTGCATTATTGCTTCAAAAAAAGAGCATTAATCTATAACTTTTGAAAATTTCTAAGAATTTTAAGAATTGCTCTCCATCTTTCTACTTCTTCAATTTTTAAAAGAATGGTAGCTTTAGCACAAAAGAGAAAGGTGTAGATTTAAGAACTTCCTTTTGCTCTGTCTTACTCTCCACTTTTGCCTCATCCATCACCATAATATATTACTTTTTATCCTTTTTATCATCCTCCTTGAAAATTTTAGTTTATGTCTTCACTTCCTTGCCACTCCTTAAAGTTATAGCCTTTAATTCCTTAGGATTTGACTTTATAGTACTTAAAAGATTTCCTTGTGCTTTTGTTCCCATGGCATTAGCAAGTTATCCAAGTTATACCTCAATATTGTGAATCGACGAGGAGTGATTCCTTACAATTTAATCGAACTTGGCCTCCATTCTCTTTTTATTCTCCTTATGACTTGATAGCTTATTAGTAATGACATCCAAAAATTATCTCGTTTATTCTCTAAAGACATCATTCTATCTTGCTATGGATGCTAAAATCCTGGTGGTGCTTGTTACCTTTACAAGTTGTTATTATTGGGGAGTTAGGTGTAACCACATCATTGGTGTTACTCCATAAAAAATTTGGGTGATTTTGCCACCCCAGATTATACATGTTAGAGTAGGGGTTGTTAGCTTGCCTTTCTTGAAATTGATTCCCAATAAAATTATATTGCTCTTGGTAACCATCTCCCATCACATATACATCAAAAATACCAACTTCATTATTATAATAGCCCAAAAAATTATTATTTTCATTTGAAGTGTTAGATTATTTTTATAGTGGGTGAGGTTACTAATTTGCTTTATAAGTGCAGCTATCTGAGTTTGGAGGGTTGTTACTGTGTCTACTTCTAATCTTCTTATTTGCTTTGATGGGTGAACTCTCTTTGAAGACCATAGGCAATTATTAACTGCCATCCTTTCTAATAGTTGTGCAGACTGATCCATAATTTTCCCCATAAAAAATCCACCTTCTTTAGCATCAATGGAATCCCTTGTGGAACTTGTGACTCCATTATAAAATGTCCTCAGAAGCATGTCTTTTAGTAGTCCAAGATGTAAGCATTTCCTCTATAACTTTGCGAACCTCTCCTATACTTCACTCAAGGATTCATGATCAATATATTGGAATAAATTGAGCTCTTTCACCACCTTTGTTGTCTTAGATGGTGGAAAATATTTAGCTAGGAATGCCTTCGCCAAATCATGCTAATTAGTGAAAGAACCAGGTGGTTGATATTTTAACCATGCTTTAGCCTTATCCTTTAGAGTGAATATGAATAATCTTAGCCTTAATGCATCACTAGACATACCATTTTACTTGAGCATGTCACAAATCTCCAAAAATTTTGCAATATAGTCATTTGGATCTTCATTTAGTATCCTATAAAATTGAATAGTTGATTGGAGCACCTGCAGTAAAACTGGCTTAATCTCAAAATTGTTATCTTCAATGTTCAGCCTTGTAATGTTTTTGTTTATGCCTCTTAAACCAAGCATAGATGTGTCCAATAATAGTTTGATTCCCTCTATTAGCCATTGTATTTAGAGCCTTTTGAACACGTGTTTGATTCTCCTTCTTAAACTCAGTGAGCTCTAGCATGTATATGAGTGGCTTCTTTCTTGACTTTAGGTATTATGCATACATCAAAGAACTCTACAAAATGAAAAAAAGAATTAAAAAATAAAAAATAAAAAATAAAATTGGTGCATTAATCCAATAAAAATTAAATCAATTATGATGTTAGAACTAAGTCCCTGGCAATGGCGCCAAAAACCAGTTGATGCAAAATCTCAAGCGCACGGTTCACCAAGTAGTATAAAAAATATCATTCCCACGAAGACTCATTCTAATCACCTATTAATGTAATTCTTTATTGTCTTAGACTTGCAAACAAGGAATTTTTGGAATGAAATTTAAATAACAAATAAATGAACTTATAAAATAAAAATAATTTTCAAATCTAAAGATTAAACCATCAATAATCGAAACTTGCTAAAAATTAAATCACTTCACAATCATTAAGCTACCTGAATTTACTACGTAATTAGTTATGCATATCCCCAAGTTTTTTTAAAGCATCAATTAATCTTTCTTAAGTATCAATTAATTTAAATTTACAACTATCAAGCAAGGCAATAAAGACCTAACTCTCATTTTAATCCAAACACCTAGATATCAAAATCATGAATTATGAAGCACAACCCAACGGGAATTTAATCAACTTGATTTATCTCTAATTTTGAGCTAAGTTAAACTTGTATTTATAAGTTTATTAGAATTATAATTTATCAATGCATAATCCCAATTAATATCATGTTATTAATGGCTAAACAATAAAAAGCATTAAGATTAATAAACACAATATGCACAACTAACGAGTTTATTAAATTTGAAGCCTAGATCATGTTTGGATCATCAATTCCTAACAAATAAATATTTTACCTAACATATTATTAATAATCCTCAAGAAATTACAAGAAAAACCTATAATAAAAATATAAGAAAGAGAAGAAGAATGAGATAATTTTAATTAATCTTCAATCTTCAATTTCTTGCTCCTTCAATCTTCTAGGGTACTTCTTTGTAACTTTGGTGTCTAATCCCCAAAATGGCTCTATTAACCTAGAGCTAAAATCGTTTTATATTCGTCTAAGGACTAAAATAGTAATTTTTCACCTTCAAAACCTCATCCAATGAGGAATATTACTCCATAAAATAGCTCCTTAGTTATTGGCTTAAATCCTAGACTAGGAAAGCAAAATTCCTGCAAAAACATACTAAAAATGCATAAATTAACTAGAAAACTAAAAAGGAAAAAAAATCAAGCTAATAAACTAAAATCCTAATAAAATGCTAATTATAAATAACAAAATATAAAGAAATACTAATAAATTCTATGAAAATTAAATAGAAAACTATGCAATGATTGACACTAACAAGCTACTTATGTCTTAATACTACTGCTCACATAAGGATTAGGTATAGTCTCATGCTTGTAGTGTCATCTCTCCAACTAATTAGCCTCTTTAATAACACTCTCCAAACTTCAGTCCTTAACCTGGATATCGATATATGTTAGGTGCCCAACATTATCATATATAGCTCCATAACTTTCTTCTTATCTAGCATCATATATACAACATGGCAAGATAATTTAAAGAACCCCTAAGTGTACTCCATTGATCGATCCCCTTTAGTAATATGCAGCAACTACCATTTGTACTTATCTCTCATTACAGGTGGGTAGAAGTATCTCAAAAATTGCTCTTTAAACTCCAACTATGTAATGGTAGTCATATATGGATGGATTGACTATATGGATCAATCTTGAGTTGTAGCCTGAATTAATAACTCCATAATTATTATTCTTTAATAATCTATATATTTGATCCTTATTTTAGCCTTAATAGTGTCTATAAAATCTAAGGCATTCGCAATCCCATCAAACATGACTCTCCCAATCATATAATATAATATGGTTGTATTTGCATCTAACATCCCCTAGTTACTCTATTGAAGCATCTTTGGTACTAAAGGTATAACTTAGTTAAGTGTAGCCAATACTTGATTAATTTCTAATACACTAGCTACAAACATTATAGGATTTATCCTTGGAGTCATTGATTCTATCAGCGACTGTTATTCTTGTCTTTAAGCCACTGCTACTCTAGGTCTACCTCTTTTTCTAGTTGGTAAGATAGGAGCTAGGGCTTTATCCTAAAAGGATTGTTTGTCATCTCATATGCTCCTTTTATATTAAGAGCAGTTCGTGCTCATCTTATTCGAAAAAGATACAGAGATTACAAATTTCAAAATATAACAAGGATACTAACGTACACATAAAATTCTAGGAGAAATAATAACAACATTTGACAATTATTAACCTAATCATTGTAGTTATTTTGAGTAAAGATAGACACTAATGATTAAAAGGAAAAGAATTTAACAAATGTTATGGTACATGAACGTTAATGGCACATGACTGACACTAAGGAATGAAAAAGCATGAAATTTTTGAAACTTGTAGAAAGTCTTAAAAATTTCTTACTTTAAAATTATATAAAATTAAAAAAGTTCTAATGAAAATTTGATAGAGTTTCCCATGTATTGGATCAAACCTAAAACTTATAAAAGCAACGTTACACTCCCTTACTTCATTCACAACACAAATGCTAACATCAAACTCAAATCCACTACATCACAGTACATAATTATCTATATATCCCAAAATACCATTCAATAATGTTATTCCACAAATACAAATTTCACAAAACCTTCAAACTATTGTGGTGTCTAGATTTTTAAATTCACTACTTATACACTAGTAACATTATGATAACCCATATAAAGCAGCTGGTGAAAAATGAATCTGGTGCAGAGCAGGTGAGCTAACTATTCAACTTCCAATATTCTAGAAAAAAAATAGTTGAAGAAGTCAGATCACACCGGGTAAGTTAATATTGAAATTTATAAATATTATTTTGTAATAAGGTGCAAATTGAACCCTTAACTTTACCCCTACAATTTACTTTTGACTTTTATATTTTTTGGTCCCATTTGAACCTTACTCTTTGAAAATTCAATTATATTTGAATCTTTTTTAAAGAATTGTTGCATTTAAGTTCTAAAAATCAAACTAAAGTTTAACTTTAACATTAATTAATAAATGTTAGTATGAATAACAATGAGAATTGATGAAATTAGTTTCAAAATATATATTTATGAAGTTTTTAAATTTTTTAAAATTTTAAGTTTATAAAAATATTTTTTTAATTTTTAAAATTTTTTAAAAAAAGTCCAAAATTTTTTTTATAGACCTAATTTTTTTTTTAAACAATTAAAATTTTAAAATTAAGTGATATATATTTGAAAAAAGAGTTAAAAATTTTCTATACATTTAATAATTTTTTAAAATTTTTTAAATTTTACAATTTTCTATAAATTAAAATTGTTTAAAAAAAATTTATTGAGTGTATGAAAGTTTTTTGTAAGTTTTTCTAATTTGTTTGGTCTATAGAAAATATTTTCAAGACCAGTTTAGACGAAGCAAAATCTGCCAACATGAAAAGGAGGATGAACAAAAGCCCTAGTTAAAATTTGGTGGTGAGAAGAGGTCATTTGGTTGGTGAATGGAGAAAAAGAAGATAATAGACAATTTTAATAAATAATTTCTTTAATGAATAAATAATAATATTTATTTAATGAATATATAATAAATACTTTTTTTAATAATTTAAAAAAATTTCTAGCAATTTTTTTAAAATTAAAAATTTATTAAAATTAACTTGTGAATGCTATAAATACACATATTTAAGGCTGACGAGTTAAATAATTTAAATAAAAATAAAATAATTTGCATCAAAATTATTTTGAAATTTTTATCTTATGATCAATTAGAGTTAGACTTTGCTCTAGTTATGAAAACTAAACTCCATAATTTATACTATTTTAATAAAAATAACATCATAATTTACTGAATTGATAACTGTTTCATTACGTTTATGAATGAAATCCATCGAGATCATCATTGAAATTACATCACCCAAACAATCACATCTACACTCCTAACAACAAGTAGATCTCAAATATACCTTCAAACACACTAAATAATTATCAGATTAAGAGTTCGAAAGAGAAAAATGAATTTGTTTAATAAACTCAAATGGAAGATTTAACGAAGTAGATCAAAGATGTGATTGGTCTCTATAGACTTCTAGAAGCAAGACATGTATGATGGTGGTTGTTGTAGTGGCTGATTATAGTTGTAAGTGGCCGTTCAACAGTAGACAGTTTAACGTAAACTTTAAAGCCTTGTCGGTGTTTTTAAAGACCATTTTTTGCCAACATGAAGAGGACGATGAGGAGAAGCTCTAGTTAAAATTTGGTGGTGATCCGAGAAAATTTGATTGGTGAACGAAGATGAAGATGAGAATAGAGAATTTTAGGGGGCTAAGTGGTAATTTTTCTTGTGCCCGTGTTTTGCCTCTTCTTTCTTAGATATTTCTACTATTTTGTCTTATCTTTATTTTGTTTTTTCTAACCTTCCTTCCTTTTTTTAATTGAATAAAAATTCAAGCTATTACAAAAATTGTCAAATACTGACTAAATTCAAGCTATTTTTCCCTAATATTTCATATAAAGATTTTAAATTTAAAAGCATTATTATATGTATTTTACTGCAGTAACTTTCATTTTCAACATTATAAACTATTTTAGCGAGGTTAAAATTATAGTTAAAAATACTTTTTAATATTAATTAAGATTCTTAATTTAAATTTTATAGATAAATTATTGTATTATTTTAACCAATTGATTCAAGTTCTTCTTATATCTCCACAAATTTCTAAAAATTATATATGAAAAGAAAATAATTTTCCTTCATCTCAAGATGTATAGTTTAGTTGAATAGATAATAGAAAATGCAAGGTAAAAAATTTGATTTATAAATAATAAATATTAATATAAATTACTGATAATTTCTTCTGGTCATACTTAATTAATGATAGTTTTATGACCTACGTTTCAAAAACATTAAATCTATAGTACAAATATTAATGGATGCATCATTAACAGTTAGACCAAAATGGTCCAAGCTGAAGCCTTAAAAAATGGCGGTTCTAACAGATGGTGCATGGTGCAAGTATTAATGGATTTAATGTTCTAACAGTAACAGGTTGTACTCTTTTTCTGCATCACTCAGTAACTTCTTAGGTGACCTAATAGCCAGAGAGTAACGTAGGAAAATTATTATTTGCCATGCCATCATCAATTCAACTTCAGAATTGGTTACGTATTTGCTTCGATTTTTCAATGTCAGGTAGATGAAAATTGCTTTTCCGGTTCTATCTTTTTAATTCTCGATCTATACTGTAACCTGCCATGTTCGCACTTGTGCATATTTTCTCACCCACTCAGTAATTAGAAGATAGGTCATTTATAAGGGTGAGCACGGTTATTTATTAGAGTGAGGATAGTTTGGAAAAATTTTGAAATTTAAACTTTTCGGAATCATATTATATTTTAGAGATTTTA
The DNA here is from genome assembly GCA_947683625.1 of Mallotus nudiflorus. Lineage (NCBI taxonomy): Eukaryota > Viridiplantae > Streptophyta > Magnoliopsida > Malpighiales > Euphorbiaceae > Mallotus > Mallotus nudiflorus. The sequence continues at coordinate 331,139 of CANTUR010000170.1, forward strand.
AAAATAAAATTTTTAGTATTTAATTTAAAAATTTTTATATTGATATTATTTTATGTTTTAAGACGATTCGATATGAAGATTTAGTTCTATTTAAATGTATCGGTATGATTAGTTCAAAATAAGAATTCAAAATTTATATAGTAGATAAATTTATATTATTATTAATTTATATTTATTATTCATAAATTAAAATGATATAGTTTTGAATAAAAATATATCGTTTTGGTTATATATATATATAGACACACAATAATAATAATAATTCTAATAATATTATTTACCTAATTACTTTTAAATAATATCAATAGGATTAAATTACTTAATAGCAATAATATTTAATAAATTATTAAATATCATAATAACAATATATTTTAATTAATAAAATAATTTATTTTTTCTTATTTTTATTTGTAACATCACTACTTACTTTAATCAAAACGATATAGTTTTGGATAAAACTATATCGTTTTGATTATGTATAATATATATTTACATATTATTAAGTAGCAAAATAATAATTATAATAATATTAATTAGCTCGTTAATTTTAAATAATATCAATAAGATTATATTATTTAATAATAATAATAATAACAACAATAATAATAATAAGTTGTCAAATATAATAATATTATTTAACTCATTAGTTTTAAATAATATCAATAAAATTAGATTACTTACTAAAAATAATAATTAATAAGTTATCAAACATGATAATAACAACATATTTTAGTTAAAAATGATAAAATTTGAAATTATACAATGTTAATTCTTTATTTGTAATATTTTTTTTTGTTTAAATTGAATTATAATAAGCATTCTATCTTTTTACTTGTTGTCAATAATAATAATAATATTTTTAAAAAGTTTAAAGTGTTGGAATGAATATTTTACATTATTACTTATTAATTGAATTATTTGAAATGTCAATTTTTTATTTTTATATATTAAGTTTAAATTATAATATAATAGATATTTTATATTTCGACCTGGTAGTTGAATAATAATAGTAGCAGTAACAGTAACAATTAGCAGCAACAGTGGCAATAGCATAGCAGCATTAGTAGTATGAATTCACTTTTTCTATACTGTGCATGTACTCTACTAGTTTTTTTTTTTTTAAATATATTTCTTATACTCATATCACTACAGATGTATTCACTTAATTATCATTATCTTAATATGCTAGTACATCTTGAACTATGCAATTTTTATTAAAAATATTTTCAAAAACAACTTTCCTAATATTTAAGGAAAAATTGCATGGATGGTTAATCAACTGTGTTTGATGACAGTATGGTTTTAGAACTTTAGTTTGTGTCTTTTAAGTTATTAAATTTTTGTTTATATTTTGCTTGTAGTTCGTAAAACATGTTTTGGTCTATAAAAAATTTAATGCTACAATTTTAGTTCAAATTTTAAAAATATAGTATAAATAAGTCGATAATTTCAATATAATATACAAATATAGATATATTATATAGTACGCCATAAATTACAGTTATAAATTATTTAAATATAATATAAAATGTTTTATTATTAATGTATCATTTATTATAATGTTTTAATAAATATAAAAATACATATTCATAAACTATTTAAATACAATATAATATATAAATATTTTATTAACTTATAGTTTATTATATCAAAAATAAAAAAAATAAGATACATATTAATATGGACTTTGTTATATAATCAAATAATATTTTACATTATTTGTGGGTGATGGGTTTAGCATATGTTCAAATGTTTGGTGAGCATGAGACTGTGTGAGATTGAGACCCACTAGGAAATACAAAATAGGTCTTAAAGCCTTATCAGAGATGGAGTTGCCACTCGAATAAAAGTCGGGACACACTTATATAACAACTAAATTCCACGGAAGTTTCTAGAAGTCGTCATTAGAGAACGAGTTCAAAAACTAGGTATGAGTTTGTGAATGCCCACCCAATCTTACGACTGATCTCCGTTTGTGCTTTGTAATTTATTACCATTAATTATTCAATTATTTATTTATTAATATGCAAATTACAATTGTCCTCAAACAATTTGTCAAATTTTATATTAAAGTTCGAATTTGCACATTAATTCCACTTCATGCATTAGTCCTAGCATTCATCATGAATAATGAATAGCAAAAAGTACATTCAAATCGAGTGGGGGAAGGGATTAAGGATTAGAACACTTTGAGCAAATAAAAGTATAATAAACAGAAAATAAACCGAAAATAAACCAAAAGTAAACAAGAATTAAGCTACACATAAATGTAAATAAAAGGCCAAGAGCGTCATGAGCTAAAATTGGATGATCAAGATCACCCCATTTCCTTGTGATAAACAAAATATTAACTCCTAAAACATGTAAAATCCTACAAAAGGAACCATTAGGTCAATTTATGAATCAAGTCAATACAAATAGAGATTGCAAATACTTGAATATTAACCCTAAACAAAATAGTTCAAATGATCATGTAAAGAAAATTAAAAGTAAAAAAAGTAAGGGAATTTATAAAAATTTGAATCATGCATAATTTATAAGAAATATTAAAACAAGGTCGTGCGAGACCCTATCAGAGTGACGATCGCCTTATGGCAATGGAGGCATCGCACGATCAACAGACATGAGTGACTCTCAAAAAGCAACAAACTTCTATTTTAAGTAAGCACCAACTAGTGTAAGTGAGCAAAACTCATAACTAGACTTAAAAACTTAGTGAATCATATTAAAAACATGGCATAACATAAGTAATAAACACAAGAAAATGAGTAAACAAATAAGTAAGTAAGAGGTTATACAAATCTATAACTTTAACATTGAAGAGAAATAAAATCATTATTGAAATATGAGCTTTTCCAAAAATAGTTAGCCCTCAGAGTTGGATGTGGGTGTTAAACTTCACTTGAATGCAAGATCTTCTCCTTCTTCCTTCAAGAGAAGTGACTTTTCAAGCTTAATCTCTCTTTCCTTATTCAAGAATGTTTTTCCTTCTCATTCCAGAGCTCTCCCCTCTCTTTCTTCTCAAACTCTTTTTTTTTCTAAAAAATTTAATGGTTCTTCCCTCTTTTTTTTCTCTTCTCTTTCTCCTTTTTAATCTCATGCCTAGCCTATACCCTACATTTTTACCCCCATCATTACACTTTTCAGCTCTTTACTTTTCCCAAAAATCCTCTCCTCATGTAATAGGCTTAGTTTCAATCAAAGGTGGGCCCATTAAGTTGGTCACCATTATTGCCTCTACATTTAATGCAGAGGCAAGTGGATGCTGTAGAGGTGGTGCCTCTGCAATGAGGCATCGCCTCATTGACCTACTGCCATAGAGGCATCTCTTTTCTGGCCCGATCCTACATTGGGCCTAATGGGCTAAGGCAGATTGGGCTAACTTTATGGGTTTGGCCTTGGATTTTGGGGGGTTTTAAGCTCTTAGGTTTAATTTCAAGAAGATTTTAGGCTTCTTTTTTGCATTCAAGTTTTGCATTTTCTCATCATCGAGCTTCATTGTAGGCTTATCAAATCGAGCATCAACAGTTCATCCCCTATCACGGGTCGATCGAATCAAGGTGTCTACATTATTTTAGGACTAAAGTATTCATCTCTAAAAAAAGTTTTAAATTTTTTTGGGTTTTGTGATTCAAAACGCAGTAAAAAAATAAAAATTTATTCATAAACCTGAAACATAATCCATGTAATTCTATTAAACAATTGAATTTAGGGTTTCCAAAAACTTTACCACAGATGTAAAAAGGGCAAGATTATTAGAAGGAAGAGAGGGGGTTCACTTTGGTGACACCCTAGTTCGAGCTTTTAGTTTTCTTAATCATATTAAGATGTCTCTAAAAGGCTATGCCCTTTACAAATATCCACCCGAATGACCTTTAATTATAACAAGTGTGTGCTAGCCCTTTTTCTTGAAAGTCTCACTATTCAATAACTGTGTATTTTTTTTCTTAGAAGGTGGAAAAATGAATTTTGTTTTTTAGAATTAGAAGGTGAAAAGTATGTGAACCCCTAGAGAATATGATATATTTATGCACTTCATAATTAGGGTTTCACTTACCAAAATGTCTTTGGAATATTTAGCACCTTCCCATTTATATTTTGATTCAATTCCGAAATATAAATTATTTCCTATTTAATTAGAATAACAATTATCTTAAATAAATATGAATTTACAATAGAATTTTTATTGGGGTAGCAAATCCAAATTTATTTTGGATTTGTTCTATGTGTGTGACCATGTTGGTTCACATAACGTTGATAATAGGCTAGAAATCCTAATTCAAGTCCACTAGTCATAAGTGGCCTCTAGTAAGACATTATGACTACCTAAATCATGTGAAGGTTGATAATCTGACAGAACCTAATTTACAGTGAATATTGCAGTCCTTTTGTCACATGATATATTGATTGAACATAAGATATAGTTTATGTCATCCTTATACAATTCAACCATATTATTTCTTGATTCTAAGTAGATTGAGAATGATAATTCGTTATTAATTCATTCCAGCATGGCCATGCATTTTCTTCAATCTATTTTATTAAGGGGCCTATAGATATCTTACTCAGATTAAATGAGGGAAAAATTCCTTCTCAATCACTCACATTCCTCATATTACTTATTCTATATCCAACAATAATCTATTTCATCATCTTGTTAAAGATAATGTTAGAAGATGTTAAAATACATAATAATCATATAGGAAACCATAGTGATTTTAAAGTCAGAAGACTAAAATAATATTACTGTGATGAGAATTACTTATGAAGTTGATTTATATAGTATTCTCATATGGGTCAATTCATTACACTATTTCTCAAACAAGTACCAATGAGCTAACTTATTATCTCATATACATGATTAGTAAAAGATAATTATCAGTCGACAACATACTAGCCTTAATTCATTGTTATTTCAATAATAACGAATGACTATGGATAAATCAGAATATAATTCATATGTAACTTAAGGGTTTTACTATCAAGTCATATACTTGATAGCCTCAGGAAGAATTAACTATTCAAGTTATTTTTTAGTTCTTTATCGTATAACAGATCAAATAAAACTAAAAACTCATAGCCAACACAAAAAAATCCATAGACTTTTATCAATGGTGATAATCTTCTAAGGGGAATCAATACTGCATTCCATTCTCAAATCTTCTTCTCTTTCCATTTTCATTATGATTTTAATTTTAAATTTATTTGATTTTTTTTATTTTTAATCATTCACTGAATAATTTTTATTTATTTATTTTTATTTTTATGATGGATAGGGTGATATGAATACACTATGGAATATCATCAATGGAGAAAAATCAATAACCAAACCTATGAAGATTCATGGAATACCATGAATTAAAATTTGTACTTACGCAAAGTTTTTCTTGTTATTTTGTTATTTTTGGTATTATTTTAATTCTTTGTATTTTGCTATTATTTTTAGGGTTGTAATTTATTTTTATTTTTATTTTTAGTAGGATTTGTAATAGCCCTGGTAGTCGGAAAAATAGTGGAATCTTTCTTTTCTTGCATACTTTAAAATGAATTAGTATATTAGGTTCAATTTGGTAGCCCTGATTAAAATCAATGATAGCTATGCTTAATTATGTTGCATGTCAAAATTAGGGTTACAATCAATATGTGTATGTTTTTAGTGTGTTTATTTGTTATTTAGGCTTTTTATTTTCCTCTTTAACTCATTAATAATAGGTTTTTAAGTTGGTTTTTAGGTTTAATTAATTTAAAATAAATTTACGCCCATTTAGATTAATTTAGACTTAACTCAGCCTATTAAGTTAGCATTTTTTTAAAATAAATAGATTTAGGAATTGCTCATTTAATTAAAGTTTAAATAGAATTAGGCCTATTAATTTACTTTCATTTTCTCTTAAAATTTGGCAGACTTAGCATTTCTTTAGAATTAAAAATAGTAGACTTAAGCTCACTAATCTAATTAAAATGTAGGCTCACCTTTAGTTTCCATTACATTTTGTAAAATATGTAGACTTAACTAGCTTTAATCAACCTATAATAGACTAATGTAGGGACATTGCATTTTGTATGGATGTAGTTTTAATGTGCTATTTCATGACTAGTTACCTTGGAGTTAGATGTATTTTAAATTAGGGCTTATATGAAATTGCATGTAATTAGAGAATAAGATAGTAATTCATAAACTAATTCTAAATGAACACAAGATTAAGAGAAGTTGGTATTCTGTATTTAGAATCCTTGGTTGTGGTGCTAACTTTCTTTTAGGGAATCGAGTTACTACCACCTTTGATTTGTCCCAATTATTACTCTGGGTGGAAACTCCTAATCTTCGTTGTATGTCTTTGTGATATAGTAGTGTGTTTCTTAGAGCCCTAAGCTCAAATAGTGTTGCAATTACTAAAATATTGGATACGCATTAAACTTCGCCATCTATAATGGTGACTCCACTAGGGATAAGAGATACTGATTCTACTTGTATTCTTTAGGATTATTTTATTAATTATTATTTTATTCTTACATTCATTTTGCATGTCCTTATTAGTCAATGGAGTTGGTTTATGGTTCCATGATTCCACTAGCCTCATAGGATTATATATTGGCTAACCATCACTTTTAGCCTTAGCTCAATTCAAGAGACATTATCAGGCTCATCTGACCAAAGTCTATCACTCAAGTCTTAAAGGGGGTAGTCTTCTTTCGAGTTTGTAAAAGATGTCGAGCCCCTCTAACCTTGTCTTGTAACTCCAGTCTTAAAGGAGGGCATATTGCTAAGGGAACCTTAACTTTTCCACTAGACTTAGCTTATGTAATGGCCTAGTAACTTCCCCTAGGATCTATCGAAATTGCTTATGAATGTTGCCATGATGTATTTCTATATATAAAGAGCCAAGCCCATACTTTAGAAGCCTATCTCAATTAATAAAGATTGAGCTAAACTTTTATACCTAGAAATGTTATTTTGATGCTTTATTTCTTTGAGAGATTTGGCATGCACGTCAGTTCTTGATATCCCTTATTGATATTAAGGCTAAGAAAAAAAATCCTAGGAAAAGAAACTCACCATTAAACATGTGTGTGGGAGGACTAAGGTTAGAAGGATGTATGTTATACATTTGACTTGTTACTTGTATATTTGACTTGATTTATGACTTGCTATTTGTATAGCACATGCATCATGCATACATATATATATGCATCTCATACATCAAACTAACACTTTATTTTGCAGCCATCATAGATTCATTCAAATATTCCTATATTTGGAAACGAAGAGGTAGCAGACTAGATAGAACCACTTTGAGTCCAAGTTCAATAGCTGAAGAGATCCTTAGTAGATTGGAAAAGAATCCTATTAATCCACTTAGTCTAGAAGCACCACTAATTAATGAAACAAAAGAAATGGAATAACAATTAGGAGGAAACTAGACCCTAGAGGACATTAAGGGAACTTTGATAGATGACATGAGATCTATGATTCAAAATGAACAGAGACAAGCTCTAATTAGGCTAATGCCACCACCACTAGTTGCTGCTATACCTATTGCTCCTACTATTCCATCTACTACTACTGATGTACCACTTGCTACTGCTATTCTTACTGCCATTGCTATTCCACCTATTGTTATTATTCTACTTACTCCCATTCCTACTAATAACAGCGAGAGCCAACCCTTAAATGTTGTTAAAGTTATGCCTAGCATGCAAATGAAAAAGAAAAACATAAGAAATGTAAGAAAGAAGAATTACCAAACTGAGGCCACTTAACATGGAAATACTAGTCAAGTTACAAGTATCCATATGATACAACAAAAATGGAGATTCTCAAAATTTGACCAACCTTTGTCAAAAGTCTTGGAGCACCTAATGCATAAGAGTTTACTTAACCTTTAATTAACCAAAAACCATTAAATCTAAACATCCTAGGCTTTGACTCAAATAGTTACTATAAATTCCACTAAACCATTGAAACTTTTATAAATACTTGTAGTCCCCTTAAATATAAGATCCAAACCCTCATAGACTTTGGAAAGATACCAAACCCTAAAAAATCAAATCCAAATCCTAGCACTAAAAATAATCCTTTCCCTAACTAACAAAATGTACCACCCTTAGCTGTAATAGTGTTCAACTCAGGAATTAGAAAAAAGGAATCTCTTGATGCCTTTAAGAATGAAGAAAAGAGTAAGAATCGTGCAACTCTTAGCTATTTGCTAAGAGAGATTGAGAAAGAGTTGATCGACGAAGTCACTAAGGAAATGTAAAACTAGTTGTTATGTCTGCACATGAAGGGGAACCATCATGAGACTTATCATACTTAGTTTCTAGTCAAAATAATCTTGTTGCTTTTTTCTTTAATATTCCCATTTCTTAAAAACTATTTTGTTTTAGTGATCAATGATATGAATTCTGATTTGGGTAACTTATGTAATGTGCATCCTGATGGTATAGTGCATTATAATATTGATTGTATATGCATATTTAATATAAATTCAATTCAATTAGATCATTCATTATAAGCACAAATGAAAATTCAAGAACATTCATGTATCACATGATGTAACTCCTGAAGAGAGGAAAAATTAAAAGAAAAAAAGAAAAAAACAAAGATAGTATTTGCTTGATCTTATGAAGACATGCAAAGGCTAAAAATAAAAGAATTGAAATACTATATTCCCATTTGTTATAAAAGTAAAGCCAGTTGAATAAAAGATTCCATGGCTTAAATCATAATGAATAGGAAAGAATGATAAAGCCGATTTCATTACATGGACATTGGGGGTAAAAATAGTTGCCAAGGTTATGAAGAAAAATCTTATTTATAGCTTTAGGTAAATACAATAGCTTTAGGTAAATACAATAACTTTATTATAGAAATATAGGATTGACATCACAAGTCTACATTATACTAACCTCAGGTAGGCAAGTAAAGCAATTTAGGTAACTAATGAGAATGTCATGAAAATCCTTCAGAAGGTCAGACTGAGTATCTTCCATTTGCTTTATGGAGATATTGGACCACAATGTGTGCTTCAATAGATGAAATATCATTTTCACTTGTGTGTGGAAGTGAAGCAACAATGCTACCTATAAAAATTAAGTCTTTAAAAAAGAAGAGATGTTTCATTCCACACTTAAGAGCATTGATGAAGGACAATTAGGACATTCAACAAGAAAGTCAAGCTTGGAAAAATGGAAGTTAAAGATCTAGTTTTAAAACAAGCAAAGGGTTATGGTGTTATATCCAAAAGTAAAGTTCAGGCTAAATTGGAAAAAACCTTTATTTAGTTAGACAAATTATACTAAGGGTTCTATAAAGGGGATGAATTCACCAAGCCTATCAATTCAGATCATCTTAAGAAATATTACCTTTGAAAAAAATGGTAAAATTGATAAAAATAAAAAATAAAAAATAAAAGTCCACTGGCTAGAAAACCTAAAAAGACTAGTCAGAAAAAATTAGGACATTCCTATTATCCAAAAAACTTGCAAAGGGCTAGTAAGTAAAAATTAGTGAAAATAAAAAGAAAAGAAAGAGGATCCCACTGATGAGAAAACCCGTAAAAGGCTAGTCAGATAAAAATTAGGGAAATAAAAGTAAGAGAAAAATATAAAATTTGAAAGGAATAGTTGATAGCAAGAGTTATGTCATGTGATGTAATGAATATGCTCATTTTTGTCTAAATTAATGAATAATGTTTAATTTGAAATTTATGTCTAACTATTATGTATTCATCCTTATTACATTGTATAAGTATTTGATTGGAAAGACAGAACATAATGAAAGCTAAAATCAGAGCTATGAGATCATTATTCTAGTTGCATTTTCTCTTCACGTCATCCCTTTCTGGTTTTATTTGATTATAACTGATTAGGTTGGTAAGTCAAAAGATTAATAAAATTAGTGAGCTAATTGAGCTTCCTATGAAACCAAAATCTAAAATAAAAGAGATAAAAAAAGAGAAGAAGGAAAAATTTAAGCCCGCTAAGTTGAAAACTTGCAAGGGCGGCTTAAGCAAAAGTTAGGGCAAGCCTGCTAAGTTGAAAACCTGAAAGGGCAGCTTAGGCAAAAAAAAAAAAAAATTGAAAAAGGAAAAGAAAAGAAAAAAAGGAAAAAGAAAAAAAGAAAAGAAAAAAGAAAAAGAAGAAAAATATTTTAGTTGCTCACATAAAGAAAAAAAGAATTTTAGAGTATCATTTCTTTGAATATGAAGAAGAATACTAAAAAAGCATTGATGAATTCAGTCAGAATAAAAGACATGAGTTTGGCTATATTCTTCAAGAAAATTAATGATTTTAATGTCATAATCTCTATCAGAAACTGGGGGGTAAAATGTAGCTATGGGGTGATTTAAGTTAGAACAATAAATTTACATTTAAAGATTAAAGATGGAACACTAAAGTATGATAATTAGCAAAAGAATTCTAAGGGTAGAAAAAAGTAAACAGCAAGAGAAATAGCAAAAAAAAAAAAAAAGAAAGTTCAATAATCAATAATGAGCTATAGTGTCAAGCCATGGACCCCACTTGCTAGCGTGGTCATCTGTTTGATGAACTATATATGAGCGACCTTTTTTTGGTTCTTTGTTTTTAGTTTTGAGGTGAATTTATTTTACAAGGATCTTTTCATTCTATTTTTGAGGGATATAGAAACTTTACCAAATAGGGACAAATGATTGGTCTCAGGAGGGATGAGACGCTTTTTTGATTTTATGGAGTTGCCACTCAATTTTTAGAAAATTAGGAAAAGAAAGGGACAATATTGGGTCAATTAATGAGTATTACCCCCAGTAGATGTTTTCGGGTTTAGGGGATTCTATCTACTTTTTTTACTATTTCTCATTATATGATGTTTGATGTATAGCCACTATAACACCTTAGTTTTGGTAATAATAGTTTATATAACATTCACACAATTCATTAAATAATGGAAGATACTAAAGTTGAAGATAGTACTATTACATAGCTTTCCTATTAAAATACATATAAAAAAAGGATTGGCAGAAAACTAAATCTAATTTAGATATGATGAATCTGCAAGGAAAATACAACCATTCATATAGCTTGCTCGATTATATGAATGATGGGATAAGCAATGGACACTCAATCACTTAAAAGAGTAATTAAAATATAGATGATTATGCATCCTTGCAGTGATTATTTATGCTATGATGATATATGATAATAATATAGGGGATGCATGATGTCATTACTAGATCAGAAACATCATGACTCTATTATGGGATATGAACTTTTCACATTATTTTTATTTATAATGTGATTTCATGCTTTGAATCTAGAGAATGTAGAATGATGATATGGAATTAACATAATAAAGCATGGATTATTCATATAGCATGCAAAATTGCCAGTCTCATCACACAAGTACAATAATATTCCTAAATGCTTGTGATAATAAAATATAATGCAATACGATAAAATAAACATGTTAAAATGATTGTATGTCCTTAGACTCGAATAAGCTTGTGTGGGTTTTAAATCTTTAGCTTTAAGGGATTATCAAGCTTTCCTCATCGAGAGGTTCACAATGACAATAGAATGATGCTAGTTTGTATACCTTTAAAGCATGCTTTGACAAAGATGAGGCTTGGTTTGGTGGAAAAGAGATCTAATCACCTATAAAAAAGCAGTGGGAGAGCAAAAACTATTTGGAAAGGAGTTTCCAGCACCTTTGATCAGATAGATTTTTGAGTGTGTGTGTGTTTCCACTTACTGCCCCCTTAAAATGGAGTATGGAGGTCTCTATTTATAGTGAAAAATGTATGGAATAGGGGGATATATGCAGGGTCATACACGTGTCCCTAGGATAGAGCGCGTGGTCCTTAGGATGGAGCACATGGCCATGAGCACTCTCACATGCTCTTTTACGTGTTATGCACTCCAATTGAGGCTTATATGGGGTATACTGAGGTTGGTTGCTAGAGTTTTTTGGCCTTTTGGATACATTTTCATTGTTTGTTTTGTTTAATTTGGCCTCAATTTTAGCACATGACACCTAGGGTAGTATACATGCACTTCTGAGTGACATGCACTAATCCTCCGGTTGTTTTGGACCATTTTGGGACCACTTTCAAAGGTTTTGGAGCCTTCCAAATGTGTTTTTAAGGTCTTTTTTGTTTGGCTTGGCTTCAATTTTATCACATGACACTTAAGGGTGTTTATGGCTTTATGTGTACTTCTAAGCAATACGCGTTGATCCTCAGGTTGTGTTGGATCATTTTGGGACCACTTTCGGAGGTTTAGAGCCTTCTAGACTTGTTTTCGAAGTCTGTTTTGTAAAAATTAATTTTTGTTTTTTTACGAAGTTGGGTCCTAGTAAAATGAAATGAACACCAGCTCAACAAGCTGAGTGTTTCGAGAAAGGAATTCTCTAAATAAGCTTCTCATTGTTCTGATAATTCGTATTTTATAAGGTCAGAGCATAGCTTAATGGCTCAATGAAAAATTTTGTACATTGGTAGGGTCGATTAGTTTTTTTAAGGTTGCACACTTTAGAGGTGTCATGAACAAGCAAACTCTAGTCATCTCGAAGGTTGGTTTCATCATTGGACCTTTTTTAGGGATAGTCAAATTTAAGGTACGACAGTTACCCCCTGCTTCACATGTGTTGTATAGCTACCTAGTGCTAGTGTCAACACATGTGAAGCAAATGCAAAGATACAAAAAATCATTTTCTAAAGAGAGAGGTACTTACCTGAGTGTTGTGTTATTGTGATTTGATTATTGGGATATTGCCACTATAACCTCTTTAGGTGTTAAGCGAATAGTTAAATGCTACTACTATAATCTCTTTTGGTGTCAGACGAGCAAATAGGTACTGCCACTATAACCATTTTAGGTGTCAGGCGAAAAGATAAATACTGCCACTATAACCTCTTTAGGTGTTAGGCGAACAGAATCATGCCACTATAACCTTTTCAGGTGTTAGGTGAATAGAATCATACCACTATAACCTTTTTAGGTGTTAGGCGAATAGATAGATGTTGTTGCTATAACCTCTTCAGGTGTCATACGAGCAAAATCATGCCATTATAACCTCCTATGGTGTCAATCATGTATTATTAGGGTCTTCTGTTGTGGGTGAAGCAGATGATTGTTGGGAAGGGCTTTCACAGGGTTATTACTACATTATCTTATGACTCATATGCATCGATTTAGATTGCTATATATGCACTGATAGAGTGATGGATGGACATGACGTATGTTTTCCATCTGCTTGTTAGGGAGATGACCATCACTCATTTAGATTTCGCTACCATTACAGGTTAGAGCTTTTCTAGAGAGCCCATTCCCTTTAGTAAGGAGGAGTGCTCTTTTACAGTGGCGGGGAGGCACCTTACCATGGAGTTGCTTGGGGTGGCCACTCTTATAAAGTCTAGTTGCTTGTACCTCACTTGTTACACTGAGTTTGTTTCTTTTGTGTGAATGATGTATGATGATGGTCTTGTTTTAGCAAAGCAATTGGCTCACTACTTTTTGTTCTAGTTGTGTTGTTATCATCCTGAACCCTTTGGGTATGGGTAGTTTGCAATTGATGCCTGTTCTGAGGGATCTGGATGGCTTGTTGGGGTATTTTTGGGGTACTATCACTTTTGCCCATATGTACTTGGGCCTTGATGTAGCATGTTAAGGTGGCTCGAGGATCTGCGAATGCTTGTTTATGCTGGATGTGAGTAGGAGTTTTTGTGTTTGCTTTTTTTTTGCTCTTTGTCTTTAATTTTTTATTTTTGATTTCCAGGTTATGATAGATCTGGGTTTATAAGTTTGGGGTTCTCCTTTGTTCGACGATTGAGCATTTCTTGGAGGACAGTTTTCCTCATTATTCTTGATGGATAAGGAGGACTACTAATTTGATTAATGATTTCATAGTGGCTCAGGACTATGTGGGCAAGCTATCCCCTGATTAGGTATGTCTCACTCCTACTGTATTGGTTATTTCTCTTTTAAAGATTCTTTATTCATTCTTGCCTTTTGAGCATATCTTCCTTCACTAGTGGGTAGAGAGGTCACATTGGATGGCAGAGATGGTGACTACATGTCAATTGATGGAGAGACGAGTGTTGCTCTCTGGCCTTATTGGTAGAGTATGGTATTTAAGCGAGCAAGTCCATCATTTATGGGATGGTCCATTTACGAGGAGAGTATCTATTCCTCCCCTTGGTCACATGTTCTGTGCCCATGAGTTTTGTGATGATGAGCTTGCCACTCCTATGATAGCATGCTCCTCTGAGAGTCTCTTAAAGAGTATGGGCTTGCCTTATGCTGATGTGTTGATTCCTCAGCTGATTGATGCTGTGGCTAGTGGAACTTTTCCTCCACCTCTACCTCCTTAGGTAGATGCATCTTATACTTCAGATTCAAGGACTGAGCCATCACGCAGATCGTCGAGAGTTCCTTCCTTTGATTTGGTAGGATTTAATTCCAATTTTGTATAAGCATGTAACAAACTTTGTTAGTAATAAACTATAATTGACACGAGTTTTGAGAGCTTATCTGCAGCAGAGAGGATCTCGTTAGAAGAGATCTGGATCCTATTTTAAGGAAAATGAGGGCACGCAATGTGGCTTTTGGTAGTACTATTTTTAGGGACTTGATAGTTTAACCATCCTTGGCTTTGCTTAGGACAAATATCTTTAGTAGAGTACTACATTTTGATTTGCCTTGCCTTAGCTTTCCTTAGTCAGGTGTTGCTCCACCTGATGCTACCCATGTTCATGTTTTATTTCACTTATTTTTCCTTTGTTTCATTTATTTGGTGAGTGGTGATTGGCTTATTTGCTCGCTTTTGTAAATTTTGGTCTCCTCTAGTCAGTACTGATATACCATTGCAAGGAGTGCGTAGCATAGCAGCGACCACTTAGAAGGTATGCCTTCTTTATTATACCTGTTTATTTTATGCACTTGTTTTATGTATGTGCATATGATATGCAATATGTCATGTAGGCTGAATACCATCATGCTAGTTATGAATGGGAGCAAGAGCACATGAATTATCGTGATCATATTGGTGAGCTGGAGTCATGGCTATCATCCTTTTTGATGATTAATGATGAGCCCAGATTAGATAAGGGAGATGCTTGAGCAAGATTGGTGCTTGCTCTTGATGGTAATCGTGGCTGATGTAGTTATTTAAGAGCTAGGTGTGGGACTTTCGACATGTGGTTTGCTTTGTTGTATCATTTTTATGAGGTTATGGACTCTGGGTGTTGTATCTAGGAGTTTTTCCTACATGTGCTATATGATACTTATATGATGATGATTATATATGCTTCTTGTTGTGTATCATTGATGATGTTTGTCATTGCTCTTGCCTGCCTCTTTTATTTTTCCCTTTTTTCCTAAAGTGTCTCCTTTCGGAGCTTTTTGCACTTAGCTAGGTTTTCTTTTTCTTTTCTTTTTTGCCTAGGGTGTCTCTCCTTAAAGCACTTCAGACCTAGTTAGGCTTTTTTTGAGGCTTTGACGATAGTGTATGATCTTGAAGAGAGAGTTAAGAACTGTGGTCTTGTAATGAAAAAAATGCAAAGCATGCATGATGATAAAATGTGTTTCATTTTTCAAAGAGATTTTGCATGAATTGACAATCGTTCTCATTTTATTGAAGTTATTTTAGAACAATATAGGTACATTCATTCAAATTTTAAACTCAAGCGTACCCCTGTCCTTAACTAGCCTTCTCAGGTTTTCTAGTTAAGCATTTTCTCTCTTTCTCTAACTTTTTCCTAGGTTGCCCATGCATGGTTTTTAACCTAGTGGGAAGTCCCTAACTTTTTCTTGAGCTACCATTTTTAGGTTTTTAACTCAGCTGAATGTTTTTGTTCTTTAGACAAAGTACTTTTTCAAGTAGTCTGTATTGACAGGTTTAGAGAATTCATTGCCTTTAGAATCCATTAGCTTGACTGTTCCTTTCGATATAACATGTTTAACCAAGTATGGACCTTCCTAGTTTGATATAAAATTTCCCTCTCAGGTTTGGAACATTCTGCCTCATTTGCTTTAACACCCAGTCTCCTACTTTCACTTTATTGTTAAAGGTTTTGGCTAGTCGAGCCTGATACAACTGTGTATGGTATAGAGCCTTAAGCCTTCGACTGTCCAAGAGGGTGAGATTATCGTGCCTCTGTTGAGCCCATTGTACTTTTGGTAATTCAGATTTAATCGCTACTCAAAGAGACTTTATTTCTGTTTTAACCAAAAGCACTACTTTTGATCCGTATACTAGCGAGAAAGGGGTTGTTTCGGTTGAAGTCCTAACTATTTTTCGGTGCCCCCATAAGATATATGGCAATCTATTTACCCAATCTTGGTAAGTCTGAGTCAATTTTGAGAAAATCTTCGTGATGTTCTTGTTTGTAGCTTCAACGACCCTATTTACTTGTGGTTTATAAAGATAAGGTTTGTAATGTTCCACCTTATAACTCCTTAGTAGCTCTCTAACTTCCCTTTGGAATTAGACACTATTGTCAAAGATGATGTGATGGAGGATCCCATATTAACAAAACATATTTCCTTTAATGAATTTGGCCACTTTTTTGGCTCCTATCCTTACACATGATTCTGCTTTGACCCACTTTATGAAGTAATCCACTGCTACTAAGATGAACATGTGTTTGTTCGAAGCTGTTGGGTGGATTTCCCCAATTATGTCTAGTCCCCATGCTGAGAAGGACCATGGAGAGGAGATGTAGTGCAATTCCATTAGGGTAAGGTGGCTGACATTCCCATGGATCTAATACTGATGGCATTTCTTTACAAACTTAATATAGTCTTCCATCATCGTTATCTAGAAGAACCCTTGTATGATTAGTTTCTTAGCTAGGATTGCTATATTTATGTACAAACCATAAACACCCTCATGTACTTCTTCTATTGCTATTGCAGCCTTAGTTTCATATAAACATCAGAGTTATAAACTGTTCAAAGTTCTTCTGTATAGCACACCTTGGTGCAATGTGAATTTTGATGCTAATCGTCAAATGACTACTTTATCTCTTTCATCTGCTTGATCAGGATAGGTTCATTCCTTTAGATATTTCTAGGTGTTGTAGAACTAGGGTTTTCAGCTATTTATGTCTTTGCTATTATACAGTTCTTAGGATAAGGTTGTTCCAATCTGAGTAGGATTAAAGGCTTCATGGATATTTTGGATAGTCCTTCCCACACTAATGTAAAGGAAGTAAGTGCATCTGTCATTTGATTATGATTCCTTGGGAGATGAATGAATCTGCATTTTTGAAAGGACATGGTGAGTAGCCTTAAGTGATCTAGGTAAGGCTTTAAGTGTTTCTTTTTCAATTCTCACTCTTCTATGGCATGGTTGATTATTAGCGTGGAATCTTCAAAGATTTTGACTTTTGTAACACCTAGGGATATTAGTGCTTCTATGTTGAGTGCATATGCCTCATATTCTACTTCATTTTTTATGACTCCAAATTCAAGCTTTTTGGCCATTAGTACTACTTCACATTCTAGGGATTGTAATATGACACCGACTTCTGTCAAAGTACATATTGACCACTCCATCAAAGTACATACACCATCCTTAGATTTCAATGGCTGAACTGAGGTCATTTGAGAATTCTAGTTGGATTTCTTCTGAGTTTGGAATAAGGTTGAGAGCTAGAAATTCAGCCACTACTCTTCCTTTTACTGCCTTTTAAGTTAGATACTACACATTAAATTTTATTAGCAACATGAGCCACTTAGTAAGTTTTCCCACTAGAGAGGGAGCTTCATAGAGGTATTTCATTAGGTCCATTTTAGTCATAGCTTGAATTTTGTAAGACTAAAAGTAAAGTATGAGTTTCTTCATTGCCTATACCATTTCCAAGCATATATGTTTGACTTGGTTGTACTTCTCCTTATACTGTAGCATCTTCTTGCTTAAGTAGTAGACTGTGTGTTATGCTTTCATTTTTCCCTCTTGGGATAACATTGCACTAATTGCATTAACCTCTTGGGCTAACATTGCACTAATTGCATTTCGCTCTTGGCCAGATACAGGGTTAAAGGTAACCCTAGTTTATGTGGTCTTATAATTGGTGGGTTGGCTAAGTAGCTCTTGATCTTGTCGAATGCTAGTTGACGTTATTTGTTCCATTCAACTCACTAATCTTTTTTGAGTAGCTTGAATATCAGTTCACACATTACTATTAACTTGGTGATGAACCTGCTGATGAATTATAGTTTCCCTAGAAACCCTCTGATTTCTTTCATTGTTCTTAGCACTGGCATCTCTCTTATCACTTTTGCTTTGTCTAGATCCATTTCAATCTCATTCTGACTGGCAACATACTCCAACATCTCTACTCTAACATACTCCATTCTTTCCTGAAGTGACCCTAAATATGTATTTCTTTGGATTAAGCCTGAGTCTATACTTTTTGACTTTTTTGAGGAATTTTTTGAGGTTTGACTGGTATTCTTCCCTAGTTTTTAACTTGACCATCATGTCATCGATGTACACCTCTACTTCTTTGTGTATCATGTCTTAAAGCATTGTGGTTTCCATTCTTTGGTAAGTTGCTCCTTTATTCTTTAGTCCAAAGGGAATTACTCTGTAGCAATAAGTACCCTATTATGTTATGAAAGCTGTCTTTGTTTTGTGGATAATGGCCATTAGGATCTAATCATTCCTAAAGAATCCATCCATGAAGGAGTACATTGCACATGTGGTGGCACTGTTAACCAATATATCTATATGATATAGTGGGAAATCATCTTTCGGGCAGGCCTTGTTCATATCTTTGTAGTTGACACAGATTCTAATGTTTTTGTCTTTCTTCAGTACTGGCACCATATTTGTTAACCATTCTGAATAATTTGCTACCTCTTGGAATTTTTCCTTGATGTGCTTCTTGATGTCTTATTTCACAAGTTTGGTCTATTCTGGTTTGAGTTTTTTGAAATTCTGCTTTACCATTTTGCACCCATCTTTGGTAGGAATGAAGTGTTGAGCAATGTCTCTATTAATACTAGGCATATCGTCATATGTCCAGGAAAATACTTTTGAATAATTTATTAATATTTTTTCAATTTCTCTCCTCTCTTTAGGGGTAACATCTTTCAAAATATGCAAAATGTTTAGTTTAGATTTTATGCTAATATTAAATGATTCAATGCATATGGAATGAATGTCAATTATGCTAATGTTTTGATCAATGCAATGCACACTACCATTAAGAAAGACATCAAACAAGTAAGAAAAATCTAATTTCATTGCATTAACTTTAGAGTTCATTACATCATCAAAGAAAAAGTGCAGGAATTAAGGAAGCAAAACTTTTTCTGGATTAGTTCCTTGATAGATGGTTCTATCTTTGGATCAAACATTGTTTGTACATTTCATCAGTAACATTGTCCCCAATATTGGTCATAAAATGGTGGATGATTCTCTTTCCCTTTGTTAGTTTAAAGTGATCCATAAACCTTTGTTGTATCTTGTTGCCACAAAAATCTGCAAGCTCAGAAGGTACATGTTATTTCTCACCGAAATGTCTCTTCCTGATACAGGTCAAATTGTATTACCCTAGTCTCTAAGACTTAGTAAAAGCAAGTAAGGGTGTCGAACACTCAGGAATTTGGAGTAATTTTGTATTAACTGAGTAGATACTTAGATGGATAGGTAGAATACAATAATAAAAGGTAATAAATGGTTCTAACTAAATCTAAAACTACTAAAGAATTATTAATTACACTATCTAAATATAAACTATTTGACAATAAATTCAATTAATGTTTATTAAGACTACAATTTAGAATTAATTAAAGAACCATATTAATTAATTAACACATACAATGATTGGAGAATATGACCTAAAATCCTTAAGAGAAACTCTCATTATCAAATAAGAGTATTTCCATCTAGAGTCTACAAGCACTCTTGTGTCATTATAGAGATAGATGAAAACCAAAAAATTCCTTAATTATTTAGCCCCATAAAGTGGATTTATTGTCTCCAAGTACTTGCCTAACGTTTAAGTAATTTTGATTGCATTTCCACCAATTTATTCCAATTCTTATATGAACAAATAATTAATAAGTTATATATAGTGATCAAACATATATAACATAATTCAAAACTCAATCAAAATTAAATCAACCATGAGTTATAAAAACTAAAAATGTAGTTCATAGATTAATCCATCAACATAGTTCTACATATAAGACTTAGCCAAAATACATAATGTTCAATATCAAAGAACAATGAAGAAGCATTATAAACATCAAGTAATTATAAATAATAAGAGAGAAGAGGTGATATTGATAATGCTCTCTAAGAAGTTACTTGATTTAGTGAAAACTCTCTTGATGTCTTCCTTTAATTACTTGAATATTTTTAAACACTAAGTACTTTTTCTTCTTCAATAATAAAACTAATAATGCTATATATTCTTAATACAATATTAAGGATTTTTCATTCCTAAAATAGAGAAAACTTCATGTATTTATAAGCTTCTTGACATCCCAATTTGTGTCCCTTGAATGGATGTGAAAAATGAGGAGATGGGATGAAGAGGTGTATTGGTGCTAAGTTAACACCACTGTGCTGACTCAGGAGCAACTCAGAACCATTATTGTCTATTAAGACTTGACATTAATATGTCAGGTCAGCACAATCTCTTTTCTACAATTGTGGCTAGTGACATTTCGACACCAATGTATAATGACTCAGCACCAGAGCTTGTTATCATGATTTGGCACTAATGTGATGAGTCGGCACACCTTACTTGATCTTTATCTTGACTTTTCTCGAACCTTTCTTCATTCCAAAGTATTCAAATGAAACTTTAAACATGAGATTAGCCTTCAAAAACCTACAAATCACACAAACAATATTAAAGCACACAAATAACAATAATAACATAATAATTAAGCCTAATGCAAATACAAAAAAAAGAAAAGTCACCAAAATGAACTAAATAACTATACTATTTTGCATATTATAACTTCACTAGTGTTGGATAGTAGTGGGTGCATCACTTGAATCCTGAGATTGGCACGTAGTTGACATATATGCAGAGAGTCACATGTTCTAGCTTCCACCATCGACACATCCATCTCACTTATTAGTCTGGCATATCCTTTATGCATTTAACCCATTCTTGGGCTGTGATATAGGTTGAGCATCTGTGAACATCATTGTAGAGTCTCTCTAGGTGATTCCTAGGTTAGTATCTCATCCAGTTACTTGAAAATTTATTGAGCAGTCTCAGCTTTTATTACAACCATATTTAAAGCAATAAGGGGCACCTAGTGAAGTTCAGACTTTTCCTATTCTTGAGGTCATCTAAACCTTGAATGGTCTCGACTAAAATTAGTGGTAAGGGAGTCATTTTTGCATTCTATTCCTTCGATGACTTGGAGTATCCTGTAATCTCCTAGCCCATCGTTCAAGAAGGTAAAATATTGCATAAAGAGGTAACATGCAAGGAGGTGTGCCTAAATTAAGGTACTAGTCTTTTTGGTGGTGTAAGCAACTAGGACTTGTATGGGAATTAGTTGCTTATACTTATTGACTAATTCATTAAGGTTTTATAAGCTTAGATCAAGAAAAGCAGTTCCAAGTCTTGGATATTTAATATCTTGGTTAGTAAAGACTGCTTCTTCAATCTTAGTGAGGATTCGCCCTATTATGGCACTGAATTCCTTATACAAAGGGCATAGTTCTATGGTGTTGAATCAAAATAAATGCTTTTAAGGGTCCCAAAATGACATAGCAACATTCAAGAGTTCACAGTCAAGGTACACATGTTGGAATATTTTAATGCATAGCATCTTATATGGCTATAAGCTCTTTCAAATGACCTTATCAAGGTTATAGAGGAAATGTCTAGTGATGCTGGTTTGGGGATTTTCGACCATGGCACGATCTTTAAGCTGATCTTAGATCCTAGCTCTTTTTTTATATGTATGTTATGTACTGATGGTTAAAGTTTATTAGTTTTTCCTGCACAGTGAACAAACCAATCACAACAAAGCTCTCGCTTCTGACCTTATTTCTCTACCAGATTATTCAATCTTTTTCCTAGGTTGGTTTTAAACCTTTAGTCATTGGGGGACTATGGTACCACTTTTAGAACTAGGCTATTTCAATTTATGTTGATCAGAACCAAAGGGTAAACTAAGCAACGATACTAAAATGTGCCTGAGGTAACCATATGATGTCGATCTAAAGGCTAATTGTCAGGCTTTAAATGATATCCAGAGCCCACATACGCTCGTATGCATAGGACCTAGGTCAATTAAAAGGAGCCCAAGTTCTTGCCCCTATATCGATATTTGATATGTTTACCAGGAGTCATGAAAGTATCGTTTGATAGTTTACAGTTTAATTTTGCTAACATAAAGGTCCATAATCTAGTTGATTCCTAACCCATTCATTTCATCTATTAAGGATAAATAGACGATGTATCATAGGTTCCATCATTGAGGGATGTTATTATTTATTAGTTTACACAAAGTATTTAAGCTGAGGTACATGATTCTTACCATTCCCCATGTTTTGGGCTCATACGAAGTATATGAGAATCACATGGTCATGACCATTAATATTCTATGAAAACTGACATTATTACATCATTTGAGGATAGACACTAGGATAGTTATGTAATTTTATGAATATCAGGTCAAATGGATAGTGTTAGGACAGGGATATCATGCACAACTTAGTGGAATCCTAGTGGATGTTACTACTAGTTTATCTACATGAGCTAAGCTAAGGTGAAAGGCTAAGGGTTCCTTTAGTGAGAATGCCCTCATATGACTAGGGTTATGGACTCCGGTCAGTTAGTCTAGCATTCTTTTAATAACTCGATCACCTCTCTTTAGGACTGGGGTTATAAACTCTTATCATATTAGTCCAGCGAATGCATGAGTAAAGGCTAAAGGTGATAATACCTTATCTTTGTCGCCCCATGAATTGAGTGGAATCATGGTGGCAATGTCATTTAGTATTATCGAGGCTTTTAGGGACCAATAGTGCACATGTGATGTGTAGTGCAAATGCATTGGTGAGGAGCTCCATAAAAATGAGTATTGCATAATGAGAAATAGTCATTTTCGAGTTGATCTCTCTTATATAGAAGTCCCTAGTGGAGTCGCCACTATGAATGACCTTTTTTTGGTTTTTTTATTTTTGATTTTAAGGTGAATTGGTTATGTAAGGGTCTTTTCATTTTATTTCTAAGGGACATGGCAACTTTACTGAGTAGGGACAAATGATTGGTCTCAGGAAGGACAAGACGCTTTTTTTTATTTTGTGGAGTCGCCATCCGATTTTTAGAAAATCAGGAAAAGAAAGGGACAACATTAGGTCACTCAATGAGTATTGCCCCTAACAGAGATTTTTGGGTTCAAGGGATCGCATTTACTTTTTTTAACTATTTCTTATTATACGAAGTGTAGATGATGGGGTTTAGCACACATCTAAGATTTCATCACTGTTTGAGCTCTGGGCTTTAGAGAACATACTGCTATATCACAAAGACATAACATGGAGATGAGGACTTGCCACCCAAGGTAATAACTAGGACAAATCGAAGGTGGTGGTAACTCGATTCTTTAAAAGAAAGTTAGCACCACAACTAGGATATTTTGGATACAGAATACCAACTTCTCTTAGTCTTGTGTTCATTTAGAATTAGTTTATTAATTATTGACTTATTCTCTAAGTACATACAATCATTTTAAACCCTAATTATCATTCATCTAACCTAAGGCAACTAGTCATGAAATGACACATAAAAATTGCATTCATATAGACCGCAACATCCCTAAATTAGTATGACATGTATTGATTTTAATTTAAGTGAGCTAAGTCTACAATTTTATTTTACAAGTGAAATAAAGCTACAGGTTGGCCTATATTTTAAATAATTAATGAGCATAAGTCTACTTGTTTTATTTCTAAAAATTGGGCTTAAGTTGATTAATTTTAAGAAATAAAATAGAAATAAATTAATGGGCTCAATTCTACTTAATTTTAAATTAACTTATGTGATCCTAAATTTATTTATTTAAAAAATATTTTAATGGGTTGAGCTAAGTCTAATTTAATTTTAATTAAACTAAAAATGGGCCTAAGTCTAAATTAACCTAATGGACCTAAATCAATTTTAAAGTTAATTTTACCTAAAATCCAATTTTAAAGGCCTATTAATTAAATGGGTTAATCCTAAATGTGAGTTTGGGGCCCAAAACACACAAAAATAAATAACAACCCAAAAAACATAAAAAATACTAAAACAATCAAATAAAAAGATCAAACAAACAATTAAATTAATTTTATAAAAAGCCTAATTTGATTTCATGCAACACATTGATTTTATTAAGGTTTACCAATTGAACCCTAAGTACTAATTGATTTTAATACAAAAAAGTAAATAAAGGATTTCTTTATTCCTACTATTGGGGCTATTACAATTCTTACATACATAAATTAAAAATAATTAATTACATGCCCAATAAAGCAAATAAATAATAAAAGAAGAACATAAAACACAAAAAATATACAAAAACCTAAAATCTAATTAAAAAAAATCAATACATAACTAAATGTATGGCATCCCATGGATCTTCCTCACATTTTTACCCCATAATTTTGGTTATGCCCATCACAATCAAAATCATAAAAAATGCAAAATATAATAAAAAATTAGTAGATGATTCAAGTAATAAAAAATCAAAGAAAATAATAATGTAGAAGAAAGAAGAAAACAATATGTTAACGCTGTGTAGTTTGATAGCTCCTCAAAGTAAGAATCACCGTTGAAAATTGATCGTTATTGATTTTTGGATATCACCACAGACATAGTGTGTTTTTTTTATAAAAACAAACGTAGGTTCAAAGATTTTTTCTTTTCAGTAGAGTTTTTTTTAAGTCGTCTCTTTTTTCTTACTGAATACCCTTTGAAGGCAGTGTCCTTTCCTTTTATTCTAGGACTAAATTTTCTTAAATGATTGAAAAACTAGATAAAACATGTAACATTGATAAACATTTATCTAATTTATTTATCTATTTAAAAAAATATTTAAAAAAACATTTATCTAATATATGTGCAAAAAACACGTAAAATACATTTATATGATTTATTTATTTTTATTTTTATTATTTTCTAAATCAATCATAAATTAAATAAATGAATTTTTCAAAAATGAAATAAAAAACACCACTGATCAAAATTATGAAAATTTGATCGGATTTGTATATTACCGGTCGAAAATCTAAAATCGGAATTATAGATTTTCGATTGGAATTATAGAATTCTGATCGGTTTTCTATAAAATTGATCCTTTTTTACATTTAATTATAAAAAGGTCCTTGAAAGAAATTTAGTTTTGCAATTAAACCCCAAATAGAAACGTTGCAACTTAGTCCTTCAAATTCATAATTTTAGTCCTAAAAATGCAAAATCAATATCTAGAGATCAATTTTGATCAAATTTTCATCATAGTAGCTCAAGTCACATCAATGCATCTTGAAATTAGGTGCTTACAATGTGGTCACACGTTGTTCAAATTTTCATCAAAGGAGCTCTCGTTGCATTTATGCATCAATGCATCTTGAAATTGGGTGCTTACAGTATGATCATGCATTGAGCACGTGGTCATGCGCTTGGCGTGTGGCCATGCTCATGTGCATGTTCATACTCCCTAATTAGAGCTTATATGGTATATCGAGCTTGGATCCTAGGGTTTTTGGGCCTTCTAGATGTGTTTCCATTGTCTATTTTGTCTAATTCGGCCTTGATTTTAGCATGTGACACCTAGGGGTGTATACATGCACTTTTAAGCAATACGCACTAATCCTAGGGTTGTTTTGGACCATTCTGGGACTAGTTTTTAAGGTTTTGGAGCCTTCCAAATGTGTTTTCGAAGTCCATTTTGTCTGGTTTAGCTTTAATTTTAGCACAAGTGGTTTGGCTTCAATTTAAGCAAGTGACACCTAGGGGCGTTTATGGCTTTACGTGCACTTCTTAGCGACACACACTAATCCTCGTGTTGTGTTAGACCATTCTAGGACCACTTCCGGAGGTTTTGGAGCCTTCCAGACATGTTTCTAAAGTCTATTTTATCAAAATTGATTTCTATTTTTTCATAAAGTTGGGTCCCAATCTAATGAAATGAACATCGACCCAACAAGCTGAGTGTTCTAAGAAAGGAATTCTCAAAATAAGCTTCTTATTGTTCCGATAATTGTAATTCATAAGGTCAGGGCATAACTTAATGGCTTAATGATCGATTTTGCACACTGGTGGGGTTAGTTAGTTTTATTTAAGGTTGAACACTTCAGAGATGTTATGAACAAGTAGACTCTAGTAATCTCGAAGGTTTATTTCATCATTGGACCTTTTTTGGGGATAGTCAAATTTAAGGTATGACACTATATCAAAAGTTTTAGAAGTTCCAACACTGAAGCATCCAATGTTCTAGTCTACAAGATGTTGTTGAAGCACCTTATTTTCATACTTGAAGATTATCAACATAGCTCTGCTCTAAACAAAACACCTATTAGGCTCATGCATATCATATATACCATGCATACACTTGTATACATCTTTTATGAAGTACTTGCTTTAATTAATAAAAGTTTGTAGGCCTAGGCAAGATTGTACAAATACTTTGCTACTAATATTCAAAATTGGTGTTGTAAAAGTGCAAGAAAGTAGTAAGAATCTGAAGGAAAAATGGAACACTATCAAGCTGAACCTGATGCTCAATGGGACTATAGACTACAGAGTCAATAAATCATAGGCCCATCTAATAAAGAGATATCATTAATAGTGGTCCTTATATAAGCTTCATTTTGGCAATCTTAAAAGGATCGGAGTCTCAATAAAAAGAAAACCTACTCTTATGAACTATAAAAGCAAAAGGTAATAAATAGCATGAGGTGTATCAAAAGACAAGCATACCATAGATAAGTTAATAGGTATGTGCTCTAAGAGATACTTTTGAATGTATCTTTGATGATAAGAATGCTTAAGCAAAGATAGGGCACTAAATCTCTAAGGAGCCTCTTTTAACTCCTAACCAGTTAGAATAGAATTCCATAATATTGAGACCAATATAAGGTGTGGAATACGATAATGATAAGATCTAGTATACCAATAAAACATGTCTCACTCTAAAAAAAGGAAGGATGCACTCAAAACTTAAGATGATTGCACTCTAAAACCTTTTTAATAATGAAATAAGCCTTCTAACTCTTAAACCTTTTTTTTTACAAGGGATGTCGAGAAGAGGAACAAGGCTTTTGTCATAGCATCAAGGAGAATGATAGAAAGACAAATTCAACCTTAGGCCATGACCTCAATGGTGGAGTATGATGACCTTTATGATTAGAGACATCATCTCCGTAATCAAAATGGAAGAATGCAAAGCAACAATACTGCATTCTACTAAAATTTCATCACCTTCTTGCAAATAGACCCGACTAACTTATAACAGTTTACATAGGGAAACAAAAGAGAATGAAGAAGGAGAAAAGAACTAGTATATTAAGTTAGTAACTGCTAATCGCTCATCTGAATATCAAATACTCAAGGGAAGTAACACAAGTTTATCTCATTATATTCTATGATAAAGTGTAATCTTAATAAGAAAATCCATAAATTAAAAAGTAAATTAATCCCTTTAATGAGATCATATGCAAAAGCTTATCTCATGAACTTTAATCTTAATGACACTTTATTTATTTGGCTTGCAAAATTTAGATGTTCAATTAAAAACTATGTGCTAAGAGTTTATAAAATCTAATCAATCTAATACTCACTTTGCACTCGAATGAGGAGAAGGATATGCAAAAACAAAGTTTGTGGACTTGCAGTATAAATTGTTTGAATTTTAGAGTATTATTTCAGTCTTTTAAATGATAAATATGCATATAATCTACTCCAATGCTAAAAAATGAGTATGAGTACAAAATCCTTTGACGATATTTACATTGAGTAATATGATAAAGGTAGAGGAATACTAAAAGGGGAATCAAAATATAAGCAAGGACTAAAAGGCAATTATAATATACTCCAATGCTAAAAAATGAGTAAGAGTATCAATGTGAACCTTGTGGTAGTTTCCACATTGAGTAATACAAGAAAGGTGGGGGAATACTAAAAGAGGACCATTCCAAAAGTTTCTCTATTTACTCCAATGCTCTAGAAAGAGTATGAGCATCCAAATGAACTTTTCAATGGTATCCACACTGAGTAATATTATAAAGGCAGGGGAATACTCAGATAAAGAAGTAAAGCACAAAAATAACTTAGAGAATATTTTGATACTCATAATTTGATTTGTTTATGCTCAATTTCCATGAGTTTTGTTTAGCATATTCTCCCTGAATTTAGGTGTGGAAGTCAACTCTTCACTTGCTAAAAATATGCTCTCAGCATAAGATGGTTAATTATTCCTTTGATTTTGTGAATTACAAATAAATGATAGTCATGAAAATCAAAATTAGTGAGATTCATTAAGTGCATGTTACCTTATAATGAATTGATGAATTTGGTCAAATATAATTCATTTTTTATATAATCATCATGCTGAAAATAACTTCAATAAGTCTTTAGGAATTGTAAATCCAGAAAAAGATACACCTAACATGTGAGATTCGCACTAGCACTACCAAGGACCCATACAAGAGAATTGCTAGACATCACATTTTGCATAAGTGCTGCATGGTAACTAGACAACACATTTCACCTTGTTATTTGCTACATAGTAGCTATAACACAATTTTTAGATTTACCTTATTATATGCTACATAGTAGCTATAACACAATTTTTGGATTCACTTTGTTATATGCTACACAGTAGTTATAAAAAAAATTCCAAAAAATCACAACTTGCTAGACGCTGTATCAGACCTATAGCATGTTTGTACATTCTTTTTGCTAAATGCTCCATAGGACCTATAGCATGATCATGATTAGCTAGACAATACACAATAGTTATAACATATTTTCGCTAAACGTTCCATATGAAATATAGCAAAACTTTCAGTCACAATTACTAGACATTCCATACGAACTATAGTATAATTAGTTACACATTGCACAATAGTTATAGCATCATATTGCTAAATGTCCTATAGGGAATATAGCAAAATTTATCACTTTTACTAGATATCCCACATGAATATAGTGAAAATCACAATCACTAAATGCCCTATAAGGAATATAGTGAAATTCACAGTCACAATCACCAAAATTTCCATAGGGAATATAGTAAAATTCACATTTACATTGCTAGACATTCCATAGGAAATATAGCAAAAATCATAATGCTAAATGTCCCATAGGGAAAATAATAAAAATCAGTCAATATACATCCCACAGGGAATATAACAAAATTCACTATTGCAAAATGTCCCGCAAGGAGTATAGAAAAATGGATATTTCACTAAACGTACCATAGGGAATATATTGAATTTCACCAATCACGAGTCTGTAGTTAGTCATAAACGAAGAGCCTCTTAGCACATAAGTAAGTATCCTAAATCCTTGCTTTAAAATTATGTGCTTATTTACTTTGCCACAATTTTTCAAACAAATTGTGACAAAGTGGGGCAACTGTAAACACTCAATTTTAGAATAATTAGAGTTTGGATGTGATAGAAAATCTAATGATGGAAATTAACTATGAAATTAGATTTATTGATTTTAAACTAAATTGTAAATTATTTTTAAGACCCATTTTAAATTTAATTAATTAATTTATTTAAATAAATTTTCAAAAATAAAAATGGAGAAAATTAAAAAAAAGAGAAAAAATTAAAAAGAAACAAAAATTCTTTTAAAAATGAAGAAAACTAGAAAACAAAAGCGAGCCAACTTCAGCCCAAGATGGCCAAATGAATTTAAAATGGTCATAAGTGACCATATTGGCGACTAATGGCCAATCAAATAAGAGAGAGGCCAAATATGGCAATTGTCTTCAATTTTGCTTGGTCAGAATTATAATTCCAATCGAAATTATGTAATTCAGATCAAAATTACATAATTTTGATAAAAAATAAGGTGTCTGCAGTTTTATTTTTATTATTTCATTTTATTTTGATTGGTTCTTATTTACTTTATTTGATAAATATTCATTGATAAATATTTATTTATTAGATAAAGAATAAAAAATATTTTTTTATTTTATTCTTGTACCCATGTAGGGTTACAAAAGTGAGGTTTTATAAATATGTGATTTTCTTTTTCACATAGGAGGAGGCTCATGACTTTCAATTTTATTCTTTGTCTTTTCGACTTCTCTATTGTGAGCCAAAAAAAAAATTGTGTTTTTTCTTGTTTTTTACGCTATTTTTTAGTTCTTTACTATACAAAAATACTAAAACTAAAAACTCAGCCAACACAAAAAAAAAAGCTATAGGTTTGCAATAATGGTGATAATCTTTTGAGGGGAATCAATACTGCATCCCATTCTCAAATCTTCTTCTCCTTCCTATTTTATTTTGATTTTAATTTTAATTTTATTTGATTTTTAATCACTCATTGACTAATTTTTATCCATTTATTTTTATTTTTATGATGGATGAGATTACATGAATACACTGTACAATATCATTAATAGAGAAAAATCAATAACCAAACCCATGAACATGAAATACCATGAATTAAAATTTGTACTTGCACATAGTTTTTCTCGTTATTTTGTTATTTTTGGTAATATTTTAGTTCTTTGTATTTTGCTATTATTTTTGGGTTGCAATTTTTTATTTTTAATTTTATTTTAAACAGGACTTGTAATAGCCCTGATAGTGGAAAAATTAGTGAAATTTTACTTTTCCTTGATATTTTAAAATGAATTAGTAAATTAGATTCAATTTGGTAACCCTAATTAAAATCAATGATGATTGTAGTTAATTAGGTTGCATGTAAAAATTAGGGTTAGAATCAATATGTGTATGTTTTTGGCGTGTTTATTTGTTATTTGGGCTTTTTATTTTTTTTTTATTTATTTTGGGACTCAAGCCCATGATTAGGTTTAACTCATTAATAATAGGCCTTTTTGGTTTTTATATTTAATTAATTTAAAATAATTTTTGGCCCATTTATGTTAATTTAGACTTAGGCCCATTTTTAGTTTAATTAAAATTAATTTAGACTAAGCTTAGCCTATTAATTTAGCATTTTTTAAAATAAACATATTTAGGATCAACTCATTTAATTAAAGTTTAAGTAGAATTAGGCCCATTAATTTACTTCCATTTTCTTTTAAAATTTGGTAGACTTAGGCCCATATCTCTAGAATTAAAAATAGTAGACTTAAGCTTACTAATCTAATTAAAATGTAGGCCCACCTCTAGTTTCCATTACATTTTGTAAAATATGTAGACTTAGCTAGCTTTAATCAACCTATAATAGACTAATATAGGGACATCATGCTTTGTATGGATGCAGTTTTTATGTTCTCTTTCATAACTAGTTGCCTTGAAATTAGATGTATGTTAAATTATGGTTTATATGAAATTGCATGTAATTAGAGAATAAGATAGTAATTCATAAACTAATTCTAAATGAACACAAGATTGTGTCTTATTCTTATATTACGCCATCTATGCTTCCTATACACGTCTAAGAGTGAGTATATTAAGGGCAAACCATACAAGTATGAGACTCCCCTCTATATTCTCTGGTCCATTCTCTAACTTGCTCGACAGAGTTTATTTGTCGAAACTTTGCTCGGTGAGCTCACTAACTAGTTCTCTCTTGTAAGACACCATTGGAGATGAGAAAACTAGCAATTATCAGTGGTACAACCAACATGGATCATGATAACAAGGGGGACCTAAGGGGAGAACAAAAGAAAAAGCATTCGTAGATGATGAAGAATCCACAGGGTTTGTTGGCCAAGCAGGAACCTGCATGGATTAGGCACAGTTGATATAGGTAATCTAGTAAGTAAGTAAAGGGATGAAGCCTGAAGGTGAAAGCAGGGGCTCTAACCTCCGAGACACCTCCTCGCTCTTAGATATAATCCTAAATGACCCATTCTTAGACAAATTGAAGATGCCTCCAATCAACTCTTATGATAGATCAATGAATCTTATTAGCCATATAAACACTTATAGAACTACCATACACCTACAATCCATAAGAGACTCCATCCTTTGTAAGGGTTTTCCTATAAATCTAAAAGGGGTGGCCCATGAGCAGTATCAAAGGCTAGAAAGTGGGTCGATCTCTAGCTTTGTTTAATTGTCCCAATTGTTCACCACCTACTTCATAACTTGCATTCCCAGTAGGAGGGTTTTTATGGAATTGTCAAAGCTATTCCATAAGAAATCGGAGTCACTGAGGGATTTTATGGAAAGAATCAACAAAGAAGCCTTTCAGGTCAGATCTTGATAGCCATATAAGCATTGGTAGCTAGTACCACTTATAAATTATAACTCACTGACCCTCCTTCCTCGACGATGTTCCCTGAGTGGATGGCCATGGGTTCTTATCATATCAAGCTGGAGGAGTCGATAATAGTTGACAAAAACTAAGCTGACAGGTGAAAGCCCATTATTCCCATCTATAATGGTGGAAGTGGGGTTGATGGTGAATCGAGGGAAGAAAAAAGGCAGTCTAATTGTAGACAGCCAAAAAAGGAGTAGAGGATAGGAGAATTAACAAACATTATAGGCACGACTCTTTCACATGGATCCATACCCAAAATTTTCTTACATTTCCCTAAACACCTATAAAAGAGGAAGATTGATATGGATTAAATAGACCAGAGAGCTGGTAAAATAGCCTAGGAGAATAGGTTCTCGGTCCCCTAAAAATTAGGATAAATAATGAGAGTTTTATAGAGGAGTGGGACATAATATGGAAGAATGCCTTTAGCTAAAAGATGAGATCTAAAGGCTCATACAAACTGGACACCTTCAGAGATTTGTAGGAGAACCTAGGAGGGATGGGTATTTTCCCATGGGGATAATGGGAGAAGAGAAAGAGAAGGAGGAGGATAAGAGACTTAGGGAGCAACCCAAAGTAGTGATTAACATGATTTTGGGAGGATTATCCTAAGAGGAAATCCCTTATAAAAATACATCAACATGAATGAAAAATTACATCTCAACTAAAGATAAGGAATGGTTAGATGGGTCACTTGTAGATGTCCTTGTAATAGATGGGAGAATTGACAATACTTTACTAAGGAGAGTGCTGGTGGATAATGGAAGCACTATTAACCTGATGACCTTTAGTGTATTTAAGGCCTTACACAAGTCCTTATTGATATCAAAAGAGTATCCAACCCTCTAGCTGGGTTAGGAGGAACCTCCGTTACAACTAGGTGAAGATGGACATTGTGAGGAGTTTTTAGTGGCTTTTATGGTGGTGGATATCCTATTCACGTACAATGCAATCTTGGGAAGACCTAAGGTACCACACAATGAAAATCCTGAGAAAGCAGGAAGAGCTTTATATTAGAGGAAACTAAAAAGCCTCAAGAGAGGCATGCATAGTAGCACTCAAAGGAATGATAGAATCCATACCCATGGAAATGCTAGAATTCGAGAGAATTAAGAAAAATCGACTGGTGCCAATAGGAGAAATAATGGAATGCACTATATTTAAAGGCATAAAACTAAAATTAGATGTAGAGATAGAGGAGTCGATCTACTAGGATGTGCTATGGGTAATAAAATAGAAAGCAAATTCCTTTGCATGGTCTCCCAATGATATATAAGGGATCAACCTATAAGTGATGATCCATAAATTGAATGTAAATCCTTCAGTGAAGCTAATAAACTAGAGAAAGAGAAGGCATGCACCAAAAAGCAAAAGGTCATATTGGAGGAGATCAATAAGCTCTTAAAAGCTGGTTTCATAAGGGAAGTGTACTATCTTAATGTGGTGTTGGTTAAAAAAGCTAATGGAGGATATATGTTGATTTTACAGATCTCAATAGGGTTTGCCCAAAGGATAGTTACTTGCTTTTAATTATTAACCAACT
Source organism: Mallotus nudiflorus (assembly GCA_947683625.1). Classification (NCBI taxonomy): domain Eukaryota; kingdom Viridiplantae; phylum Streptophyta; class Magnoliopsida; order Malpighiales; family Euphorbiaceae; genus Mallotus; species Mallotus nudiflorus. The sequence continues at coordinate 365,108 of CANTUR010000170.1, forward strand.
GATAGATTCCATTAAATGATATGAATTGTACAACTTTATAAATGCATATGCAGGTTCAGGGGATGAGTAGTTCCCCATATACTATATTGGTAAAGCCTTTAAAGGAGCATAAATTAGATAATTAGAGTTAGAAAAGCTAGCATTTACTTTAGTAAATTCTACAAAGCAGTTGAGATAATTTTTTGAGGCACACCAGGTCATGGTAAATTTGAATCAACCCCTACATAAAGTGCGCTAGAAAGCTAAAACATCAAGAAGGATAATGGACTACTAAGATAGGGGCATACAAAATCACTTATAAACCCAGAAAAGTTATAAAAGCACAAGTCATAGCAGATTTCATGGCAGAAGAAGGAGAGACCAAGGAAGAAATAAAGGTTATAGAGGCAAATCCTTGGCTACTTTTTATTGATGAAACCTCAGGACAAGCAGCCATAGCAGTAGGAATTATGCCTAAAGGGCCATATGGGATAAAAATAGAGTATGCCCTCCATATATGTTTCAGAGCCTTAAACACTATGGCAGAGTACGAAGCCATGATAATAGGACTCAACCTTACCAAAGAGGTGAGACCTAGGATGATAATTATGCATAGTGGCTCCTAACTAGTAATCAACTAGATGGAGGGATGATTCCCCATGAAGGATAGAGATATGCTAAAATACTTGGCAGTCATAAGAGAGGTAGTTGATCAAATAAGAGAATAAGGGATCATGCTCAAACTGGAGCCAATCCTTAGGGAATCCAACCAAAAGGTTGATGCACTCTCTAAAATGGAATATGAAGAAAATCCCCTACTAAGAGGAGTACTGCTGGAAACACTAACAAAGCCCACTGTTTATAATAAGCCTAAGGTGCTCATTATTGACGAATTGGGGTGGATGAAGCCCATCATAACATGGCTTGACTCTAGGATTCTGATAAAAAATAAGGAAGAGGCAAGAAAGATCCAACAGATAGTAGCTCAGTATTCCTATGAGGATAGAGTGTTAGTCAAGAGAATTGCTATGCATCCTTAATTGCACTATATCACAGAAGAAGAAGGAGACTATATACTGTAGGAAATCCATAAGGGATTTCGAGGAGCTCATGAAGCAGCCAGTACTATGGCCTAAAAAGCTCCATTGCATGGGCATTACTAGCCGACGATTGAAGCAAATGTGAAAGAAATGGTGAATAAGTATGACAAGTTCCAGTATCATGAACGAAATAATTATGTGCCCTTGGCTCCAAATGACCCCTAGGCATTACCTAGACTTTTGCATAATGGGGGTGTATATCTAGCTCCATTTCCCCCTTCCAAGGGATAGAGGAAATTCCTGCTAGTGGTAGTAGGTCATTTGATAAAGTGGGTACAAGTAGAGCCTATAACAACCATCACACAAAAGCAATTCACTAGCTTCTTTTTGGAAAAAAGTGGCATGTAAGTATAGGATACCAAGGAAGCTCATTACAGATAATGGAAAGTAGTTTGATTATAAGGAGTTACGAGAATTCTTTTAAGGCTTGCATATAAAGCTTCAGTCAAGTCTATGGTGCACCCCCAAACTAATGGTATGACAATAATAATGAATCATACTTAGTTGTAGGGAATTAAGAACAGACTTGACCAAGCAAAAAGGGAATGGGGTGAAGAGCTATATAGCTTCTTATGGTCTTATAGGATAACACGTCAACACCTAAAGACAACACTAGGGAAACTCCCTTCAGACTAGCCTGTGGCATAAAAGCTGTGATATGAGATGAGATTGGCCTCCCAAACTATAGAGTGGTGATGTACAATGACAAAGAAAATAATGAAGCCTTTAGGATGAACTTGGGCTTATTGGAGGAATCTTGAGAAATGGTAGAAGTCATATTGGCCATATGCAAGCAAAAGATAAGCTACTATTATGATAAATGGGTTAAGATACAGAAGTTTGAACAAGGAGACTTGGTATTGCTCAAGGCTAATATATGTTAGGGAAATGCTAGAGTTGGTAAACTAGACCCTAATTGACAAGGCCTTATAGAGTGGAGGAAGTTGTAGGACTAGCCACATACAAACTATCAAATATTGCCAATAAACCTATGCCCATATTATGGAACACCAAGAACCTTAAAAAGTTATACTAATGAAAAAAAACCAAAAATTAGAAGAAGTAATGATTGAAGCTATTAAAATGCACTAAAACTGTTATTAAAAAGCTTATGCCCCTTTTTATAGGTAAGTTATCTCACTTTTGTCATGCTCTATAAGACATCTGAAGTTGCAAATTAATAAAAGGCCATGAGCCATCTTTTCTACTAGTAAATGGTTTTGTGTTATCACATAATCCTTAAATTTTGTAAGTCCCTAGAGTGATGAATAGCTTAAAGGAGCTACCTTAAATTTTATAAACCATTAGCATGATGAATCGCATATAGGAGCTTCCTAAAACTTTATAAGCCCTTGGTACCACAAATCGCCTTAAATTTTGCAAGCCCTTGGCATGAAAAATTGGCCGTAGGAGCTTCCTTAAATTTTATAAGCCCTTGGTGTGATGAATCACCTAGAGGAGCTTCCCCAAATTTTATAAGCCCTTGGCATGATGAATCGCCTATAGGAGTTTCCTTAAAATTTATAAGCCCTTAGCACCATGAATTGCATAGAGGAAGTTCTTTAAATTTTATAAGCCCTTGGTGTGATGAATCACCCAGAGGAGCTACCTTAAATTTTATAAGCCTATAGCGTGACAAATTGCCCAAAGGAGTTTTCTTAAATTTTACAGGCCCTTGGAATGATTAAAGACCCATAGGCATCTTGTCAAATTATGTATGCTCCTAAAGTGGTAGCTCACCTTGAGGAATTTTCCTTAAATCTTATAAACCCCTACTGCCTCAAAGGACTTCATTAAATTTCATAAGACCCAAAAAATGGTAAATCATATATAGGAGCTCCTTGAAATGCCATAAACAAATGGCATAATGGATTACTAAGGGAAGCTTTTTGTGTGTCAACAGATAACCCTAATGTTAGTGATATGCACTAGGTCAATCATGTATGACCATGTTTTGACCTTATCATTTTATTAATAAAAAGGCATTTTCATTATCATTTTATGTTATGATAATTACTTGAGTAGTCAATTCTTCTTAAGGTCATCAAGTATGTGACTTGATAGTAAAACCCTTATATTAAATATGAGTTTTATTCAAATTATCCCTAGTCATAATAATGTATTAAGGCTAGTATGGTGTTAGCTAATGATTATGTTTTAATAATCATGAATATGAGATGCTAAGTCAACTTATAGGTACTTATTTGAGAAATAATGTACTAGATTGACCGATCATGGGAATACTACATAGATAACTGTCATAAGTAATTCTCATTATAGTAATATTGATTAGTCCTTTGACCTTGAAATCACCATGGATTTCTATATAACTATTTTTTATTTTGACAAAATCTGACATTATCTTTAACAGGATGATAAAATAGATTATTGTTGGATTTAAAATGAGTTATGTGAGGATTGTGAGTGATTGAGAATGAATTTGTCCCTCATTTTATCTAAGCAAGATATTTATGGTCCCTTTGATAAGATAGGTTGAGGAAAATGCATGGCCATGCTAAAGTGAATTAATAATGAGTTATCATTCTCAGTCTACTTGGAGTTAAGAAACAATATGATTGAATTATATAAGGATGACTGAAACTAAGCCTTATATTCAATCAAGATATTACATGACAAAGGGATTGCAATATTTATTATTAATTAGGTTATGTTGGATTATCGGCCTTCACATGACTTGGGTAGTCATAATGCCTTGCTAGAGGCCACTTATGATTTGTAGGCCTAAATAGGCATTTCATGCCTACTGCTAATGTCATTTGAACCTTAAGGGTCACACACTTATAATAGGCCCAAAACAAATATGGGTTTACCAAGCCTAATTAAACTCTATGAAAATAAATAAATAATTCGTGTATATATATGTGTGTGTGTGTGTATATATATATATATATATTATTTAAGGTCATGGTTATCTTAAATAAATAGAAAATTATTTCTGATTTGGTATTTAAATAAAATCAGAATTGGAATAAATAGAATATACAAAAAACATTTTGGTTAATAAGGAAATTGCCAAATTTTGTTTTGGTAAGTGAAACCCTAATTTAGAGGTCCATAAATATAACATATTCTCTAGGGTTTCATATACCTTATTTTTTTCTTCCACCTTAATTCGTTTTTCTCTCCCCTTAAAAAAAATTGAAATACAGAGTTTTTACTTCTTGAGTTGTGAGACAATCAAAAGGTGCTAGCACACATTGCACATTCATTTTTTAAAGGATTGTTAGTGTGGATACTTATAAAGGATGTATTCTTTTGGAGATGTCTTCATCCGATAAAAGAGAATGTAAAGCTCTAGGTGGGGTGTCACCGATGTGAACCTCCTCTCAATCTTTCATTATTCTTGCCAGATTTTCATCTGTGATAAGGTTTTAGATACCATAATCAAATCAATTGATTGAATTGCATGGATCCTGGTTCGGGTTTGTGATTAAAGCTTTTAATTTTCTATTGCATTTTGAATCACGTAACCCAACACTTAAGGAACTATAAAAAAATGATAAGCACCAATGATTTGTAAAATCATACAAAGATTTTTCGTGTAGAGGGCATCATGATTGTTATCCTCATTATGAACTGTCAAAAGGTAGTAACAATGAAACTAAATCAATATACAAAAGCTGACAAATCATGAATACTACAAGAATTACCTCACACATTAGATAAAGAAAAGCCAAAACAATCACAATAGTAACAGTTAGAAACAATGGTGCATCCATTCATAAAAAAGAAAGTTATAAAACAAAAAGCACAAACATATATATTAAAACTTGTCTTGTCTTCCACCCTTCAAAAAGACTAAAGATAGGAAAAAGATAAAAGTTAATAGTTCAAATATCCAAAAGGAGCTATTATAATCTATTGAAAAGAGAGACATAAAAAAATAAAGATTCACGGCTCTAAATTTTTTATCTAAACACAATCTTTATTGGGGTGACGAGTTCCTAGCTCCTTATCAAACTACTCTTTAGCATCCTTATACAGTGTTAGGGATTCATCAATCATGCTCTAAATCTAGGGTTCTAACTATGCAATAGTTTTGTGATTTAAAAGACTAAATTGCTATGTTTTATGGATTTAATTGCAAAATTGGTTTTTTAGGGATTTGATTGCAAAAATTTAAAACTTCTGAGGACCTTTTTTGTAATTTAAAAAAAGGTCAGCCAACATTTAATGCTGACCGGCATTATGTAATGCTAGTCAGCATTACGGAATGAAAATCAACATTATGGAATGCTGATTTTCACTAAAAAGTGATTTTTACGCTAATTTCATATTTTTTAAAATTTTTCATTGGTCCAGGACACCACGTGTCCTTGAGTGTACTAAGTCTTTGATTTTTTCAAAACTCTATCTCTTGATTTTGATTTCAATAATTGAAAAGTACAACTTCCCTATGTGATCACAAGGTTGGAGGTTGCTGAGTCTAACTTTAAAAGCCAGAAGAGGAAGGTTGTGAAAATGCTAATGAACTAGCTAGAGAGAAAGGAGGCAAAGTCTGAGAAAAAATCAGAGAGAAAAAAAAACCCTAATTAGCTACTGAAAAAAATGTTCTTTTCTTTTAAAAGTCGAGAAGATCAAGGAAAAAACAAAGTCAATCTCAAAACGGTGACAATCCAAATATGAGGGGCATTCAAACAACATTTGTACAACATCTTCTACTCTTTCTTGTTTTATTCTTGATTTTATTTTTTTATTATTTTATTATTTCTTAATTGAGTAATTAATAATTAATTTTTTTATGTTTTTATGTTTTGATTGATGTTCCATGGTACTCTAGAGGTGAAGGTGGTGATATGAGATTTTGGTAGTGACTACATTGAAGAATCCATGGGATGCCATAGTCTGAGTTTTGTGAAATCCCCATAGAATTTAGGATATATTATTTTCTACAGTATTTTATTCATGGCTTTATTTGGTTGTAATTAATTTGCTTTAATTTCCTACACTGTAATTTGTAATAGCCCCAACAGAGGGAAATTAGTGGAATTTTAATTCTTTGTACTAAAAATTGATTAGTAATCTAGGCTCAATTTGGTAAAATTCAATTAAAATCAATGGTGGCTTTAGATTAATTTAGGTTGCATGCAATTAAAATTAGGTTAGAAATCACTGAATATATGTTTTTGATTCATTATTTGCTTTAATTTTTTTTTTAGGCTTGTTTGTATGTTTTTATTCTCTTTGGGCCCCAAGTCCACATTAGGTTCTAACCCATTTAACAAATAAGCTTTTAATTGGATTTTAGGTTTAATTAATTTTAAAATCAATTTAGGCCCAATTAGATTAATTTAGACTTAGGCCCATTTTTAGGTTAACTAAAATTAATTTAGACTTAGCTTAGCCCATTAATCTCATTTCTTTTAAAATAAATAGATTTAGGATCACATCACTTAATTTAAAATTAAGTAGAATTAAGCCCACTAATTGATTTATATTTTGTTTCTTAAAATTAATAGATTTAGGCCCACTTTTTAGAATTAAAACAAGTAGATTTAGACTCATTAATTTTCTTAAAATGTAAATGAACACAAGACTAAAAGAAGTTAGTATTCTGTTCCCAGAATCTCTTGGTTGTAGTGCTAGCTTTATTTTAGAGAATCGAGTACCACCAAAATGATTTGTCCTAGTTATTACCCTAGGTGGGGACTCCTCATCTCCACACCATGTCTTTGTGATAATGGTTAGTATGTTCTCTAGGGCCCTAAGCCCAATAGTGTTGCGGTTACTAAAATCTTGGACGTGTGCTAAACCCTACTATTTATAGTGGCGACTCCATTGGGGATAAGAGATACTAATTCTACTTGTGTTCTTTAGAATTATTTTATTTTTGCATTCATTCTGCATGTCCCTATTACCCGATGGCATTGGTTTATGATTCCATGATTCAACTAGCTTTATAGGGTTGTAGGTTGGCTAACCATCACTCGTGGCCTTAACTCAGTCCAAGAGAGATTACCGGGCTCATTTGACCAGATTCTGTGACCCAAGTCTTAAAGGGGTGTAGTCTTCTCTCAAGTTGGTAAAGGATGTCGGGCCCCTCTAACCTTGGTCTATAACTCAAGTCCTAAAAGAGGGCATCTTGTTAAGGGAACCTTGACTTTTTACTAGACCCTATATAATGGCTTAGTTACTTCCCTTAAAATCTACTAAAAATTTCTTGTATGATTTTTGCCATAAGGTATTTCTATCTATAAAAGCCCAGGCCCATACTTTTGAAGCCAACTTAGGCCAATAAAGATTGGGATAGACCTTTATACTTAGCAACATTGTTTCTATGCTTATTACCATAAGGTATTTCTATCTATAAAAGCCCATGCCCATACTTTTGAAGCCCCTTGAGGTAATAAAGATTGGGCTAGACCTTTATACCTATAAATGCTATTTCTATGCTTTACTACTTTAAGAGAGATTTGGCATGCCCGTTAGTCCCTGATATCCCCCGTTGATATTAAGACTAAGACAAAAAATCCTAGGATAAGAGACTCGCCATTGAACACATGTGTGGGAGGAATAAGGTTGGAAGGATGTATGTTGTACACTTGATTAATACTTGCTACTTGTTGCATAGCACATGCATCACGCATACATGCATGCATGCATCTCATTCATCATGCTAACAACTTGTTTTGTAGCTATCATAGATACATTAGGGTTTTCTCGTATTTGGGGATGACGAGGTGGCAGACCAAGAAGAACGAGTCAGAGTCCTATAACCTTAGCAAAGGAAATCCTGAATAGACTGGATAGATTAGAAAGAAGCTTATTAACCCACTTTACTTGGAAGCTAAATTAAATTCACTTGAATGAAAACAAATAGAATAACAACAAGGGAACTAGACCTTAGAAGACATCAAGGGAGATCTGATGGATGACATGAGGGCTATAATGCAAAATGAGTTGAGACAAGCACTATATGGACTTATGAAACTTATTGTCGTTATACCACCACCTACAATTGAACAAACACCTATTACTGTTGCTATCTAACCTATTGCAGATGCTCCACCTACTGCTAATAATGCTGGGGGGCAACCTTCTGCTAGAAACACACCTGCCATCGATGTAAAGCTGGAGGATGTCGAGAATTACTTGGTAGAGAAGGCAAAGAAAGAATTCCTTGAACTAGTACATGACTATGAGTCCAAGAAGATGCAAGCATTAGCCTAAAAGATGTCCAAGATGGAAGAGCTAATCAGGGGACAAGGCATGGGGTTTTCATTTGACTTCGATGACATACTGCAGATGGAAGATGATAGGCTGCCTGACAATTTCAAGATGCCACAGCTATAGAAATTTAATAGGAGAGGAGATCTGAGGATTCATCTCAGCTAGTACATAATAACCATGAGCACTAATAAAGCACCATTAGCAGTGATTACTAAGTTTTTTATGTTATCCTTAGAGGGAATGGCTGTAAACTGGTATCATGGGCTGGAAAAATCTATGAGAGCTGATTGGAAAGAACTATGTACTACCTTTTTAAGATAATATGATTATAACACCCAATTAGAAGTGTTCATTAGAGATCTAGAACTGACAAAGCAGAAACCTAATGAATCTTTCTCTAATTTCCTTACTAGATTCATGAATAAAGTAAGGCTAATGAAGAATAAGCTGGCCAAGAAGGATGAGGTTAGGATGATAGTTTGGAATGTGTCACCTAATTTGGTTGAGAGGTTGTAAATGATGAACCCTAAAAAATTCATAGACCTATATGATGATGGTTTGCAAGCAGAAAATATTAAGAATGATAAGAAGAGAAGCTCTAGAGGCATTGAAACCCGAAACTACCCAATCGGGGGCACACAACAAGGAAGTACTAGCCAAGCTATAGAGGTGCATGCAGTTAAGCAACCACGAAGATTCTCCAACTTCAACCAACCACTCTTTAAAGTCTTAGAATGATTGATCCAGAAAGGCTTACTCCTACCCTTAACCTTCTCCAAACCACCTAACCTTAATGTCCTAAGCTACGACCCCAATAGCTATTGCAAGTTTCACCAAGTAGCTAGCCACACCACAGACATATGTATTCACCTTAAACACGAGATCCAAATCCTAATAGACTCCAAAAAAATCATAGACCCTGAAAAATCCAACTCTAACCCAAACACTAGAAATAATCCTTTCCCTGGCTATCGAAATGTCCCACCATTGGCCACCATGATGATTAAATCCAAAGTGAGTGAAGAAGAAGTGCTAAACTACTTTGAAAACCTAAACCCTATAGCTAATGGAGAATCTTTTAATGCCTCTATAGGAGTTAAGGATTTGCTGGGGCAGCCCTCAAAGAAATTTGACTATAAGGTGTTCTATTCTGAACCGCCCTTTGCAGATATCCTAATTGAATCAATTGTGTCCTCAGGATAGGGTGATGAGTTTAATGATAAGAAAGAATCCAAAACCCCAGAATAGCCAAGAGTTGAGGATTTATTATGGCAACCCTTAGGCAAAATTGATTATAGGGTGTTCTATTTAAAGTCTGCTTCCATTGATCTACCTCTTGGTAATGAGCCAGCGAAAGAAGAGAATAAGGAGTCTCTAACTCCTGAATAAGGGATTGAGGAATTACTAAGAGCATATATGGGAAAGCTTAGCATGGAGGGAAAGGAAATGTGTATAGTAAAAGTATAGAAGGACGGAAAAAGGGATAGAATCATTAGAGTTATAGACATTTGGTATGACTCTAATGAAGAGAGTCCTGCTAGTCTGGATGTGTAGAGTAATGATCCCAAAGTGAATCATGTCACTAGAAGTGGAAGAAATTACAAGGTAGCAGAAAAGAAGATTGAGATAGTTGTATAAAAAGAAGAGACATATGATGTAGAAACAGAAGAAGGGGAAAAGGAAGACCTAATTTTGGAACAACTGAAGAAGGTTAAGGCAAATGTCAGTATCTAGGAACTATTGATGCACTTAGGCAGCCACAGAAGAGCTTTAGTGAAAGCTCTATTGAACATGAACATTGAAACAGTAGGCACACTTGAGGCCATGGTAGCAAAGGTTACAGAAAAGAAACACGAGCTAATAACCTTCTTAGATGATGACTTGCCTTTGGAAGGAAGAAATCATAACAAGGCACTATTTATCCTAGCTAAAGTAAAAGGGAAAAGAACCAACTTTGCAATGGTTGATGATGGTTCTGCCATTAATGTTTACCCATTGAAGATCTTGCTTAACTTAGGTTTGAAAGCTAAAGACTTGACAAATTCAAACCTTATAATCAGAGCCCATTATGATAGCACTAGGAATATGGAGGGGACATTCCAAGCTCTGGTTAAAATAGGACTTGTGGAATCAACCATTGAGTTCACAGTGCTAGATATACTAGTTACTTATGCCTTATTATTGGGAAGGCCATGGTTCCATACTTTAGGAGGGGTACCCTCGACTGTGCACCAAAAGATAAAATTCCATAATAAAGGAGATGTAGTGACAATCGAAGTAGGAACCAATGCAGCTATGGTAGATATATTGGAAAAACATAAACAAGTGTGTGTTCCTCCCAGTTTTTAAATTGCTGGGATATTTGACGGATTGAGATGGATCCAAGGGTTGCAAAAATGATGGAGAGCAATTACCAACTTGGATGGGGGCTAGGCAAGAATGAGCAAGGAAAACCTAAGCTACTAAAATTCAAGAGTCAAAATGACACTAAAGGATTAGGGTGTGCTGAGATAGGATCTACCAACAGAAGGGCAAGAAACAAGGAGAAGGCCAAAAGAAATAAGCCCCTGGGGAGAGTTGAGCCGTTAAGTGAGAATTTCATCAAGTGAAGAAAGGGCAACTACTATCTGGGTGCTAATGAGTCCATTAATGTCATTGGCAAAAATTTTCCTAGGTTCAAGATTTTCAAGGACTAAATGTGGAAAACTTAGTCGAGAGCAACAAAGAAGAAGTAATGAAGCAAGTAGTTGGAAGAATGGGGGATGCTACTATAAAAGAGCTACTGTGTCTGCCACCTAAAAAGGAGCCACCCTAGGTTTAGGTACTCTTATTAGTGATAGCTTTACTAATGTTTTTTTTAACGAAACTAATGTATCAACAACCGATCTCTATAAGGACAAAAGTTATGCTTTTCCTTTGGTCAATGATATGAATGCTAGTTTTGCTTACTTGTGTGATGTGCATCCTGATAGTTCTGTGCATTATAATTTTGATCATTCATGCTTGTTTGACATTAATTCAATTCAATTTGATTTATTTAACATGAGCATGAATGATAATCTAGAGAACATTTTTATATCATATGATGTAACTCTTGAAGAGAGGGAAAATTTTGAGAAAATACTAACAAAAAGAAAGGTAGCATTTAATTAGACCTAAAAAGACATGTCAGGTTTAGATAGGGACATTGCAGAGCATCACATTCCAACTCATCCAGCAATAAAACTAGTTAAATAGAAATTGCGCAAGTTGAGACTAGAATGGACTAAAAAGATAAAAGAAGAAATTGCTAAACAAATTCAAGCCAACTTTTTAAAGGTAGTAAATTATTATCCTTAATGGCTAGCAAAAATAACCCCAGTACCTAAGAAAGATGGTAAGGTGCGAATGTGTGTTGATTTCAGGGATATAAATAAAAGCATGTCCAAAGGATGACTTCCTTTTACCTTACATCAATGTGATAATGAATAGTACAGCATCAAGTGCGATGCACTCCTTCATGAATCTCTAGGTATAATCAGATAATGATGGCAATTATGGGTAAGATTAAGACAACTTTCATCATGGATTGGGGGATGTATTGCTATAAGGTTATGCCTTTCTAGTTGAAGAATGCAGGTGCAATATATCAAATGGCAACCACCGCTCTTTTCCATAACATGATGCATAAGGAAGTGGAAGTATATGTAGATGATATGATGATCAAGTCAGAAATAAGAGAGGGGCATTTTAAAGCACTGAAAAAATTCTTGGCATGCATTGAGAGGTATAATTTAAAACTTAACCTAAAAAAATGTGTTTTTGGAGTTACTTCAAGGAAGTTATTAGGGCATATAGTTAGTAGCAGAGGAATCAAAGTGGATCTAGATAAAGTAAAAGCCATTTAGGAAATGCCAGCACCAAGGATAGAGAAAGATGTGAGAGGGTTCATAGGTAAGTTACAGTATATTAGTAGGTTCATTGCAAGGCTTGCTAATATTTATGACCCAATCTTCAAGCTTCTAAGTAAAGATCAACCTGTAGAGTAGAATGATGACTGTAGATGGTGGGGCCAAGATTAATTTTAGTTAAAAAATTATGACTGTAGACAGCGCGTCTAAAATTTTAGCAATCGTGACACTGTTTAGGCTCAAGGCCTTAGGGAACACACAACTATGCCATAAAGTCATAGTGTGGAGATGAGGAGTCACTACCTAGTGTAATAACTGGGACAATTTGATTGGTGGTACTCGATTCTCTAAAAGAAAGTTAGCACCACAATCAGGAGATTCTGGGAATAGAATACTAACTTTAGTCATTCTCTAATTACATGGAATTTTATTAAACCCTATTTGAACATCCATCTAACCCTAAGGCATCTAGTCAATAAAATTAACATAAAAATGCATTCAAGTGCATCATCCCTAAGTCTAAACTATGTTAATTTTATTGAAAGTTAGCTAGATTTACACTTTTTATTTACAAATGAAATGGACTAAAGGTAGGCCATATTTATAAGTTTTAAAGAAATTGGATTTTATAAGTGGGCCTAGTCTAACTTATTTTATTTTAAGCAAAATATGGGCCTAAGTCTATTTATTTTAAAGGAAATGAAATAAAATGGATCAAGCTAAGTCAAAATTAATTTTAGTTAAAAAATGAGCCTAAGTCTAAATTAACCTAATAGGCCTAAAATTGATTTTAATTAATTAATTAACCTAAATCATTTATAACCTATTTTAAGTGAATTGGACCTAATCATGGGCTTGGGGCCTAAAGAATTGAAAGACCAAAAAAACAAAACCCAAACAAAAAAATCATAATAAAATCATATCAAACACAAAATTTATATGATTTTCTAAAAGACCTAAATCAATTACATGCAAACCCTAATTTACTGCTCCCATCATTGATTTTAATTGATTTTTACCCAGTAAAACCCTAATTACTAATCAATTTTAGTGCAGAGAATTAGAATTCCACTATTTTCCCACTATTGGGGCTATTATAACCTACATTGCAAAGAATTAAAAGAAAATTGATTAAAACCCATAAGCAATAAATGAATAAATTACAGAGAGAAATTAAAAAAAATCCTAAATCCTATGGGAGTTTTACAGAGTTTAGTCAATGGCATTCCATGGATTCTTCAGTAATTACTGCCAAAAAATCACATATCTCCAGCCTCCCCTCTAGAGCATCACAGAACATTAATAATAAAAATTAATCAGTAATGAATCAATAAAAATAAAATAAAGAAATAAAAATAAAATAAAGGAAAAGAAAAGAAAAGAGTAGAATATGTTGTGCAGATACAGTTAGATGACCCCTCAGACTGTGATTTTCACCGTTTGGAATTGACTCTATTTCTTTTCTTCTTGATTTCCTGGACTTTAAAAATGTCTATTTTTTTAAAAGGAAAAGTTCCTTTGAAATTCTGCAGCATAAGGTTTTTTTTTTCTTTCTGCGTTAATTTTTTCTCTCAAATTTTTTTAGAAAACCCTTGCCTCTCCAGTACCTTTCTTTCTCTATTCCTTTCTTTCTATTTATCCTCCATTAACAACTCCCGTGATCACAACATTATTAACCTTTTGTGTGATCACAGGAGCACTCATTTTTTTTTCAAAATCAAAATCAGGATAAAAGGATTTCAGAAAAGATACATATAATGGACGCATATTATACACGAAACATATTAAAAGTAATTTCTTTATTAATTTTGGACCAATTAGAAAACAAACAAAAAACACTAAAAAAGGATCTAAAATACTGAAAAATATAAATAGTCTTATAATGTCGACCGACATTTGGCAAATGTCGATTGACATTAGCTAAATGCTGACTAGCATTTTGCTTAACGGTCCCGAAAAATTTTAATTTTTTTTATAAAAAAACTTCTAAAATCAAGATTTTACAATTAGGTCCAAAAAAATTACAATTTAGTCCTTAAAATCTCAAATTTCAACACTAAAGATTAATTTTTTAATTAATTTTTCATCATTGGGGCTTTCATCACACTATACACAATTGCATCTCACTAATAAAATAAAGAAGTATCTCACCAATCCACCTATACTTAAACCACTAAGGCTAGGTAAACCCTTGATCCTATATTTAGCTCTAAAAGAAAAGGTAATGGGGGCAATGTTAGCACAAGAAGAGTTGGAAGGGATAGAGCATACAGTGTATTACCTTAGTAAGAAGTTCCTGCCATATGAAGAAAAGTATGATTTAGTGGAGAAGACATGTTTGATAATGATTTGGGCAATAAGGAAATTGGGGTATTACTTTCATTCTTATAGGGTTCAGGCCATTTCGAAAATAGACCCCTTAAGATACTTACTACAGGCACCTGCTCTAATTGGAAGGACGTCTTGATGGTTCATTCTCTTTATTGAATTTAATGTAGAGTACATTACCATGAAGGTTATTAAAAGAAGGGCAATAGCAGAATTCTTAGCTCAAAATGCAGTAGAAGGCGATGAACAGTAAAGCCTAGAATTCCCAGATGAGAATCTAGCAGTTGTAGAGAATCGGGAATGGAATCTTTATTTTGATGGTGCAGTAAATAACAAAGGAGCCAGGTTAGGAGTGATCCTCATCACACTAGAGGGAGAAACCATACCAATGGCCAAGAAGTGGGATTTCAAAGTAACCAATAATATGGTTGAGTATGAAGCATGCATTCATGGAGTAGAAGCGGCGATGGTAGCTAGAGCAAAGGAGTTGTTAGTATACGGGGATTCTATGTTGGTTATCAGCCAAGCTAATAAGGAATGGGAAGTGAAAGAGGAAAAACTGAAACCCTATATCTGCTATTTGAAAGCTTCAACAAAGAATTTCACCAAGTGTCTCTTTATCCATCTATCAAGAGATGATAATCAGATGGCAGATGCACTAACAACACTCTCTTCAATATGAGATAGTGCGACTGGGTTGACTATGAGGCCATTAGTGATCATGAAATCAAAGGCTTCATGTTTTGGAGGTGAGTAGATTATGGGAATTCAGATAGGGCGTCAAGAGAAGCCATGGTTTTATGATGTTCAGAGGTTCATTAAAGAAGGAAAATATCCAGATGAGGCCACTTCAAAAGAAAGATATGCCCTATGTGTTCTTGCACGTAATTTTGCAAGTCACGATGGAGTGTTGTATAAGAGAATACCAAATGGAAGGCAGCTTAGATGTCTCAAGAAAGATGAAGTGGAAGAGGTGATGAAAGAGGTTCATGCAGGAGCTTGCGATTCTCACATGAATGGGATAATCCTAGCGGAGAAGATAATCATACAATGGACTGGATGAGCATGGAAAAGGATTGTATTAGAACCATGAGATAATGTCATCAGTGTAAGATCTATGGGAACCTCAACCACTTTCCTCAAATGGTGCTTAATAGTTTATCTTCTCCTTAGCCTTTTGCAGTGTGGGGGATTGATATCATAGGAGAAATAAGGCCAACAACATTGAATGGGCATAAGTACATAGTTATGGCAATTGATTACTTCTCTAGATAGTTAGAGGCTGAGTCTCTCAATACTCTAAAGGCAAACTAGATGGCCCAATTTATCAAGAAGAATCTCATTTGCAGATATGGGGTTCCACATTATGTAGTGATAGACAATGGGGTTCAGTTTCAAGCAAAAATGACAAATTTATTATAGAAGTATGGGATCAAGCATCATAAATCTTCACCATATTGACCTTAGGCTAATGGAGCGATAAAAGAAACAAATAAAAATATTAAGAAAATCCTCTCTAAAATGGTCAAAACTTACAAGGATTAGTATGAGTTTCTTCCTTTTGCCTTATGGGGATATAGAACTACAGCCAGAACTGGCACAAGCCAAATCTGTTATCCCTAGTGTATGGTAGTGAAGTAGTTTTGCCAATAGAAGCTAATATTAAGTCTCTAAGAGTAGTTATGGAAACCAAAACACTTGAGAGTGAATAGGCATAGAATATATATGATCATCTGGTGTCTATGGATGAGAAGAGGATGAATGCTTTGTTTCATACCAAGATATACTAGAAAAGGATAGCAAGGGCATTTAACAAGAAGGTAAAGCCAGGGAAGATAAAAGCTAGGATATGGTACTAAAACAATCCAGAGCAGTGGTGTTTGATCTAAGAGGAAAGTTCAGACCAAATTGGGAAGGACCGTACTTAGTCAAGTCAGTTATACTAAAGTGAGCCACCAAGATATTTGATCTTGAAGGGAATGAGTTCATAGAGCCTGTTAACTTGGATCGCCTTAAGAAACACTATTTATAAAAATAAATAAAAGTAGTATAAAGAAAATAAAAGTCCGCTGACTAGAGAACTGAAAAGGCTAGTTAGGCAAAAATTAAGACATTCTCATTGCTTAGAAAACTCACAAAGGGCTGGCAGGCAAAAATTAGGGAATAAAATAAAATAAAATAAAAAGAGGTCTCGTTGATTAGAAAACCCACAAAGGGTTAGTCAGGCAAAAATTAAGGTAATAAAATGTGAGCAAAAAATATTCAGTTAGAAAATTCGAAAGGACTAGCTGATAACATAAGTTATGTCATGTGATGTAGCAAATGTACTCATTTTTTCCCTAATTAATGAATCTTATTGAAATTGAAATTTTCCTATGACATTTCATGTTCTATCTTATTTATAATACATAAGCACTAAAAAGGAAAATAGGACATAAAAGATTAAGACTAACTCTATGAGACCATTTTGTTATAGTGGCACCTATGTTTCTTCTTCTTAGACTCATCATGTAAAGCTTGGGTCCTCTTGTATCTTGAAAATCCAGGTGGCTCTGTAGATTATATCATGACCCAAGTCTTGTAGTTATCATTAGTAGCTCTATCAGCATTCTAGGATTTGTCACATTCAAGAGTCCTGCGAGGCCATAAGTACCTGACTGTATCTAAAAAGTCTTATTTGAGAGGGAAGCCTTCGAAATCAGGTAGTACAGTAAAAATGAATTACGGGTAATAAAGATGTGAAGGGGAAATGAAGGTCGAAAAGCACAAGCCTGGGATGGGAATGCAATGATCATGTAAATCAAGAGTCATAAGCTTTAGCCTCTACCAAGGGCAAACCCATGTAATCTCAATATCAGTGATGCCCCTCATCCAATCAATCTAGTGGTCTATAGTGTACTTTTTCTTCATCTTCAAGGGTTAAGATTGCAATTAATAGTAAACAAGCTCAATTTCTCTTGCAACTAGATTTGAAAAGAAAAAAGAAATAAATGAAAAGCCCGCTAAGTTGAAAACCTAAAAAGGGTAGCTTAGGCAAAAGTTAGGGCAAACCTGCTAAGTTGAAAACCCAGAAGGCCAACTTAGGCCAAAGTTAAGGTAAAAAAAACATACACACTTGAAGAAGAAGTAAACTATCTGAAAGACAATGGTGGGTTTTGAAGTTATCCAACCCAATAATGGTCTCAGCAAGAATAACGGGCATCGAGCCAGGCCCATCCATTACTTGTTCTAAGATACCTATAATCATAGTATTAGCATCTTCATGGGTAGAGACTAATCAGAACTGAGCATAGAGGCAAAAGGCAACAATTATGATCCATACAATACTATTCCTATCCTTGGTCTCACATATAATGATTAAAGAAGGAAGACTGATAGTTTCAAAGTTATGTACAAGAAGATGGACATCATCTGGGGGCATATCGAAGAAGGCAACAAGTTTGGTTGGGAATTGCATACCTAAATTGGGTAATGCAATAGCAACAGTAGAATCAGATGGATATCCCAAAATGACATAAAATTCTTCAATTAGCGGACATAGTTCTTGACCATTGAATTTGAAGACATGGTCTTTTGGACTCTAGAAAATTGCAGCAGCATGCAACAAGTTGTCATTTATCTTCAGATGTTAAAGAGACTTCAAGGGCTTGACATGGAAGGGTTGAAGCTTGTTCCAATCGTCACCATTAAGGCTCTTGAGAAATTTCTTCATTAGGTGGAGGGAAGCTTGAATCATGATGAAAAGAGGAAAGAAAAGAATGATAAGACAAGTTTTCCTTTTAGGTTCTTATATAAGGGTGGAGATTTAAGTTGAATAGGATTTATATTGTCTTTTCCTAATAATTAGATAAGGATGGTCGATAAGAGATAAGATCTATTAAAGATTGGATAGTGGATAATAAGAAAGAGAGAGAGAGAGAGTATATATATATATATTATATTTATCCAAAGTTTAGATGATGATTAAGAGATACGTATATGTTTATCCTAAAAAAAACACAATTAACTCACTTAGTGTAATGACCCAGTATTTTAAATAAAATAATATTATTTTGGGATATGCAGTGTTAATAATATTTTAAACTTCTATGTATTATGATTATTTTATTGAGATTTTAAAGTTAGTTATTGTTAAGATTATTTATTTGTTTAATAATATTATTATATTATAATGGTTTGTGACTTGTATTCGTTATTTTACGATAAATATTTTCTTACATAAAACCATTTATTTAGAAGTTTTATTATAAAAAAATATATTAAAGTTATTATCATTACTACTGCTACTACTACTACTACTACTACTACTACTACTACTACTACTACTACTATTATTATTATTATTATTATTATTATTATTATTATTATTATTATTATTATTATTTATTATTTATTATTAGTAGTATTATTTGTTATTGTTGTTATAATCATTATTATTAGTATAAGTGCATGTACATGTGTATATATATGAATATATATATACATGTATTTATGTGTTAGTTATTAGTGTGTGTGTGTGTATATATATATATATATATATATAACAAGTAAGGGCATTTTTCGGGTTTTTGCACCTTCTTTCTCTTTTCTTTCTTTCTCTTCCATTCTTTGTATTTTTTTCTTCTTTTCTTCCTGCTTCCCATTTCCAGTAGCATGCCTGACGCCTTCCATCCATGTCAGCGCTGCCACCAGACCACCATGAAGCTTGCCGACGTCTTCCCTTCCTCCCCACATCATCCCGCCGCCATTTAAAAGCTTTAAAGTTGTCGACAATTGAATTCTTCACCTATTACTACAGTAGCTCTCGTGAGGATCCGACCACCTTTTCTTAAGTTCTTGGGTTCTCTGAATTCCTTGAGTTAGGATGACTCCATTTCTAAGCTCAGATTGAGCTCAAACAATCTCATTTGTGAGTTATTTCAATTTAAGTATATGTTCATTTTTAGGTTTTATTTTTCTTAAGCTTGTTCTTGTTTGATTCTTGGGAATTTTGTTAAGAGATGTTGTTATATGCAACTTAAGCTACCTAAATATATTTTTTGTGAATTTTTTTGAATTAATTTGAATTTTTGATAATTTTTTATTATTTTAATATTAAATATTGAATTTATGATAATTATGTTAATTAATTAGTTTTAATGAAATTTTAGTTAAATTAGTGTTAGTAATTTGAGTTAATAATTTTAGAATTTTTAAAATAATTTTTGGTGAATTAATATAATTTTTGAGAATATTATTTAGATTATGAAATTTTTTTTATATATGAGTTAATTGTTTAATTTTGTGGAAATTATAGCTAAATAGTATGTTTTAAATGATTTTAAAATTATATAGGGTATCAAAATGATTTTTATAAATTATTTACTATTTTAACTAATTAATACTAATTTTCAAAAAATTATATTCAAATAATAAATTATTTACTAATTTGGTGGTTAAATGGGTTTTAACTACTTTTATTATATAATTAAGTTATTTGAGTAATTAAAAGTGTTTGACCATTTTATGTTGAATTATTGAAAAATTGAATTTTTATTAATATTATATAATATAATATTAGAGATTTTATTAGTTAATTTGTGTTAATTATGGAATACTATGGAAATGATAAATTTATTTATTATTTTAAGCTTAAATGGGTATTTTATTATTTTTATGATATTAAATTGTGATTTTAATAATTATTTGCAATTTATGTTAATTTAATTGTAAAATGGGAATTTTATTCCTTTTATGAATCTTATTAGCAAATATTATTTAAAAAAAAAAAACTAGAATACTATGATTTAGTTGAAAAATAAAGATCTTTAATATTTTTATGGATTTTTGATGATTTTTATTATTTTATTATTAATATTGTTGGTTTGTGAATTGTGAACCTTGGTTGGAAATTTTTATAGTTCGAGGTCCCAATCCAAGGTGTTGTGCTATTGTGCTTTTAGAAGTGTATTTTCTATGCATGATCGGCCTTACTTTTGTAGGGAGATGTCTATTTTACGAGGGAGATTCTACCGAATTTTCAGTAGATTTCTCGTAAAACATGACAACCAGTCCGAGTCTAGTTTTGAAATTTTGATTGAAACATGTCTTAGATCAAGTCTCTTTTAGAAATATAAGTTAGGAATTTATACTGATTTATTATTATTTATTTACTAGTTGCACTGAGATCGAAGCCTATCGAACCGGGCCTGTCAATCTAGTCTTGAGGAGTGCAAACTTGTGAGTTATTATCTTATATATACATTGCATGTAGAATGCATAAAACTTAGCATCCATGAATTTTATCATGAAATTGAATATGAATATTTCTTTAAATGTAAAATATATTTTTGGTATACTTTTAGTACATTTTCAGTATATTTTAATATGCATGCGATGTGTATATATTTGATATATTTCTAACATGCAATCGGTATATTTCTAGTATATTTATGGTATATTTATGGCTTATACATTTGGAATATTTTTGGTATATGATGGGTGTATTTTGCTATGAAGGGATGCTATTACATTTAAATTATGCATTTTTATTTTTTTAATAATTATTAAGTTTATTTTAAGGATAACAGTAGAACATGCTATCTAATGGGCTCCACTAGGACTGTATGCACACTAGTATGTTAGAATGTTATGAGTGATATAATGAGATTATTTGATGAGAGATTTGATTGATTTTGATCATTGTGATATTATGGTGAGACTAGTGTGATTGATGGAGCTTGGTGGACCTAGTGTTGGGGCTAGTCACACTGATAGTGAGACTACTGGAGCTCGGTTGACCTAGTGTCTCGACGCCAGTCTACTGGGCAAAAATGGATAAGAGATATATATTAGAATTAAGTGAGCCTGTATGGCCAGTGAAAATTTATGATCAAGGTTGTGAACTGTTAGGGTTCTACTTTGATCCTTTGACCATAAGTAAAATGTTTTATGCAGTTGTTATTATTAAAAAGAGATTTCAACATCTGTATGAATTGCCTATATATATATATATATATATATATATATATATATATATATATATATATATATATATATATATATATATATATACTAATTCTTGACTACATATGACATTAGGAGGTGCATGTATGTATACTATAACAATTCACTCAGTGAGGTCTAAACCCTGTCAATTATTTTTTTCAGGAGATCTTATATTGTCAGACCTTAGTAGTAGAAATCAGAAGATGTTTAATGTAGATGCAACACTTTTGTACTTTTTGATGGTAAAGTTATCAATTTTGACTATAGTGTAAGATTATTGAATGTAGTTAAATTAGTTTTATTTGACTTTTGTGTCATGATGGGAGCTTAAAGAGTGATTTCTAAGATACTTCCATCCACCTTCAAGGAGGGATAGTTACATATAGTGGTATTATACAGAGTAAGAGAAGAGTGATTAGTTGAGAAGAATACCCGTGAACTCTTCAATCTGTCGTGTCATGTTGTAGACATGATACTGTATAAGAGGAGACTGGTAGAATTGTATGTTGCAGGATTAAGTTTAGTAAATTAGCATCCGAGATGAGAATTGAAATTAGAGAGTTATTCATGGATTTAGTCCTTTTGGAGTAATTAATTTTTATGTGATTTTGGAATAGATGAGTTGTCTCAGCACTATGCCATTGTGGGTTTTCGGAGTAAAGAGGTGATTTTTAGAATTCAAAATGATGAAGAGTTTAAGTTTGTGGGTGACAAAAATTATGCACCTCAGAATCTCATCTCCACTATCACGGCTAGGAAGATGTTGAAGAAGGTTTTTTAGGGATATTTAGCAGTGGTCTGAGACATTATAGTGGAGAAGCCTTCTGTTTCAGATGTCCTTATAGCTTGTGAGTTGCCAGGTTTACCACTTCACAGAGAGATTGAATTTTGTATAGATGTGGTTCTAGACAGTACTCCTATTTTGATACCGCCTTACAAAATGGCTCTTGTATAGTTGAAAAAGTTAAAGGAATTACTAGATAAGGGTTTCATCAGACTCAATGTTTCTCCTTGAGGTGCACTAGTCTTGTTTGTGAGGAAGAAGGATGGTACCCTAAAATTGTGCATAAATTATAGAGAGCTGAATAAGGTAACAGTGAAGAACAAGTATCCTCTTTTGAGGATAGATTATTCGTTTGACTAGCTTTAGGGTGTATAATTCTTTTCTAAGATTGACTTGAGGTTGGGTTATCATCAGTTGCGGATCAGTGAAATCGATGTTCCTAAAATGACATTTCGCACTCGATATAGCCACTATGAGTTTATGGTAATGTCATTTGGGTTGACTAATGCACCAGTTGCTTTTATGGATATGATGAACATGATATTCAAACCATATGTGGATCATTTTATAGTAGTCTTCATTGATGATATACTGGTGTATTCGAAGAATATGGAAGAGCATGTATATCACTTAAGGACAATATTATAGACACTGAGAGAACATTAACTTTATGCTAAATTCTCGAAGTGTGAATTCTAGTTGGATAGTGTTGCATTCCTTAGACATGTAGTGTCTAAAGATGGTATCCAGGTTGATCAACAGAAGATTGAGGCAATGTTTGAGTGGCCTAGACTGACGATAGTCATAGAGATTCATAGTTTTCTAGGTTTAGCTAGGTATATATTCATGCAAGGAAGTTCAATGATTTCACACTTGATAATGAAGGTGTTTTGTGGATTAATGGTAGGTTGTGTGTTCCTGATGTGGAGATTTGAGAGAAGAGATCATTAAGGAAGCACATTCTACAGCCTACAACATACATCCAGGTGTCAATAAGATGTACCATAGTATTAGAGATTTGTACTGGTGGAATGGACTGAAGAAGGATGTAGCAGACTTTGTTACTAAGTGCTTGACATGTTAGCAAGTGAAAGCTAAACATCAAAAGCCTTCTGGGAAGCTTCAGCCTCTTCCTATTCCTAAGTGGAAATGGGAGAGAATTGCTATGGATTTTGTGGTTGGGTTATCTCGTTCTCAAGATGGATACGATTCCATATGGGTGATTGTGGATAGGTTGACCAAGTCTGCTCATTTCTTGCCTGTGAAAGCCACTTATTCTGTAGTTAAATTGGTGAAGTTATATATTAAGCATATTGTGTGCCTTCTTGGAGTACCTTTGTCCATTACATATGATAGAGGTTCAGTGTTTACCTCTCATTTTTGGCAGAAGTTGCAAGGAGCGATAGGCAATAGGTTTGATTTCAATACTGCTTTTCACCCTTAGATAGATGGTCAGTCTGAGAGGATGATCCAAATATTTAAAGATATGTTGAGGATGTGTGTATTAGATCTGGGTGGTAGTTGAGATCATCATTTGTCACTTATGGAATTTGCATATAATAACAGATACCATAACAGTATTGGGATGGCACTGTATAAAGCTTTGTATGGAAGAAAGTGTAGATCCCCTCTGAGTTGGGATGAGATTAGGGAGAGAGCATTGACTAAACCTAAAATGGTTTAGGATGCCGCTGAGAAGGTTATTGTGATCAAAAGGAGATTAGAGACCGCAGTTAGTAGACAGAAGAGCTATGTGGATCCGAGACGTAGAGATGTGGGATTTTAGGTTGGAGACTATATGTTTCTGAAGGTGTTTCCGATGAAGGGTGTGATGAGATTTGGCAAGAAGGGTAAGCTAACACCGAGATATATTGGACCATTCAAGATTCTTGAGAGAGTGGGCATAGTTGCATATCGATTGGCTTTGCCTTCAAGTTTGTCTCAAGTGCATCTAGTGTTCGAAATCTCAATGTTGAGGAAGTATATTTCAGACCCTTCACACGTGTTACAGCTCAATAGTGTGGAAGTTAATGAAAACCTAACGTTCGAGGAGGAACCTGTTGCGATTGTAGACTATCAAGTTCGTTAGATGCATTTGAAGCAGATTCTGATGGATAAAGGTGTTGTGGCAAAGCAACAATGTGGAGGAGCACATCTGGGAGACTGAAGCAGAGATGCGAGCTTCTTATCCTTATCTCTTTCCTTGATGATTCTTGTTTTTGTTCTTTTCTTTGAATTTGAGAATGAATTCTTATAAGAAAGGAAGATTGTAATGACCCAATATTTTAAATAAAAAAATATTATTTTGGGATATACAGTGTTAATAATATTTTAAACTTCTATATATTTATAATTATTTTATTAAGATTTAAAAGTTAGTTATTGTTAAGTATTATTTATTTGTTTAATAATCTTGTTATATTATAATTGTTTGTCACTAGTATTCATTATTTTACGATAAATATTTTCTTATGTAAAACCATTTATTTAGAAGTTTTATTATAAAAAATATATATTAAAGTTATTATCATTCCTACTACTACTACTATTATTATTATTAGTATTATTTGTTATTGTTGGTATAATCATTATTATTAGTATAAGTTCATGTACATGTGTATATATATGAATATATATATATATATATATATATATATATATATATATATATATATATATATATATATATATATATATATATATATATATATATATATATATATATATATGTGTGTGTGTGTGTGTGTGTGTGTGTGTGTGTGTGTGTGTGTGTGTGTGTGTATAAATATATATAAAATAAGTGAGGGCATTTTTAAGTTTTTGCCCCTTGCTTCTCTTTTCTTTTTTTTTCTTTTCTTTCTTCCTCTTTTATTATTTGCATTTTTTTCTTCTTTTCTTCCTGCTTCCCGTTTCTAACAGCATGCCTGATGCCTTCCATCCACGCTAGCACCGCCACCAGACCACCATGAAGCTTGCCGATGTCTTTCCTTCCTCCCCACATCATCCTACCACCATCTAAAAGTTTTGAAGCCATTGGAAATCAAATTCTTCACCTACTGCTACAATAGCTTCAATGAGGATCTGGCCACCTTTGCTTGAGTTTTTGAGTTCTCTAGATTCCTTATGTTGTGAGGACTCCATTTCTAAGCTCAGATTGAGCTCAAACCATCTCGTTTGTGAGTTATTTTCAATTTAAGTTTATGTTCATTTTTAGGGTTTATTTTTTTTTAAGCTTGTTCTTGTTTGATTCTTGGGAATTTTCTTAAGAAATGTTGTTATATGCAACTTAAGCTCCCTAAATATATTTTTTGGGAATTTTTTTAATTAATTTGAATTTTTATTATTCTAATATTGAATTTTGAATTCTTGATAATTATATTAATTAATTAGTTTTAATGAAAATTTAGTTAAATTAGTGTTAGTAATTTGAGTTAATAATTTTAGAATTTTTAAAATATTTTTTGGTGAATTAATATAATTTTTGAGAATATTATTTAGATTATGTGAATTTTTTTATATATGAGTTAATTGTGTAATTTTGTGGAAATTATAGTTAAATAATATGTTTTAAATGATTTTAGAATTATATAGGGTATTAAAATGATTTTTATAAATTATTTACTATTTTTAACTAATTAATACTAATTTTCAAAAAATTATATTCAAATTAGTATTAATTAGTTACTTTAGAGGTTTTAGGGTTTCTCACTTTAGAGGTGTTACGAATAAGTATATTCTAGTCATGTTTAAAGATTCATTTCATCATTGGACCTTTTTGGGGACAATCAAATTTGAGGTATGATAGTTTCCTCATGCTTCACGTGTGTTGTATATCCACCTAATGCTAGTGTCAATACATATGAAGCAAATGCAAGGATGCAAAAGTCATTTAAAAGGGAGAGAGGTACTTACATGTGGGTCATTTTTAGGCATCTTATTGAGACTCAACTATTGTCACTGCATTGTGATCAGAATCATTATTGCTCGATGATTCAACCATCATGCAAGATGTAAATTCATGTAAGGATGCCATTTGGTTACATGTAAAGATGTGACTCGGGATTCATGCAAAGATGTGATTTCCACACGAATGGTGTGCATGATATATAGGTATGCATATGAAGTACAATGACTACCCCTTTTGGGTGTCATACTTAACATTTCCCTAATCATATTAAGAGTTATAACATTCTTTAATGTTAGGAAAATGATGCCGCTCTGACTAAGTGATGCCATTATAACCTTTTTAGGCATCAAGCAAATGAAGATGAAGATGAAACTATAACCTAATAAGGTGTCATGTGAATGAAGATTGCGACTATAACCTCTTTAGGTGTCACACAAATAATGATTGTAGCTATAACCTCTTTAGGTGACACACAAATGAAAATGCTGCTAAGCAATAATGATGATTCAACTATAACTTCTTTAGGAGTCATACAAATAAAGGTGCTATTAAGCAAAATGAAGATGCAACTATAAAATTTTTAGGTGTCATGCAAATGAAGGTGCTACTAAAGATGCAATTATAACCTTCTTAGGTGTCATGCAAATGAAGGTGCTACTAAGGAAAATAAAGATGTGACTGTATACTTTTTAGGTGTCATGCAAATGAAGATTATGACTATAACCTTTTTAGGTGTCATGCAAATGAAGATTATGACTATAACCTTTTTAGGTGTCATGCAAATGAAGATGCTACTAAAAAAAATGAGAATATGATTATAACTTTCTTAGGTGTCACATAAATGAAAATGCTACTGAGCAAAATGAGAATGTGATTATAACCTTCTTAGGTGTCACACAAATGAAGGTTTCTACTAAGCAATATAAAGGTGCTCATAAGAAATATGGAACTGCTCCTAAGCAATGTGAGTCCTCCTAAGGACTGTCAAATGCTACTAAGCAATGATGTGTAGTAATGAGGCAGTAATGATGATGTAGCAATGATGTAACAATGATGATGTCACTAATTGTCTTGTTATGGATGTAACTTTAATGAAAATTAAAAAAAGAAAAGAAAAGAAAAAAGAAAAGAAAAAAATAAAATAAAAAAGAAAAAAAAGAAAAATATTTGGTTGCACACATAAAGAAAAAAAGAATTTCATTGTATCATTTCTCTGAATAATAAGAATACTAGAAAAGCATTGATGAATTCAGTCAAAATAAGAGGTATGATTTTGACTATATTCTTTAAGAAAATTGATGATCTTAATCTCATAATCTCTATAAGAAACTGGGGGGGAAAATGTAGCTATGGGGCAATTTTGGGTAGAACAGTAAATCTGCATTCAAAGATTAAAAATGGAACACTAAAGTATGAGAATTAGCAAAAGAATTCTAAGGGTAGAAAGAAGTAAACAATAAGAGCAATAGCAAAAAAAAGTTCAATAATCAATCATGAGCTCTAGTGTCAAGCCATGGACCCCACCTGCTAGCCTGGTCATTTATTTGATGAACTATATGTGAACGTCCTTTTTTTGGTTCTACGTTTTCAGTTTCGAGGTGAATTTATTCTGTAAGGGTCTTTTCATTCTATTTTTGAGGGATATGGCAACTTTATCGAATAGGCATAAATAATTAGTCTTAGGAGGGATGAGATGCTTTTTTTATTTTATGGAGTTGCCACCTGATTTTTAGAAAATTAGGAAAAGAAAGACACAACATTGGGTCACTCAATGAGTATTACCCTTAATAAAGGTTTTTGGGTTCGGGGATCGTATCTAATTTTTAAAATATTTCTCATTATATGATTTTTGATGTATAGACACCACAATACCTTAGTTTTGGTAATAATAGTTTGTATAGCATTCACACAATTCATCAGATAATGGAAGATAGTAAAGTTAAAGATAGTACTATTACATTGCTTTCCTAATAAAATAGATTTAAGAAAAAGGATTGGCAAAAAAGTAAATCTAATTTAGATATGATGAATCTGTAAGGCAAACACAATCATTCACACAGCTTACTTGATTATATGAATAATGGGATAACCAATGGACACTCGATCACTTAAAAGAGTAAGTAAAATATAGATGATTATTCATGCTTGCAGTGATTGCTTATGCTATGATGATATATGATGATAATATAAGGAATTCATGATATCATCACTAGATCAGAAACATGATAACTCTATTCTAGGATATAAACTTTTCACATTATTTATATTTATAATATGATTTCATATTTCGAAACTAGAGGATGCATAATGATGATATGAAATTAGCATAATAAAGCATGGATTATTCATATAGCATGCAAAATTGTCAGTCTTATCACACAAGCATGATAATATTCCTAAATGATGGTAACAATAAAATAAAATGCAATATGATAAAATAAATGTGCTAAAATGATTGTATGGTACTCAAACTAACTAAGCTTGTATGGGTTTTAAAGCTTTAGCTTCAAAGGATTATCAAGCTTTCCTCATCAAGAGGTTCACAATGACAATAGAATGATGCTAGTTTGTATACCTTTAAAGCATGCTTTGACAAAGATGAGGCTTGGTTTGGCAGAAAAGAGATCTAATCACTTTAAAAAATTAGTAGGAGAGCAAAAACTATTTGGAAAGGGGTTTTCAACACCTTCGATCAAACAAATTTTTGTAAGCGTGTGTGTTTCCACTTGCTCCCCCCTCAAAATGAGGTGTGGAGGTGTCTATTTATAGTGAAAAATGTATGGAATAGGGGGGTATAGGCATGGCCATGCGCGTATCCCTAGGATGGAGCGTGTGGCCACATGAAGTGTGCATGGTCCTTAGGACAGAGCACATGGCCATGCACGTATGCACTCTCTCACACTCTCTTTTGCATGTTACACGCTCCAAAAGGGCTATACTGAGGTTGGTTCCTAAGGTTTTTAGGCCTTTAGGATGTATTTCCATTGTCTATTTTGTCTAATTCTGCCTCAATTTTAGTGCATGACACTTAAGGGTGTATACATGCACTTCTAAGTGACATATACTAATCCTCGGGTTGTTTTGGACCATTTTGGGACCACTTTTGAAGGTTTTACAGCCTTCCAAACGGGTTTCTAAAGTCTGTTTTTTTTTCTTAGCTTTAATTTTAGCACGTGACACCAAATGGTGTTTATGGCTTTACATGTACTTCTAAGTAACATGCGTTGATCCTCGGGCTGTGTTGGACCATTCTGGGACCACTTCCAGAGTTTTTGGAGCCTTTTGAACTTGTTTTTGAAGTTTGTTTTGTCAAAATTAAATTTTATTTTTTCACGAAGTTGGGTCCCAATCTAATGAAATGAATACCAGCCTAACAAGCTGAGTGTTCCAAGAAAGGAATTCTCTAAATAAGCTTCTTATTGTTCCAATAATTCATATTTCATAAGGTTAGAGCATAAATTAATGGCTTGATAATCAATTTCGCACACTGGTAGGGTCCGTTAGTTTTTTAAAGGTTGCACACTTCAGAGGTGTTACAAATGAGAAAACTCTAGTCATCTCAGTGGTTTGTTTCATCATTGGATCTTTTTTTAGGATAGTCAAATTTGAGGTATGATAGTTGCCCCCTGCTTAACATATGTTGTATAGCTATGAGAGTGTTTAAAACCCTAAAGAATATAACATATTTATAGACATTTAAAATTAGGGTTTCACTTACTAAATGACCTTTTGGTAATTTCTCACTTATTCTTATTCTGATTTTATTTAAAATTAAATTAGAAACAATATTCTATTTATTTAAAATAACCTTTACCTTAAATAAATATTTTATTTATTTATTTCCATAGAGCTTATTTGGGCTTGTTAAACCTATATTCATTTTAGGCTTTTTTAAAGTGTGTGATCCTGTAGGTTCACATGATGTTGGCAGTGGGCCTTAAATCTTTATTTAGGCCTACAAGTCATAAGTGGCCTCTAGTAAAAGATTATGACTACCCAAGTCATGTGAAGTCAATAATCCAACATAACCTAATATACAATAGATATTCTAGTCCCTTTGTCACATGATATCTTGATTGAATATAAGGCATATATTATATCATCCTTATAGAATTTAATCATACAATTTCTTGATTCCAACTAGATTGAGAATGATAACTTTTTATAAATTAACTTTAGCATGACCAAACATTTTCCTTAATCTATCTTATTAAGGGGCCCATAAATATCTTTCTCAAATTAATTGAGGGACAAATTCCTTCTCAATCATTCACGTTCTTTACATAACTCATTTTATATGCAACAATAACCTATTTTATCATCTGGTTAAAGATAATGTAAGATTGTGTCAAAATACAAAATAGTTATGTAGAAATCCATGGTGATTTCAAGGTCAGAGGACTAAGCCAATGTTACTGTGATGAGAATTACTTATGATAATTATCTATTTAGTATTCTCATGATGGGTCAACCCAGCACTTTATTTCTCAAATAAGTACCTATGAGTTGACTTAATATCTCAAATGCATGATTAGTAAATTATAATCATCAATCAACACCATACTAGCCATAATACATTATTATGACTAGGGATAATTTGAATAGAACTCATATTTAATTTAAGGGTTTTACTATCAAGTCACGTACTTGATGACTGTAAACACTCGATTTTGAGATAATAAATTATGGATGCAATAAAGGACTCCAATGATGAAAATGTTATAAGTCTTCAATACTTGAAGTTTGAAACTTCAAAAGTTTGAATATGTTTTTAGAAAGAGTTTCATTGGTTTTTTAAGGACTTAATTATAGTACCTTTTCAGACCTAACTGAAAATTTTAATTTCTTTCAAGGGTCTTTTTATAATTAAAATTTTAAAAAATTGAAATTATAGAATTACGATTGGAATTACACAATTCTAATCGAAATTACATGTTTTCCATTATCACGACCCGAACCTGAGGGCACATGACCGACACTAGGGAATGCGAAGGCATAAGGCCCCCGAAACCCATAGTAAGCCTTAAAGAAAAGAAAAAATAAAACCTTACAATTTTAAAACTTTATTTTAAAATAGAGCACATTATTAAACTGATTTTTCTAAAATTAAAACATAATTGAATACATAATTAAAATATTTCCAGCGTCACATATACAAATCAAATTTAAATCATTATACATAAACGTGGTGCATATAAATAAAATACACAAATATATTTAAGTCATACAATTCATAGTACAGTTACTACTATAGCTTCCTAGAACATTACAACAGTACAACTTACAATGACCTACATAGAATGGCTGGTGATGAAGAAATCCAGCGTGGAGGCAGTCTGAGGTCGAACTCCTAAGCTCCTGAAAAAAATAAATTGAGGGGAATCATACCTCAATGAGTAAGTCAATAATAAGAGCTGTACAGTTTGAAAACACTTTTTGAAAACCATATAGTTATAGTAAAAAAAATTTATATTATATAGATATAGCTTTTGAAAAATCTCGGTAGAACCCTAAACCCAAAATCCTAACTGGCCACTTATTCCAACTAGACTGCCGGTCCCGGAGAGCAAAGGCATCAATCGAGGCACCAAGTCGTAGTCATTCACTTAATCCAAATATATGGCACTGGCAGTCCCCGAGAGTTAGGGCATCAACCGAGGCACCCATCCCAGTCAATTATTAACCTTCTAATCACTGGCGGTCCCCGAGAGCATAGGCTTCCATCGAGGCACCCGTCCCAGTTTAACATTCACCAGTCATATATAATTCAGATCCACCTCTCAATCTCTACCATGTGCACACAGTCCTGGTGAAGCCCAACAAGTAGCCCGTTTCTACCAAAATTTCTCAAAATCAATTTTTAAATAAATAAAATGCATTTTAAACCTTAAATAGCAGCATTAAATTAAATAAATCATATAATATTAACATAAAAATATGAGTGCATGCATCTTTAAATAAAACACACGCATAGATCATATTATCGACTTACAAGATGAATGAGAAGGCTGACAACCGCGCGTCTGCCTCGATCTCACGTCTTCTACTCCGATATGCTCTAAAAAAGAAATTAACAGATCAATTTTAAAACATGACTATGAAATAAAAATCGAAAATGAACAAAACAGTGAAATTCTAGGCTGACTTGAGGAAGACTGAATAAGACTCAATAGACAGGATAAAACCTAACTAACGGTAGAAATTATTACGAATATCACGTTTTAGGAGAAAATCTACCAAAATTTCGGCAGAGTCTCCTTTGTAAAACGGACATCTCTCTACCAAAGGTAGAGTCAAACCTACATAGAAAACACACTTCTAATATTCATAGACATTTACACTCGAGTCGGGCTTCCAAAACTACACTTAGCCTCGACCGAGATCATAACTCAACAAAACACCAAGAATTTAAATCATTTATTTTCCCAAAAATACACACCACAAAAATGATTTAGCCATAGTAAAAAAAATTCATCTAACAATATAGATTTTAAAAATAAAATTTCACAACCCAACATATATATATATATATATATATATATATATATATATATATATATATATATATATATATATATATATATATATATATATATATATATATATACTCACAATTAATATCACTTAATGAAAATTATCTATTAATACATATCTAAAAATATATCTCTAAACCTCTTAATGTTAATAAAACTATGTAATTTTACGTTGATTATATATATATATATATATATATATATATATATATATATATATATATATATATATATATATATATATATATATATATATATATATATATATATTATAATCAGCGTAAAATTACATATTTACCCCAACTAATAGGAAAATTATACAAATGTCTAAAAATCATTTTCTCTATATTAAACATCTTAACATAATTAAAACATATAAATAACTACTAATTTCTTCTAAAAATATATAATTTAACCTAATACTCACATTTGACATAAACTTAAAAATATTTATAAAAATAGTTTAAAAATCACAAAAACCATAGTTTAAGTTCTAAAATTAATAACATTTAATAATAATATCAATTATCAAAATTCCATAATTTTTAACAATAATTTTCAAAATTAATAAAAATATTAATTAAAAACCCAAAATTTACAAAAAATTATAATTAACACCAAAATTTCTAAAATCTTAAAAAAATCAATTCATTACAAATAATTAACATTAATTAAACTAATTACTACTTAAATCCAATTAACAACTAACTAGACCAACTAATTACCAAATAAAATCACCTAAAATTCAAATAAAAATTCTGAAAAAAATCACATAACTCACCAAATTGTCAAAAAATTAAACTCAATCTCCTAAAACACTAAACAACATCTATTAATTAAACAAATCTACCAAAATAATCATGATCAAGGAAAGAAAGGAGGAATCGGGTGAGTACCACTCACCACCAAGCTGGAAAAGCAAAGGGAAATGGAGAAGCTCGCTACCACTGGAAATGGAGAAGATGGAGCAACTTAGGTGAGGCAGGAGGCAGCAGCTGGTGGAGGAGTGAAGCTAGCAGGGGACATGTTGCGTGAAGGAGGAAGACTTGCTGCCAGGCAAGAAGTACAGAAGAAGAATAAGAATAAGAAGATGAACAGCAGCAGCAACACCACTCCTGGAAGCTCTGACACGACGGTGATGGAGTCTCTGGGCGGTGTTGGGGCGGCACGGTGAGAGGGAAGACAGCGGCAGTGACAGGCGAAGATAGAGAGGTGGGCAACAGCTTGGGGTCGTCAGGTTTTGGGGAGGTAAGCTTCTGTTTTATTTTTTTGTTGTATATATATATACAATAATAAATTAATACACACATATAATTATTATATTAAATTAATACACACATACTATATATATTATACCAAAAATACATATTACTCACACATATAAATAATAATTAAACCCTACTTGTATATATATATATATACATATAGGTAGTAGTAACACACATAAAACAACCATGAATTTCATGTAGTTTTAAAATAATAACAATAATAATAATAATATATGTCATTTTTAAATAATAATGAAATAACACTCATATGAATTAGTAAATCCTAAAATAATATTAACATAAAAATATCTCCATTAGATAGCAAAATAATTAACACTTATATAATATAATCTAAAAGTATTTATTAACAATTCAAATTGAAAATTACTTTATTTAATTAAAACGTAAGGTGTTACAGTCTCCCCTCCTTATATGAATTCGTCCTTGAATTCAAGAAAAGAAAGAAAAGAAGAATTACAAGGCTAAGAGGGAAAGAGATATAAGAAAGAAACTCGCATCTCAGCTTCAGTTTCCCAAGTGCAATCCTCAGCAAAATAGTTACTCCATAGCACCTTCACCATCGATATCTCCTTAGTCTGCAACTGTCGGATTTGGCGATCTACAATCGCCACTGGGTACTCCTCATAAGTCAAAT
The DNA here is from genome assembly GCA_947683625.1 of Mallotus nudiflorus. Classification (NCBI taxonomy): domain Eukaryota; kingdom Viridiplantae; phylum Streptophyta; class Magnoliopsida; order Malpighiales; family Euphorbiaceae; genus Mallotus; species Mallotus nudiflorus. The sequence goes on from CANTUR010000170.1 coordinate 399,730, forward strand.
CGTCACTAAGCTCTACAATTTGAGGTTGCAACACATGGGATGGATCAAGAACATATTTCCTTAGCATATACACATGAAATACAGGATGGATTCTCAACAGTTCTGGTGGTAACACCAACCTAAACACCACTTCACCCACTCTAGACCGAACCTCAAATGGTCCAATGTATCTAGGAGCTAGCTTACCCTTATTGCCAAATCTCATAACTCCTTTCATTGGAGACACCTTCAGGAACACCATGTCTCCAACCATGAAGGATACATCCTTCCTCCTAGGGTCAGTGTAGCTCTTCTGTCTGCTAAAGGTTGTTTTTAATCTTTGCTGTATAATGGGGACCTTCTCTGAAGTCACTTGCACCAACTCTGGTCTCGTTAACTACCTTTCACCAATCTCCCAACATAAAGGTGATCTACACTTCCTCAAGTCGTCAACATCTGGCACACAAATCTTAGTGCCTAACCACAACACACTTTCTCCGTCAATCACAAAATCTCTTGACTGCCCTTGTTGCATTTCATATATAATCCTCTGCAACTGTGGGTCTCTATTTTGAGCTGCCTTAACTCGATCTAAGTACACTAATCATACCCTGAATTGAGCTAATAGGAACTTTCGGGTAACTTTCATCTACAACCCTTGATCAATCAACCCGTGCAACTCTTTAACAATGGACCTCCTTTTTATGCTGATGTAGGCAAGATTGCCCGCTGACTTCCTACTCAAAGCATCAACAACAACATTTGCCTTGCCTGGATGGTATAAAATGGAGCAATCATAATCTTTAAGAAGTTCCATCCATCTTCTCTGTCTCAGATTCAAGTCCCTCTGCTGGAAGATATATTCCAAGCTCTTGTGATCAGTGTATATCTCACATGTCACCCCATACAAGTAATGCCTCCATATTTTTAAAGAAAACACAACAGCTGCCATCTCCAAGTCATGAGTAGGATAGTTTTGCTCGTGCTTCTTCAACTATCTCAAAGCATAAGTAATTACTTGGCCATTTTGCATCAACACACAGCCCAATCCTACTCTGGAAGCATCACAATACACTGTATACCCTTTATTTCCAGAAGGTAAAGTCAGAATTGGAGCTGACGTCAACAAATCCTTCAATAACTGAAAGTGCTCTTCGCATCTGTCTGTCCACATAAACTTAGCACTCTTCTGGGTCAGCCTTGTCAAAGGTATGATAATTTTAGAGAAGTCCTTCACAAATCTCCTATAATAGCCTGCAAGACCTAGGAAACTCTATATTTCTCTAACTGTAGTCGGCCTCGGCCACTCTGTAATAGCTTATATCTTCTTAGGGTCCACTTGTTTGCCATCCTTAGAAACCACATGGCCTAAAAATGCCACCTGATTCAACCAGAACTCACACTTTGAAAACTTCGCATACAACTTGTGCTCCCTTAAAGTCTAAAGCACCCTTCTCAGATGCATAACATGCTCAGCTTCACTCTTGGAATAAACCAAGATATCATCAATGAAGACTATTAGAAATCGATCCAAGTATAGTCTGAATACCCGATTCATAAAGTCTATAAAGGCTGCTGGAGCATTAGTCAACCCAAAGGACATTACTAAGAACTCATAATGGCCATATGTCATCCAAAATGTTATCTTGGGCTCATCACCTGTTCTGATCCTCAACTAGTGATACCCAAATCTCAAGTCTATCTTAGAGAAGCATGTAGCACCTTGAAGTTGATCAAACAAGTCATCGATCCTTGGAAGTGGATACTTGTTCTTAATGGTGACCTTATTCAACTGCTTGTAATCAATACAGAGTCAAAGGCTACCATCCTTTTTCTTCACAAAAAACACCGGAGCACCCCAAGGTGATGTACTGGGTCTTATGAAACCCTTATCAAGCAACTCCTGCAACTGCTCTTTTAGCTCCTATAATTCAGCTAGTGCCATTCTGTAGGGTGGCATAGAAATAGGATATGTACCAGGTATGACATCGATACAGAACTCTATCTCTCTGTCTGGTGGTAGTCTTAGTAATTCTTAAGGAAAGACATCCAGAAATTCACACACCACTGGCACCTGTTCAATCACCCCATTCACTTGATCAACATCCCTTACCACTGCCAAATAACCCTGACAACCCCTTCTAAGCATCTTCCGGGCTGTAATGGCAGAAATGAGATTATGAGGCATGGAGCTCTTTTCGCCTTTAAAATAAAATTCTTCTTCATTTGGAATTCTGAACACAACTTCTTTCTCTTGACAATTCATAGAAGCATAATACCTCGACAACCAATCCATACCCAAAATGACGTCAAATTCCAACACATCAAGCAACACCAAGTCTGCCAATAATTCTTTACCATCAACCAACACCAGACATGAAGGAAAGAAAATATTTGTCTCCAACTCATCACTAAGAGGAGTCAACACAAATAAAGGAAAGGACAACCTGGAAGGCTACCACTCGATTCTCGAAGCGAACACAGGAGAAATGAATGAATGCGAAGCACCGGGGTCAAACAATACTCTAGCATCACATGCACATACTGAGAGAATACCTGCTACTACTACATTCAAAGTCTGAGCATCTTGTGGTGTCAAAGTGAACACTCGAGCCTAGCCATGACCTGCCTGTTGAGATGTGGAGGGCTACACAAACCCGCGACCACTAGGCCTACCAACTGAACCTCAACCCTGTTGACCCATAAGCTGTGGCGATCTCTGCTATGGCTGTACTGGTGCTCTATACTGCTGGGGCATCGGATAGTAGGGCTGAGCCACTGATGAAGATGAACCTTGAGCATATTGTGGCTGATATCTAGAGTAAGGATAAGCTCTGGCAAGATAACCAACCTATCCACATCTGAAACAAGCGCCCGACATGACACAGGCCCTGATGAAATCGTCCACAACTCGCACATGCACTGGCCCCAGACCCAGAACTACTTTATCAGGAGCTCTGCCCACTACTACTACTGCTGACTCCAGTACTGAATCTGTGACCCCTACCACTTCTCCTGTTCGTGGCATAATTGTGGCGACCAACTCGGTGAGTCCTGGACCTCCTACCACCTTGTTGTGAACTACCTGCAGCCTGCTAACTCGAACTACCAATGTGAAATGCTGGCTGCTGATACCCGGGAGTTGCACCATATCCACTACCACCAACTATATAGGGATCTATCATGGTGCCCTGGTGAATATGTCACCTCTCAATCAAATAGGCCTCCTCAATCACACTCTCTAGGGTACGGTCCTCAGTATGCATACCAAAAAAAGTGGGTCCCAATCTAGTAACATACTGCTCTACTGCCCTGTAAAGGTCCCTCCTGATATCCTCTGCATGTTGGGACAGCCTATTAAACTCCCTGGTGTAGTCCTCCACTGACCTATCCCCTCTTGTGATGTGGAGCAACTGCCACCTGTAGGCATCTCTAGTGGCTGGAGGATAAAAAAATCTCAAGAAGTGATCCTTAAACTCTGGCCAAGTCAACTCGTGCATAGATGGCTGAATCGACTGCATAAACTAGTCTTAAGCTATTGCTTGAACTGAAAACTCCACAATCATTATCCGCTAATAATCCATGTGTCCCATCCTAGTACATGTCTCAATAACATTAATGAAGTCTAGGGCATCACCCGTACCATCAAAAGAAACTCTATCGATCCGGGAGTAAAGAAGTGCTGCCTCAGTATTTGTCATCCCTTAATTCCTCTACTATAGCATATGCTGTACAAGGGGCATCACCTGATTCAATGCTGCAAGACCCTGATTAATCCCTGCCAGTCCAATTGTAAAGGCTTTAGGGTCAATGGCTGGGGCTTCAGGCTCGACTAGCTACTGATCAGGAATCTCAGATGCAGCTACCCTGGCTCAACCTCTACCTCTACCTCTGCCCCTACGACGTGGAGCAAGAGGGGGAGCCTCATCGTGCACAAACTGCTTATCAAGTCTAAGGGTCGGATCGACATCGGGGTCAGTGCGCACACGCCTCATTCTAAAAAAGATAAGGAAAATTGAATTTAAAATAAAGTAAGAATATTTAACTCAATGCAGAATTAGAAATAAGAACATCTCAAAGACAATTATCAACCCTATTGCTACAGTAGTTACACATAAAGACAAACATAGACAATTAATCGAACTTATGCTCTAACACCAACTTTATCATGACTCGAACCCAAGGGCACGTGACCGGCACTAGGGAATGCGAAGGCATAAGGCCTCCGAAACCCGTAGTAAGCCTTAAAGAAAAGAAAAAATAAAACCTTATAATTTTAAAAATTTATTTTAAAATAGAGCACATTATTAAACTAATTTTTATAAAATTAAAACATAATTGAATACATAATTAAAATATTTCCAGCGTCACATATATAAATCAAATTTAAATCATTATACATAAATGTGGTGCACATAAATAAAATACACAAATATATTTAAGTCATACAATTCATAGTACAGTTATTACTGCAGCTTCCTAGAACATTACAATAGTACAGCTTACAATGACCTACATAGAATGGCTGGTGATGAAGAAATCCGACGTGGAGGCAGTCTGAGGTTGAACTCCCAAGCTCCTGAAAAAAATAAATTAAGGGGAATCAGACCTCACTGAGTAACTCAATAATAAGAGTTTTATGGTTTGAAAACCATATAGTTATAGTAAAAATAATTTATATTATATAGATATAGCTTTTGAAAAATCTCGGTAGAACCCTTAACCCAAAATCCTAAATGGCCAATCGAGCCCACTTATTCCAACTAGACTGTCGGTGCCCGAGAGTAAAGGCATCAACCAAGGCACCAAGTCGCAGTCATTCACTTAATCCAAATATATGGCACTGGCAGTCCCCAAGAGTTAGGGCATCAACCGAGGCACATATCCCAGTCAATTATTAACCTTCTAATCATTGGCGGTCCCCGAGAGCATAGGCTTCCATCGAGGCACCCTTCCCAGTTTAACATTCACCAGTCATATATAATTCAAATCCACCTCTCAATCTCTACCATGTGTACACGGTCCTGGTGAAGCCCACCAGGTAGCCCGTTCTACCAAAATTTCTCAAAATTGATTTTTAAATAAATAAAATGCATTTTAAACCTTAAATAGTAGCATTAAATTAAATAAATCATATAATATTAACATAAAAATATGAACACATGCATCTTTAAATAAAACACACGCACAGATCATATTATTGACTTACAAGATGAATGAGAAGGCTGACGACCACGTGTCTGCCTCAATCTCACGGCTTCTGCTCTGATATACTATAGAAAAGAAATTAACAGATCGATTTTAAAACATGACTATGAGATAAAAATAAAAAATCAACAAAACAGTGAAATTCCAGGCTGACTCGAGGAAGATTGGACAAGACTCGATAGTCAGGATAAAACCTAACTAACAGTAGAAATTATTATGAATTTTACGTTTTACAAGAAAATCTATCAGAATTTTGACAGAGTCTCCTCTGTAAAACAGACATCTCTCTACCAAAGGTAGAGCCAAACCTGCATAGAAAACGCACTTCTAATATTCATAAACATTCACACTCGAGTCGGGCTTCCAAAACTACACTTAGCCCCGACCGAGATCATAACTCAACAAAACACCAAGAATTTAAATCATTTATTTTCCCAAAAATACACATCACAAAAATGATTAGCCATAGTAAAAAAAAATTCGTCATATATATAAACAACACTCACAATTAATATCACTTAATGAAAATTATCTATTAATACATATATAAAAATATATCTCTAAACCTCTTAATGTTAATAAAACTAATTAATATATATATATATATATATATATATATATATATATATATATATATATATAATTAGCGTAAAATTACATATTTACCCCAACTAATAGGAAAATTATACAAATGTCTAAAAATCATTTTCTCTATATTAAACATCTTAACATAATTAAAACATATAAATAACTACTAATTTCTTCTAAAAATATATAATTTAACCTAATAATCACATTTGACATAAACTTAAAAATATTTATAAAAATAGTTTAAAAATCACAAAAACCATAGTTTAAATTCTAAAATTAATAACATTTAATAATAATATCAATTATCAAAATTCCATAATTTTTAACAATAATTTTCGAAATTAATAAAAATATTAATTAAAAACCCAAAATTTACAAAAATTTATAATTAACACCAAAATTTCTAAAATCTTAAAAAAAAATCAATTCATTACAAATAGTTAACATTAATTAAACTAATTACTACTTAAATCCAATTAACAACTAACTAGACCAACTAATTACCAAATAAAATCACCTAAAATTCAAATAAAAATTCTGAAAAAAATCACATAACTCACCAAATTGTCAAAAAATTAAAATCAATCTCCTAAAACACTAAAAAACATCAATTAATTAAACAAATCTACCAAAATAATCATGATCAAGGAAAGAAAGGAGGAATCGGGTGAGTACCACTCACCACCAAGCTGGAAAAGCAAAGGGAAATGGAGAAGCTCACTGCCATCGGAAATGGAGAAGATGGAGCAGCTCAGGCGAGGCAGGAGGCAGCAGCTAGCGGAGGAGTGAAGCTGGCAGGGGACATGTCACGTGAAGGAGGAAGACTTGCTGCCAGGCGAGAAGTGCAGAAGAATAAGAAGAAGAAGAAGAAGAACAATAGCAACAACACCACTCCTGGAAGCTCTAGCACGGCGGTGATGGAGTCTTCGGGCGATGTTGGGGCGGCACGGTGAGAGGGAAGACAGAGGCAGTGACAGGCGGAGATGGGTAGGTGGGCAACAGCTTGGGGTCGTCGGATTTTGGGGAGGTAAGCTTCTGTTTTATTTTTTTGTTGTATATATATATATATATATATAATAATAATAATAATAATAATAATAATAATAATAAAAAATTAATACACACATACTATATATATTATACCAAAAATACATATTACTCACACATATAAATAATAATTAAATCCTACTTGTATATATATACATATAGGTAGTAGTAACACACATAAAACAACCATGAATTTCATGTAGTAGTAGTAGTAATAATAATAATAATAATAATAATAATAATATGTCATTTTTAAATAATGATGAAATAACACTCATATGAATTAGTAAATCCTAAAATAATATTAACATAAAAATCTCTCCATTGGATAGCAAAATAATTAACACTTATATAATGTAATCTAAAAGTATTTATTAACAATTCAAATTCAAATTTACTTTATTTAATTAAAACTTAGGGTATTACATCCATATATTTTTTGTATTTTTTACATAAAATAAAAATATTTTCCTAAGTTTTCATTGGTTAAAAAACTTTCTTAAATTTATTTTGAGATTTATTTATCTCTTCAGGAAATAAATTATTTTTAAAATTATAACTCTTTAGGAAATAAAGTTCTTTTAAAATTGGAACTCTTAGTACGTAGAACTTAGGGTTTTTGTTTTTCTCTGTATAAAAGGAGAGTTTAGGCTTCTAGAGCAAGGGACTTAATTCTCAGGACCTCTCTTTTTTTTTTTTTGAAACTCTCTTTTTCTTCACTTACAAAAATATTCTTGGTTATTTCGTCTTGGAAGCAAGGAGCAAGAGACCTTTTTTTGGGAAAAGAATAACAAGTTTTTGAAGATTTATTTAACAAATAAATTGTGATTTTACTAGTCTGAGGAGCCAACCATAGTGCATCCATAATAATTTTCTCCTTCTCTATTTTCTATTATTTTTTATTTTATTATTTTTGTTCCTATTGAATTGTAAGTTTACTTAAATTTTTATTTTTATTTTTTTTATTCACTAACCATTGTTTATTTTTATGTTGGTGATTATGGAGGGGATCACTTAATGAGTTTACTCAAAGAATAAAATCCATGAAGGTCTATGGAATGCCATAGGTACAACCTTGTAGCTAAACAATATTTCTAGGGTTCTTATTTAGTTTGTTTATCATTATGTCACTACCCAAACCCAAGGGCACGTGACCGGCACTAGGGAATGGGTAGGCATAAGGCCCCCCGAAACCCGTAGTAAGCCTAAAAGAAAAGAAAATAAAACCTTCCAATTTTAAACTTTAATTAATAACAGAACATATTATCAAACTGATTTTTCTCAAAATATACAAATTCAAAGTGCTTAATTAGAAAGTGCTTCAACGTCTCAGGTTATAAATCAAATTTAAATCTTTATACATAAACATGGTTTACATAAATAAATTACACAATTATGTTTAAACCATACAAATCCTTAGTACATATACTACTGCAGCAACCTAGAATAATGCAACAGTACAGCTTACAATGACCTACATAAAATAGCCAGTGAAGAAGAAACCCCGGTGTGGAGGTAGTCTGAGGTCGAACTCCCAAGCTCCTAAAAAAAATAAATTGAGAGGAATCAGACCTCACTGAGTAAGTTAATAAAAAGAGCTGTACGATTTGAAAACCTTTTTGAAAACTATATATTTATAGTGAAAATAATTTATAGCGTATAGGTATAGCTTTTGAAAAATCTCGGTAGAACCCTAAACCCAAAAATCTAAATGGCCAACTGGGCCCACTTATTCCAACTAGACTACCGGTCCCCAAGAGCAAAGGCATCAACCGAGGCACCAAGTCGTAGTCATTCACTTAATCCAAATATATGGCAATGGCGGTCCCTGAGAGCAAAGGCATCGATCGAGACACCTATCCCAATCCATTAATAACCTTACAATCACTGGCGGTCCCCGAGAGCAAAGGCTTCTACCGAGGCACCCGTCCCAGCTTAGCATTCAACAATCATATGTATTACGGATCCATCTCTCAATCTCTACCATGTGCACATAGTCCTGGTGAAGCCCACTAGGTAGCCCGTTCTACTAAAATTTCTCAAATCAACTTTTAAATAAATAAAAAGCATTTTAAACCTTAAATAGTAGCATTAAATTAAATAAATCATATAATAAATATAAAAATATGAGCGCATGCATTTTTTAAGTAAACACACGCACAGATCATTCTATTGACTTACAAGATGAATGCGAAGGCTGACGACCACGCATCTGCCTCTGTCTCACGGCTTCTGCTCCGATATGCTCTAAAAGAAAAAAAATAACAAATCGACTTTTAAAACATGACTATGGAATCGAAATCAACAATCAACAAAATAATGAAATTCCAGGCTAACTCAAGGAAAATCGGACCAGACTCGATAGACAGGATATAACCTAACTAACGGTAGAAATTTTACGAATATCACGTTTTACGAGAAAATCTACCAAAATTTCGACAGAGTCTCCTCTGTAAAACGAACATCTCTCTACCAAAGGTAGAGCCAGACTTGCATAAAATGCACTTCTAATAACTACAAATATCCACACTCAAGTCGGGCTCCCAAAACTACATTTAGCCCCGGCCGAGATCACGACTCAACAAAATATCAAGAAGTAATAGCATTTATTTCTCAAAATACATATTTCACATACACATATACTAAAAATAAATAAAATATATATATAATCTCAATTATTCAAAAATTAAACAACTAAATTTTGTATTCCTTCGTCAAAACATAATTATAACCCAATTTAAAACCATTATAATGTATTATAGGTATATATATATATATATATATATATATAGTATTTGGAATTTAATATTTAAAATTTACACTACTCAGGTAAAAATACCAATTAATTTATAAAAATTGTCTAAACCCCTTAAATATTAATAAAACTAATTAAAATATATATTTAACTATGTTTAGCATAAAATTACATTTTTACACCCCTAAAATACATAAATTACATAATGTGCTATTAATACTAAACATAATTCCTTAAAATTATTTAATCATGCCAAAAATTCATTTTCTCAAAATAAATCTTCCTAATATAATTAAAACATTTAATCAACCAACAATTTTCTCTCAAAAATATAATTTAACCTAAAATCACATTTGGCATAATTCAAAAATATTTATAAAAATAGTATAAAAATCACAAAAATTATAATTTGAGTTCTAAAATTCATAACATTCACTTATAACCTCAATTATTAAAATTTCATAAATTTTTAACCATAATTTTCGAAATTAGTATAATTACCCATTAAATACCTAAAATTTACATAAACCTCTAATTAACACAAAAATTCTAAAACCTAAAATAAAATTAATATACTAAGAACAATTAACTATAATTACTTTAATTATATTAACTAAACCAAATAATACAAAATGAATACTAAAATAAATTAAATAAAAATTATGAAAATTCTGTAAATTAAGGAAAATTCAGAAAAAATACTTAAAAATTCAAATTGAAGCAATTTATTGGCATAATCCAACATATACTCAAAAACAACCTAAAATCAACATTCAAAATCAACCAACAACTAGAAAACAACATGACAACAACCTAAAAACAACACTGAGCAACTCACTTTCAACCTTCAATTTTGGCGCCGGAGGTGAGTTGCAGCGGCGACCCTTAGCTTGGATGGACACCTAAGAGGATGAGGGAAGTTAGGGAAGCTTGGGTGGCACCGGATCAGCTTGGGTTCGAGCTGATAGAGGAAGAAAACAGGAGGCAGTGACAGCAGCACCTCCTGAAGCTTCCTTCTCGCGGCGGCAATGGCGATTCTGGTGGTGGCAGGACGAACGGCGCAGTGAAGGAAAAGGAAGAGATGGTGAGGGATGAAGTGGGAGAGGGTGCAGGCTTGGGAAGCTTCTTCTTCCTGTTTCATTTTTGTTTTCTTGCTTCCTCTCTACACATATACTTACACACACACACACACACACACACACACACACACACACACACACATAAATATATATATATATATATATATATATATATATATATATATATATATATATATATATATATATATATATACATATAAATATGTATATATACATGTTTATAGTAGCACATAAATAACCATAAAATTTAATATGGTTTAAAATAGTAATGATAATAATAATGATAATAATAGACAAATAAAATTCTAGATAATAAATAAATAATACTCACATAAATTAATAACCCTAAAATTATATTAACATGAATATAATATCATGCAAAATTAATTATTAATAACACTATTTTAAAAAAAAATCCCTTCATTTAAATAAATATATAGGGTATTACACATTATTTTATTTTTGTTTATTTTTGGGTTGTATAAATTTTCTTTTTTATTATTCTTAATAGTTCATTGTAATAGCCTCAATGGTGGGAATAATGAAATTTGGTGTGTAAGTTTGTGTGTTTTATTTTAATTAATTGGTTAGTAAAATTAGGGTTTTCATTCGGTAATTAATTAAAATTAATGGTTATAGAAATTGTTAGGTTTGTCTAATTAAAATTGAATAAGATTTAAGTTGGTAAAATTAGTTTGCTTGATTTATTATTTTATTTTATTATTTATGGTCACTTTAATTAAATTAGGGTTTTAGAATGGATTTAATTAATAGTTTGATCTTTTATTTATTTTATTTTGATTTTTTTATTATTTTTTGGGCTTGTTTGCTTATGTTTATGTGTTTTGGGCCCTATGCCCACATTAGGCTTTAACTCATTTAAATTTAGGTTTTCTTAGGTTTAATTAACAAAATATATCTTTAGACTTATAATTAATTAGATTTAGGATAGGGATACTTAAGCCCATTTAGTTAATTAGACGTAGGCTTACCTAATTTAATTTAATTAATTTAGACTTAGCCCATTTAATTTAAGATTCTCCATAATTTGTAGATTTAATATCACTTTAGAATTAAAACATGTAGAATTAGGCCTACTAAATTAAATACTTCATAATTTGTAGATCTAGGCCCATGTTTAGAATTAAAATAAATAAACTTAGGTTCATTTAATTAAAATTGAATAAAGATTAGGCCCATTTATCTCTAGGCTCACTTGTAAATTAAAATATGTAGATTTAGCTCATTTAATTAAAATCAATGTAGATTAGACTAACTTATGGATTGTGATGAATGTATTGTTTACTTGTATATTTTTAATGACTAGTTTGCCTAGAGTTGATTGTTTAGGGCTTATATGAAATTGCATGTAAATAGAGGATAAAATAGTAATTCATAAAATAATTCTAAAAGAACACGAGATTGAAAGAAGTTGATATTTCGTACACAAAATGTCCTGGTTGTGGTGCTAGCTTTCTTTTAGGGAATCGAGTACCACCATTTTTCTATTTCTCCTAGTTATTACCCTAGGTGGTGACTCCTCATCTCCACGCCATGTCATTATGATAGTGGTTAGTGTGTTCTTTAGAGCCTTGAGCTTAAATAGTGTCGCGGTTGCTAAAATTTTGGGCATGCGCTAAACCCCGCCATCGACAATGACCTTAGTAAGAATTGACTATTCAAGTAAGTATCATAACACAAAATGATAATGAAAAATGCCTCTTTATTAAATAAAATGATAAAGTCAAAATATAGTCATACATGATTGACCTAGTGCATATCACTAACACTTTTTTAGCAAAATTTTCAAAAGCTTTAAAAGCATCATTCTTATGAGAAAGAAACATACCTAAGTAAATATAGAGTAATCATCAACTAATACATATGCATAGTGCATTCCACCTAGATTGGAAACTCTAGTTAGTCCAAACAAATTCATATGTATAAGTTCAAGTGATCTAGAAGTACTGCATTTTTTAGCTTAAATGAGGAGTTGGATTATTTTCCTTTTTGACAAGCATCACAAGGTGTATGCTTAGTGAATTCAAGCTTAGGTAAAATAATCACAAGTTCATATTTCCAAAAATCATTCAAAAGCTTAAAGTTTGCATATCTTAACCTTCTATGCGATGTCCATGTGTTATGGGAAAGAGACATTAAGCATTTAATATCTTTGTTATCAATTTTTCTCAAATCAATGATATAAACATTATCTACTCTTTCACGACTAAAAATAACTTTATTTTCATCAAGACTACTAACAATGCAATTTCTATGATAGAAAGTTACTTTATTTTTCATGTCATATAATTGACTTATACTAAGCAAATTATGTTTAAGACCATCAACAAACAATGCATGATGTATGGATAAGGATTGAGGATCACCTATTTTTCCAATGCCAATAATTTTTCCTTTTGTATTGTCTCCAAATGTGACATGTCCTCCATTCTTAGCATCAAGTTTGTTGAATTGCTCCTTGTCTCTTGTCATGTGTCTTAAACATCCACTATTGAGATACCATTTGCTTTTTTTTTCTTATGGATTTCAAGCACACCTACATAAAGTAATTTAAATGTTCTTTCATACCCAAACCTTTCTTGGTCTAAGTTGGTTAGTTTCAAGATAATTCAAAGGAAGTAAATTCATATGTAGTCTTCTATAGAAACATACATTATTAGTATGTCCTTTGATCAGTAATACGAATATATGAAATTTTTAAATTTATTTCTCCTAGGATAATATGTTTTCCTAGTGTGTAAAACATGCCTTTTATGTTATGGTGGTGTGTATCTTTTACTATTTTAAATTATGGTATGAGACATGCATTAGTGACAATATGTATTTTGATAGGTTTGTGCCACATGTTTATGTGCATTGTGTTGTGTAGCATGCCTAATGTGATTGTGTCTAGTGTACATATAAGCATACTTAGGTTGAGGTGCTCTAGTTTGAGCCTTACCTCTTTGTGTTAATAAAGGGTGAGTCTTATGAGACTTTCCTATATTATTTAATATATAAGATCTTTTAGCTTTGAAAGCTTGAACCTTATTTAGTTTGGAAGTAGAATGTGTGGAGTCATATGAGGCTTTAATAAAATTAATATGTGATGATGATGATGAAGACATTCCACTTTTATATCCAATTCTATGGGTATCTCCATGAAATTTTTGAGAGTCAAGAAGACTATCTAAAGTTTCTTTTCCTCTATTGAATTTAGCAATGGAATTCTTTAATTCTAAGACCTCCTAAGAAAATTTATGATTTTTATCATTTGCTTTATTAAGTTGATCTTTTAAAGAATTAGAAGATTTTGCATTACTAACAAGTTTTTCGTTTGATTCAATAAGTTTATCAAAATCATTTTTAAACTTTCAAATTCTTTGGTCAAGCTAGCTAATTTATGCTTATGATGTTTCTTATTAGATAATAAACTTTTACATTTAAGCAAGAGTTTGCTCATAATAGAGCTCTCAACATCATTATCATATTCATCATAATAATCATCACAAGAGGAGTTAAAAGTAGATGGTACATTTTTTTCATCTTCAAGAACCATGAAGTAAAGATTAGCCACTTCTTATTATTCCTCTTCCTCTTCAAATTCGGAGGAATCATCTCAAGTATCTTTGAAGACCTTCTTCTTATCATTTGCTCCTATATTATTGAATTTGTGTTTGGGGCACTTACTTCTAATGTGTCTCTGTTTCTTGTATTCATAGCAAGTAACCTCTTTGGTTTTCTTTTTGCCTTCTCCTTTGTATTTCTTATTGAAATCCCTTATTCTTGAGAAATTTTTCTTTCTCAAAAACTTTTTGAAGTTCTTAGTGATCATGGTAATGTCACCATCTTCATCACTAGAATCTTTAATGCTTTCCTCTTCACTATCTTTTTGAAGAGCTTTTAGTGCTATGCTTTTTTTCCCTTTCTCTTATTGCTCTATGCTTTTTTGCTTAATTGTGAGCTCATGTGTCAGGAGCTTACCAATGAGCACATTAGTTAAGAGGGTAGAAAGATCTTGAGCTTCCTTAATTGAAGTGACTTGAGATTTCCAATCTTTCTTAGGTAGGATTCTTAGAATCTTGTGGTTTACTTCCTCTTTAGTGAAATGTTTTCCAAGTTTCTTAAGGGTTGTGAGAAGAGCATTGAGTCAAATTTTCATCTCTATGATTGACTCTTGAGGCTTCATCTTGAAGAGTTCATATTCATACATGTGAAGTTGAACATTCTTGCTTCTAACTTATATGTTTCTTTTATAATGATTTTTTAATGTCTCACATATTTCTTTGGCCAATATACAATGTTGAAGCTTGCCTCCTTCTTCTCTCGTCATGGATAAGACTAAAGAATGGTTTAAGTGAAGAAATGTTTACTGATTCACTCCCTAAGATTTTGTATTCTAGCAATGAAGTTCTTAGAATTCAAGCTTTGATACCAATTGAAAGAGTCCTAGAGAGGGGGGGGGGGTTTATAGGACTATAAAAAAATTAGAAATTAAAAGATTTGAACAAGACTTAAGAGAATTATTGAGAAGGAAGAATGAAGAACATAATAATTTAAAGAGTTCGAATTCAACAACAATCATGCGTCTTCACCTAACTTATCCCCAAGTTAGAATTTTTAATCACCTATAATCTTTTCATAAGATTGAGATTACATAAAAATTTTATGGCTCACTTTTACAACTTTACAACTTGAGTTTTTTAGGATCACTTAAAAACCAAATTACAAGTGTTTTTAAGGCTAACACCAAAACCAAAACCCCAAGTGTTTTAATGGCTAAACACTTAAACCAATTCCTTTAGAATAGAATCTCACTTCTCATTTTCTAAACCTAGAAAATAGAAGAATAAGAATATATATTCTAACACTCACTAATTATCATAAGAGTATACAATATCAAAAATGAATTTTAAAAGAGTTTAGAGAGTTTAATTGAATGCTTGAATGTATAAAATGAATGAGCAATTTTTTAACCTTAAAACAATCTTCAAAGGTCATATTTATACTTAAGCAATCTAATATAGCTATTGGAAGCAATGATTTCATTCCCAATATAAATTAAGTCCATTTAAATGAAAATTTAGACTTTTGAGCTACATTTTACCAGGTCTTGGTCAGGATATCCTCAATCTCGGTCAGGACTAGCATCAAATAGTCATTGCAAGTTGTTATATTTGAAAAGTTGCCTTGATCACAATTGAGATATCATGGTCCTAATCAAGAGTACCCTATCCCAAGAAATGTCCTGATTAGGACATGCAATCGGGATGGGTACTACCCATTTTTTGATTTTTTGCTCTCTTTGGTCCTGTTCGGGACTACTTTGGTCCTGATCGGACTCTGATCCAAATTATAACTTTTTATGCAATTTAGTCCCTGTGATGAGTCCGATTGAGATAATACTTCTAATAGCTTTCCATAATCACTTTTCTTTGATATTTCATTATTATTTTGACTTCCAAATTGTTTCTAACTTATACACACTTGAAGCAAACACATTACTTGCTCAAAATTAAGTTTGTTAAGATTAAAATCAAGATTGCTAACTTGCTAAGGTCAACATTTATAAACCAAAGCATAAAATAAGAATTAACTAGTAATTCTAGATCATGAACCTAAGTATGGAATAGTAACTATTTAGGAATAGTTATTCTAGGAATACATATTCTATTCCTTAAGAATTACAATTATATTCCACACTTATTTCATTCTATGAACCAAACGATGCCTTAGAATTATGCTTCATATTTGCAGTCTCTTGAACTCCATTAGGAATGACAATGCAACTATAACCAAAAGAGAGTGATAAATATTCAAAACAGTGCTGCAAATAAGGTTGTGCATCAGGTAAGGTCAGGTGGGTTCGGGTTTGAGTTTTTTTCAAAAGTTAAAACCAAACTAAAATTTGAAGATTCTGTACGATTTCGGGTAGGTATCCAAAAACTGACTAAATAATAACAAAAATAAAAGAAACATAAGAAACACAAAATTGCTAGTGGTAAAATGGCATGGGCGCACGTCTTTGTTACTTTTCCACCCTGGTTCGATTCCCAAAGTTCCTCAAATTGCAATTTTAATCTTTGCGAACACCTAAAAATACATTGTGAGTTATGAGATTTGAACCAACAACATTAAATAGTTAATATATATGTATTGCCACTTGAACTACAAATGTTTTCATGTAACATTTTATTCAAACAAATATATGTAATATAATAACATTTGATTTTTCGATTGGGTCAATAAGGTTTTGCACAGCCGTACCTGTAAATCATGGACAACATAAAGAGAGCTTGAAGAGTCTCCGTAATGAATCAAATGATGAAACATATCATCTTGGATAATCCACAAAAATTTTGGGTGCTTTCTAATGGCATCTCCACTCAAATCTTAAGCAGAATTTATCAAAACCAATAAAAAAAATTTAAACATTCTAATCAGATGCATGAGATGAGACCCCTTTTAATTCCACTTCAACTTCCTGTAACTGGCAAAAATTATCTCAATAATTTCTCTTCTTGCATTTTTTATTTTACATTAAACACAAATCTAACCTGTTTGTGGATTGTTGATTAACTTGGAAACAAGTATTAATAATTGTACAAATAGCAACATCTGCAAGCAAAACTGAAGCCTTATGTTTGATGATAGATTTCAACACTTGTAAAATTTGCATCATTACTGCCTCTTTAGTGTTGGGACTAGTTCTTGTAAGATGACAACTTGTAATTCCAGTAACTATGGAATTGATAGCCTCTTTAGCTCCAGGGGTTTTTTCACCGAAAGTTTGGAGTTTAAGGACCTTGGAAATAGCAGAAAGAGCAACATTTGGGAGCTATGGTAAGAATATCATCACTTTGTATGACACCAAGAAATTAGGAGATGTATATGAAAGGATATATATATATATATATATATATATATATATATATATATATATATATATATATATATATATATATATATATATATATATATATATATATATATATCCTTTCGCATTAATTAAATTATAAAAAGAAAAAAGAAAGAAAGAGGTATTAGAGGAAGAAGAAGAAGAGGAGGAGAAAGTGGAAAACTTGGACTAGCCACAGTTCTCATTGAGGGGAATAAACGTTAACACCATAAGGAATCCAACATAGCTGAAAATATTTTTTTATTTGACCTTTATTAGAGGCAATTCTAAATAATGTGGTGTGGTTGAAAGTTAAGTAAATTTTAAAATAGTTGAAATTTAAGAATTATTAGTGAATAATTAAAATTTTATGAAAATATTTGGAAGTTAATTTTAAAATTTATGTCAAGAGTAAAAAAATTAGAATTTAAAAATATTTTTTACATTTTATTTTTCCTTATAGGAAAAAGAGTATAAAAAATTTAATAAGTGTCAAATTTGATCGTTTAAATAAAATTGGATATAATTGATACAATTCGTAAAGTTATAACAACAAATTAAATGACTTTTAAAATAGAATTCATTTGATAATTGATTCAAAATTCTAAATAGAACTAATAGTTTTTCCAAAATAGAATTGTTAACCAATTTAGTAATAATTAATGAGATATGATATTTGTGAAAGGATAAAGATTTGTATCGCGAGTCGCTATAGCAATAGTGTTGTCATGCGTCACAATATTACAAAAATACCCCTTTTAAGTAGATAATTCTACAGTATTAGGGGTAAAAGAGACTTTCATAAAAAAAATATCACATGGCAAGTCTGAACATTGTTGTCCTTTGTGGAAATTGTAACAGGATATTATTTTACAGCTAAAACATATAATATAAATCAACATACAATTGGATAAAACATGAATGAGTCAACAATTCAACCAATTGGGAACTAAAACAACATACAATATGATAAAACAAAAATGAGTCAACAATGCAACCAAAGATTAAAGCTATATGCTTCAAAACACATCAACACTCAGAAGAGTGAACATCTGAAAGCAAATTTATACTTTTAGCTGGCAAAAGCACATATTCATATATCATATCATATGAATGGTCAATATATGTAGTGCACTATAAATATGCTAGGCGTTCTTATTCCATTACATAGCGTTTCTAACAGCGCATTTTTAGACAAAAGTTTATGGAAGCGGCTTTTCTAGCGCCATGAACTTAAGCAAGACGCAGTTCATGGGATCCGAATTCTCCTCCTCCTCCGTGGTGAAGACTAGACGGAGCAGGTTGGCCTTGGTGGAATCGAAATGCGTAGAGGTTGGATGCCCCATTTGCAAGTGCAATAGCAGAATCGTAGTCTCCTACATTCTCCACTAAACCATATTGTGGATCCTCACATTTTGTTTCCTTAAATTTCAAATGAGAAAATTCAAAATTTGCTAAAGTTTCATGTAAAATTTGAAAAATAATCGAACAAAATTAACAACCAAAAGGGTTTTTTAGGCTCTTACAAATTCTAGTAGGAGGTCTCCATGCCTTTCCTCTAAATTTCTGACCTGAAATCACCAAAAGAACAGGAAAAAGAAAACAATGGCCCAAAGGCAAATTTTTTACAACATAAAACAAGATGTTCAAGATAACAGGCTGTTCACCCACCTTCTTCCTGTAGGTTTCTGTCTGTGTTTTGATCACATGATACTGAACAAAAAGAAAATTAATGAAACTTGGAATTAGTAATTGATTAGTAAAAAACATTCAGCATCATATACTCATATATATCATTACCATTAAGAAAATAAACACGCACAAAATAAGTTAAGAATAAGCAATAAAATGCTGATGTTGTATTTTTGCTATTACACTTTTCATTAACGTGACCATGTGATCTTCTCTAATCACTTCCATTTCTTGATCCATGTAACCCATCTATCAAACCTCAGAGATACTGATTTGATACACATTTCACATTAAAATTAATTGCACATATGGATTTAAAATTGCGGTTTTTGGGGGAAAAAATAATTAATCGATTTTTATCAAGGTGGATTTCCAAGCATGCCAAAATCGTGAAAGCTTATCGATAAATGAATCAAATAAAATATGAAAAATATAAAAATCCTAATCAAATCAATCTAGCTAAGAACCCCATTTATTTTTATATTACTTATAGGTAAAGAAGATAACCCTAAGAAAATCAACAAATTTAACTAATATACCAGAAAATTAGAAAGTAAACAAAGAATATCTAACCTTCCTTTCACGTATAATCTCCAAGGCAGAAGTCATTCTTTGTTCAAGATTACGCAGTTCATCAATGTTAACATCATGTAAATCCTCACCCGTCCTCTGGCTTTTAAGACACAAGAAAACACCATAATAAGAAATTAACTTTTTAACGTAGGAATTTTTTTGTCTTGTGTGAGTGTTTGTGTAAATAAGAACACAGAAATCAAAGAAAAGCAACAGTCAAATTAAGAAAAGATCTTGATCAGTTAGCAGTTAATAATTACCTGATATCTCTTCTGAGCTTATTGTTGATGTCTCTGAGCTTTTTCAACTGCTCCTGCATTCTCTGTAGACCCACCTCATCATTAACCAAATAATCAACTCAATAACATCATAATAATAAAAGTTAATTCGGTGAAACAATAAAGATTGAGATTAAAACCTCATAATGAGTAACCCACAGATCTACCCCTAAAGTCTTCTGGTATTGATCAAAAATCTTCTTTGTCCTGCAGTTCATCAGAGCATAACCCATAAACCATATAAAATATATTTGCCTCATCTCTGCATCCTCTAGGGTTTTGTGAACTTAAAATACACAGCAGAAGAAAAGGTAAAAACAAGAGTTGACATGTATACATACGTTGTGGTTCGGCTAATGTACTCATAGAATTTTCCAGTATTCGAGAGCATGATAAGAGAGATCTTAGCATCACAAAGAACAGTGAGTTCTTCAGCTTTCTTGAAAATACCATTCTTTCTCTTGGAAAAAGTAACCTGCCTGTTAGTAGGGTTTTCAATCTTCTTGATCTCAATTTTTCCACGACCCATGTTGTTGATGATAATGATAAAAACTATTTTTCAGACAAAACGATGAGATCTAGCATAGAAGAATCTGGACGAGAAGTGCAATATAGGCTTGTTTAAATGAAAAGAGGTGAGATGAAAAAAACAAGAAAAAGCCAAGTTTCTATAAAGGGAAATGAAGAGAAAGTGGTTTGTTGTTTAACTAAGAATAGTTGCTAAATTCATGCATTTAAAATCCATTATTTTAGAGGGAATATGACTGCTATATAATGAGTCTATTGAAATTTAGAGCATATAATCTTTTTATTAATAAAAAAATTATCATTTTATATTAGTGAGTGAGTAAGTAATCAAGTGATAATTTATTTTTATATTTTGATTTAAAGAAGATGAAGATCTATTGTGCAATTCATTAATATTTAAATTATATAATTTCCTTATTAATAAAACAATTTCATTTTTATTGATTTAAATTTTGAGAAAAATCACACATAATTTTTGAAGTATTTAATAATTACATGAGTTTTCATTATTTTAAATTTTGAAACATGTGAATCTCAGAAGGTTCAACATCTATTTCTACATGCATAAAAACAATACTAATAAATAACTGGAAATATCAAAATTGAACTTATAATGACTTGTAACAACAAAAATTGACTACAAAATAACATGTATTATATTTGAGATCTAATTTAAGGATACTTTATTTTTAAAAGAGAAAATTTAATTGAAGTGTCATCCGCCATGTCATAATATATATATATATATATATATATATATATATTTCTTACAAAACATCTAATTTTGTGGGACTTATGTCTTATGGTACGATACTAACGATTAACATGGTGACTCTTATAGAATTGGAAGTGTAAAAGAGAGGGAGAGGGAGAGGGAGAGGGAGAGGGAGAGATATATATATATAGAAATCCTTTTTAATTTGGACAGTAGTCAAGTGTAATAAGATAGCAAAGTTATAGTGGTAACGTGTGATGCTGGGAAGTACATCGAAGACGACAAGACAATTAAGTACAATTTAATGTCTGATAAATCCATTTTCTTAAACCTTATTTAGTTAGCAATGTTTGGTTAGATAAATGGACAATGTGGGAACCTTGTCAAGACACTATGATGTTGAGTTTAATTCATCGAGGAACAAAAGATTACCATAGTCAAGGAACTAATGAAGAAAAAAAACATCAAGTTAGTACTGCAAAGCAACTTGAAATGGTGTTGGTATTTTTGTGTTTTTCTCTCTTTTGTTGAATCTCTACAACACTGCTAACGGAGAAAATCCTTTTGTCAAAGACATTGTGCACATTTTTACATAAATTAGCGAGTGACAAAGGAGCAATTATTCAATTTTATTAAGTTCTTATTTACTTTTACTTGCAGTTCAAATGGAAAATTCACAATGTTTTTCACAACAAAAAGAAATATTCCTACTCATTGATGACACAAACATATATATTTTTATAATTTAATACATTTCAAAATTTATAAAAATGTATTACGTGATACCACATCAACGTTATGTAATGTTAAATCAGTACAATATAATATGTGATATTACATCAAATTTTGTGACATGTCACGTAATCAATTTTTGCTAAAAAATGATTTTAAACATTTTATTGATAATAAAAAAATTAGAAAATTTTGTACCACATTTTACCAATTGAATATTTTAATAATATTTGATTGAAAATTTGAGTACCATCACTGTAAACAACCCAAAAAAGCAATTATTCAATTTCAATAATGTCTTAATTACTTTTACATGCAGTACAAACACAATTTTCACAATTTTTTGAAAACAAAATGAAATATTCCGACTTGTAGCTGATATTAATATATATTTTTATAATTCAATACACATAAAATCTTTTAAATTTAATGTGTTTTAACAGTTTACTTTTTAATTGAGAAATTAATTTATTTTCATACATCAATTTACTAAAAATATAATTTATAAATACTTTTTAAACACTTTAAATGTTTAAATAATTTTGTTTTAGTTTAGGAAATAATTTCAATAAACTCAAATTTAGAAAATTATTTAAATAATTTTAAAAAAATTTCAAATATGTCAAATCCAATGTATTGAGCCCATATATTTTTCCAACGATAGTTAAAAATGACATAAGCGCTCAAATTAGCATTTTCGTTTTGAACAACCATGTATTAAATAATAAGAATCATATCACTTGTTCCTTGAGAACAGTGTCCAAGAATACAGGATCAACACTGAACACATAATTACTTAAAGAGAGCTGATATATGCTTTGATAAGCAGTATACTACTTGGTGTCCTTTTTTCAGAAACATGATTAAAGGCTATATTATCATTGATATAGGCACATCTTTGAATCTCCTACTAGATAACGTCAACTTCCCGACGCCTTACCTCTGTTGGAGATTTGCAAAGTTCTATAGCTGCTAAATAATCAGACTCAAGGATGAACTATCTGTTATGAAATTTACTAGCAAAAGTTGCAGCTTCTCTAAGGGCTAACATCTCAGCTTGAAATGGAGATTGACTAACAAGATGCCTTGAACTGAAGTAAATTATCGAACCTCTATAGTCTCTGCAAACTTGGAGAAAGATGCATCACAATTTATCCTCTGTTGGAGCCACCTAGGCATTCCGTACTTGGCTAATGTTAAACTATTCTAGCAGGTTATGATTATTTTCTGTTGATGCGATTACATCCTTATGCAACATTTAAATATATTGCCACCAATGGTTTACCCTTTCCACAGTGGTCCTAGGATCCTCCAAAATACCATTAAACTGTTTTCTGTTTCTAGATTTCCAGATGTTCTAGCATAACCCTGCCACTAATCTCATCATATCAACATTGCCATTCGCTTCCATTTGACTTTTAGTATAGCTATCCACCAATTACTGAAAGATTGAAAACCCTGATTACATGGGATGTATTCTAGCTAACTAGCATACCAGATATGCTTGGAGTGTTAGTAGAGAAAGATAACATGTTCAAGAGTTTCATACCCATTTCCACATCTGCTACATTTATCCTCCACTTTGCAACCTATACTTGTTAACGCTTCATTTGTTACTAATGCATTCCATGAGCATCTCTACAGAAATACTTTCACCTTTGGAGGAATCTAAAAGTTACCAAATGTACTTCCAAACCTCAACGTTCCTTTCACTAGTCCCTGTATTTAATTGAGCTTGATTAATGTCCCGAGCCAGCTGGTTCAGAGTTTTATAACCAGATTTCACTTAGTACTTCCCTTTCTTATCATAATGCCATATAACTTTATCATTGCCTATCCCCATTTGCGCAGGAGTATTCTTGATAGCTTCTTGTTTTTAAGCCGGAAATCATTCACTACACATCAGAATGGTAGGTCATTATCAGCATATTATAATGAGTTAGTTGGAATATTTCAAAAAATTGATGTCCGGACTTGTTCTCAAAAGGAGGATATTAATGAAGTCGTATAACTCCATAAGCATATTACCTGGCTTCAAATAAATATTTTTCTAGCCGGGCTGAATTTAAAATTTAATAATGCTCGAAGTAAAGTATACATAAGGATCCACCTCTTGATCTTAAGTCTAATTATACATATATACGGAGGGATTTCAACTAGCGACATATGATGGAATGGCTAAAGATTCTGGTAGACCATGTAATAATTGTTGTAACTCAGATTTATTCCCAGTTCAATAGGAAAGTACCGAGTGAGTCCATCACATATACTTGTACTCATTGAGGTGAAGTTGGATACTTTAAGGAACGGTACTATGAAATTATGGGATATCTAGAATGATAGGATTTGAATAGAAAGCTTCATAAAAAGCTGTCATTGCCACCTGTAGTGGTACTAAACCAAGTGGTGATTGTAATACAACATCAAGTATGAAAAATTTTACTCGAAATAATACATGGATTATTGATACAGGTGCTACTAATCATATGCCAAGCTCTACTCGCCATCTTACATCCATCCGACCATCAACCCAATAAAATATCCTAACTGCTAATTAAGGTATTGCACCAATCACTCATAAAGGATTAGTATCTATTTCTGACTCTCTTAATCTAGAAATTGTTCTTATTATTCCATCTCTTTCTTGTAATTTACTATATGTTAGCCAAATCACTGAAACCTTGAATTGTACTTTCAAATTTTGGCTAATTATTGTGTATTTTAAGACATTGCAATGCACCAAATTCTTGGCTCTGGTGTTAAACGTGGAAAGTTGTACTATCTTGATTTGCATGGTGATCCGAGTCAGAAGTTAAGTCAAATCAATAGGGTTGGTAGAAGTTGCTCGACTAAAGACCAAGTTATTTTATGGCATCGTCATCTTAGTCATATTTCTTTTCATTATATTAGACAAATAGAACCATAATTGTTTTTTAGTACCACAAACTCTGAATTCAAGTGTGATATTTATGAATTGGCAAAAAGTCACTAGATTTCATATGTACCGAGTTATAATAAAAAATTCAATTCATTTATGACCATTCATTTCGATGTATGGGGACTTGCTCGAATTCCTACTCTGTCTAATGCTTAATATTTTATAAGATTTATTGATAAATGTACCTAGATGACCTGGGTATCACTACTTTCAACAAGGAAAATGTATGCTTTGCTTTTCAGGACCTATACAAAATGGTGGCTACACAATACCAGAGTAAAATCTAAATCTTGCAATTTAACAATGGTGAGGAGTATCTTAACTCAGCTCTTAAAGATTTTTGCCACGAGCATGAAATTCACCACTAAACATCCTGTGCCGACACTCCCCAACAAAATGGTATAGTTGAGCGAAAGAATTGGCAGTTATTGGAAGTCATTCGAGCATCATTGTTTGACATGAATATTCCTTGAGAATACTGGGGAGAGGTTGTTTGATCCACTACGTATATTATAAATCAGACTCCATCAAGAGTACTCAATTTCAAAATGCCTCTTCAGAAACTTCAGGAACTTGTCATATCTCCACCTCTTAATAATGTTGAGCTCCAAATCTTTGGATGCTCGACATATGTTCATTAATAACTCGGTAAACTGGATCCTCGATCTATCTGGTGTATATTTGTTAGCTATATATATATACAAAAGGGATATCAGTGTTATGGACCAAATGCAAAGAAGATGTATATAACTCAGGATGTTCAGTTCTATGAAAATGTTCCCTTCTTCACCCAATTCGAGTGCTCTCTTTAGGGGGAGAGAATTTCAAGCATTTTTTAAGATAGCACTCTAAGTATCATAGATGTTTTGAGCATTTTGAGCATCTTAGATGTTTCGAGCATTCTGAGCATCTCACCTGGATAGACATCTGATGTTTCAAGTGGTCAGAGCATCTCATTTGGATGAACAATTGATGATAATCTAAGTATCTTGCTCAAACCTAAAATAAATTAAGACAATATATCTTCCCAGTCAACAACAGAAGCTAAAGAAACTCTAAATGTGCATAATAAGGTAAACTCATCGTCCCTAGTACCTCCAAATACTGAGTCTTGTTATCCTTCTATAATCAATAGAGGGATTCTAAAAATATAATATGATCTGGACCTTCATACCAAAGTTAAATATCCTATTAATAATTTTATATCAATCGACTGCTTATCTAAATCTCATGCATATACTGTGAATCAATTATTTACTGTATCTATTTCAAGTAATGTGCATGAGGCTTTAGCTAATCCAAATTAGAAGAAATACATGAATGATAAAATGGAGGCATTACATAAGAACTACACATGGGATCTTGTTCTACTTCCTAAAGGAAAGAAAAGGGTAGGGTGCAGGTGGATATTTACTATCAAAGTCAATCCAGATAGAAGTATGAATTGATATAAAGCTCGGTTGGTAGCAAAGGGATATACTTAGAAGTATAGAATTAACTATGAAGATACATTTGCTCTAGTAATAAAATGAACACCATCCAAGTTGTTAATTCTTTAGTTGCCAATCTGGATTGGCCACTATGGCAATTTGATGTGAATAATGTTTTTTTAAATGGAACTATATATAAAGAAGTGTACATGGATCCACCACCCAGAATAAGATGTATTAACTAAATGTACAAACTAAAAAGGGCACTGTATGGACTCAAACAATCGCCTCAAGCATGGTTTGGATGACTTTCAACTTTCATGAGGAAGCTTGGTTATAATCAAAGTGATGCCGATCATATGCTATTCATCAAACAAAAGTTAGGTCAAGTCACCGCTTTGATTGTGTATATTGATGATATAGTGGTTACTAGAAATTATTCGAGTGAGATAACAATCTTGTAGAGACATTTAGCAATTGAATTTGAAGTTAAGGATTTAGGTAATTTGAAGTATTTTTTAGGGATTGAAGTTGTAAGATCAGCTCAAGGGATTTCACTCTACTAATAAAAGTATGTAATGGATCTATTGACATAAACGAGCATGCTTGATTGTAAGCTATCCAAGACTCCAATTAAAGTAAACTATGGACTATTAATCTAAAGAGATCAATTCCCAATTGATAAAGATCAGTATTAAAGGTTGGTGGGAAGATTGATTTACTTATCTTATACTTAGTCGGACATTGCTTATGTAGCAAGTGTTGTAAGTCAGTTCATGTATTCTCCAAGTAAAGAACATATGGGTACAGTATATTGAGTATTAAAATATCTAAAGTCTTTCCTTAGCAAAGGTTTATTCTTTGGGAGAAATAAGGATTATGAAATTACTAGTTATACAGATGCTCATTAGGCCAAAGATCATATTGATAAAAATCAACATTTGGGTACTTTACGTTTATTCAAAATAATTTGGTCACTTGGAGAAGCAAGAAACAGAAAGTCATAGCAAGGTAGATTGTTGAAACTAAGTTTAGAGGAATGGCTCATGGAATGTATTAGTTACTCTAGATAAGGTGAATTATTCAGGATATGGGACTAAAACATTTAAAGCTTATGTTATTACATTCTGATAATAAAGCAACCATAGCAATTACAAATAACCTAGTTCAACATGATCAAACTAAGCATGTGGAGGTTGACAGACATTTCATCAAAGATCATAAGAATTAAGGAACAATTGATCTTCTATTTATTTATTCTCATACTAAACTAGCTGACATCCTCATGAAGGTTGTATCCAGAAAATCATTCAACAACTCACTTGGCAAGTTGGGAATGATTTACATACATTCACCAACTTGAGGGCAAGTGTTGAGAAAGTAATATTTTGATTATCTATATTAAGAAGTAAATATTTGTATACAATTAGGAATAAAATTTTTATTTTATTTAGGATGTTATTCTATTCCTAATTAGGATGTGAATAGGTTTTCTATATGTATATATAAGGGTTGTAACCTCTCTTTTATGAATATGAAAACTTATTTCCCTTCAATTTTCTCTTCTTTTCTCTGAATTTTATTCTTTAAAATGTTCCATTCTCTTTGAGTTATTCTCCAAAAGATCCTTAACCATATATTTTTCCACTCTATTAGGTCTTATAGATGTTATTTTGAATTCTGGTATAGTTAGAGTCCAAGGGTTTGACCAAATTTGAGTGTTAGTCCTAGATCTCACATGCCATATGTACCCTTTCATTAAGACTTCCCTACCTTTCAATAAACTCAAGCAAATCCAAGATGCCTTATTACCTTGTTTAGCTTTCATGAATATAGAATAAAGAAAATAAATTCCTTTGAGAATTTTAGCACACGACATATATGGGTTGTGTATGATACGCCACCCTATTTTACCTAACATTGCTTCGCTAAAAATCTCCATCTCCTGGAAGCCCAATCCTTCATTCTTTTTTATCTCTATTAACAATCTTTATTTAGTCCCATGCATTGTTTTTATGTTTAAATCATAGCTCCACCAAAATTGTCTCATATACTTCTCTAATTGATGGATTATACTTAAGGGTAATTTGAAAACCGACATCACATATGATGGAAGGGCTTACAAAACCACTTTGATCATAAACTCTCTACCCCCTAGAGTAAGGAACTTACTCTTCCATGTTTGAATCCTATTAAAAAAATTTTGAAGAAGAAAATTGAACATCATCTTTTTTGTTTGTCCCCATTCCAATGGTAAGCCTAAATATTTAAAAGGATAATTTGATTCTCTCATACCATAAGCATCACAAGTGTACCTCTTAATATTTATATGAGCACTACTATTGAACATAAGCTCTAACTTCTGTAAATTAATTTTTTGTCATATGGCTTTCGCATACTTTGTCAACACAACATTATAAGTTTGAATTTCTAGTGTAGTGGCGTCTCCAAAGATCACCATCTCATTTGCAAATTGGGAATGAGTAATGGGAGGACAGTGTTTGGTTATTTTGATGCCTTTAATATTGCCATGTTGTTGTTCTTTAATTATCATCCTTGATAAGTATTTAGCAACCAAGATAAAAAAAGTAGGGAGAGATCCTTGTTGGATACCCTTTTAAGGCTTAAAAATTCTAGTCTCCTTATTGGATACCCTTCTAAGGCTTAAAAATTCTAGTCCATGAACAATTGATAGAGACAAGAAGCTCAACTATTTCAAGCATTGCATCACCAAAATTTGAATGTTGATGACATGCCTAATAAGTAAAAGATGGCGTATATTTTTCACTATAATTTGGATATGTTGCATTAAAGTTGTTAATATAATTATATTATAATTAAAATGATTTTTTTTTTATTAGAGATAATTTTTATATTTCTTTTTTTTATAGAGTCTTTATATTTGTTCTTATTATAGTTTTATCCATATAAAATAGACATCTTTTCATAATACTCAAGACACACAACTTCAATATCAATAATTTCAACAGCATAATCTCCGTTTATAATATGATATTAGATTTGGTTTTATGTCAATTTTTTTATAGAAAATAATATTTTCATTTTTATATTAATAATTTTCTTATTAGAGCTTGGTTCCGTCTGAATTCCTTTATTTCTTTGTCCTTTTTTATTTTTTTTTTTATCAAATCTTGATTTCATTTGAGTTTTGTTTATTTAGTTGTTTAAAGTAAAAATGTATACTTTATCTTTTTCTAATTTTCTTATTAGAGCTTATTCAGTTTAAATTATTTTGTTTTTATCTCTAAAACAATACTTTTGCTTTTATCTATTTCTAGTTTTGGTATGATTTTAGCTTTATATGACTTCTTTCATTTATAATGATGTAATTTAGCTTGGTTTTTTATTATTTAGTTATGATTTTTTATTAAATTTTTTTGGGTACTAAATTAGTATTTAGTTAGTTTTTAGTTAAAAATTTTATTTTCTTCATATCTCTACTTATATGTGTATTTTATTGGTTGTAGTGGCAATTTGATAATTTTAATAGGCTTAGAATGGCTAAAATTTACAGTTAGCAAAATAGATACAGCATGCAATACTACATATGTTCTAAGGCTTTTTTTTCTTATTTCAACTAGAAATTTCAAGGAAAAAAAGTCTATTATGTCCATAATTAAAAAGGATGTAAAAGGGTAGAGATTGGAGGAAAAGGGGGAAGTTTTTAGATGGCTACAAAATGAATGAACCGAAATGAAACAATTGAAGAATTTTAGTATTTTATCAAATCAAGTTTTTTTTTTCTCTTCTTTCATCTATTTGTATATTCCATAGTTAAATCAATTGTAGTTTTTGGGATTTTTATAATTAACAACTAACTTAATTTAAGGTTTGAATTTGAAGTATCTAGGTAGGGACTTATTGGGATTTTTATTCATTATGAATTGATTATCAATCAATTTTATGAACTATTCTTAATATCTTATGGTTAATTAAGGGTCCAATTGATTGCAAGTTTATAAGTAAATTGCCATCAAAGAAAGTTAAGTAATTTGTTAGCTTCTGACTCATTAAACTTATACCATTTGGCCATGAAAATAGATGAAGCCCATGGGAAGTACTAAATTATTAAATAATTTAATGAATTTTGATTAACTAGTAACCATTAAAATAGGTTAGTAATGTGAGCAACCTCAAGTGTCTCATTTTAATCTTATGTTTTATTTTCAAGGTATGTGGTAACTTTACCGAATAGGGACAAATGATTGGTCTTAGGAGAAATGGGATGCTTTTTGATTTTATGTAGTTGCCACTTGATTTTTAGAAAATCAAGAAAAGAAAGAGGTAGCATTGGGTTCAGGAGATCACAAATAATTTATGATTATTTCTTATTATACGATATTCAATATGTAGCTACTACAACACCCTAGTTTTGGTAATGATAGTTTATATAGCATTCATATAATACATCAGATAATGAAAGGTACTAAAGCTGAAATATCATTATTACATTACTTTCCTAATAAAATACATTAAAATAAGAAAAAAGAGATTGCAGAAATGTAAATCTAGCTTAGATATATTAAACTTACAAGATTAGCACAACTATACACAAAGCTTGTTCGATAACGGAATAAGCAATGAACACATAATCACTTGAAAGAGTAAGAAAAATGTACATATTCATGCATTTTTTAGTGATTATTATGCCATTATGATATTTGATGATGATACAAAGGATGCATGATGACATCATTGGACCAAAAATATGATGACCCTAGTATGGAATGCAAACTTTTCACATTATTGATATGTACGGTATGATTTCATATTTTAAAACTAGAGGATCCAAAATGATGATATGAAATGAGCAAAACAAAGGATAAGTTATTCATATAGCATGCAAATTGCCAGTCTCTACATGCAAGCACAATAAATTTCATAAATGCTGGCGATAATAAAGTAAAATGTAGTACGATAAAATAAATGTGCTAAGATGATTATGTGGTCCTCAAATTCAACTGAGCATGTTTGAGTTTTAAAGCATTAACTTTGAGGGATTATCAAGCTTTCTTGTTGAGAGGTTCAAAATAATGTGTAGAATGATGTAAATTTATATACCTTTGAAGCATGCTTTGACAAAGGTGAGGCTAGGTTTGATGGAAATGAGGTATAGTAACCTAAGAATAACATAGTGAGAGAGCTAAAAGTGTGTGGAAATGTGTTTCTAGCATCTTCGAATGGATAGATTTTTAAGTGTTTGGGTTGTTATTATCAAAATAAGGTATAGAGACCCTTATTTACAGTGCAAAGGTCAAGGAAGGGGAGTGTGTTTGTATGGTCACATGGGCACTCCTAGAATGGAGCCTACAGCCATGTGAAGTGAGCGTGGTTGCTCACTTAGCGCATGGTTATGCCTTTGGCCCATGGCTATATACATTCATATGTGCACATCGCACACATAATTTAATTCTTTTTTAGGCTATTCTGAGGTTGGTTTCTATGGTTTTTTAGCCTTTTAACTCATTTCTGAAGTCCATTTTATCTAATTTAGCCTCAATTTTAATGCGTGACACTTAGGGGTGTTCATGGCTACGTGTGCACTTTTAAGCTATATGCGCACTTTTAAGCTATGTGCTCACTTCTAAGCAACCCACGCTAATCCTTAGGTTTTTTTGGAATATTCTAAGACTACTTCTGAGGGTTTTAGAGCCTTCCAAACATGTTTTTAAAGTCTATTTTATCAAAATCAATTTTCATTTTTTATAAAGTTAGGTATCGATCTGATGAAATGAACACCAACTCAACAAGCTGCATGTTCAGAGAGAAGATTGCTAGAAATAAGCATCTTATTATTCTGATAGTTTATTATTTTGTAAGATCAGCACATAACTTAATGGCTCAATGATGAATTTTGCATACCGATGGAATTAGTTAAGATTTTAGGGTTGCAGACTTCAAAGGTGCTATGAACGAGCAAACTCTAGTTATGTTTGAAGATTCATTTCATCATTGGACCTTTTTGGGGTTAGTCAAATTTGAGGTATGACAATTACCCCTTGATTCATGTGCGTTTCATAGCCACCTAGCATTAGTGTCAATACACATGAACTAAATGCAAGGATGCAAAAATGGTTTTGTAGGGAGAGAGGTACTTACCTATGGGTTGTCTTTAGACATCTTGCTGAGATTTGACTGTTGTCATTGTGCCATGATCAAGCTTGCTGTTGTTTGGTGATTTGGTCATCATGCAAGATGCGATTTTTATACAAGGGTGAAATGTAGTGAATATATGACTCGAGATTCATGTAAAGATGTGATCTACACACGAATGGTGTACGTGATATATGGGTGTTTATATGAGATGCAATGATTGCCCCTTTTGAATGTCTTACTTAAAATATCCCTTGTCATGTTAAGAGTTCCAACATTTAGGAGAGTGATGTTGTTATAACCTTTTTAGGTGTTAGGCAAACAAGTAAAGCTACTAAAACCTCTTTAGGTGTCAAGCAAATGAATATGTGACAATAACCTCCTTAAGTGTCATGCAAATGAAGATGCTACTAAGCAAAATAAAGATATGACTATAACCTCTTTAGGTGTCATGCAAATGAAGATGTGACTATAACCTTCTTATGTGTCATACAAATGGAGATGCTACTAAGAAAAATAAAGATGTGACTATAACCTTCTTAGGTGTCATACAAAAAGGGATGCTACTAAGCAAAATGAAGATATGACTATAACCTCTTTAGGTGCCATGCAAATGAAGATGTGACTATAACCTTCTTATGTGTCATACAAATGGAGATGCTACTAAGAAAAATAAAGATGTGACTATAACCTTATTAGGTGTCATACAAATAGGGATGCTACTAAGAAAAATGAGAATGTAATTATAACCTTTTTAGGTGTCACACAAATGAAGATGCTACCAAACAAAATGAGAATGCGATTATAACCTTCTTAAGTGTCACACAAATGTAGATGCTACTCATTAAGAATGCGATTATAATCTTCTTAGGTGTCATATAAATGAAGGTTGCTACTAAGCAATATGAAGATGCTCCTAAGCTATATGGAAATGCTACTAAGCAATATGAGTGCCCTAAGCACTGTGGAAATGTTACTAAGTAGTGAAAATGCTTTTAATCAATGTGAGGATGCTATTAAGTAATGTGAATGCTCTTAAGCAATGTGAAAATGCTACTAAGCAATGCAAATGCTCCTAAGCAATGTAAAATGCTACTAAGTAATGATGATGCAGTGATGAGGTAATAATAATGATGTCACTAATTTTAATGTTATGGATGTCACTTTAATGATTTTGAACAAGATGTCCTTACTATATTTCTCTCCATTTTTCCTTTTTTAGGAGGCGTTGTGTTCTTTGAAGATGGTGATGTTACATGCTTTGTCTTTAGAGAGGTGGAGCTCATATCAATGTGCTTTTATGCAAGTTTTATACATGTCTTATGCTCAAACAGAGATTTAGCACTTGAGGAATGATTGTGCAAATTCTTAAAGTGGGCACATCACTGATTTAGAGCGCATGAGGGGTGGAAGGGTGCATGGCCATGCTTATAGGGGTGCATGGTCATGCGTTGAGCGTGTGGTCATGCACCTTCTCCTACTCTGGTTTATATAGACCCGAGTTCTTGAGGCTCCAAGAGGCTTCTTCCGATCTTCTTTGGTTATTTTAAGCATTTTTTTCTATGTTTCTACTTTTGTAATTTTCTATTTGTTTGAATAAGATGGAGTTTCCTAGCATTCTTAAGAATCTTGAGGATACCCTTCATTATTTGGATGTTGAGGGTGACTTCACATAGGTTAATAGAGCTGAAGCAAGGACTTCCATTGCGGGGACTAATGCTGATGGTTTTTCTGGCACTTAGGGTCCTTAGTCATCCAAGTTTTTTCGAGGAGTACTGATCCTTATAGTTTATAGTCTAGAGACTCATGCTTGGATTCGTCATCATCGCCAAGTAGGTTGTCCCATGTCCTCTATTTTCTTAAAGTTATTTAACTATCTGTGCTACTTTACTATTTGTTAGCTCTTATTGTACATGTTGTATTTTTCAATTGAGGTTGTTGTAGCTTTTTTCTGTAACTCTGTAGTACTTGTTATAACTGTCTATTAATCCATAACTTTTTTGTGAGTGTTGATAGTCAATAGCTCTTGCTTTGTCTTTGTAACTGTTTGTTAGCACTGACAATAATATTCTTCTTGGATTTTATTTTGTTATTTTTGTTCATGTTAAATGACAGAGAGGAAGATGTTTTAGTATTTAGTAACTATATAAATATTGAATAGCATACTTATTATTTATAGCTTAGCAGGTCCATTACTATATTGCCTGGCAGTTTTAACAAAGTTAGCACATATTATCAGAGTGTCCTGCTGTGTGTCAAGCAAATGGTTGCTAGAAAGGGTTGTGATGGAATTATTATTGCGTTGTCTTATGACTCATATATGTTGAGTTAGGCTGCCATGTATGCATTGATTAAGCGTTGGATAGATATGATGCACACTTTCATTTGCCCATTAAAGAGATGACTGTTACTCCTAGATTTGCCACTATCACGAGCTTGAACTTTTTTAGGGAGCCTATTCCTTTTAGCAAAGAGGAGTCTTCTTTTATGGTGGTGAGGAAGCACCATACCAAGGAGTTACTTGGGGTGGTTGCCCTTATGAAGTCCAGTTGTTCGTACCTTACTCACTACAATAAGTTTATTTCTATTATGTGGACAAAGTATGATGCTAATATTGTTTCGTTAGAGCAGTTGGCCTGCTACTTCCTATTATACTTGCTGAGTGCTATCATTTTTTAAATCCTTCAAGTATAGGTAGTCTGCGATTGTTGCCTATTCTGAGGGAATTAGATAGCCTATTGAGATAAAACTAGGGTACCATTGCCTTTACCTATATGTACTCAGCTTTAGACACAGCCTGTAGAGGTGGCTTAAGGATTTACAGATGCTTGTTTATGCTGGAAGTGAGTAAGAGTTTTTATGTGCATATGTTCTTTTACTCTTTGTCCTTTATTATTATTTTTTGACTTTTTAAATTCTTATTTTATAGATTTGGGCTTATAAGTTTTAGGTTCTTCCTTATTCGACTATCAAGCATCTTCCGAAGGATGGTTTTCCTTATTATTCTTGCTAGATTTGGAAGACCATTGACTTAATTAAGCATTATGTAAAGGCTTAAGATTATGTGAGTAAGTTATCCCTTGAACATGTATACTTGATTTTGCTATATTATTTTTTCATTTCTTGGAGATCCTTTATTCATTTTTTCTTTTAAGTAGATCCTTCATCGTTAGTGGGTGATAAGATCACATTAGTCAGCAGAGATGGTGATAGCATGGCAGTTGACAGAGAGGTGAGTGCTGCTACCTAGTCTATGATACTTAGGTGAGTGAGTCCATCATCGGTGGGATGGTCCATTCATGAGAAGAGTCCTTGTTCCTCCTCCCAGTGATATGTTTTGGAGTCATAAGCTCAGTGCATATCAGCTTGCTACTACACTGAGAGGATATCCTTTTAAGAGTCTCCTAGAGGGTGTAGACTTCCTTTTATATTGATATGTTGATTCCAAAGTTGATTGATGTTATAGCTAGTGGCTTTGTTCCTCCACCTCCACCTCCTCAGGCATATGAGGCTCGTCTTTCGAATTTAAGGACTAGTGCATCATGTAGATCATTAAGAGTTGCTTCTTCTTATTTGATGAGATTTTATTCCTATTTTGTACAAGTATGTAATGAAATTTGTTAGTAATAAGCTATAATTGATATGGTTATAGGGACTTATCTGTAACAATAGGGATCTCATTGGAAAAGATCAAGATCCTACTTTGAGAAGGATAAGGGCACATTCCATACTAAAGTGATTGCCCATGCTAGCGATGTGGCTTCTAATAGTACTATTCTTGGGGATTTGGTGATTAGATCATCCCCAATGTCATCTGGGATGAATATCTCTAGTAGAGGAGTGTATTTTAATTTGCCTCATCTCGGCTATCCTCAGTCAAATGTTATCCCTCCTAACACTACCCATGTTTGTGCTTTATTTGACCTTTATTTCATTTATTTGACTTGATGTCTAACATTTAACTTATTCACTTATTCTTTGTAGGTCCCCATCTATATTGGTCAGTACTAGTACACTATCATAAGGAGTGCACAATAACATTTTTTTAGAGTTTACATGCAATTAGAGGGTATGTCTTCTTTATTGTACCTATTTATTTATGCATATGTTTTATGTATATGTGAATGTATGACATGAAAATTTTATGTAATGCAGGTTGAACAGCTCCTTGTTAGTCACGAGTAGGAGTGGGAGTGCATAACTTATCGCTACCAAATTAGCAAGTTGGAATCACGGCTAGTGTAAGCACCCAATTTCGGGATAATGGAATATGGATGCAACAAAGGATTCCAATGATGAAAATATTATAAATAGATCTTCAACACTTTAAGTTTGAAACCTCAAAAACCTAAATTCATTTTCAAAATAACTTAATTAGTTTTTAAGGACTTAATTGTAATATTTTCTTTAAGGACCTAATTGAAGATTTTATTTCTTTTAAGGGTCTTTCTGTAATTAAAAGTTAAAAAAAGAGATCAAAATTTTGTAATTCTGGTTGAAATTACATAAAACTGATCAGAATTATGTAATTTCAAATGAAATTATATAATCCTAGTAAGGTTTAAACATGTTCCGTCTGTATTTTTTATTTTCCAAAAATTTTTTGTTCTAAATTTTAATTGGTCAAAATAATATGATAAATCCCTTTTTCTAGGATTTATCTGATTTTTTAAGAAATTAAAAGTCCTTATTAAACTAAAACTTTATCACTATGAATAGAGAAGTCACAATAGGCTACGTGAGTAGAGCTAGGGTTTTCTATATAAACCCAACTTAACTCTCTTGTAGGGGAGGACATTTTGAGGACTGTCTACTTCTTCTTTTGGTTTTTACGTAGTTTTTCAAATAAAAATTTTCTTTAGAAGTACTATTCTTTTAAGAAGAAGTAGTAGACTTTTGGGGAAAAAAAAAATCAAGCATTGAAGACCTATTTTAAGCAACGGTGATTCATACCACTCTAAGAAACAAATCAATATTGCATTCATCCCATCATCTTTTTTCTACCCCTTTTTCTGTTAATTTTATTTGGTTATTTTGGTTTTGTTCAATTTTAATTTTATTTATTCTTTATTTTTATTATGTTTAATTACTAATCATTATTTGTTTTTATGTTTGTGTTTGTGGTTATGGAGGGAGTTGCATGACGAATTCACTTAGAGAAAAAAATCCATGAAGATCTAGGGAATGCCATGGATTGAATTTTATGGTTGAATATAGTTTCTAGGTTATTATTATTATTATTATTATTATTATTATTATTATTATTTTATTGGTTGTTTTATTTTGAATTTTTATTTATTTAGTTTTTTTGGGTTGTATTAATTCTATTTTTTTTTTTAGTAGATCATTGTAATGATCCCAATAGTGGGTGGAATCCTATAAATGTGGTTGTGTGTTTCATTTTATTAATTGATTAGTAAATTAGGTTTATTTGGTAAAGCTTTAATTAAAATTAATGGTGGTTGTAGTAAATTTAAGTTGCATGCATGATTGATGTAGTTTATTTATTATATAGTTTAGTTTATTATTTTTATATTTTTTTGTTCTTTTGACTTATGCATCTTAATTAATTGTTTGTTTAATTATTTTATTTTTATATGTGATTTGTTAATTTTTTTTATTTTTATATTATGTTTTGTCATGTTTTCCATAAGCTCATGATTTTAGGTTTTTTAGGTTTAACAATTAGATTCATCTTTTCTTTAATAAGTTTACTAATTTAATTAGGACTAGGTTTAATTAATTAAAATGCATTTTAGACCCATAATTAATTAGAAATTAGGTTAGAGATAACTTAGACCCATTTAGCTAATTTAGGTATAGGCCCACATAGTTTAATTTAAATTATTTAGACTTAGCCCATTAAATTTAAGACTTTTCCATAACTTGTAGATTTAAGATCACCTTAGAAGTAAACATGTAGAATTAGACCTACTAATTTAAATACTTCATAATTTGTATATTTAGGCCCATTTTTAGAGTTAAAATAAGTAGACTTAGGATCATTAATTAAAATTAAATAGAAATTAGGCCCATTAGTCTTCAGGATCACTTGTAGATTTAGCCCATTTAATCAATGTAGATTAGACTAGCTTAGGGATTATAAACTTAAATGAATGCATTGTTTACATGTTTTTTCATGATTAGTTTTCCTAGAGTTAATTTTTTAAATAAGGGTTTATATGAAATAACATGTAAATAAAGGATAAAATGGTAATTCATAAAGTAATTCTAAATGAACACTAGACTGAAAGAAGTTAGTATTTTGTATCCAGAATCTCTTAGTTCTGGTGTTAACTTTCTTTTAGGGAATCAAGTACCACCACTTTTAATTTGTCCCAGTTATTACCCTTGGTAGCGACTCCTCATCTCCATGCCATGTCTTTGCGATAGTGCTTAGTGTGTTCTTTAGAGCCCTAAGCTCAAATAGTGTTGTGGTTGCTAAAATCTTGGACACTTACTAAACCTCACAATCTATAGCTAGCATCCTTTGCGATGGATGATGAGGAGCCTGGATCAGATGATGCGGATGCTTAAGCAAGATCGATGTTTGCTCCTGATGGTAGCCACAACTAATGTAGTTGTCTTGAAAGCTAGGTGTAAGGCTTTTAGCTTGTAGTTGCTTTATTGTACTATTTTCCCAAGGTTATAGACTCTGAGTCTTGTATTTAGGCATTTGTCTTGTATGTGTCATATGATGTATATATAATGATAATTGCAATGTTATGCATTTTGATGTATGTCATTATTGATGATGATGATGTTTGCCATTACTATTGTCTACCTTTTTTATTTTTTCCTCTTTTACCTAAGGTGTCTCCTTTCGGAGCTCTTCACACCTAGTTGGTTTTTTTAGGCTTCGATGATAGTAGCTTATCTCGAGGAGAGAGTTCAGAGAAGATGGTAAGAGCAACATTTGTGTAATAAAAGAAATGCAAAGCATGCTTGAGGCAATTCATGATGATACAAATGCATTGCACTTTTTCAAAGACATTTTGTATAAATTGGCAATAATTCTCATTTTACTGTAATTATTTAAGAAAAGCACAGGTGCATTTATATAAATTTTGAATATGAGGTTACCCTTGTCCCTAACTAGCCTTCTCAAGTTTTCTAGTTAAGTATTTTCTCTTTTTCCCTAAAATTTTCCTAGGTTGCCTATGTAGGGTTTTCAACATAGTAGGAAGTCCTTAACTTTTGCTTGAGCTAAATTTTTTAGGTTTTCAACTCAACTATTTTTTGGTTTTCTAACTTCCCATTGGAATTAAACATCATTGTCAGAGATGATGTGATAAGTAATTCCATATCAATTTAAAATATTCTTTTTGATGAACTTAGCCACTTGCTTGGCTCCTATCCTTGTAAATGATTCCACTTCAACCCACTTTATGAAGTAATCTACTGCCACTGTGTTTGTTCGAGGCTATTGGGTGGATTTCTCTAATTATGTATAATCCCCATGCTAAGAAGGGCCATGGAAAAGATATATAGTGTAATTCTATTAGGGGAAGGTTATTGACTATGAATTTAACATCCCTATGAATTTAACACTTATGGCATTCTCTTAAAATTTGATACAGTCTTCTATTATCATTATCCAGAAGAACCCCTTATCTTACTAGCTTCTTATCTAGGATTGGTCCATTCATGTGTGGACTGTAAATACCTTTATATACTTCTTCCATTGCTCTTATAGCCTCAGTTTCATCTTGACATTAGAGTTGTAACTCATTTGAAGTTCTTTTATATAACACACCTTGGTGTGATATGAATTTTTGATGCTAATCACCAAATGACTGCCTTATCTTTTTCACTTGCCTGATTGGGATAAGCCATTCTTTTAGATATCTTTGGATGTCATAGAACTAGGGTTTTTTGGTTGTTTCCATCTTTGTTATTCTATAGTTCTTATGACAAGGTTGTCTTGATCTGAGTAGGATTAAAGGCTTTATAGGCATTTTGGATGGTCCTTCCTAGACTAAGGCTAAGGAAGCAAGTGCATCTGCCATCTGATTATGGTTTCTAAGGAGATAAATGAATCTGCATTTTCAAAAGGACATGGTAAGAAACTTCAAGTGATCCAGATAAAGTTTTAAGTGTTGCTCCTTCAATTCTCATTCTTCTGTGGCATGATTGATTACTAGTATGGAATCTCTAAAGACTTCAACCTCTATAACATCTAGGACTATCAATACTTTTATTTTGAGTGCCCACGCCTCATATGTTGCTTCTTGGCAATTGATATTACTTCATCTTCTAAGGATTGTAGTATGATCTTGACTCTTGCACTAAACTAGTTAACTGCTCTGTCAAAATACATCTACCATCATTGAATCTCGATAGCTGAACTAAGGTCATCTAGGAAGTCTAATTGGATTTCTTCTGAGTCTAGAATGTGCTTGAGAGTTATAAATTCAGCCACTACTCTTCCTTTTACTACTTTCTTAGTCAAATAATACACACTAAATCCTATCAATAAAATGAGGCACTTGGTAAATTTTCCCACCAAAAAGGGAGCTTCGTAGAGTTATTTCATCGAATCCATTTTAGACAGCCTGAATTATGTAGAACCGAAGTAATGTTTGAGTTTCTTCATTACCCATACTATTGCCAATATATTTGTTTGACTTGACTATACTTTTCATCATATGGTAACATCTTTTTACTTAAGTAGTAAACTGCATGTTCCACTTTCATTTCTCCATCTTGGGCTAACATTGCACCAATTACATTTCCTTCAATGGCCAAATACAGGGTTAGAGGTACCTGTGGTTTATGTGGTTTTAGGATTGGCAGGTTGGCCAGATAGTTTTGATCTTATCAATTACTAACTGACATTGTTCATTCCTCTCAACTGGCTAATCCTTTCTGAGTAGCTTGAAGATCCATTTGATGATGTAGTTGAAGTATGTTATGCCTACAAGTGAATCTATGGAGTATCCATTTGATGATGTAGTTGAAGTATCTTATGCCTACAAGAGAATCTATGGAGTCTTCACTAGTAGTAAGAAGAACTTGAGATATTCATGTTTCAAGTTTAGAAAGAAGCAACAAGAATTCAATCCTTACATGTTCATGAATAAAAGTTTTATATTTCAAATATGCTATCAAGTTCAAGTTATGTTGAAGCTACTTGTGTGGATCATTATTTCAAAGGAGAAGTTTTCAACAAAGGAGTTTGTGTTCGACCCTGGAGGATTTGCAAATTTATCAACTCTAGAAGATGGCTATAATTCGAGGGCGAATCATCTTCAAGAGGGAGGGAATAATATGAACCCTAAAAGGGATCAAAAAGTGCCTAAATATGAAGAATTCAAGCTAATTAGCTTAATTTCCTATTTTGAAATTAATTAGCTTGATATGGACAAATTTGGAGTTATTCCTATTTTGGATTCAATAAGGAAGATTCAAGAAGATTCTAAAAGATGTGAGAAGATTCAAGAATATTCCAAGTCAAAGTCAACAAGTCAAATTCAAAGTCAAATAGTCAATAAGTCAAAGTCAATGGTCAATGGTCAACATATGACATGGCATGCTTTAATGCTTAGTTATCATGAGTTATCATTTTGCTTAGTTGTCATGAATTATAATGAGTTATCAATTTTTACTTTTTAAAGATAAGTTGTCATTAGTTGTCCTATTTTAAAAGAAATCTCCTTAATTAAGGATTTTCCTATATAGGCATCTTTGGGAATAAGGAAGAAAACCTTTTCCTTTGAAGGGTAGGTTGTGTACATGCCTATATAAGGGCTACATATATTATGGACGAATTTAAGAATGTATTTTTGACGATTTTAATCAATTAAGTGAGGTTTTTCCTTAACTTTGTTCTTTTGAAACTTTGAAAGTTTACTTGAATTATTTCACATCTACCTTTCATTACAGTTGTTAGGTTAGACTTAGAATTGTGTGATTGTTCATCTTTTAATAGCTAAGTATCTTGCTTCAAATTAATAAGCAAGGGGTTTAGCTCCATCTTCACAACCTCATCTTGATGATCTTAGGCAACGATTTCAAAGTTGGATGTGCATTCTATCTTTGTTATAGGTAGAGTTCGTATCAGGTTATATAATCTAAATTGAAATAGGTACATTGTACTCGATCGTACAATGTTGACTATACTCAACCGTATAGTCTGATTGAAAGGATACATCATACTCGGTCATATGATGTTGACTACACTTGAACATATAGTCCAAATTGAAATGACATATTGCACTCAGCCATACAATGTCAACTACACTCGGTCGTATAGTCTGAATGGAAATGACATATTGCACTCGGTCATACAATATTGACTATACTCGGTCATATAATCTGAATTAAAATGACACATTGCACTCGGTTGTACAATGTTGACTATATTCGATTGTATAGTTTGGGTAGGAATACATTGTACTCAGTCGCACAATGTCGACTACACTCGATCGTATAGTCTAAATTGAAAGAGGTGCACTGTACTTTATTGTACAATGTCGATTTCACTCAATTGTATAGTCTGATTGAAAGGATGCATCATACTCAGTCATATGATGTCGACTACACTCAGATGTATAGTCTGAATTAAAAGAGGTGCATTGTACTCGATCGTACAATATTGACTACACTTGGTCATATAGTCTAAATTGAAATAGGTACATTGTACTCGGTCGTACAATGTTGCTTTTGTCATTCTTTAATGTAGGCTTTATACTGCTGCAATTTATAATTGTTGGCAAGTTTTGAACAACTACAACCCTTTCATCGTCAACCTTTGATTTTGTAACTCGTAACTACTCAAGGCTTTTGATCAGTTGTAATCTTCTCCTTGCTCACTAATGATTTAAATCAACTGTAACCTCTTTATTGGTCACTATTGACGCTACAGTCCATAACTGCTCGAGATTATCTACAACCCTTTTAATGCTCACCGATGATGCTGCAATCCATAATTACTCGTGATTAGCTATGATCCTTTCATTACTCACTTTTATAATGCTACAGTCCATAACTGCTCGTGAATAGTTATAACCCTTTCATTGCTTGCCTTTGATGCTACAATCTATAACCGTTCGCTATTAGCTGTAACCCTTTCATTGCTCGCTGATGATGCTATAATCCATAATTGCTTGCAAATTGACTACAATCCTTTCATTGTTCACCTTTGATGCTACAATTCATAACTGCTCGCCTTTGATAATGCTACAGTCCATAATTGCTCATGAATTGACAGCAATCCTTTCATTGCTCGCTTATGATGTTGTAATCCATAATTG
Source organism: Mallotus nudiflorus (assembly GCA_947683625.1). Taxonomy (NCBI): domain Eukaryota; kingdom Viridiplantae; phylum Streptophyta; class Magnoliopsida; order Malpighiales; family Euphorbiaceae; genus Mallotus; species Mallotus nudiflorus. Next base: position 443,563 of record CANTUR010000170.1, read on the forward strand.
CTCGTGATTTTATCTTTGATTGTTTAAGTCAAATGCATTGAATTCTTTATGCTGACTGACTTTGAATTTTGCTGTGTTGACTAACTCTATAACTTGGGTACGCTTCATTCTGGATTTGCAATTCCTATAGACTTGTTAAAGTTAGTTTCAATCATGATGAATGTAAAAAAGTACATTATAATATTGAAAATTTGTGAGAAAATTCATCACTTTTTCATAAGATAGCATGCACTCAACAAATCTCATTATTTTAAATTTTCATGACTATCATATATTTGCCATTTGCAAAGGTCATAGGCATCGTTAACCATCTTATACTAAGAGCATATTTTTTACCAAGTAAGGAGCTTACTTCCACACCTAATTTTAGGGAGAATTTGCTAAACAAAACTTATGAAAATTGAGCATAAAAAGATCAAATTCTGAGTATCAAAACAATCTTTGAGTTATTTTTATGCTTTCCTTCCTTATCCAAGTATTCCCCTGCCTTTCTGATATTACTCAGCGTGGATACCATTGGAAAGGTCCTTTGGATATTCATACTCTTACAGAGCATTAGAGTAAATAGGGCAGCTTTTAATATGATCCTCTTTTAGAATTCCCCCACCTTTCTCATATTACTCAATATGGATACTACCAAAGGTTTCATGTTGATACTCTTACTCATTTTTGAGCATTAGAGTATATTATGTTTGCTCTTATTTTGATTCTCCTCTTAGTATTCCCTCATCTTTGTCATATCACTCAGCGTGGATACTGTTATGGGATTTTGTACTCATAATCATTTTTGAGCATTGGAGTAGATTATATGCACATTTATTATTCAAAAAACTAAAATGATACTTTGAAATTCAAGCAATTTATACTACAAGTCCACAAATTTTGTCTTTACATTTTCTTCCCCTCGTTTAGGTGCTAAGCAAGCATTAGATTGATTAAAGTTTATAAACTCTTAACAAAATGCTACTAACTAAACATCTGAATTCTGCGAGGCTAATAAAAGAAAGTTATTATGATCAAAGGTCATGAAATAGGCTTTTCACACATAATCTTGTGGAGCGGATGAATTTACTTTCAATTTACGGATTTTATTATTAAGATGGTACTTTATAACAGAATCTAAGGAAATAGAGTTCTGTTACTTCCCTTGATTATTTTAGTGAGGGTTTATTATTTACTATCTTGCCCATTCTTATTAATGTATCAGTTCCTTTCCTCTTCTTCATTCTCTTTTGTTTTTCCCTACATAAAATACCATAAGTTAGTATGGTTTATTTGTAAGTGAATAAATTTTGTCAAAATACAGTATTATTCTTTTGCATTCTTCCATTTTAATTGTGGTGATGATGTCTCTGATCATAGGGTCATAACACTCCATCATTAAATTTATGGTTTTGGGTTGCATTTTTATTTCCACCATTCTATTAATACTATGGTAGAGGGCTTCATTCCTCTTCTTGACATCTCTTGTAAAAAAAAGGTTCAAGAGTTAGAGACCTTATTTCATTATCAAATAATTTTTCAGAGTGCATTCTTCCCTTTTATAGGGTTGAAAAATGTATTGTTGACATGTTGGACCCTCTTATTACCATATTCTATACCCCACACTAGTCTAACTATTATGGAGAGATATTTTAGATGATGCTCCATATGAGGCTATAGAGATGGATATTGAAATGAGGAGCTTGAGTGTCCAATCCAGCCTCTTGAGGTTGCCAAGATAATGCTTTTGCAAGTATCACTGTCGATGATATTCCTTTACTGGATGGGCTCATGATTTATTGGGCTCTTACGGTCTAAAGTTTCATTGAGTATCTGGTTCACCTTAATAATGTTACCCTTTTTCCTTTAGATGCTTCACATGTACACATTCTGATTACCTTTCTGCATTCTTACAACACTAATTTTGAATGTTAGTAGCAAAGTATTTGCACAATCTTGCCTAGGTATAAATTCTTTTATTATGCAGAGCAAGTATATCATAACAGATGTATGCAAGCATATGCATGCTACGTATGACATTTCGTGATCCTAATAGATCTCCTGTTTGGAACAGAGCTATATTCGCAACTTGGAGTGTGAGAACGAGGTGCCTCATCAATAGCCTATAGGTTTAAGCATTGAATGTTTTGCTGTTAGTACTTATGATGTTAGAGCTTCTGATACAGCTTGTCCAACAAATGACCAAGCTATATTGTATTAATGAACTATTGGTTGTTGGTTATAGTTTATTTCTTTATGCCCCTAGAACTATTATACTTTAGTGTTCCATCTTCGTTCTTTGAATTCAAATCAATTATTCTATCTTCAACTTGCCCTTAGAGTTACATTTTGCCCCATTTTCATTCTGAATTCATTCATGCTATATTAGCAGTCTTTTTCTTCATGTGTGCAAGAAACTCAATTTATTCACTGCTCCTATTGACCCTTTGTCTTACTAACCCTATTAGTTACAGTCTCGTGTATTAAAGATGCAGAGGAGTAAATGAACTGAACTGACTGAAGAGCATTCTTGATACTGAAATCAACTAAACTTGCTCTTATTATAAGTTGAAGTATGTAATCATTAACCTATGTAATCACTTTATTCTAGTTATGTGCTTCAACTTTCTTTTTTTCCATCACGTCTTTATCATCAGTATGGTCATTTCTAGTTCATCATCATTATTACTACTAATTTTGAGGGTTGTCCCTTAAGGCAAGATTTTATAAATGATATGAAAGACCTACAGCTTCAAAGGATTCTTCAGCAGAACATAATGCTTGATACTGATGCCACAATTGATGATAAGTTCAAGACAAGACTTACAATGTAAGTTACTAAGCCACCTAAATTCCCTAGGTACAAGGGGACACTAGACTTACCAGTAAAATCACAAAAGGGGTGGTAAAAAAGAAAACATAACTAAAATAGTGATCTCATAGCTCTGATTTAGCTTTCATTATGTATTGTCTTTCTATTTAGATACTTATGCAGTAACCAAGCATGTGTATTGTTGGTATGGTGGAATTTCTAATCAAGAGTCGAGAGAGGTGTTTTAAGGATTTGATGTTTTGTCATTGCTCGAGCTCTCTTGTAGCTATCAAAGGTATATTCAAGAGCATCTTTTGAAGAAAATTTTTATTGACCTATTTGAGGTATGATTGTCTTCACTCTGACTATCATTTGCTTTTATAGTTCATGGAAGTAGATGAGGCTCCAAGTTATATTCTAAATAATGCTTTAAATGAGGTTATGGGGATAAATGCTAAGTCTAAGGAGCTTGAACATCCTATCTAGCCTCTTAAGGTTACTAGGATGAAGCCTCTACAAGTATTATCAGAGTTATCGCCTTGTTGGATTAGCCCATGAAGCATCAAGTTCATCTTGATAGTATCTCTCCTCTTATTTTCACTCCTTTAGATGTTGCACATGCGAATATTTTGACTACTTTTTTGTACTTTTGCAACACAAATTTTGAATGTTAGTAGTAGAGTATTCATACAACCTTAACTTGGCTCAAATATCTTTTATTATACAAAGTAAGTATTTCACAACAAATGTATAGAAGTGTATGCATGTTATGTATGATATGCATTATTATAATAAGTCTTTTATTTGGAATAGAGCTATGTTGTCGATCTTAGAGTGTAAGAATGAGGCGCTTCATTAGCAGCTTACAGATTTGAGCATTAAACACTTTGATATTGGTATTTCTGATGTTAAAGCTTCTTTTATAGTTTGTCAAATAAATGATCAGGTTATGCTATTTTGATGAGTTGTTAGTTGTTGATTGTAATTTACTTCTTTCTACCCCTAGAACTCTTTTGTTAACTCATTTTTTTTAATGCTCCATCTTTAATCTTTGACTGCAGATTCACCATTTTGTAATTTTGCCCTACAATTTTGCATTTTATTTTTCCCTAGAGTTATATTTTCCCCCTGATTTCATTCTAAATTCATTCACATTATTCTAGTAGTATTTTTTCTTCATGTGTTCAAGAGATTTAGTTTGTTCACTGCCATTGTTAATCCAACCCCATTAATTGCAATCTCATGCATGGAGGATGTAGAGGAATAAGTGAATTGATCGAAAGGAATTCTTAATACTAAAATCAACTAGACTTGCTCATGTTGGAAGAATTCTTACGCATAATATATTGATGTAATGATAGTTATAAGGTATGGGTTGTAATTCAAGTTACTGAGCCACCTGAATTCTTTAGTCATAAGAGGACACTAGATTTATAAACAAAATCACAAAGGGGTGGCAAGAAGAGAAAACATAACTAAAATAGTGATCTCATAGCTCTAATTTTAGCTTTCATTATGTATTGTCTTTCTATTCAGATACTTATGCAATATGATAAAGACAAATATGCAATATTTAAAAAAAATTATATTCAATTTTACTCGTTCATTAAGGAAAAAATGATAACAATCATTACATCACATGACATAACTCTTATTATCAGTTAGGTTTTTTTATTTTCTCAATAATTATTTTTCTCTCATTTTACCTAACTATCCTTTTATAATTTCTTCTTTTTTCTTCTCTCTTCTCACTTTTCTTTTTATCATTCTTTTTATTTTTCCCTTAAATTTCCTATCTTTAAAAGTTACATCATGTGATATAAGAATTTTCTATCTTCATATCATGTGAATTTCCTCAAATTTCCTATATGAATTTCCTTAAATTTCCTATCTTCAGAAGTTACATCATGTGATATATGAATTTTCTTTGAACTTTCATTTGTGCCCATGCTGAATGAATCTAATTGGATCGAATTTTTATTAAACATGTAGATGTAAACGATAGCATAATGCATAATACCATCAAGATGCACATTACATAAGTAAACATTATTAGAATTGATATCATCGATTAATAAAATAAAAGTTCTAAAGAAAATAAAATGTTATTCAAAGAAAATAATAAAAAAATTTATTTTGAATTCTAAATGCTATGGATGTTAAGTCTCATGGTGGCTGTCCTTCAGGTGGCTAACATAGTGGTTATTCTTACATCTTCTCACCAATTGTCTTTATAACTTCATCTTTCTGTACCTCAATTTTTCATGTTTCTTTATTTTCTATCAACTTCTTATTACACCATCCTATAGGCACAATTGACTTAAAAGGTATGTCAAAAGAAGGTGGTTTAGTGTAAAACACCTTGTAACCAAACTTGTCTGAGGGTTGTCCTAACAAATCCTCTACTCTTTCCATATCTCTGGGGGTATTATGAGATTTGTCATTAGTTTTAAAGTCTAGGTCTTCAAAGGAGCTTAGCACTTATTCCTCGCTTACTCCAGAGTTAATCATCATGGTTGTTAGGGGGAGGTACATTTCGATAGTTTGGGAAAGGATTATTTCTAATGCTTGAGTTTTCAGGGTCTGTGATTTTTCCAAAGTCTATAAGGTATTGGATTTTATGTTTGAGGCGAATGCAGTTATTTATGGAGTGTTGGAGGTTTTAGTGGAATTTATAGTGCTTATTAAGGTTATAGCCTGGGGTGTTTAGGTTTGGTGGGTTTGGATTAAGTAAAGGTTAAAGTAAGCCCTTTTGTATTAAGTGCTCTAGGACTTTGACAAAGGTTGGTTAAAGTTCAAGAATCTCCTTAGTTATTTAATAGCATGCACTTCCATAGCTCGATTAGTGTTTCCTTGCTTTGTGCCCCTAGTTGGGTAGTTTCTTACTCTGATGGTTCTATAACTTTTTTTTATTTTCATTCTCCATCTCCTTAACTTACAATCCATCATCATAGAGGTCTACAAAAGTTTTAAGGTTCATCATTTACAACCTTTCAACCAAATAAAGAGACACATTACGGATAATCATCCTAAATTGATCCTTTTCAGTCAACTTATTTTTCATTAATCCTAACTTACTCATGAATCTAATGAGAAAATTAGAGAATGATCCATTTGGCTTCTATTTAAACAATTCCAAATTCGAATGGACACTTCCAACTGAGTGTTATAATCATATTGTTTTAGGAAAGTAATGCATAGTTCCCTTTAGTAGCCCTAACAAACTTTTCTAATCCATGATACCAGTTCACAATAATACCCTCAAAAGAAAATACAAACAACTTTGTGACTAAAGATAATAGAGCTTTGGTAGTGCTCATAGTTATTGTATATTGGCTAAGATGAATCCTTAGATCCCCAAAACCAATGAACTTTTATAGGTAAGGCATTTTGAACTTGTTAGGCAACTTATCACTTTCCATGCACAGTATATCATTAAAGTCAAATGAGTAACCTATGCCTTGCCCTTTTATCAGCTCTTCCATCTTGGACACTTTCTGAGTCAGTGCTTGCATCTGCTTAGACTCAAGTTCTTGAACTAACTTAAGTGATTCTTTCTTCGCTTTCTCTACCATGTAGTTTTTAACATCCTCAAATTTCATCTGTACAACAGGCACATTCCTAGTAGCATTCAATAGTTATTCCTCAACATTATCATTATTAAGAGGTGGATCATCCATAACAGGTGGAATAATAGCAGTAGGTGGTATAATAACAACAAGAGCAGTTATAGGAGGTTGCATTAATCCAACTAAAGTTTATCTCAATTCATCTTTCATCATTGCTCTCTTGTCATCCATTAAAGCTCCATTAATGTCCTCTAAGGTCCAATTTCCTCCTTATTGATGTTTCATCTCTTATATTAAAGTTGGTGTAGCTTTTAGGTAAAGCGGGTTAATAGGACTCTTTTATAACCTTAAAAGGATCTATTTAGCTATCAATTTCGGACTCAAATCAGTTCTCACTAATTTGCCACTACTTCATTTCCAAGTGCAAGAAGACCCGAATGAATTTATGATGGCAAAAAAATAAAGTGTTACATATGATGCATGTATACATGATGCACGTGTTATGCAACGTCGAGTAACAAATAACAAATAACATAGTCAAATGTATAACATACATCCTTCCAACCTTATTCCTCCCACACACGAGTTCAACGGTAAGTCTCTTTTCCTAGGATTTTTTGCCTTGGCCTTAATATCAATAAAGGATATCAAGAACCGATGCACATGCCAAATCTCCTAAAATAGTAAAGCATAGAAATAACATTTCTAGGTATAAAAGATTAGCCCAATCTTTATTAACCCAGATGGGCCTCAAAAGTATGTGCTTAGGCCTTTATAAATAGAAATACCTCATGGTAACATACACAAGCAATATAGGTAAGCCTATGGGAAGTCACTAGGCCTTTACATGAGTTAAGCCTAGTGAAAAAGTTAAGGTCCTCTTAGCAAAATGCCCTCCTTTAAGACTGAGTTACAGGCCAAGGTTAGAGGAGCCCAACATCCTTTACAAATTCAAGAGAAGACTACCCCCCCCCCCCCTTTAAGACTTGGGTCATAGACTCTGGTCAAATAAGCCTGGTAATATCTCTTAAACTAAGTTAAGGCTAAGAGTGATGGTTAGCCAATCTATAATCCCATAAAGCTATTGGATTCATGGAACCATAAACCAATGCCATCAATTTATAGGGACATGCAGAATGAATGCAAGAATAAAATAATAATTAATAAAATGAGTCTAAAGAACACAAGTAGAATCAATATCTCTTATCCCCAGTGGAGTCGCCACTATAGATGGTGGGGTTTAAAGCACATCAAAGATTTTAACAACCGCGACACTGTTTGAGGAGCTCAAGGCTCTAAAGAACACACTACTAAATCAAAAAGACATAGCGTGGAGATAAGGAGTCACCACCCAGGGTAATAACTGGGACAATTCAAAGGTAATGGTAACTCGATTCTCCAAAGAAAGTCAACACCATAACTAGGAGATTCTGGATACAGAATACTAACTTCTTTTAGTATCATGTTTGTTTAGACTTACTTTATTAATTATTAAGTTATTCCTTATTTACATACAATTTCATTTAAACCCTATTTAGCATGCATCTAACTTCAAGGCAATTAGTCATGAAAGAGTACATAAAAAATGCATCCATATAACGCAACGCCCCTAAATTAGTCTAGTCTACATTGATTTTAATTGAGTTAGTTAAATCTACATATTTTTATAAAGTGAAATGGAAAACTAATGGTGGACCTACATTTTAATTATTTAATGAGCCTATGTCTATTTGTTTTAATTCTAAAAAGCTAAGCTAAGTCTACTAATTGTATGGAAATGAGTTGGATGAATTTAGTGGGCCTAATTCTAATTAATTTTAAATTAAAAGAAGTGATTCTAAATCTTTTTTTTAAGAAAATGCTTTAATGGGCTGAGATAAGTCTAAGTTAATTTTAATTAAACTAAGGTGGGTCAATGTCTAAATTAACCTAATGGGCCTAAATTAATTTTAAAGCTAATTAAAAAACTAAAACCAATTTTAAAGGACTATTAATTCAATGGGTTAAAGTTTAACGTGGACTTGAGGCACAAAATGAATAAAAAACACAAAAACAAGCCCAAATAATAAAAATAGAGCAAATAACAATCAAACAAACATACTGTGATTTCTAATCCTAATTTAAATTACATGCAACTTAAAATTAATCTAAAGCTACCATTGATTTTATTAGGGTTTTTAATCAAATTGAACCTAATTTTCTAATTTATTTTAAAGTATGCAGGAAAAGTAAAATTCCACTATTTTTCCCACTATCAAGGCTATTACAAGTCCTACTAAAAATAAAATAAATTATACAAACCCAAAAGCCAACTAAATACAAAATAAATTTGCCATCAAAATAAACAAGAATACATATATAATAAAAACAATGTTTAAATACAAAATTTAATCCATGGCATTCCATGGATCTTCATGGGTTCTCCTTAGTTTAACCACTATGTCTCCATCATCTCACAAACATAAAACACAAAGAATCAAAAAGAAAACAATGTTAGAATTAATTAAAATAATCAACAAAGAAAATAAACTAATGAAATAAAACCAATATCAAAATAAAAAAAATAACAAAGAAATGAATTAATATATATAGGAAAGCAACAAAAAAACTAATAAATAAAATAAACAAATGAAAAATTAAAAGAATAAAAAAATATATAATCAGTGAATAAACAAGTAAAAGGAACAAAACCAAGAAAACAAATTATACATTTAATAAAAAAAACAACAGTTTATAAATAATTAATGATCAAAATAATATCTTTATGTTCTTGTAATTAGATTGTGTAATTTTCTCCTCAATATTCACGTAATACCACCCATCATCATTAACACAAACACAAAAATAAATAAAATAAACAAAAGTAATTAAACAAAATCAAATAAGAGAATCAAACAAAAGAAAATAGAAAGGAGATGAAAATAAGAATTGAAAGCAATATCGATCCCCCTCAAAAGGTGATCACCATTGATGGAAGCCTATGGTTTTTTTTTATTGTCTATGAGTTTTTAGTTTTATTTGATCTGAAGTATGGCAAAGGAACTAAAGAAAACAACGTAAAATTCAAGAGAAAGGACACCGTATTTTGGCTAAAATCAGAAAGGTAGAAGAAAAGAATAAAAGAGCTAGGAGCCTCCCTTTGTGAAAAGAGAAAATTGCATTTATATAGAAACACGCCTCCTATAACCTTAAGTTGAGTACTAGATAAAAAACATTTTATTTAATTATTTATCTAAAAATTTTATTTATTTATCTAAAAAAACATATTTATCAATTAATAACCAATCAAAGATAAGGATAAATTAATAAATAAATAAGTAATAAAATATAATAAATAAAAAATAAATAAATTGTCGGACATCTATTTCTAGTTAGAATTGTATGTCTCTGATCGGAAATCTATATTTCCTATTGGAAATATAAATTTCTAGTCGAAAATGTTATGATTGAAAATATAGATTTCCAGTCGGAAATCTACATTTCCAACAAAAACTCTTTACTTTTAAAAAAAAAAATTGACCAATCATATCCATCCGTGTTGCCATTTATGATCAATTTTGGAAATATAGATTTCCAGTCAGAAATCTGCATTTTCAACAAAAACTCTTTTCTTCTTTTAAAAAAAAAATTCTTGGTCAATCATAGCCATCCGTGTGACCATAACAAAAATTTTACAAATTAGAATGTCTTGAATTGAATCGGGTCAACTTCAGCCCAATTCAACTCTTTCTTTTTTGAATTTTTTTTCTTTTGAAATTTTAATTTTAAAAGTAAGTCCTAAAAATAATTTACAACTTAGTTTAAAACCAATAAATTAGATCCAATCAATTTAATTTTACAGTCAATTTTCATCATTAGATCTTCTATCACATTCCCATTTTTAGTGTCCTGAAATTTGGTGTTTACGTCAGCCATTAGATATCTCCATTTAGATTAATAGTATTAAACCAATAACACAAAAAAAAATGAATGATAAATGCATGAATACATTTTTTATGTTTAAAGATATTTGAGGCCAGAACAATCCAAATCTAAAATAATGGGAAGAAATAAATATTTACTCTTTCAGTTTATTTTGCACTTGAAATTCAAACAAACCATTTAACAAAGGACGCAGTTAGCAAAACCAACTTAGTCTTGCCTATCCTCGCTGAACGTAGACCATTTGCAAACCTTGGAAAATAATTGTTCTTGTGAAAACTTGAGACCTTAATATACTGTATCCATTATTATCTGTCACGAAAGAAGTTTGCCCATGAGTTCTGCAATCAGCGTCACAATCATCTTGATCTATAAACACACTTAAGGAATGAGTTCTGACAGCACAAACAGTGAAGCTTCGATGGCATGTCGTGTAAACCCCAATATTATGGCTATCTTAAGAGGGCTCTTTCGTTTCAAGTAACATCTAGAGCATGAACAATTGACATTCAGCAAGTAAATTGTAATGAATTTCAATGAAAACTAACGAATGTCAGGACAGGGGTTATGCAAAGGTGTTACATGGCTCAAAACTAACTAAAAAATACAATTTTTTACACCAACTTGACTCTATTGATGACAATGTCCACCCCCTCACCAGCCATTCAACCCTCCTACCCCCTTAACAAATTGGAAACAAAAATTGATATATACCATAATTCATTACTACAGACATTACATGATCAGAAGGTGGCACAGGCACCACGGAGGATCTTCTCTTCAAAAATAGTTAATCAATTTTGTTTGTTACTGGAATCTGAGTCCACAATAGGAATGTTGCCCAACTGATCTTCATTTTGCCTGCATTTGGATGGGAGGGTTGCATCAACTTATTGTATGCCAAATGTTGGCATACAATAACCATCGCAAAGATGGAACTGTCAAATGTCTGCCAAAATGAAGAAAAGTTTAAACTGAAGGACAACCTATTAATTAAATTAAGAAATAAAAACTGAAAACCAAACAAAAGCATAAAAGGATACATTACAGTTGTCACTAAATTATGCATTAAATTTCGGGTTGACAACTTAATTTCAACATGTTACATTCAGAGCATCCTATAATAGTTGCATAAACAATTAATTAATACTGTTGAGAATTGTTCAAAACAACAGTAGATTGGAAAACTAAATCGATGCCTATTTGACAGCCATGCCAAAAGGGCCGCAAACAAGTCAACCATTTGTGAACAGTTCAGTGACTCAGCTTGGCAAGGGCTCATTCAAGGTTGCGGTTCAGTGACTCAGCTTGGCAAGGACTCGCTCAAGGTTGTTTGAGTGCATAAATGAATAATTCTCAAGCCCATTTTTGAAGTTTGTTTAATAAATGAGCCAAGCTAAGCTTGAGAAAGCATCTATTCAACTCATTTAGGCTGATACGCTGCTGTGTGTGCATCTTACTAGTTTTAGAATCATTTTGTCACAGATTTTATTTACAACTATAGTTACTGATAAAAATTTAGGCTCAATAAGGATTCATTTAAGTTCATGGCCAGTGTATGAACATTGTTGTGTTCAGCTCAGCTCAGCATAGACCTAAGTTTTAGGCTTGTTTAGTAAAAGAGCGAAGCTTGAACTAGCCAAAGCTAAGCTCGGCTCAGCTCAAATCATTTACAGCCCTTCATGTCAAGAAACAAATATTGGCCAGCATCTCTATTTTTCCTTCTCTTCCCAACTCTAGGAGTCTAAAATTTTGTTTATTTCTTTTTATATTTATTATATATGATCAATTGATATCTTTCTCAACCAATCCATATAGATATATATCAAAATAACAGTCATCAATTGCATATCAAGCAAATTCACAAGTTTGTCAAAACGACAAATTTTCAAGTTACACTGGACCTAGCAATAATAGATCCAAGACAAACTGAAGTATATATGACTCCTTACATAGCATTTATAGATTTAACAAGAGATCCTCATGAGAACCACAAGAGAGACAAACATACACTTCAGACCATCATCTAAAGAATTCCAAATACCCTCAAATAGGAAATTTCCAAGAAGCGGAACTAGGAAAAACAAGGATCGACCACTTAGTTTAAATTTACATGGTTTTAAATTTGCCTGGTTTCCAAATGGGCACCATGTCAGTTTTCCATCTACAGTCATCATTGGACTAACAGTTCACAGTGCAACAATTTAATAGGAACAAATTGATAGTTGCATAACAACATATAACTCTTTGCAAAATTCATTGATACAATTGTACCCAAATGAAACTATCTGGAGCTAATATAATAGAAGTTCAGGAAATTTGTAGGAAAAGAAAAATACCACTGATCATGTGGGACAGGAAAACAAGATACAACATCATTTAGAGAGCTTGGAATTTATAATTCACTTGGGTATATGTAATATTGCAGAGTCCAAGATTTCAACCATTTCATGACAGTATTTTCATGCAAAATTTCAACCATTTCAGGACACTATTTTCGTGCGAATCAATTCAACTGCTTAGGAAATAATAATAGGATAACAAGAAATTCATACCTTTTCCTTGATGCTTGTAATTTTATTGTGCCATCCATGATATAATTTTGGGCTTACTTTAGCGATCTCCCTGTGAAAAAACGATCAGATGTTTCTGCCAAAGCTTCCCTTGCCAATGGGTCAGCTCTTTTGGTTTTGGCTGCTAGGATCTGATCTGCAAGTGAAACTTCTCTTTGAACTTTGTCTCTCTTCATTAGCTCTATATCCAGTTTCTTCCAAGCTGGACTCTGGGATATCAATGGCTCCTCTTGACTAATCAAATGACTATTCAGGGATTTCTTTTTGCGAATCTAAAGAGAAGACAACTTAGGGTATTATTACAATTAAAAGAACAACAGCAATGCATCTAAGCGTAGCATTTACAAAAAACTGTGCTTGATGTATAAATTTACTGATTATAGCTTCATCACGCAGGAACTGCCTGATTCATGGCAAAGATACTCTGAAAGAAAACAGCCATTTGGCTCTTTAGAGCATTTTTCCGGTGATGCGAATCACAGGGACTTTACATAAATTAACAAGGTGGTTATGATTATTTTATTAAACTTCATGCATGGGCTAGCTCCAAGGTAGCCCATCTTGCAAGGTTTCCATCATTGGTTATTTTGAATTAAGCAACAGCAGACAAAAAACTGATGGATTTAAGCTTCAAATAGATAATTAAGAAAAGTGGAAAGCTTAATTAGCACAATAATAAAAGAGAATTAAGAATCTGTAGTTTTTTCCTTTCTATATTTCTATTAATAAAAGTTATCTTTTAATATTAAAGCAACATTTCCCCATTTCTAACAGATTATGTTATTGAAGCATTTCCAAAACAATATTTATAACATTCAGCTGGAGATTTGATTTTATCATAGATAGTTATTACTAGCAATAATTTCATTTTCAATTTACACATTGATATGCACCTAAAGTCAATGATCCGGAGAATTCAAGAAAAATAAAGGGGTTTACATTGATGTTATCATCTTAGTTACCTTAGTTAACCTCTTTTTGAGTGACAACTCCTTGACAATGGAGTAATTATCTGGATTTTTCTTCAATTTTTTTCTTGACTTTCTCTCAGCTTCTTCTCCTGTTTTTGCTTTCTCTTCATTCTCTTTTCTCTTCTGAGAGAGCCTTGCCATTTTTTCTGCTTTTGCCTCTGCTACTCTTTTAGCTGTTATCTTCGCTAGTTCTTTTGCCTTTGCCTTGTCCATTGCACACTGAAGTTGTTGCAGAATAATTTCTTCTTTTATCTCATCATAGCTCTCCCAGTGTAGCTCTTGTTGGTCTATGCCTCCTTTCCTAGCTGCTTCTGCAATGCTTCTAGTCCATGACAGGAAGAATTTTTCTCTAAGCTTTTTCCATTTCAAACGCTTGTCCCAAAGTCTTCTAAGTGCAGAACCTATTTTTTTCTTGATCTCGGCACTGCAGTAGAATATGTTTCGAATAGTGACTTTAGGTTTCAAATAACCTGTTCGACACATTACATTAATTGTAGCAACACAAATATCCATTCTAAAGCCCTAAGAACATATGACTAAGATGCCTCATATGTAGATTTTAGAATATTTAACCTCCATTAGCTATAGGAAATTTATCTTTTGAGTCCAATTCCAGTTCCAAGTTTGATTAATATAATGCACTTGAAATTCAATAAGATGAAATAATTTGCTAGTGATTGCAATATTTTAGATTTGTACTCAAACAAGCCAACATCTACTCAACAATTTCCATTCATATAGACAGATTTACTGGTTCAGAGTCAGTTATTTTAAGCAACAATGTCCATAACCCTTTATCATTTAAGTATATGCTGACACAAAGGTGACTTATTATGAAAATTCTATGGTTAGGGACAAAGATTGAATGGTTATTATGGAAAAACTGTGCATTCATATTTACCATTTTTGTGTTAATAATATTCCATTAGACAATAGACCATTGAAGATATTGACTCAATGAGATAAAGGTTACCTATGAGCACGGGGGTGATCTGCCATCTTCTTTCTGACCTGAAAGTGAAAGTAGATGGAGAAGGAAATAAAGAGGTTAGAGCAGAGAAAAATGGAAAATGATAGAAAAAGTTAAGAAAAATGGCTGTGAATCCATTGCTAGAGAACAATTGTTAGAGCAGAAAAAATGAAATCAAAGTTTTTTATTTTTTCTGGTAAGTAACAAAAAATATTGTACAGGATATGAAATTTCACTTGCTAGTCCAAAAACTGATATAAGCTCAACTATCATGTATATGAATGAAGACTTTCAAATTTGGGAAATACATGTGCAGTTTTGCCAAAACTAATGAGTTCTTACATGACTTCACCTGAGGATCTCTCAAAGCCTCCAATGTTCTCTGTTTGATAAGTGCACGAGTCTCTACACAAAATATTGAAAATTTAAACCATACGATCCAAAATATAGAAATTAATCAACTGTATTATACACAATTTAAGTTCATCAATTAATTTTCCATTATAGGAGACTACCTGCAGTATGTTTCCTGCCCTTGTTCCATGGTGCTTTTCCCTTGTTACCATGTTTTCTCTTTCTTTTTCTTCTATTTTTGTTATTGTTGATGCTACTTGCATTTGAGTCATGGTTACCATCTCCATCATCTAAAGATTCAATATCTGCTGAATCCTGATCAAGGTTTAACCCAAAATGCTTGCCAACATCAACATTGATTTGGAACACCCCAGTATGATGAAGTCTTGGGAAAGAACTAAAAGAAGCATCACTTTTCATAATGGTCATTTGATAATGTGACTGTACAATAACTGTTCGACAATTTGTGTATTCCAGCATGTAACTCAAAGTTGGAAATGAAATAATATTTGGAACATGATTGGTAGGTGGATATGTTGCGGAAAATCTCCTGATAGATAAAAAAAAGTACACTATAATTAGTTACATTCTTAATTAGAGACATCACTTGTACTCTCAGAATTCTCGTTTTGGTGCTGAAGAACTCACCAGAATGTTAATCGCGTCAAATCTTTCAAACAATTTTGTAACAGAACTGAACAAACTGGATACACCGTCATTGTATTAACTCCTCTTTTCAATACAGATCATACTACTAATAATGTATAATCTACCTGAAAAAAAAAACAACAACAACTATTCATATAAAAAAATTAATGGAAAATTCTACTAATATTTAGGTATTGCAGAGCTAGCTCAAACTTGATCATTTTAAGGTTAAATGGATGAAATTGAGCTTAAATTCCAACTCAATTCAAGCAAAGATAAAACACAAACAAAACCAACTGTAGAGTATGAATTTATTGAAAATTTGCATAAAACAAAAGCTCATATGCAGGAAAAGGGACCTGTCGCTATGGAGAGCAGAGAGTGTTGAGGAAGGACAAAGGAGGTCGGTGCGGTGGTTCTATCACCGGCGACGGTGGAACTGCAGCTGTAATTGAATGGCTGGAAAATGGGAGGAAATTAGTGAGACGAGACAAACTAGACGGTGTCGTACTTTTTGCGGGAGATAAGGAAAAGCAATGGAGGGAGATGGAATTATTAGAATATGTTAGGGAGGGGATTGGAGATATTTGAAATTTAAAAAAAAAAAAAAATTCTGATTTCAATACCTCATGTATTTATTAATTTATAAATCTAGATTTCTTTGTTTTTTTTGTTTTTTTTTTGGCAAGGAGACGAGGGGGTTTTTTTTGGCAAGGAGACGAGGGGGAAGAGGGATGGATCCAACATCTAGAAATTGGCTGGAACGATCAAAGACAGGCAGCTCAAATATTTCTATGCAGCACTCTTAAGACTGGAAGTCATGGTTCCTCCCTTGCCACTTGAACCAACTGGTGAGAATATATATCTATGTTTCTTGATGTTTAAAAATACATATTTTTAATATATATATATATATATATATATATGAATCAAAAAAGCTAGTTTCAAAAAATATTTATTAAAAACTTTATTTTATAAGAAAACAATAGAATTTGCACGCAAGTGTAATGACCAATATATTTTAATTAATATAAATATATTTTGGGAACTCTATTATTTAAAATACTAAGATTATTTATATACTATTGTCATTATTATTATTATTATTATTAGCATGCATGTACATTATTTTATTTTAATTGTCATTATATTTTTTTATATATAGCATTATTGTTATTATTTTTATTATTATTAATATTATTATTTTAATTAGGTTTATTTTTATTATTGTTATATGTTGTATATATATATATATATATTGTGTGGTTGAGTAATTTATTATTATTATTATTATTATTATACAAAAGCTAATGTTGAGTTAAAAAAATTGCAGACCATTCTTTTTTTCCTTTTTTTTTTTGCTTTCCCCTCCCTGTGCTTCTCCTTCTGTCTAGTTCAAACCTGCTCTCATTGCCATCTTCACCACCACCAGCTTGTTTCTTCTCCTTCTTGCTATCTAGGTTGATTCTTAGTTAGTTTTAAGTCATGTGTTAGTTGTTTGTTAGTTATTGTATTTATTTTAATTTTTAGTTAATTAATATTTTTTTTGCTTAATTACTCAAAATTTATTTTTAATATTTGGTTAATTTTTTAGTTGATCTATATATGTACTTAGTTGATTTTAAATTATTTTAGTTAATTTTAATTATGGGTATTGTTTTGAATATTTTAATAATATAATTGAATTTTTGTTAATTATGTTAATTAATTATTTTTAGTTGGAAATTTGAGTAATTAGTGTTAGTAATTTTAGTATTAATAAAATAATTTTTAATGAATTTATATAATTTTTAAGGAATTATTATTATTATTATGTGATTTTTGGAATTATAGGTTAATTGTATGATTTTGTTGAAAATATAGGTAAATATTATATTTTAAATGATTTTAGAATTTTATAGGGTATTAAATTATTTTTTATAAATTATTTATTATCTTTAGCTAATTAATACTAATTTTCAAAAAATTATATTCAAAAAATATCTTATTTACTATTTTGGTAATTAAATAGATTTTAAATTACTTTTATGATATAATGAAGCTATTTGAAGAATTAAATGAGAAAATGACTATTTTATATCGAATATTTGTAAAAATTGGATTTTTATATAATTATATTAATTATTTGAGATTTTTATTAATTGTTGTGAAAAAAATACTTATATTTAGTGTTTTGTGATTTAAATAAAATATATTGTGGCATTTTAATTATTTTTAAGGATTTTAAAATATTATTATTTATTATTTATTTTATTCGCGTGTTGTGAATCTGAGTTGGGAATTGTGTAGTTTGGGGTCCCAACCCGAGGTGTTAACCTTGTGTGAAGTTTAGAAATGTGTTTACTTGCAGGATTAACTCTACTTCAGTAGAGTAATGTCCATTTTACAGAGGAGACTCTGCCAAATTTTTGATAGATTTCTCGTAAAACATGATATCGGCTCAATCCTAAGTTTTGAATTTTGAGTTGAGTCTTCCTTAGATATTTTAGATGTTAGGATTTTTGTTTTCTGATAGTCGTTTCATTTTTTGTCTTTAGTCACCTCTCTAGTCGCGTCTACCAATCGAGGTCGAATACGACGTATCAGAGTAGCGCCTTCATCCTGTAAGTTAATATTTGATTTATGTGTCAGGCTTTCGAATTAAATACATAATTGTTTATGAATTTAATTTTACGATATTCTAGTCAGTATTCTTTAAATAATGTTGCATGATTTAATTTCTAGTTGGTTTATTTTATTTTATTTATTGTAATTTTTATTGTTTTATTTAATTTCATATACTTTAAATAAACTACGGTAGAACGAGCTACCTAATGGGTTTCATCAGGACCATGTATGCACCAATAAAATATTTGATTATATTAATTATATTACTAGGGCCAATGGTCTGGTGATACTTTGCTCTCGAACACCGCCAGTAATATAATATTTTATTATATTGATTAAATATTGGGGCCAAAGGTCTGGTGATGTTTTGCTCTTGGACACCGCCAGTATAGTTGGATTTTATTTATTAAACCACTGGGGCCGATGGTCTGGTGATGCTTTGCTCTCAAACATCGCTAGTAATATTGGATTAAGTGATATGACCGCAGTTGTGCATCCTAGTGATGCTTTGCTCTCGAGATCTGATAGTTTTGGATAAGCAAACTGTTTGGTTGTTAAAATTGAAGACTAGGGTTCTACCTAATTTTTATACTGAAATATTTTAAAAGCATTTAAAAATGTATTCCTACCTTTGAAAAATGGATTTCTTATATATATACATCAAAGGATTTGAATAAAAATTATAAAAATATATTATTTTCATAAAAACCTATTTTAAAGGGGATTTTCAAACCGTATTCATTTCTTTTATTAGCTTACTCAGTGAGGTCTGACTCCCCTCAATTTATTTTTTTAGGAGTTTAGGAGTTGTCTATTAGGCCTACTTCTCTACGCCGAGTTGCTTTTTCATCAGCTATCTTATGTAGGTCTATATAGTTATGTTTGTATTAGCATCTGTGCATCGCAGTAGAGAACTGTATAACTGTATATTTTAATTTGGATATTATGTATTGAGATTCATGTACTGAAATACTATTTTGTATAACTGATGATGCTTATTTATACATGACGATGGCATGGTTTGTTTAAATTAAGAAAAATCAATTTGATAATGTGCATCATGATTAAATTATTTTATTATAAGTTTTTAAAGTGAAATATTTCACATTTTTCTTTTAAGGCTTACTACGAGTTTTGGTAGCTTTAAGCTTTCCCATTCCCTAGTGTTGATCACATGCCCTTGGGTTTGGGTCATAACAAAGTTGGTATCAAAGCTTATCATACTTTTGACTGCCGATGTCTGTCTTTTCTCATGTTACTGCGGTACTTAGGTTGTTAATTATTACTTATTGATTTCTTATCCTTAGGATTATGCGTCTGTGTTCTTGTTTAGTTTTGAATTTGGGTTTTCTTGTCTTTTCAGAATGAGGCATGCTCGAGATGCCCCTACTATTAATGCAGAGCATGATGACGGTGAACAATCATATCAAGATGAGATTCTTCCTCCTACCCCTCGACCTAGAGGTAAAGGTAGGGGCAGAGCCAGAGTAGCACTAGCTCAGAGGCAGGATTAGCCTTAGGTAAAGCCTCAAATTCTAGCAAAGGATCTTACAGCTTTTGTAACTGGCATGGTAAGTATTAATCAAATCTTAGTAGCTCTTAATTAGGTGATGCCCATAGTGCAATAGATGCTTCAGCGATATAATCAAGGGATGTCAGATGTAGATGATGCATTGTTGTACTCCAAAATAGGACAAGTTTATTTTGATGGTACTGGAGATGCATTGGATTTCATTAACACCATTGATTCCATGACCATATCTAGGTATTCTAATTATCATAGGATTATGATTGTGGAGTTATCCATCTCAACAGCAGCTCAAGACTAGTTTATGCAGTCCATTCAACCCTTCATAACCACGATGATTTGGTTGGGTTTTAAGGAGCAGTTTATGAGATTCTTTTGTCCTTCATCTATGAGAGAGAATTATAGATGGCAGCTGCTTAATATTGATAAAAGAGATTAATTAGTTAAGGACTATACTCGGGAGTTTTACAGATTGATGAGACATGTTGAGGATGTGAGGCATGATGTTGCCAAAGCAATTAAGCTGTATATGACTAGGTTAGACCCAGTTTACATCGGCATTCGACCAAAGGGTCATAGTTTAGAGAGTGTTGTGGAGGAGGCGAGACAGTTAGAGTGGAGATATATCTGATAAGGCACCATACCTGACCCATACGATAGTGGCAATGTCAAACTTGTTCAGAATGTGCATCAGCCAGTGTTTCAAATAGGCTGTATAAGTGCTCAATTACCAGCTCCTTCTCATCAGAGTAGACAATTCAGAGCATATTGAATTGGTAGGCACCGTCTTGCTTAGGATCACAGGAGTAGTAGGGCTACTAGATTTGGTGGTAATGCCAGTAGCAGCAGTGGATAGAGCTCTGGTCATGGCAGTTCTGGGTCTAGAGCTAGTGCATGTGCCATATGTAGGCGAGTGCATCAGGATCCTTGTCATTTGATGCTAGAAGCATGTTTCAAGTGTGGTCAGTTTGGACACTTTGATAGAGCTTGTCTGAACTATAGATTCCAACCATCCATGGCTTAGGGATCTTCACCTTCTGTTGTCCAGCCTTTATAGTAGGTGCCTCAGCAATATCAAATACCCATGTACCCTCAACAATGACTGATTCAGTTTGCAAGTCAGCAGGGCTGAGGCAAAGGACATACTCAGCCGTTCACCTCACAGTAGCTAGGACGTGGACAGGCTAGGGTCTTTACTTTGACTCCTTAGGATGCGCAGACATCCAATGCAGTGGTAGCAGGTATTATTCCAATCTGTTGCTCTAAGGCTAGAGTCTTATTTAATCTGAGTGCTATGTATTGGTTTATATCTCCTTTGTTTGCTTCCAAAGTGGCTTGTCTTCTTTCCAAAATGAGTTTTCCTTTTTCTATTTTAACTCCGCTTAGTGATGAGTTAGAGACGGACATCTTCTTTTCATCTTGTCCTATGTTGGTTGAAGGTAAAGAGGTGTTGGCTGACTTGGTCCTTCTAGATGTGATTAAGTTTGATGTAATTATGGAAAAAGATTGGTTGTCCCAGTATTATGCTTTTGTGGACTATCAAGCAAAAGAAGTAATTTTTAGAATTTCGAGTGGAGAGTGTTGGGTACCGTGATGCAAACGCAGCGGAAAAATTAAAATTTTATCACGTTCCCAAGCCTGGATCCATGTAATTCGACTAATTGATTAAATCTAGGGTTTTTAAAATCTTACCAAAACGCAGAAGAGGCAAGATTCTCTGGAAGGATGAGAGGAGGTTCACACCGGTGACACCTTACCTCGAGCTTTTTGGCTTGGCTGTTCGGATCAAGATGTCTCCAAAAGGATGCGTCCTCTATAGGTATCCACACGAACAGCCCTTCACAAAACAAATTTGAGTGTGTGTGCTAGCAACCTCTTGACTGTCTCACAAATTAAGAACAAAAGGAAAAACTCTGTCTTTATTTTCTAAGAGGAAAGAAAATGAATTTGGAGGCAAAAACAAGTGTGTGAAACCCTAGAGAATATAACATATTTATAGACTCCAAATTAGGGTTTCACTTACCAATGACCTTTTGGTAATTTTCCATTTATTATATTCTGATTTTGTTTAAAACAAATCAAAAATAATATCTTATTTATTTATTTAAAATAACATTTATCTTAAATAAATAAAACACTTTAATTATTTATTTCCACAGAGTTTATTTTGGGCTTATTAAACCCATATCCGTTTTGGGCTTATTCTAAGTGTGTGACCCTGTAGGTTCACATAACATTGGCAGTGGGCCTAAATCTCTATTTAGGCCTACAAGTCATAAGTCGCCTCTAGCAAGACATTATGACTACCCAAGTCATGTGAAGTCAATAATCCGACATAACCTAATTACAGTGAATTTTATTATCCCTTTATCACATGATATCTTAATTGAACATAAGGCATAGAATGTCATCCTTATATAGTTCAATATTATGACTTGATTCTAAGTAGACTGAAAATGATAACTCTTTATCAATTCATTTCAGCATGGCCATGCATTTTCATTCAGTCTATCTCATCAAGGGGCCTTTAGATATCTTTCTCATATTAATGAGGGATAAATTCCTTCTAAATCACTCACATTCCTCACATAACTAATTTTATATCCAACAACATTCTTTTAATCATCCGGTTAAAGACAATGTTAGAATGTGTCAAAACATAAAATAGCTATATAGAAATCTATGATGATTTCAAGGTCAAAGGACCGAAATAAAATTACTGTGATAAGAAATACTTATGACAATAATCTATATAGTATTCTCATAGTGGGTCAATCCAGTACATGATCTCTCATCATGTACCTATGAGTTGACTTAATATCTCATATTTATGATTAGTAAAACATAACCATCAGTCAACATCATACTAGCCTTAATACTTTAATATTCATATAATGAATAAATGGCTAGGGATAATTAGAATAGAACTCTTATTTTAATCTAAGGGTTTTACTATCAAGTCACATACTTGATGGCCTTAGTAAGAATTAACCATTCATGTAATTATCATAAAATCAAATGATAATATAATACCTCTTTATTAATAAAATAAGAAAGTCAATACATAATCACAAATGATTGACCTAGTGCATATCACTAACAGAGAGGAATTCAGATTCAAAGGCAGTGAGAGTTTCGTGCCTCGTATCCTTATTTTTGCTATTACAACTAGGAAGATGCTTAGTAGAGGGTGTTAAGGCTATATAGTTGTAGTTAAAGATGTTCAAGCAGAAATGGGATCAATGGAAGGGGTATCGGTGGTACATGAATTCTCATATGTTTTTCTAGAGGAGTTACCTAGATTGTCGCTATATAGGGAGATAGAATTATGTATTGATGTTGTGCCTAGTACATATCCTATCTCTATGCCACCTTATAGGATGGCACCTGTAGAGCTGAAGGAGTTAAAAGAGCAATAGTATGAATTATTAGATAAGGGGTTTATTCGGCCTAGCACATCTCCTTAGGGCACTCCAATTCTTTTTGTGAAGAAGAAGGATGGTAGTCTTCAACTCTATATTAACTACAGACAATTGAACAAGGTTACTATCAAGAATAAGTATCCACTCCCCAGGATTGATGATTTGTTTGATTAGTTAAAAGGAGCTCGGTATTTCTCTAAGATTGACTTGAGATCTAGGTATCATCAGCTGAGGATTAGAAGTGAAGATATACCTAAGTCAGCATTTCGGACTAGGTATGACCACTATGATTTCCTAGTGATGTCCTTTGTGTTGACTAACACCCCACTAGCCTTTATAGACTTGATGAATAGGGTGTTTAGGCCATTCTTAGATTGATTTATGATCGTGTTTATTGATGAAATTTTGGTCTATTCCAAGAATAAGTTAGAGCATGTGATGCATTTGAGATTGGTGCTGCAGATTTTAAGAGAGCACTAATTGTATACCAAGTTTTCAAAGTGTGAATTCTGGTTAGACCAAGTGGCATTCTTAGGCCATGTGGTATGTAAGGATGGCATTTAAGTAAATCCCAAGAAGATAGAGGCAATCACTGAGTGGCCAAGACCCATAATAGTCACAAAGGTGAGGAGTTTTTTTAGGTTTAATGGCTATTACAGGAGGTTTACAAAGGATTTCTCTAAGATTGTCGCACCTTTGACCAGATTGACCCAGAAGAATGTTAAGTTCGTGTAGACTATTAAAGGTGAGGAGCATTTCCAGTTGCTTAAGGATTTATTGACTTCGGCTCTAGTGCTGACTTTGCCTTTTGGTGACGATGGATACATGGTGTATTATAATGCTTCCCATGTAGGTTTAGGCTATGTACTAATATAGAATGGCAGAGTGGTTGCTTATGCTTCAAGGTAGTTGAAGAAGCATGAGCAAAATTATCCCACTCACGATCTAGAGATGGCAGCAGTTGTATTTGCATTGAAGATTTAGAGGCATTACCTATGCAGTGTCACTTATGAAATATACACTGACCATAAGAGCTTGAAGTATATCTTCGAGCAAAGGGATTTGAACCTAAGGCAAAGAAGATGGATGGAACTTCTGAAGGACTACGATTGTTTGATTCTTTACCACCAAGGCAAGGCAAACGTAGTAGCATATGTGTTGAGTAGAAATCAGTAGGAAGTCTTGCCCATATCAATACTAAGAGGAGGCCGATTATTCAGGAGTTACATAAGCTGATTGATCAAGGTTTGTAGTGGAAAATGACTAAAAATGCCTTTTAGCTTTGTTCAGAGTATGATCAGTGTATTTGGATAAAGTTAAGGCAACTCAAAGGAGGGACCCATAACTACAAAGAATCATGTTTAAAGTGCAATAGGGTTAATCCAGAGAGTTTGTGATTGACAGTGAGGGTATTCTACGCTTGGGTACTCGATTGTGTGTGCCAAATGTTGATGATATGAGGAAAGAGATCTTAGAAGAGGCACATTTTTCTACTTACAGTACTCATCTAGGTTCCACCAAGATGTATTATAATTTAAAGAATACATATTGGTAGAATGGAATGAAGAAGGATGTTGCAAAATTTGTATCCAGGTGTCTCACATGTCAATAGGTGAAACTAGAGCAAGAGAGGCCCTCAAGATTGTTACAGCCCATGCCTACTCTAGAGTGGAAGTCGAATATGATTGCCATGGATTTTGTGACAAGTTTACCTCAGACGACAGATGGATTTGATATAATCTGGGTAATAGTTGACAGGTTAACTAAGTCGGCTCACTTTCTACCGGTAAAAAAGACATACTCCACCAATAGGTTGACACGGTTGTATATCAGCAGAATTGTTTATCTTCATAGAATTTCAGTGAGCATAATATATGACAGAGGACCCACTTTTACATCAGTTTTCTGGCAAGAGTTACATAAAGCCTTAGGTACAAAGTTAGATTCCAACACAACATTCCATCCTCAAATTAATGGTCAGTCTGAAAGGACCATTCAAACTTTAAAGGATATGCTCAAAATGTGTGTGATAGAATTTGGAGGTCAATGGGATAACCACTTGCCATTGATTGAATTTACATATAACAATAGTTATCATACAAATATTAAAATGGCTCCGTATGAGGCGTTGTATGGTAGGAAGTGCATATCACCTTTTTGTTGGAAAATTGGTGAGAGATAGGTGACTGGTCTAGAGCTGGTGCAAATTACTTCTGAGAAAGTCCCTATCATTCAGCAGAGGTTGAGGACAGCTTTCAGTAGGCAGAAGAGTTATGTTGATCCTAGAAAGAAAGATGTTTCCTTTCTAGTTGGAGATATGGTGTTTCTAAAGGTGTCTCCAATGAAAGGAGTTATTAGGTTCGGTAAGAAGGGTAAGTTAGCTATGAGATACATTAGACCTTTCGATATATGGCCAAGAGTTAGAGAAGTGGCCTATAGACTAGTGTTTCCACCTGAGTTATCTCGAATCCACCTAGTGTTCCATGTGTCTATACTAAGAAAATATATTCCTAATCCTTCTCACGTACATAAGCCTCAAATAGTGGAGCTCAGCAAAGATCTATCCTACAAGGAGTATCCAGTGGCAATTATGGATTATCAGGTTCGTCAGCTTCGCTCTAGGGAGATTCTAATGGTAAAAGTGCTTTGGAGTAACCACACAACAGAAGACTATACGTGGGAGACAGAATCTGAGATGCAAGTCGCCTATCACTATCTTTTTCATCAACATATTTTGTATTTCCTTACTTTTCTTTGAATTTGAGGATAAATTCTTAAAATGAGGAGAGATTGTAATGACTGATATATTTTTAATTAATACAAATATATTTTGGGAACTCTGTTATTTAAAATACTAAAGTTATTAATAGACTATTGTCATTATTACTATTATAAAAGCTAGTGTTAAGTTAAAAAAATTGTAGACCATTCTTTCTTCCCATTTTTTTCTGCTTTCCCCTCCCTATGCTTCTCCTTCCGCCTAGTTCAAACTTGCTCTCACTGCCATCTTTACCACCAGCAGCTTGCTTCTTCTCCTTCTTGCTGTCTGAATCGAAGCCATCCATCCAGTCTTCTTTCTTCCTCGCATAAGAGACAACAACATCTCTTTCCTGTCCTTTATCGCATGACACCAGCCCTCCACCTCCTATAGCCTCCGGAGACAGCAGCAGTTCCAGCATCCGGTGACAACCTCAACTCTAGCACTAGGCGACAGTGATTCCTTCAACAGCCCTTCTCTGCACCTGGTTCCCGATTTATGTGAGTTATGTGGGTTAGTGGTTAGTTAGTTTTAGGTTGATTCTTAGTTAGTTTTAAGTTGTTTGTTAGTTATTATGTTTATTTTAATTTTTAGTTAATTAATATTTTTTTCATAATTAATCAGAATTTATTTTTAATATTTGGTTAATTTTTGAGTTGATCTATATACGTACTTAGTTGATTTTAAATTATTTTAGTTAATTTTACTTATGGTATTGTTTTGAATATTTTAATAATATAATTGAACTTTTGTTAATTATGTTAATTAATTATTTTTGGTTGGAAATTTGAGTAATTAGTGTTAGTAATTTAAGTATTGATAAAATAATTTTTAGTGAATTTATATAATTTTTAACGAATTATTATTATTATTATTGTCTGATTTTTAGAATTATAGGTTAATTGTATGATTTTGTTGAAAATATAGTTAAATATTATGTTTTAAATGATTTTAGAATTTTATAAGGTATTAAATTAATTATTATTTTTAGCTAATTAATACTAATTTTCAAAAAATTATATTCAAATAATATATTATTTACTATTTTGGTAATTAAATAGATTTAAAATTACTTTTATGATATAATTAAGCTATTTGAAGAATTAAATGTGAAAATGACTATTTTATATTGAATATTTGTAAAAATTAGATTTTTATATGATTATATTAATTATTTAAGATTATTATTAATTGTTGTGAAAAATACTTATATTTAGTGTTTTGTGATTTAAATAAATTATATTGTGGCATTTTAATTATTTTTTGTGGATTTTTAAGGATTTTAAAATATTAATATTTATTATTTATTGTATTCATGTATTGTGAACCTCGGTTAGGAATTGTGTAGTTCGGGATCCCAACCCAAGGTGTTGAGCTTATGTGAAGTTTAGAAGTGTGTTTTACTTGTAGGATTGACTCTACTTCAGTAGAGCGATGTTCGTTTTACAGAGGAGACTCTGCCGAATTTTTGGTAGATTTCTCGTAAAATGTGACATCAGGTCAATTCTAAGTTTTGAATTCTGAGTCGAGTCTTCCTTCGAAATTTTAGAAGTTAGGGTTTCTGTTTTCTGATAGTCGTTTCATTTTCTGTCTTTTAGCTGCCCCTCCAGTCGCGTCTACCAATCAAGGTCTGACATGACGTATCAGAGGAGCGCCTTCATCTTGTAAGTTAATATTTGATTTGTGTGTCAGGTTTTTGAATTAAATACATAATTGTTGATTAATTTAATTTTGCGAGATTCTAGTTGGTATTCTTTAAATAATGTTGCATGATTTAATTTATAGTTGGTTTATTTTATTTTATTTATTGTAATTTTCATTGTTTTATTTAATTTCATTTATTTTAAATAAACTACAGTAGAACGGGCTACCTGATGGGTTTCATCAGGACCGTGTGTGCATCGGTAAAATATTTGATTATATTAATTATATTATTAGGGTCGATGGCCTGGTGATGTTTTGCTCTCGGACACTACCATTAATATGATATTTGATTATATTGATTAAATACTAGGGTCAAAGGTCTGATGATACTTTGCTCTCAGACACCGCCAGTATAGTTGGATTTTATTTATTAAATCACTGGGGCTGATGGTCTAGTGATGTTTTGCTCTCGGACGCCGCTAGTGATATTGGATTAAGTAATATGACTGTAGTTGTGCATCCTGGTGATGCTTTGTTCTCGGGATTTGGCAGTTTTAGATAATTGAGTTGTTTGGTTGTTAAAATTAGGGACTAGGGTTCTACCTAATTTTTATACTGAAATATTTTAAAAGCATTTAAAAATTTATTCCTCCCTTTGAAAAAATGGATTTCTTATATATATACATCAAAGGATTTGAATAAAAATTATAAAAATATATTATTTTCATAAAAACCTATTTTAAAGGGGGTTTTCAAACCACATTCATTTCTTTTATTAGCTTATTCAGTGAGGTCTAACTTCTCTCAATTTATTTTTTTTCAAGAGTTTGGGAGTCATCTGTTAGGCCTACTTCTCTACACCGAGTTGCTTCTTCACTAGCTATCTTATGTAGGTCTATATAATTGTGTTTATATTAGTATCTGTGTACCGTAGTAGAGAATTGTATAACTGCATATTTTAATTTGAATATTATGTATTAAGATTCATGTACTGAAATACTATTTTGTATAACTAATGATGTTTATTTATACATGATGATAGCATAGTTTGTTTAAATTAAGAAAAATCAATTTGATAATGTGCATCATGATTAAATTATTTTATTGTAAGATTTTAAAGTAAAATATTCCGCATTTTTCTTTTAAGGTTTACTACGGATTTTAGTAGCTTTAAGTTGTCTCATTCCCTAGTACTGGTCACGTGCCCCTAGATTCGGGTCGTGAAAGCAAGTTTAAAAAACATAAAAGAATATAATATAAATTAAGTTGAAATTTTACTTTTATTATTTTAAATTTTTAAATAAGAGACTATAAAAATTTAAAAATAATTTTATTATATATATATATATATATAAGGAAAATGAAATTGGAAGTTCTAAAAAACTTTTCGGATAATGACTTCAGAAATTCTATAAGTTATTCAAAATTTTAATTAAGTTTTAAAAAAAAATTTTAATTGAGACTTAGAAGTTTTTAAACAATATCATGTTAGTTTATTTTTGTTGTGTAAAATGGAATGGACTGACGTGAACAATTAGACTACACCCAAATACAATCCTTAGCATTTTAAGAAGTGGCCCAGTCAAACCCAAATTTGATACTATTATCTTTGTCAATCATGTCAGATCTTCAAAATTGTATCCCTCCTAATTAACATGAAACAAAATCATTGCCTAATATTTCTGTTTCAAACATTGTTAATAATGCATATATTAAAAAATCTTCTAAAAAATTACAAAATCTCTATTTTAGAAATTTCATTGCTCAATATCCAAAAACTGTAAAGAGGATTTCATATTAAAAAATAATAAGAATAATAAAAGTGAAAAGAAAAATTCACTCAACTCACTTTTTCGTCATTTTCTCTAAGAATCAATCACATCTTCTTCTCATCTCTTTCACAGAACCTAGCTTCTTAAATGTTTTTAAATCCTACTTGTGGTGTTACAAGCATTCATACTTAATGAAAACGTCGAAGCTGAGAATCTTCCGGCGATGAGAAAAGTAATGGCGTCTCTAGACACAAGTGAAACGAGTAAGTCATGAACATGAAATAAAGGCAAAACTAAAGCAGTCTAGTCAGCCTCAATGAGTCTATAAATAAACTTGATGTTCAAAACAAAGGAAGCCAAGTTAAGCTGAGTCAAAGGCATGCAATAGTGAGATAAAGATTTACTAACAACTCAATATTTAAGATGAAGATTATTCTATACTTAAAGTTAAGTGCGACGGTGACATACGGCATTTTAAGTTTAGAATTAGTGGCTTGAGCTGATTAGACTCTTTCTTGTGATGTAATGCGAAGATTTTATTTAGGTAAAACTCAAATTCCTCCTTAATGTATGCAAGATTTAGCGGTGCTACAGTGGCTCGACAACAAATAATGCCAAAGAACATTACCACTTACTATCAATAACAAAAAATGGTTAAATGAGAAAAAACCTTTTAATATTTTCAATTTAGTTACCGAGAAACGAAAAATAATAGAAAAAAAGATATGTAGATATATACCTCATCAATGTTGAGGAAAGTGTAATACCTTATATTTTTATTTTAATTTAAATAAATAATATAAGGATTTTTTTTCAATATGTTAATATTTCTAAATGATATTATTTAACTTGTTAATTATTTATTTATTTTGTTATTAATTAAATATTTCAAGTGAATTTAATTAAGTTGATTTCATTGTATGTTATATAATATTAATTGTGATTTTAATTAAATATGGCGGTGTATGTATATTATAGTATAAATATATTAATGAATATATATATAGAAGTATACAATATGGTTTTATAGGGTGTATTTGTATATGTAGTATATATATATATATATATTTAGGGGTATTTGAATAAAATAATAGATTGTAGAGATATTTTTACCAAATGAGTGGTTAAGGGTTTTCTATTTATATTTTTTTACTATTATTATTATTATTATTATTATTATTATTATTATTATTATAACATATAGAGTCATATTTTGTACAAAAAGAAGTCTTCTTCTTCTTCCCCTTTCACTACCTGAACCATCCACAAACCACCTAACTCCGATCAACAGCCGCCACACCACCACCACTCAGCCTCACACCGACCAGTCACGACCTCCCCTTCCTTCGCCAGCCCTCCTCTCTCTCTGTCTCTCAGTTTCTTCCTCTTTGTCGCGCCAAAACAACCCTTTCCATTGCTCCTAGTCATTGGCTGGACTTCCATCACCGCTGCTGCTCATTTGAGGTGTGCTGGAGCATATATGTTTTTAAGAACTTAAAGGTTTAAATGCTCATTAAATATTTTTCCTAAAGAATTTAAGTACTTGTATTGGCTTGAAATTTTTATAAAAATAATATGGCCTACTTTATATTTTTATGAATTTTATTAATTAGAATTAAGTTGTGTTGTTTGGTTGGGTTGTGAACTCGGTCGAGCTAAATGCAGTATTAGAGAGCCGACTAGAGTATGGTTGAGTGTGAATGTTAGAAGTGCATTTTTCTATGCAGGAATGGCTCTACCTATGGTAGAAAGATGTCTATTTACAAAAGAGACTCTGTCGAAATTTCGATAGATTTTCTCATAAAACATGACATCTTCCGTAATTTCCTAGCGTAAATTAGGGTATATCAATCTATCGAGTCTTATCCAATTTTTCCTGAGTCATTCTAGAGTCTTGTAAATTTTATTAATTTCCCTTATTATTCCATAATTATGATTTTAAAAAATGAATATGTTATTTTTAAAGAGTACTGGAGCGGGAGCTTCTAGATTGAGGCAGACACGAGAACGTCAGCCGTCTTGCTCATCCTGTAAGTTAACAAACTAATTTGTGCTCGTGTTTTCTTTAAAAATTGTGTGCACTCATATTTTAGTATTATTTGCATTATCAATTTAAAATAAATGCTATTATCGAGAATTTCATTACAATGTATTTATTTATTTAAAAACTAGGTTTGAGAAATTTTGGTAGAATGGGTTACCTGGTGGGTTTCACCAGGACCGTGTGCACATAGTGGAGATTGAGAGAAGGATCCTAAAATATGTATGACTTGTGGTTATAAACTGGGACAGATGCCTCGGTGGAAGCCTCTACTCTTAAGGACCGCCAATGATGTGGAAAGTTAAGAATGGACTAGGATAGGTGCCTCAATGGATGCCTTCACTCTCGGGAACCACCAGTGCCATGTGCTTGGATTAAGTGGATGACTGCGGCTTCATACCTCGATTGATGCCTCTACTCTCGGGGATCAACAGTCTATCTGGATTAAGTGGGCCCAGTTGGCCATTTAGAATTGGGTTTAGGGTTCTACTGGGATTTTTCAAAAGCTATATATATATATTATAAATTATTTTCACTATGTCTATACGGTGTTCAAAAAGGTTTCAAACTATACAGCTCTTTTATTAACTTACTCAGTGAGGTCTAATTCCCCTCAATTTATTTTTTTCAGGAGTTTAGGACTTTTCTGTTAGGCATACTTCTCTTCGCCATGTAGTTTTTTCACCAATTATTCTACATAGGTCTACTTAGTTGTGTTGCATTTATTTTCATGTACTGCAATACAGAAAATTGTATAACTGTGTATTTATAATATCCCGTGTTTTTAAATATTTTAATACTGCATCGGGATATACAGTGTTAATAATTTTTGTATATATATTATGATATTTTTACGAGTTGATGTGTATTTAAAACCTATTTTAATTATTGTGTATTATTTAAAATCCTTTACGTAAAATTTTCCCGAGACTTACATTTTCGAGGAAATTTTCACGTAAATATTTTATTATTAATTATTTTAAATAGATTTACGGACTTGCATGAACTCATACATGTGTATATATTTATTTAATTAGGGTTTAATTTATTACCCTAATATTTTATTATTTATTTATTTATTTTATTGTTATTTAATTATTTTTATTTATTATTAAATTTTAAAATATTAAATATTAAGTGTGTGGTGTATATTTAATGTGTGTCATTTAATATTATTTTATTATATAGTATAAAGTATATATATATACATATAATATGTCAAAAAAATCAATTTTTGGAAAATTACCGAATTGCCCCCGAGCATCTCCTTCTTCCCCGATTGCCTCCATCGCCATTCCGTCGCCTGTCACGCCGATTTCTTGCCGTTGGTGTGCCGTCCGGCGTGCCACCACCTTCCCCAGCCTTCCTCGCCGCCTGTAGAAGGCATTTCCGGCGTCTGGAGGTCGATTTTGGCCGGAGAAGCCGAATTCCTCTTCACCGTCGATCACAACGTTTTCGGCCACCATTTTTGACACCGCCAGTCTCTTTCTTCTCCTTGAGCTCCGGTGAGTGTGATTCCAAGCTTTGTTTCACTTGAAATGGTCTTGATTTGCTTAGGTTTTGAATTTTCGATTTCGGCCATATTAGGGTTCTTGATTTTTTTGGACTTCGAATTGATTGATTCATGAAAAATTCCTTCACAAATGTTGTTCCCCTTATCTTAATATATATACGTGAATTTTTTTGGAATTTTTGGAGATTATTTTGATTTTTGGGTATTTTTGAATATTTTAATATTATTTTCTAATTTTCGGAAATTAATTAAATAAATTATGAAATTGTGTTTTATGATAAATATAGGTGTTGAAATGAATTATAGGAATTTATTTGGAATTTTTATGAATTTCTAAGTATTTATTTTGAATTATTTAAGTTTATGTAATTTTTGGAAAATTAGGTTAATTGTGTTTTTATTTGAAATTAATTGGTTAATTGAGTTTAATTATTGATATTATTGATAAATATGTTGATAAAATTAATTTTGGATAATTATACTATTTTTGGTGAATTTTTGAATGAATTTTAGTATATTTATATATATAGGGGTATTTTGGTAATTTTACATGAAATTGGCTAAAAATGTAATTTAATTGGTTTTAATAATTATTTAAGGTATAAAAATGATTTCTACAAATTATTTAGTATTTTTAATTGATTAAAACTATTTTTCGTGAATTATTTTCAATTATATATATAATATACAATTTTACTAATAAAATGAGTTTTTATCGGTTTTTACTGTGTTTTAAGGCTAAATATGTAATCTCTACTTATAAAATGTATTTCTGTGATATAAAGCTATTTTTGGTAATTCTGAAATTATTCTGTGATTGTGGACCCCGGTCGGTAGACTGTAGTTTGGAGTCCGACCGAGAGGTTGTGAATGTGTGGTTGAGCCTGTTTTTCGAAGTGTGTTTCTTTGCAGGGTCGGCTCTACTCTTTGAGTAGAGAGATGTCCATTTTATAGGGGAGGTTCTGTTGAATTTTCAGTAGAATTCTCGTAAAACGTGATGTCCGGTCGAACCCTAATTTCGATTCTGTGTTTAATATTCTAGATTGAGTTTCTAGGATTTTCCGTTAGGTTTATTCTGATGTCTGTTATTTATTGTTTGTTTAGTTATGCCGAGACCGAGGGTTAGTGGACCAGGCCCGTCGGACCCATCTCGAGGAGTGCACTGAGTGTGAGTTACTATTTTATATATATATGCTTTAGGATGCATGATTTAGAAATATATGTTTGATTTGATTAAATATGCATAAATAACGTGATTAGTATTTAAGTATATTTTTGGTTTATTTTTGGTATATATTAAATTATATGCATGTTTTATTAATGAACTGTGTTTAAAATGTTTTCAAATATATCTCTAGTTTATTTTGTAATTTAATTGGATTTATTTGACGTATATATACTCGAAATATACTTGGTTTATTTTTGGTATATTTCCAGTATATATATGGTTTATATTATTATTTTATTTAAATTCATGCATCATTGATTTGTGAATGAATGTTTTATATTTATTAATGAAGGATATCGATAGAATGTGCTACCTAGTGGGCAGCACTAGGACCGAATACGTACCGGTGCGCTTATAGCATTTAGGCTATATTACTAACCAGTTTGAGGATTTTGATTTGAATTGATTATTTGATGTGTGAGATATGGTTTGGAGGTGTGATTGCTGGAGCTCGGTTGACCAAGTGTCTCAGGGTCAATCACACTGACAGTCAGACTGCTGAAGCTTGGTTGACTTAGTTTCTAGGGGCCAGTCTACTGTCCAAATGGATTTAGTGAACATATTTGGAATAAGTGAGCATTTATGGCTAGAGTGTCGTCTAACACTGTTTTGAGGTTGCGATATTATAGGGTTCTATTTGATCCTTCATAAACGATGATTTTCAGTAAAATATATATAAAATGATTTTACAGCATTTGTGTGTATTTGTCTGTATATATACATATTAGATATATATTGTTGATTGTATGCATTATCATTTAGTGTGCATGTATATATATATTATAGTAATTCACTCAGTGAGGTCTGACTCCCCTTCGTTGACTAATTTTTCAAGAGAGTCATCATCTTCAGACCTCAGTAGAGGCCTGTACGCCGGATTTCTTCCGCCCCGGCTTCTTTATGTAAACTAGCTCTCTGAGTCTTGAGTTTTATTTTATCTAGACAATGCAGTAGTCATTAAATATTTAAAGAGATGTTGTATTATATTTGAACTGGATTTGTATTAAGAGTTTATATATATATGAGATGAGTATTTAATTTAAATCCAGTTGGTGGAAATGTTATTGCGATATTTATGATTTTTATTTCCGCTGCATTATATATTGTTATTACTTTTGCATGTTTTATTTTATTTTTAGGCTTGCTACGGGTTCCGGATTCGAAAGAATTCCCGTTCCCTAGCGCCGGTCATGGCCCCTATTTTAGGTCGTGACAGTATTTTATTTGGAATATCATGTATTTATAATATTGTGTACTAAGACATTTTTTGTATAACTGATGTTTATTTATTTTATGCACTATGATATTATGGTTTAAATTATATTGAGAACAATCAGTTTGATAATGTGCCTTGTGATTTAATTATTTATTTTAAGGTTTCAAAGTTTAAATATTTCGCGTTTTTCTTTTAAGGCTTACTACGGAATTTGGTAGCTTTATGATTTCCCATTCCCTAGTGTCAGTCACGTGCCCTGGGTTCAGGTCATGACAGAAAGTGAGAACAATGACATCGTCGAGGATAACACCAGTGATAACAAAGAGGGAAGCGATGTGATGAGGTGTTGCAACTGAGAATAGGAGCCCTAAGATCTGTTTTTCTCTATTTTTTTATGTTAGTAGAATTCTTACATATTTAACTATATGACAACGACTAGCCAATAATAATTGTGCATGTCAATCCATTTCATTAGAGCTAACGAAAGTGGACTAACATGATAACATTTAAAATCTTCTAAGACTCAATTAAAAAAATTAAGACTTGATTGAAATGTTAGAGAACTTATAGGACTTACAAGGTCATTATTCCAAAATATTTTACTTTTTACAATCAAGTCTTAAAATTTTTAATAAATTAGGTTCAAATAAGATCATAAAAGGTTAATCGTTAGTCCATTAAGAGAAATTGTAGACACTGACATGTTTGTTTTATCCTATAGAAATAGAACATGTAGCAGCTTAATTGGACTCTCTATTCCAGCTTAAAATTTCCCTAATAAAATAAAATCTCTTTCCCCTCCTCCTAAAATTATTTTAAGTGCTTTTTATTTTTCTCCATTAATGGTAGATTTTATATCTTATTCTAAAATCCATTTTTGATCCTAAGATTTATATGGAATTCATTTTGTACCTAGCTCAATCACACAACACAAATCTTTAAGTCTTTTTTTCTTATTGTTTTTCTTCATGGCCACTTTAAGATCTTGTTTCAGACATCATATCTCTTCTCAAGATCTCCATGAAATTCACTTCATACCTAGCTTAATCATGCACCATTAATTTTTAAGTCTTTTTGCTTTATCCTCTTTCTTCATTTTAAATTCTTAATTTTATCTTGAACTCATTTCTCACATCATCTGTAAGTTATTTTTCTATATATTTCTTATTTATGTTCTCTCTTTTAACTATGTAATATGGAAGATGGATATGAAAATTTATTTGGCTTTGATAAGAAAAATGTGTATTGCTCTTGAAATTTCAATATTATAATGGATATGAGTCTAATTTTAATGCTAGTAGCTTTAGTATTGATGAACAAACAAAAAGATACACTTATAGATTATGAAAATGGGAGTGAAATTTCAATTGAGTATAATGAAAAGAGTGGTGTTCAAACTTGGAGTTCTTAGTACTTTCAAGGTGAACTAGTAGTTGTATTGTTCTTATCCAAGAGGACCTTTATCAATTAAAATAAAAGATTATAATTTAATAAATATTTATTATATAATAAATTATAATATATTTATTACATTATTTGTAAGTATTCTAATGCTCAAAAGGTAAATTTTATAAGTTTGAAATTTTCAACCCATGCCCTCATATGGTAGAAGTCTTATCAATGATTGTACGATCTATTATATTTGACTTAGAAAGATTTCAAAGCATTATTAAGAAAGCAATTTTATCCAGTCAGGTATAAAGATGAAAGATGGTATAAATGGCAACACTATAAGCAACAATTTGGTTAAACTGTACAAACTACAGAGTTCCATAACCAAGCCATGGTTTGGATATTGATATTGATGACTATGATATGTTCATGAAGTATACCAGAGGTCTTGCTGACTACATATGGAGAGAAATCAAATTATTCACTATAGAATCCATCAAAGAAGCTACCATCAAAGCTTTCACTATTTAAGCTAAAAATTCTACTAATATATAAGTATTACAAAACTAGCTCAAACTTGATCTTTATAAGGTTAAATGGATGAAATTGAGCTTAAATTCCAATTCAATTGAAGTAAAGATAAAAGACAAAAAAAACCAATTGTAGAGATTAAATTTATTGAAAACTTGAATAAAACAAAAGCTCATATGCAAGAAAAGGGACTTGTTACAATGGAAAGCAGAGAGTGTTGAGGGAGAACAAAGGAGGTCAGTGCGGTGGTTCTATTGCCGACAATGATGGAACTGCAGCTGTAATTGAACGGCTAGAAAATGGGAAGAAATTAGTGAGAGGAAACAAACTAGACAGTGTCATATTTTGCAAGAGATAAGGGAAAACAATGGAGGGAGATGGAACTATTAGAATACATAAAGGGGATTGGAGATATTTGAAAATTTTTTTAAAAAAATTCGATTTCAATACCTTATGTATGTATTAATCTATATATCTATGTTTCTTGATGTTTAAAAAAAACATATATATATATATATATATATATGTATATTTTGGAAATATTATTGGTTTTGATTTTTAATTAAAAAACCAGTTTCACAAAATATTTATTAAAAACTTTATTTTATAAGAAAACAATAGAATTTGCATGCAAGTTTAAAAAAATTAAAAGAATATAATATAAATTAAGTTGAAATTTTACTTCTATTAATCAATTTATTATAAAAATTAATAAAATTAATAAAAGCTAAATATCTATATTTATTTCAAATTTTTTAGTAAAATACTATAAAATTTTTAAAAAAATATATATATATAGGATAATGACATTGGAAGTTCCAAAATTTTTTGGGATAATAACCTTATAAGTTCTATAAGTTATCCAAAATTTTAATTGTAATTCCACAAGTGCTAAAAGGGGGGATATATATATATAGCATAATGACATTGGAAGTTCCAAAAATTTTTGGGATAATGACTTTATAAGTCCTATAAGTTATCCAAAATTTTAATTGTAATTCCATAATTGTCAGGGGGTGAATTGGCTTTTTAAGAAATATAGGTAATTTTGATACACCCAAAAGCAAACTTAGAACAGAATTAGGGCTGAAATAAATGACGATTATGAGCAATAAAGACATAAGAATTTAAAGAGGTTCGACCCTCAAAGCCTACATCCTCTCCTCAACCACTTGTTGAGAATTTTAATCCACTATTAATCTACTTCAAGGTGTAGATTAAACCCTTATAAGTTTAAAATAACTCACCCAAGTGTTTTACATAAGGTTCACACTAAAACCTAAGTGTTTTCTAAAGCTCACACTCTAACCTAAATGCTAAGAACAATCCTCTTAGCTTACAAGTATATAATTGAGCTATTGAATGAAGAAATTAGACACTCACCAACCTACACTTAAGAACACTCTTGAGATAGAAAAGATTACAAGAATTAAATATGAAGAACTTAGGTGGTTGAAGGTTAAAATCAAGATTAAATGCTCAAAGTTTTCTCTAAAAATGTTTGCTCAACTTCACTAACTTCTTCCAACTTTGTTCTTGGTTGTATTTAAACCCTCTAAGAGAAAAAGAGTTGTTGGAGATATGTTTACTGCAAATAGAGCCATTTAAACCACTAAAAAAAGAAGTAGGTATGCACGTTCTTCATGATTATGCTAAATTTTTCATGATCACAACAATCGATGGCACCAAGACAGAATTTTGAATTTTCATTTTTTCATGATCATGATATTAATGGTGACAACTTTTGGTGACTTTTGGAGTTGGTCGTCATGATCATGACACTGGTTATGACTAGTCTCGACCAAAAATTGAAAATTACAAATTTAATTTTTGTAATTTTGGTAGAAAAATTTTTATAATGGTTGGAATTCACTTGTGACCATTTATAATGAAGAATTTAATTATTTTTCATCAAATCCGACTTTAGCTTTTACCATAAAATTTGATCCCCAATTTTACCGTTTGTCATAATCATGATGCACTTGTCACTACTTGTGCCATATCTGATTATTGCAAATTCAATGACTTGAATATAAACACTTAAGCACAAGGATTAAATATAATTTTACTTAATTAGTGACCATTAAAAATAATTTTTTTACCCCTCAAGGTTTAACAACCACCCCTTTTTTATAATAACAAAAAATTGTGTAAAATTAGACTAAAAATTATAAGGAATTACTCCCCCATAACATAAGCCTAAGTTTGAAATTGCAAGACTCAACATGTGAACCAATTTTGCATATTCTAACAAAAGGTCATCATTAAATGGGAATAATAAGTGCATGACTATCATAACCACTACAATAGCTTTCAAGAGCTTTAGCATTAACCACAAGCATAACATGCATAATCTAGTTAGTTTAACTCACAAAAATTTATTAATTATTAATCATGATTATAGAATTCAAAGAATTTATCAATTGTTTACTCACAAAAATTATGGCATATGACAAAAATAATAGAGTCATGGTTGAAACCATGACTTGATGAGCATAAGTTGCACTATAAAAAATGCCAATAGGATCACTAGCTTACTGAGATGAGTTCAAAGTTCATAAGTTCACTTTTTGGCTCATAAGCCAACAAATCAATATGCATAATATAATATCCAACAAAATCAAGCATCAATAACCAATCTCAACTTTATTAAAATCAGAGTTCAATAATTAACAAATAAATTATAGATTATCCTAAATGCAACATCTTCAATTAAGTAGCACAAGAATAGGTATAATAATGGCCATGATATGGCCTAAGATCATAACCTGCAGCTTCAATTAGTTATAAGATTTTGCATAAAAATATATTAACACATCTAAGATTCATATCAAGTAAAGCACTTTGCAAGATCAACATCCAACAACACAGTCACAAAATCAGTATTCACACATCAATATTAATTAATATATTAATTAAAGTACCAAATATCATCAAATATCTAAAATATCAAATATCCATATAGTAAAATATTCATAACACAGTTCCAAAAACCAAAAAATTGAACCTTACAACCTAAGCATAAGCACAACAACCATTTCTGCCCCTTTATTACTATAAAAAAACAAATGATACAAGAGGGTTACTATCCAAGGCAGCCAATTAAGAAAACTCAAAAAAAATTATACCAAAGGATTAATAGGCTATAATCACATCAAGTTCTATCAAAGACTTGAAAAACTAAAATACACATAGTTGACCAAAAAGAAAAGTAAACCAAAAAACATGAGATGAGATGCATTATCAAGGAGATTCATGAGATGCAAGGAGGTTGGCCTTCAAATATGCTACATTAGTAGCCATGGCATCAATTTTCTTATCTAAAGCAACAATATGAGACCTAAAGACTATAAGAGATATTTAAACCAATCCAAATAGACTATCAATATAGAGTTGGATTTAACTAATCATGGAATAAAGAGGAGTGAGTGGTTCATCTTTATCATCACTTTCAAGGACAATGGTGTGAGGCACTTCTTAAAGGTGGAAGGAGCTTCACTGTCAACTAAATTTTGAACCTTTATGGGATTACTATCAAGCCAAATGGTGTTGCCCTCCTTACCTACTTCACGCCAATGAATGGCTCCATTTAGTACAACTTTCCTAATTACAAAGTTACAAGCCTAACTGTCCAGGTTTAGCTTGTCATTTGGTTAAATTGGGAGAGAATTAGGGTATAGCTCATCAAGTCATACCAGGTGTAAGGACTTAGCAAAGATGGTAATGTAAGCTCCAATTCTAATTTTTTTTATTTCACAATGGCAATGGTCCATAAATATTATGCAAACAATTTGGATAGTGCTAAGTTCATCCCTTTTTCTCCATACCACAACACGAAAAACTCTAGTTTTCAAACATTATTGTGGCTCTCCCCTTAGGCTAACACAAAGTGTGAGATGAAGCGATGCAAATACTTATGCACAAACAAAACCATACTAGAATCTCTACCAATTTTAGGTCTAAACCTACTCTCCCCTGTTAATTCTAGCCAAGCCTTATGTTCATTAAACAATGGCTCATCCTTGTAAGCACAATGACCCATGATGGGTAATCGAAAGGCATCTCCTAATTGATTTAGGGTGAGGGTTGTGTCTGTATTGCACAACCTAAAGGATAGTGAATTATCCTTATTTAGTTTTAATGTGGAGAGAAACTCTAAGTGAGAATAGGAGAGGTGGTTTCATGCAATTCAATAAATCCCCTTAACTTCATTTTTTTAAGCAATTCTGTCATCTTATCTTTATAACCTAATTCTTTCACACAATCCCAATAAAAAATATGTGATGAACAAATTGGTCAAGATTGAAGAATTTTGTACCTTTCTCTTTGATCTTTTATTTAGAGCGAACATAGTAAAGGATTAAATGAGCCCCATTTTTGGACAATCTTCTATTGCTTTCCCTTTTTTGTCAAATACTTAGAGGATGGCAAATTCGATTCGAGTGGAGATGCACTCTTGTGGGGAACGAGAGGTAATGAGAGGATGAAGGATGATTATAGAATAATTAGGAGTGATGTGGAATGAGGGTAAAAATGAAAAGGAAAAAAAGTTAAAAGGAGAGAGGGTAGTGGTGGTGGTACTGGAGGAAGAAGATGGAGGATAGGTAAAAAAATGCTTTAATTATCCTAACTTTAACCTAGATGCATCATAGGTAATGAAATGGGTGTCATAATCATGAAAAGGAATTTACACCACAATTAAAGCATATTTGGTTATCATTAATGACATAATGAATTATGATCATGATAAAATAATTATAACTAAAAGTCAAGACATAAAAAAATATGCATAAAAATTATTTATGAATTAATTTGAACCAGTGATGAGTGTTTTTCATAATTGTAAAAAATTAACTCATTAGACATAATTTTTTAAATAAAAACATGATTTTAATAGATCAAACCCTTTATAGCCAATAACAATAGTATGATGATGATTAAAATAAAATAAATATCAAACTTTTGAACTTTGGTTGAGCCTCTTCAAACACATTAGGGACTAATTCAATTTTACACCATTATCAATTAAAATTCAAGAACATATCAAATTGATCACTTAAGGTTCAATCAATTAATTATAATGCTACAAGTGAACACATATCACAATGTATTATCATCCAACATGCCAATCTCTCTTTTGATAAAATTCATTCTTTCTTCATAAAAAGGTTTAGTGAATATATCCACAAGTTGGTTTTTTGCATTAATAAATTCCAATATAACATCACCTTTTTGCATATGATCATGCAAGAAATTATGCCTAATAT
This sequence comes from Mallotus nudiflorus, assembly GCA_947683625.1. Classification (NCBI taxonomy): domain Eukaryota; kingdom Viridiplantae; phylum Streptophyta; class Magnoliopsida; order Malpighiales; family Euphorbiaceae; genus Mallotus; species Mallotus nudiflorus. The sequence continues at coordinate 486,282 of CANTUR010000170.1, forward strand.
CAATATGTTTAGTTCTAGAATATGGAATTGGATTCTTGGATAAATTTATTACACTAATGTTATTGCATTTAATTAAAATGTGATCAAGAATCAATCTAAAATCCATGAGTTATTGTTTAATCCATAACACTTGTGCACAACAACAACCTACAGCAATGTACTACTCTTCAGGGGTAGATAATGCAACTGAATTTTGTTTCTTACTAAACTAAGAAATAAGAGAACTGGAGGTACTTTTCCTATATAGGATATTCCTAGTATAGTCTGCATATGAATAGGAAATAAGATAAAAAAAATGCATTTCTAGGATACCAAAGTCCTAAATGAGATGTGCCAATAAAATATTTCAAAATTATTTTGATCACATTCAAATGTGACTCTTTGGGATAAGATTGAAAATAAGCACACATACACATGGCAAACATAATATTGGGCCTATTTACAATAAGATAAAAAAGACTACTAATCATACCTCGATATTTATTTTCATCAATGCTCTTACCATTTTCATCTTTGTCAAGTTTGATGGTGGTATAGCTTTTGCCCTATCCATTCCAAATCTCTTGAGCAAGTCTTTAGTGTACTTTATTTGATTGACGAAGATTCCACTTGCACATTATTTTATTTGCAATCTAAGGAAGAATTTAAGTTCTCTTATCATTGTCATTTCAAATTCACTCTTCATGCAGTTAGAGAATTCTTCACATGAAAACTCATTAGTAGTACCAAATATAATATCATCCATATATATTTGCATAATGAGAATGCCATATTTATGCTTTTTAATGAAAAGTGTGGTGTCAACTTTACCTTTAGAAAAATCATTTTTCAAAAGAAATTTACTTAATCATTCATACCAAGCTCTAAGAGCTTACTTTAAACTATATAAAGCTTTTAACAATTTAAAAACATGGTTAGAAAAGTCAAGTTGCTCAAAACCCTGAGATTGTTTAACATAGACTTCTTCATCAATAAAACCATTCAAAAAGGCACTTTTTACATCCATTTGGAAGAGCTAAAAATTCATGTATGATGCATATATAAGGCGCATCCTAATTGGTTCTAATCTAGCAACAAGAGCAAATGTTTCATTATAGTGTATACCCTTTTTTTGGTTGTAGCCTTTAGCCACCAACCTAGCTTTATTCTTAGTAATTGCACATAGTTCATCATGTTTATTTCTAAAAACCCACTTGGTGCCAATTATAGGATAATTCTTAGGTCTAAGAACTAAAGTCCACTATTTTTTTCTCTCAAATTGATTGAGTTCCTCTTGCATAACAAGAACCCAACTTTCATCAGTTAAGGCCTGATCAACATTTTTTGGCTCAATTTGAGAGATAAAGGCAAGATTATTTAAGTATTTAATAGAGTGTCTAGTAGTTACCCCTTTTGATGGCTCACTAATAATCAAGTCTTTAGAGTGGTCTTTCTTAAAGTGTCATTCTTTAGGTAGGCCTTCATGAACACATGAAGTTGTGGGGCCATTTGTTCCTTTATAACTTCTTTCTTTTAAGCATCCACCTCATTTTAAGAGGACTCAATTGGAGGGGAAATGTCTTGCTCATTTTCAATTGCTCCTTGTTGTTGATTTAGCTCTTCAAGAACACCTACATGATCATCATCAATAATAACAACCTTTCTTAGCTCAAATGGACTAGCCTCATAAAAAATAATGTTCATGGACTCTTCTACCACTAAGGTTCTTTTTATTAAAAACCCTATATGACTTATTAGAAGTTTCATAGCTAAGGACGATTCCCGTATCGATTTTGGCATCAAATTTTCCAAGGTTATCCTTGGTTTAATATGTAGCACTTGCACCCAAATACTCTTAAATATGAAAACCTAGGCTTTCTCTCATTCCATAGTTCATAAGGAGTTTTATTTAAAATAGGTCTAATAAAAACTTTATTTGAAAGATAATAAGCGGTATTGATGACTTCAACCTAAAAGTATTTAGGCAAATTATACTCATTGAGCATAGTCCTTGCCATCTCAACTAAAACTCTATTTTTTCTTTCAATAACCCCATTTTGTTGAGGTATTCTAAGAGAAGAAAAATTATGACAAATTCCCATTTCATGTAAAAGGTTTTAAAATAATCATTTTTAAATTCTTTTCCATAGTCACTTCTCAAGGAAGAAATTTTAAAACCTTTTTCATTTTGAATTCATTTTGTAAGTTTTAAAAGCTTTATAACTATCATCTTTATAAACAAGAAAGAGTACCCAAGTGAATCTAGAGTAGTCATCGATAATGACATATGTATAATGCTTACCACTTGGGCTAGCAACTCTATAAGGACCAAATAAATCCATATAATTAAAGAGGTCTAATAAAATTTACCTTATTTTTGGCTTTAAAAGAACGCTTCACTAGTTTACCCATTTGGCAAGCTCCACATACTTTATCCTTTTGGAATTTTACTTTGGGTGGGCCAATGACATGATCACCCTTGCTTAGGTCTTTAATCGGCTCTATGCTAGCATTACTAAGTCTCTCATGCCACATCCAAGTGTCATTATTAATAGCAACAAAGCACTCAACACCTTGGTAGCTCAAAGAGCTTAAATTAATAGTATAAACATTATTAACTCTTTCACCCTTGAAAATGACATTTTTTCTTCCATATGGGTTACAAAGCATTCCTTAGGTTTAAAAGTCACTCTATTACCTTTATCACATAATTGACTAACACTAAGTAGGTTGTGCTTTAAACCATTAACTAAAAGGAAATTTTTAATATAAGTAGAGTCTTTCTTACCAACTCGACCAATGCCAACAATCTTACCCTTGGCATTATCACCAAATGTAACTTAGCCTCCCTTCTTCATTTCAAAATGAGTGAAGAGGTTGGCCTTCCTAGTCATATGCCTTGAACATCCACTATCTAGATACCACTTTTCTTTGTATGTTATGGATTCTAAGCACACCAACAATGAAATAGTTAATCTCACTTTAGGTACCCAAATATATTTGGGTCCTTGGGGGTTAGCATTGAGAGATCTATCATTTAAGTAACTAAAATGAATCTTTCTAATATAGCATTTAGAATTCTTGTGTCCCATCACACCATAATAATGGCATCTAAAACTTTATGTATGCTCTTTCATATTAAAATTATGAAAACCATAAGAATGAGCATGATTGTATTTCATTGTATTTCCTAAGTATAGGTCCTCTTAAGCTATTAGCTCTAAAATTGTCAGTCTTATTTCCATTAGACCTTCTAGGTCCATTTGTTTTAAAACTAGGTCTTTAAAAAACCTTAGTAATTGGAGTACTAGGATTTACATTCTTTAAAAAGCTACCATGAGCATTTTCAAAACCAATTCCACTCTTAGATTTTAAGGGAATGGAAGTCATGGAAATTATTCTATCTATGAGTTCCTTTCCTCTATTAAATCTAGAAATAGATTTTTGAGATTACCATTTTCATTTTCTAAAAACACATTTTGCTCAACAAGTTTTGCATTTTCATTTGCAATCTCAATTTTCTTGGAATTACTTTCATTTAATGAATTAGTTAACTCTTCATTAAAGGTTCTTAATTTCTCAAGTTCTTCTTTTAGAGTTTTTACCATTTCTTTAAGTGAATTAATTCTAGATAAATATTTATTACACTTATGCATCAATTTCTCATAAGCAAGTAACATTTCATCATTAGATTCAAAGTCTAAAGTTACCTCATCATTTGAAGATTCCTCTAATGCCATAAACTAAAGATTAGCAACTTCCTCATCAGTGTCATCATCATTAAACTCATTAGAATCATCCCAAATCACTTTAAGTGCTTATTTCTTTTCCTTCTTAAACTATTTATCCTTTTTAAAGGATTTCTTCAACTTTGGACATTTGGATTTAATATAACCCAGTTTGTTACATCCATAGCAAAGGATTTAATCCTTGTTGCTTAAATCTTACTTCTTGAAACCTTTGCTCTTTTTCATAATGAGATTTCTAATTTTTCTTAAAATTATAGCATATTCATCATCATCTTCATTTAAGTCACTATCACTAATGTCTCTACTTGCTTGAGAGCAATGCTTTTGTCCTTCTTAGTATGCTCTTCTTCAACTACTTGAGTCATTTTAACTTCATAGATGAGAAGCTTCCTAAGAAGTTCATCTGTAGGTAGAGTATATAGATCATTTGCTTCTTTAATTGAAATAAACTTAGCTTCCCAAATCTTTTAAGGCAAAATTATAAGGATTTTATTGTTAACATCTTCATTTAAGAATTTTTTGCCAAGCTTCCTCATAGAATTAGTGAGAGTAATAAGTCTACCATACATCTCACTAATTTTCTCATTAAGATTCATTTCAAATAATTCATATTCTCATCCTAGCATTTGTAATTTCTTATTCTTCATTTGATTAGTTCCTTCATGTTTAGTCTTCAGACATTCCCAAATTTCTTTGGCTGACCTCAAATACTCTATCCTATTATATTCTTCTCCACTCAAACCATAATAGAGAATGATAATTACTTTTCTACTTCTCAAGTTAGCCTTGGATTACTCATCACTCCATTCCTTTCTAAGAATGATTACCTCAATGACTTAATTGTTCAGCTTTGTTAGAGGACTCTAACATTCTTCAATAATATCCCGTAAATTGACTCCTTCACTATCTAAGAACATCTCCATTTTAATTCTCCAGTAAGTATAATCGATACCATCAAAAAATGGAGGTCTTGTGTAGTTAGGACCATGAACATCAGGAGCAACCACAACTTAACTTGTGAAGGCTATGATCTTTTCTCCAAGATGGTTAAATCTTCAAGAATAAAGACCAAAGCTCTGATACCAAATGTAATTTCATAAGTTCCAAAAAGGAGGTTAATTGGCTTTTTAAGAAATATAGGTAATTTTGAATTTACACCTAAGGGCAAACTTATAACAAAATTAGGGTTGAAATAAATGAAGATTATGAGCAATAAAGACACAATAATTTATAGAGGTTCGACCATTAAAACCTACATCCTCTCCCCAACCAATTGTTGAGAATTTTAACCCACTATCAATCCACTTCAAGGTGTAGACTAAACCCTTACAAGCTTGAAATAACTCACCCAAGTGTTTTACACAAGGTTCACACTCAAACCTAAGTGTTTTCTAAGGCTTACACTCTAACATAAATGTTAAGAACAATCCTCTTAGCATATAAGTGTCCCTAACCCAACTCACTCAAACCCATAATTGAGCTATTGAATTAAGGAATTAAACACTCAATAACCCACACTCAAGAACACTTTTAAGATAGAAAAGATTACAAGAATTAAAATGTGAAGAACTTAGGTGATTGAAGATTAAAATCAAAATTAAATTCTCAAAGTTTTCTCTAAAGATCTTTGCTCAACTTCATTAAATTCTTTCAACTCTATTCTTGGTTGTATTTAAACCCTCTAAAAGAAAAGGAGCTGTTGGAGATGCATTAATGCAAATAGAGCAGTTTAAACCATTAAAAAAAGAAGCAGGTCTGCACGTTCTTTATGATCATGAAAAATTCATCATGATTATAACAATTGAGGGTGCCAAAATAGAAATTTAAATTTTCATGATTTCATGATCATAACACTAGTGGTAACAGCTCTTGAGGAGTTTTGGAGTTGGTCATCATGATCATTGTCATAATCATGGCACTGGTTATGACTAGTCTTGGCTAAAAATTGAAAATTGAAATTTTGATTTTTGTAATTTTGCTAGAAAATTTTTTCTAATAATTGGAATTCACTTGTGACCACTTATAATGAAGATTTCCATTATTTTTCATCAAATCCGATGTTAGCTTTTGCCATAAAAATTTGATCCTCAATTTTAGCATTTGTCATTGTAATGATGCACTTGTCACAACTTATGCCATATCTAATTGTTGCAAATTTAATGACCTAAATATAAACACTTAATCACACGAATTAAATATAATTTTATTTAATTACTTGTGACGATAAAAAATGACTATTTTACCACTCAAGATTCAACATTAATCAAATCATAAAAAATCTTTTTTAATTGAGTCTTAGAAGTTTTTAAATATTATCACGTTAGTCTATTTTCATTGTGTATAATGGAATGGACTGACATAGACAATTAGACTCCACCCATAAACAACTATAGCATTTTGAGAAGTGGCCCCAGTTAAACCCGAATTTGATACTATCGTCCTCATTGATTATGTCCATCAGCATACATTGAAGATCTTCAAAATTGTTTCCCTCATAATTAACATGAAACAAAACCATTGCTCAATATTTCCATTCAAACACCACTGATCATTATTAACATACATTCAAAAATCTTTTAAAAAATTACAGAATCTGTATTTTGGAATTTTCATTACTCAATATCTAATAACTGTAAAGAGGTTGCAATAGATAATTAACTCAAAGTTAAGCCATGAGTTAAGTTTTTCATATTAATAGGTTGTTTTCATGTTTTGCATGCGGACAAGTAAAAGCTCAAGTGTGGGGGAATTGATAAGTTTAAGAAAATATTAGATTTTGAGCACTAATTAGTTAAGTTTTAAGTTTCAAAATGTCTATATCTATAATGGTTTTGAATATTGGCATTATTTATTTAAAATCCTTAGAACTTAGTTTTTTTAGGGGTTTTTAAATTGTCATTTGAATTTTGATTGATTTTATTTAATTTTAATGTTTTTTGTATTGAATGGCTAGGTATGGTTCAGATAGAATCAATGAAAGTGGTGTCTAAGCAAGAACTTAAAGAGGAAAGCTCAAAATCTCCATGAAAGCAAGACAAAGAAACATACATAGTTGTGCTTGAGCCCAAAAAGACAACCCTGCAGGGTTTCACAAATGCATGGTTATGCACATGCCCGATTTAGAGAAAGCCAAGTTTGTTGATGCACTGCTATACACATGGATGTGCATGCCTATACCTGATTCCTTAATTTTCTAGTATTTCCAGTATATGCAACCATGCATATTAGAGTGCACAGCCATACAATTTCAAGAGAAATAATTAAGGAAGTTTATTTTAGGGTTTTTGGAGTAACTATTATAAGTAGTGTTATTTTGCCTCTTTAAGAGAAGTTGGCTAGTCTTAAAAACAATATAGCTTACTTTCATTTTTTGAAGAAGAACAATTTTGAATTTATTTTTCATTTGATTTTTGTTAGCTATTCAATGATTATTTAAGAGTATAAGATTAAAGTGCAATTATAAACAGTATTCAAGGGAAAGAGAATGAAAGGCGTTTTATTCTTTCAATTACACTTCTATACTTTATTTAATATATTATAATGTTTATATTTGCAATTCTCAAATCTTCTTCTTTTCTCTTTTGAATTGTCATGAGTAGCTAAATTTTTAGTTAGAGTTTTTAGATCCAGTTCAAGAATGAACTTAATTGGTTAAACTCTATATCACCAAACTTATATTCCATAATTATTATTGAACCTAATGCTTTCTTAGGATTTATCACCCTTTGAATTAATCTAGACAATAGGGTGAGATCGAGAGACGAACTATGTTAAGAACACAATAATAATCTATTAATTTAATTGAATTGCTCGAGCTGGTTTGGTTGTTAATATTCCTTAGAAAAGCTTTGCTTTAATGTTGAAAAAAAATTAATTACTTGAGTTAGTAAGAGCTAAATAATTGAGTAGTTATTACGATTAATAAGTGTGCGAGTGCTCAGGAGAGACTTTCATAATTCTAAAGATGCTTAGGAAATTGAATGAAACTATAAGTGATAAGGAAATTAACATGAATTGTAGATAAATTAAGCAGGGGATAAAAACTATAACATTCATTTAATTAATAAATTCAAAAGTAGTTTAAGTTAGTTGTTGACATTAGTTTAATATTTAGCAATAATCTTACTCAATAATCTAAATAAGAAAATACAAAAAGTAATTTAATAATCAATTTTCACTCCCTATGGGATCAATATATTTACTATTTGGATGATTCCATGTGCTTGCGAATTTTTCAACACCAAGTTTCTGGCGTCTAGCACCTATCTTATCCAATATTTATTTTAAGTATTTTATGTTATTTATAGATGATTTTAATAGGTTTACTTGGATATTTTTCTTAAAAAATAAAAATGATGTATCTGAGATTTTTCAACATTTTATTTCATTTATGGAACGTCAATTTTAGTGCTTTATTAAAGCATTACATTTCCATTTTTATGGTGAATTTCAAAAATTATCATTTTTCTTAAGGCCAAACGCATTATTCAACGCATTGATTCTCCATATACTCATGAGCAAAATGGTGTTTTCGAGCATACAATTTTCAATATTATTGATACTGGTTTGACTTTACTTGCTCACAAATCTTTATCATTGAAATATTGGACATATGCTTTTGACATTATTATTTCTATCATCAATGGTATGCCTACTCCAATATTGCTTAATGCTTCACCTTTTTATACTCTACTTGGTATCCATCCCAATTACAAGGATTTAAAGATATTTGGTAGTGCCATTTATTAATTATTATAGCCTTATAATCAATATAGGTTCTCTTTTTTTTGAACTGCACAATGTGTCAATCTTGGTCCATCTCCTGCATATCATGGCTTTCGATGTTTAGATTCAACCATTGGTCGAATTTACATTACACTCCATGTCAACTTTAATGAGCATGTATTCCTTGTAAATCCACTTTTGGTTCGCTAACTGACTTAGTTCATAAGTCATCACTTACTTTTGCTCCTTAGCTTCAGGTACGCCTTTCTCTTATTCTTTGATATAAAGTCCTACTTCTAGTACCACTTCTCCTCCATCCCCATCCTTAAACACTCTTATCTTATTTACAACTTCTACTTCCTTGCAACCATCATTATCTCTGAACCCTTCTCACCCATCTACTTCTCTAACAACTTCAACACCTTCGTCCTTATCTCACTCTACTATCCCTACATCTGAATTAAACTCGGTTATTGATATCTCTAAATACAATTGTAATTTAATATTAAATACAATGACTATTATTACAATCTCATCATACATCATCGATTTGTCCATATGCTATGACTCTTTGACCATCCACCATGCAATATCATCATGCCTTTCTTATCCATAATGCTCTTAAAATCAAACCTCACTCCTACTTTGAAGCTAAGAAATATAAAGAGTGGCATGATGCTATGTAAATGGAATTTAATGCTTTAAAAAAAATACATACCTAGTGTTTTGTCCCTTGTCCTTCTTATCAATTTATTATTGGTAGCAAATGGATTTTTCAAATCAAAAGAAATCCATACAACTTTATCTTCAAGTATAAAGCTCACCTTGTTGCCCAAGGCTATAATCAGCAAAGTGGAATAGACTTTCATGAAAATTTTAGTCTAGTTATAAAGACTACCACTATTCATTTGATTCTCTCTATGGCTTCTATGAATCAATGGCCTCTTAAAAAAATTGATGTCTCTAATGCATTCTTACATGGCTTTTTCAATGAATAATTTTTCATTAAACAACCATTTAAATTCAAGGATTATATGCATATGGATTATGTTTGCTTGCTATAATGTTCACTAATGTTGCTTTATACTGGGTAGTGGCACTTAAAATAGGAAAATCCTAAAGGAATAGTAAACGTAAACAATAGCTTATAGCTTTAAGATAGATTCTAGAAAACCAAATTGATTTTATTCTTTTCTTGAATAATAATAGTAGGAGAACAAAACAACTATTATTATTCAAAAGAGGAACACATTTTTATGGTGTGTATTTGTTTTGTTTTATGGCTTACGCTAGGCTCCATGAACATAATTTTAAAGATTGAATTAATTTCTCTCCATCCTTGGATTTGTGAGCTCTAAAGTAGACCCATCACTCTTTATTCTTCGATATAACCATGACATACTTCTTCTAAATGCACAATTTCACCCTTAAACTTCACACAATTAACCTCTAACACTTCTCAACTTTTATTATGCTCTATTCAACCTTTAAACTTTTATTTTAAACCTATCTAACCCCTATAATACATAAAATCAAAGTACTTTGAAAATTAATGTTAATATAAGTACAAAAACAACTTATATAAACTAAATTGATGTTTAATAAAAAAGTTAATATAATTAAAAATAAAATTTTTCTAACTTTTTTATATTAGTTTTTAATATATTTATATTGTTTTGAATCTAACTTTAGCATTTTATGTGTCTAACCCTGATAATACATAAAATCAAAGTATTTTGAAAATCAATAGTGATATGAATACAAAAACAACTTATATAAACTAAAATGATGTTTAATGAAAAAGAGAATATAATTAAAAATAAAATTTTTCTAACTTTTTTCTATTAGTTTTTAATTATATTTCGATTGTTTTAAATCTAAATTTAGCATTTTATGTGTTTAAAATCATTTTAAATTGAATTTTTATCAATTTTAATATTATATGAGTTAAACAAAATCAAAATGTGCAAATTGAAAGGTGAAAAAGGTTCAAAATAAAAGTTTAAAAAAGTTCAATAAAAAATAATAAAAATTTAGAAGTATTATAGGTTAATTTTGTAAAGTTCAGGGGTGAAACTATGCATTCAACCTAATTCTTACGGGCTCATCACTTACTATCATTCATCAAGTCTTACAGCCTAGGGCTATACAAGACCCACCCATTTCCAATTTTTGACTCGAACCTAACTCAAAAAGCAATAATGACTTAGCCCATATGGAGGAAGCGAATCGGTTTAGCCCATGAGGTAAGAAAAATGCAGTTTTTGGTTCACGAGTCGAGGGATAAAAAATTATCCCTGACCCACCTAAATTTTTTCATTAATTTATATATATATACATTTCCAATTTTTGACCCAAAACTGACTCAAAAAGCAACAATGACTCGGCTCATATAGAGGAAGTGGATCGGTTTAGCCCATGAGGTAAGAAAAATGCAGCCTTCAATTCACGAGTCAAGGGATAAAAAAAAATCCCTGACCCACCCAAATTTGCACATATATGTGTGTGTGTGTGTGTTGCGCATATATATATATATATATATATATATATATATATATATATATATATATATATATATATCTTATTCTCACTTTTTTCTAACCATACGCTCTTTTTCACTTCTTCTCTTGTTCTCTCTCGCAGCCACCCCTCTCTTCTGTGTTCTCTCAAGTCTTAACTTCTCTCGTTCTTACTATAAAATGTTACCTTATATAACCTTTTATAAACCTTAACCTTGAATCTCTTGCCCTTTACATTATTTGATTCTTGAAAAAAGACTAGACTATATTGGTATCAATCTACTACCAATCCTTATTGTCCATTGATGATCGATCTGCTACGTTGTTAAGTAAGTTTTCACTTTTCATGTTTTTCATGTTAAAAACATGAAAAGAGGTGACATAAGTTAAAGATCTATCATTTTATGGTAATTTAGTCAGTGTTAAACATGAAATATGTTGATTATATATTAGATCTTGTTGCATGCAATTATGTTTTAACATTTTGTTACTCATATTTTGTTTGTATGTGTGTTTATCCTACTAAATTAGAGATCTTTAAGGTGGAAGCCAATATTTAAACAAATAATCAAAGATATAAAAGGTGGAAGCAAAGATCTTATGCTTGGCCTTATTTCGTTCTACTTAAACGATCGGTATACCTTTTTTTACATTTTACAATTTTTTTAATGGTGGAAGCTGATCTGTTTGATTTTATGAAAATATTTTTGATTTCTTGTAATTAGAGGGGATTTTTTATTTTATATGTGTGCCATACCTCAAATTTGATTGTCCCCAAAAAGGTTTAATGATGAAATGAACCTCCGAGATGACTAGAGTCTACTTGTTCATAACACCTCTTCAGTGTGCAACCTTAAAAAACCTAACCAACCCCACCAGTGTGCAAAATTGATCATTGAGCCATTAAATGACCTTATGAAATATGAATTATTAGAATAATAAGAAGCTTACTCTGAGAATTCCTTTCTCGAAACACTCAACTTGTTTGGCCAATGGTCATTTCGTTAGACTGGGATCCAACTTCATGAAAAAAAATTGATTTTAATAAATGAACTTTGAAAAATGTTTAAAGGGCTCCAAAACCTCCTGAAGTGGTCCTGAAATAGGCCAACACAACCCGATAATCAGCGCGTGTTGCTTAAAAGTGCGTGTAAAGCCATAAATACCCCTAGGTGTCACATGCTTAAATTGAAGCCAAACCAGACAAAACGAACTTTGGAAACACGTCTGAAAGGTCCAAAACCTTCGAAAGTGGTCCAGGAATAGTCCAAAACAACATGAGGATTAGCACGTATCACTTAAAAGTGCACATAAACACCCCTAGGTGTCACGCACTAAAATTGAGGCCAAATTTGACAAAACAAACTTTAAAAACACATCCAGATGGCCCAAAAACCTTAGGAACCAACCTCAAAAAAGCCCACATAAGCCCCGAATGGAGTGCGTAATGAGCGAAAGTGCGCATAACCACATGCTAAGTGAGCAGTCATGCCCACTTTGTGTGGCCACGTGCTCCGTCCTAGGGACACGAGCGTGACCACGCCTATACCCCCCTATTCGACACATTTTTCACTATAAATAGACACCTCCACACCCTATTCTGAGGGGAGAGAAAGTGGAAACACACACACACTCAAATATTTGTCCAATCGAAGGCATTGGAAACCCCTTTCTGTATAGTTTTTACTCTCCACTACTTTTTTCTTAGGTGATTAGATCTCTTTTCCACCAAACCAAGCCTCATCTTTGTCAAAGCATGCTTCAAAGGTATACAACTAACATCATTCTATTATCATTTTGAACCTCTCGATGAGGAAAGCTTGATAATCCCTCAAAGCTAAAGCTTCAAAACCCATACAAGCTTAGTCAAGTCTAAGGACCACATAATCATTTTAGCACATTTATTTTATCGTATTGCATTTTGTTTTATTGTTGCTAGCATTTGAGAATATTATTGTGCTTGTGTGATGAGACTGGCAATTTTGCATGCTATATGAATAATTTATGCTTTATTATACTCATTTCATATCATCATTCTACATCCTCTAATTCTGAAACATGAAACCATATTATAAATATCAATAATGTGAAAAGTTCATATCCTAAAATATAGTCATCATGTTTCCAATCCAGTGATGATATCATGCATCCCCTATATTATCATCATCATTATAGCACAAATAATCACTATGATCATAGATGATCATCCACATTTTGCTTACTATTTTAAGTGATCGAGTGTCCCTTGCTTATCCCATTTTTCATGTGATTGAGCAAGTTGTGTGAATGGTCGTATTTTCCTTATAGATCCATCATATCTAAATTAGATTTTCTTTTCTATAATTTTTTTCCTTTTATATGTATTTTATTAGGAAAGTGATATAATAATAATATCTTCAACTTTATTATCTTCCACTATCTGATGAATTATATGAATGCTATACAAACTATCATTACTGAAACTAGGGTATTGCGGTAGCTATACATCGAACATCATATAATGAGAAATAGTAAAAAATTAGATGTGATCCCCCAAATCCGAAAATCTCTACTGGTGGTAATACTCATTGAGTGACCTGATGTTGTTCCTTTCTTTTTTGATTTTCTAAAAATCGGGTAGCGACTCTATAAAATCAAAAAAAGCATCTCATTCCTCCTAAGACCAATTATTTGTCCCTATTCGATAAAGTAACTACATCCCTCAAAAATAAAAAGACCCTTATGGAACCAATTCATCTCGAAACCAAAAGTAAGAGACGCAAAAAAGGTCATTCACAATGGCGACTCTACTGGGGACTTCTAATTAAAAGAGATCAACTCAAAAATGACTATTTCTCATTATGTAATACTTAATTGTATAGAGCCCCTCACCACTACATTTGCACTACACATCACACATGCACCATTGGCCCCTAAAAGCCTCGATAATACTAAATAACATTACCACCATGGTTTGACTCGAGTCACAGGGTGACGAAGATACAGTATCATCACCTTTAGTATTTACTCATGCATTCGTTAGACTCATCTGACCAGAGTCTATAACCCAAGCCCTAAAAGGGGGCAACTAAATTATTAAAAGAATGCTAGACTCACTAACCAGAGTTAGTAACCCATAAGGGGGCATTCTCACTAAAGGAACCCTTAGCCTTTCACCCTGGCTCAACTCATATAGATAAACTAGTAGTCACATCCACTAGGATTCCACTAAGTTATGCATGTTATCCCTATCCTGACGTTGTCCGTCTGACCTAATATTCATAAAATGACATGACTCTCCTAGTGTCTATCATCGAATGACATCGTAATGTTAGTTTTCATAGAATATTCATGCTTAGAACCACTTGATTCTCATATACTTTGTGTGAGCCTGAAGTATGGGGAATGATAGGAATCATGTACCTCAGATCAAATACTTTATGTAAACTAACAAATGATGACATCCCTCGATGACAGAATTTATAAGACATCATCCATTTATCATTATCATATCAAATGAATAGTTTATGAATCCAACTAGATTATGGACCTTTATGTTGGAAAAATCGAATTGTAAACTATCGAATAATACTTTCATGACTCCTAGTAAACATATCAAATATCGATATAGGGGTAAGAACTTGAGCTCCCTCTGATTAACCATGGTCCTATATATACGGGCTCTAGACATCATTTATAACCCAATAATTGACCTTCACATCGACATTATATGGTTACCTCAAACATATTTTAGTATCGTTCCTCAGTTTACCCTTTGGTTCTGATCAACATAAATTGAAATAATCTAGTTTTGAGAGTGGAACCATAGTCCCCCAATGACTAAAGGTTCAAAACCTACCTAGGAAAGGGACTAAATAACCTCATGAAGAAATAAGGTTAGAAGCAAGAGCTTGCTTGTGATTGGTTTGTTCACTATGTAAGAAAAACTAACTAGCTTTAATCATGTATACATAACATACATGTAAATAGGCACGCACTAACCACTATTTATTGCATGAATAATTATCTTTCATTATAGGATTTTGCATCCATTCTATGCATACATGGTCACCTTTTTCTTTTGCAGGCACACGTCATGCATCATTCATTTAGCTAACCTTAATAAATGTATAAGAATCCTACACCCATACATGAGTGATCATGAAGCTGAATCTTCTTGTCGAAGCAATGGAAAACTAAGAGCTAGGATCCAAGACCTGCTTGAAGATGGCATCATGGTCAAAAATCTCCAAACCTAAACCAGCATCACTAGACATTTCCTCCATAACCTTGATAAAGTCGATTGGAAGAGCTTACAACCATATGGAATGCTATGCATTAAGACATTCCAACATATGTACCTCAATCATGAACTCTTAAATGCTACTGTGTCATTCTAGGACCCACCTTTAAGAGCACATATTCTTATTCAACACTATAGAACTATGCCCATTGTATATATAATTCAGTGCCATAGCAGGGCAAACCTCGATAAAGACTGAATAAGCAATCTTCACTAACTAAGATATCAAATATTCAGGACTTGGAGTTACTTTTCTTGATATAAGCACATAAAAGCTTGACAAACTAGTCACCGAGCACAAATGACTAATTCCCATATAAGTCCTAGCTACTTGCATGACCAAGAAGACTGGTACCTTAATTTGGGCACACCTCCTTGCATATTACTTCTTTGTGCAATATTTCACCCTCTCAAATGATGGGCTAGGAGATTATAGGATATTTTAGGTCATCGAAAGAATAGAATAAGGAACGACTCCCTTCCCACTGATTTTAGTAGAGACCATTTAAGGTTTAGATGACCTCAAAATTAGAAAAGTTCAAACTTCACTCAAAGCCCCTTATTGCTTCAAATATGGTTGTAAGAAAGCTAAGCCTGCTCAACAAACCTGTAGGTAACTAGATGAGATACCAACCTAGGAATCACCTAGAGAGACACTACAAGGATGTTCATGGATGCTCAGCTCATATCATAGCCCAAGAATGGGTCAAGTGCATGAAGGATATGCCAGAATACCAAGTGAGATGGATGTGTCTATGGTGGAAGCTAGAACATATGACTCTCTACACATATGTCAACTACATGCCAATCTCAGGATTCAAGTCATGCACCCACTACTATCCAGCACTAGTGAAGAGACAGTTTGGTGAGAAATAACATGTACCTTCTGAGCCTGCAGATTTCTCTAGCAGCAGGATACAATAATGGTTTATGGATCACTTCAGAAAGACATGGGGGAAGAGAATCATCCACCATTTTACTGCCAGTAGTGGGGACAATGTTATTGACAAGGCATACAAATAGTGGGTAATCCAAAGAAAAAACCATCTATCAAGTGACTGATCCAGAGAAAGGTTGCTTCCTTAATTTCTATACTTTTCCTTTGTTTGAAATTAATGATGTATTGAACTTTAAAGTTAATGAAATGAATATTTTGCTTACTTGTATGATGTCTTTCTTAATGGTAATGTGCATTGCATTGATAAAAACATTAGCATATTTGACATTCATTCCATATGCACTGAATCATTTAACATTGGCACAGAATCTGAACCACGCATCTGCATATTTTAAAAGATGTTACACCTGAACAGAGGAGAGAAATTGAATAAATATTAATAAAATATTCAAAAGTATTTATCTAAATGTATGATGATATGTCTAGTATTGATAGAGACATTGCTCAACACTTCATCCCTACCAAAGATGGGTGCAAAATGGTAAAGTAGAAATTGAAAAGACTTAGACTAGAATGGCCTAACTAGTGAAAGAAGACATTAAGAAGTAGATCAAGGCAAAATTCCTAGAGGTAGTAGACTATTCGAAATGGTTAGCAAATGTGGTGTCAATACCAAGGGTTAGAATCTACGTCGACTATAGAGATCTTAACAAGGCCTGCTCGAAAGATGATTTCCCACTACCTCACATAGATATACTAGTTGACAGCACTGCCATATGTGCAATGTACTCCTTTATAGATGGATTACTTGGGTACAATCAAATCCTAATGGCCATTATCAATAAAGCAAAGATAGCTTTCATAACGGAATGAGGTACTTATTACTATAAAGTACTGCCCTTCAAACTAAAGAATGCGAGAGCAACTTACCAAAGAATGGCAACCGCAATGTTCCATGATATGATACACAAAGAAGTAGAGGTGTACGTTGATGACATGATGGTCAAGTCAAAAACTAGGGAAGAACACTAGCCAAACGTCAAAAAATTCCTCAAAATAGTCAAAAAGTACAGTCTGATGCTTAATCTGAAGACATGCATATTCGGGGTCACTTCAAGAAAGATACTGGGGCATGTTGCTAGTTAAAATGGGATTAAAATGGATCTAGATAAAATAAAAGTGGTCAGAGAGATGCCAGTGCCAATAATAGAGAAAGAAATAAGAGGGTTTCTAGGGAAACTATAATTCATTAGCAGATTCATTACCAAGTTGACAGCAGTGTGTGAACCAATCTTCAAGCTACTAAAAAAATTAGCCAATTGAATGGAACAAACAATGTCAACTAGCATTTGACAAGACTAGGAACTACCTAGCCAACCCACAAGTTTTAAGACCACCTAAAACAAGGATACCTTTAACCCTGTATCTAGCCATCGCAGGAAATGCAATTGGTGTAATGTTAGCCTGAGAAGGAGAAACAAAAGCAGAACATGCAGTCTATTACTTAAGCAAGAAGATGTTGTTGTATGAGGAGAAGTACCCCCAAGTTGAACAAATATGTTTGTCAATGGTATAGGCAATGAAGAAATTCAAACATTACATTTAGTCCTATAGAATTTTGGTTGTGTCTAAAATAGACCTAATGAAGTACCTATACAAAGCTCCCTCTCTAATGGGAAAACTTGCCAAGTGGCTCGTACTGCTAACAGAATTTGATCTGCAGTATCTAACTAAGAAGGTAGTAAAAGGAAGAGCAGTGGCTAAATTTCCAGCTCTTAACCTCATTCTAGACTCAGAAAAAATCCAACTAAACTTCCCAGAAGACCTCATTTCAACCATCAAAATCCAAGGGTGGCACATGTACTTTGGTGGAGCAATCAATCAATTCAGCCCAAGAGTCGATGTCATATTATAATCCCCAGAAGGTGAAGTAGTACCAAGGGCCAAAAAGCTTGAATTCAGAGTCACAAACAATAAAGCAAAATATAAGGCATGCACAATCAAAATAAAAGCACTAATATCCCTAGATGTTATAGAAGTTGAAATCTTTGGAGATTCCATGCTAGTAATTAACTATGTCATAGAATAGTGGGAATTGAAAGAGCAACACTTAAGGCTACTTACCATGTCCTTCCGAAAATGCAAATTCATTCATCTCCCTAGGAATCACAATCAAATGGTAGATGTACTTACTTCCCTAGCATCAATGTGGGAAGGACTATCCAAAATGCCCATTAAGCCTTTAATCCTACTTAAGTTGGGACAGCCTTGTCATAAGAACTGCAAAATAGCAAAGACAAAAATAGCTGAAAAACCTTAGTACTATAACATATAAAGATATTTGAAGGAATGAGCCTATCTTGATCAAGCAGATAAAAGAGATAAAACATTCATTCAATGATTAGCATCAAAATTCACATTGTACTTGGGTGTGCTATAAAGAAGAACATCAGACAATTTATAACTCTGATGTCTAGATAAAACTATGGTTACAAAAGTAATTACATGATGGCATTTGTGGTCCGCACATGAATGGAGTAGTCCTATCTAAGAAACTAATCAGACAAGGGTTCTTCTAGATAACGATGATGGAAGATTGTATCAAATTTATAAAGAAATGCCACAAGTGTCAGATCTATGGGAATGTCAACCACTTTCCCTTGACAAAATTACACTACATCTCCTCTCCATGGCCCTTCTCAGCATAGGGACTAGACATAATTGGAGACATCCACCTAGCAACCTTGAACAGGCACAAGTTCATCTTAGTGGCAGTGGATTACTTCATAAAGTGGGTCAAAGCATAATCATCCGTAAGGATAAAAGACAAGCAAATGGCCAAATTCATTAAAAGAAATATATTTTGTCGATATGGGATCCCCCATCACATCATTTCTAACAACAATGTCCAATTCCGAGGGGAAGTTAGAAAGCTACTAAGGAGTTATAAAGTGGAACATTACGAATCTTCTCCTTACCGACCATAAGCAAATGGGGTCGTTGAAGCTACAAATAAGAACATCAAGAAGATTTTGTCAAAAATGACTTAGACTTACTGAGATTGGGCAAATAGATTGCCATATACCTTATGGGGGTATCGAACAACAATCAGGACTTCAACCGGAGCAACTCCTTTCTCGCTAGTATACGAAACAGAAGTAGTGCTTTTGGTTGAAATAGAAATCAAGTCTCTTCAGTTAGTGATCGAATCTAAATTGCCAGAAGTACAATGGGCTCACTAGAGGCACGATAATCTCAACCTCTTAGACAGTCGAAGGCTTAAGGCTCTATGCCACACACATAATTATATCAAGCTCGGCTAGCCAAAACCTTCAATAAGAAAGTGAAACACAAGAGTTTAAAAGTAGAAGATTAGGTGTTAAAGAAAATGAGGTAGAACATTACAGACCCAAGAGGGAAATTCGCACTGAACTGGGAAGGCCCATACTTAGTCAAACATGTTTTATCGAAAGGAGTAGTCAAGCTAATGGATTCTGAAGGCAATGAATTCTACGAACCTATCAAAGGTGCTGAAAACCCCTTTCTATATAGTTTTTGCTTTCCCACTGCTTTTTTCTTAGGTGATTAGATCTCTATTCCACCAAAATAACCCTTATCTTTGTCAAAACACGCTTTAAAGGTATACAAACTAGCATCATTATGTTGTCATTTTGAACCTCTAAATGAGGAAAGCTTGATAATCCCTCAAAACTAAAGCTTCAAAACCCACACAAGCTTAAATGAGTCTGAGGACCACACTATCATTTTAGCACATTTATTTTATCATATTGTATTTTATTTTATTATCTCTAGCATTTAAGAATATTTTTGTGCTTGTGTGATGAGACTGGCAATTTTGCATACTATATGAATAATCTATGCTTTATTGTGCTCATTTCATATCATCATTTTGCATCCTCTAGTTCTGAAACATGAAACCACATCGTAAATATCAATAATGTAAAAAGTTTATAGCCCGAAATAAAGTCATCATGATTCTAGTCCAATGATGACATCATGCATCCCTTATATTATCATTATCATCATAGAATAAATAATTACTACTAACATACATGATCATCTTCATTTTTCTTACTCTTTCAAGTGATCAAGTGTCCCTTGTTTATCCTATTGTTCATGTGATTGAGCAAGCTGTGTGAATGGTCGTATTTACCTTGTAGATCCATCATATCTAAATTAAATTTATTTTTTCACAATCTTTTTTTTCTTTTACAAGTATTTTATTAGGAAAGCGAAGTAATAATAATATCTTTAGCTTTATTATCTTCCACTATCTTATGAATTATGTGAATGCTATACAAAATGTCATTAGCGAAACTAGGGTGTTGCAATAGTTATACATCGAACATCGTATAATGAGAAATAGTCAAAAAGTATATGCGATCCCCTGAACCCTGAAATCTCTGTTGGGGGTAATACTTGCTTAGTGACTCGATGTTGTTCTTTTCTTTTCCTGATTTTCTAAAAATCGGGTGGTGACTCCATAAAATCAAAAAAATTGCCTTGTTTCTCCCGAGACCAATCATTTATCTCTATTCGATAAAGTTACTAAGTCCCTCGGAAATAAAAAGACCCTTACGAAACTAATTCGCCTCAAAACCAAAAACAAGAGACACAAAAAAGGTTACTAACAGTGTGTACAAAAGTTAGATTTTTTTTTCATGTACAAATCTAAGATCTGTGTATTTAAAATTTTAATAATTTTTTGAAAAATTATTATATATGTTAAATATTTTGCTGGAATCCAATTTGAAAATTTTTTTCATTTTGGTATTCAATTTCTTTTACTTAGAAATCTAAGATCTGTGAATTTGAAAGTTTATAAACAATATTGTTATAATTTATAAATGTTTTGAAAATTACTCTGTGTTACTTTTTTAAAAAAATTATCCAAATATTTATATTGATTTTTTATAAGATTTAATTAAAATTTATTTTTATTATATAACCTTTATTATTTATAATTTTATTATTGACTAATTTTTATGGAAGTAAATAATTTTATATTTATTTATTATATAATAATATTATTAACTAATTTTATTATGTAAATATTTATATATTTATTTATGATATAATAATTTTATTAACTAATTTTATTATGTAACTAATTTTATATTTATTTATTATATAATTTTATTAATATTTTATATTTTATTTATTTTTTTAATATTTATTATTAAATAATTAAATTAATTTCTTGTTAATCATTTATTACTTTTACAATAAATAAATGTATACTGCTATGAGTTAATTATATTATTGGATTGTAACTACATTATGTGCCTAACTTGATTTTGTCTTGTTATCTGGGTTCTAATACACTGTTTTGTATTCTTTATTTCATTAATGATATGTAAATGGACAAAACTATGGAAGACTGCCACTGGCAAACCAATGACTACAAATACTGAGGTGGAAGCCAATAATGCTTTAAAAGAGCAGTCTAGTAACATTGCTCACCAATAGCAGTCTATTCTTTCTTCACAACAGATTGAAGCTGAAGGGACTAAGTCAAAAAAAAGGAAGCAGATTGATACTAAATCACCTGTATGGGGACATTTTAAGCAAATCAGGGAGGGAGGTAAATTAATGAGAGGTAAATGTCTTTATCGTCCTAAATCATTTAGTGTTTTGCTTAGAAAGCATGATACTTCTTCTCTTAGGAATCACATGTCGACATGCATGAAAAAGCCCATGGACAAGGCCACAAGATAAAAACTTTTAACATTTGAACTTATTTTTGCCTCTAAAACTGAGGGTGCATCATCTGTGAGTGTGATTGGGGCCTAGAAATTTGACTAGGATGTTATTAGAAATGTTGTTACTAGAATGGTCATTTTAGATGAGTTACGTATCCATTTTATGGAAAGGGATGGTTTTAGAAACCTAATGAGCGTAGCATGCCCTCGTTTTAAAATCCTTTATAGGTAGACAATAAGTAGAGATATTTTTAACATCTATGTTGAAAAGAGACTAAAATTGAAAAACATTTTCAAATCTGAATGTCAAAGAGTCTGTCTTACCACTGATACTTGGACTTCGATCCAAAGAATCAACTACATATACATAATTGCACATTTTATAACAACTTAGTGGAAGCTTAATAAGAATTTTGTTGTTTTTATACATGTATCTTCACACAAAGTTGAATATCTTGCTAAGGCCCTTGAAACCTCTTTGGTTGAATGGGGTCTTAAAAATATATTAACAGTTACTGTTGACAATGCTTCTAGCAATGATACTGCTATGTCTTTTTTTAAAAAGAAATTAATCAGTTAAAGGGCAAGTGGGGTTAGAGCCAAATATGTTCATATAAGGTGTGTGGCTCACATTCTTAATTTACTTATGTTTGATGGGTTAAAGGAAATTTAATGCATTTTTAGATATAATTGGGATAGAGTGATGACAATCCTAATGCAAAAAGGATTCCTAATCCAATAAGGCTTCCTAATCCAACAAATATTCAAGATCCTTTGACTTATAATGGTGTCCAATCACAAGGGCATGTGCTAAGAAGATGAAGGAAGCATTACATATGCTAATTCAAAGAATTTGGGCTCAAAGTACAAATTTGAATCAATCTGATCCATTTGATGCACATGGAATTAATTCTGGTCCAAAGCATATTCATTTGGCAGAAATTGAAGATTTAAGCCCAAGTAGTGTTATTAGGTCCTAATTGGATGCATTCAGCCAAAGGAGTAATTATTCATGTTGTAAGGCCTAAAATGGAGCTCAACTATATGTTATTTAGTCCATTTAGTATTAAAAAATGAATTTGGTTGTGTTCCTTATCCAAATTGTTTTAAAATTATTTATTTTTAGTTAGAATTACTTTTTTAGCTTAGTTGATGAGAAAAATAATTCCTTACCTTTAAGGATTTGTTTTCTTATCATCTAGGGATTTATTATCATTATCTTTTAAAGATTTATTTTAGTCTAGGTTTAGGATTAAGAATTCTTATAAATAGCTTATTTTATAGTCTATTTTGGGCATCTTTTTTATCAATCAAATAAAGTGACGAATTTTTGCTTCAAATTACTTGGAGTTTTATTCTTTGAACTTTCTAAACAAAATAGGTTGTTTAATAGTTCACTTGTCTTATCAATTAGAACATCCATATCTAATTGCGGTGACTTCCTGATAACTAGAATTCTTGATTGTTAGACAGTTAAGGGTTCTAGTTTCCACCTAACTTGTTTCTTGGATGATCTAAGGTGTGGGTATCAATAGATTGTTACGGGTTTTGTTTGTTAGATAAACTCAGTTTGCATCAGTTTAGTATTAGAGCTTTGGCTCTAAGAATCAAGTTACGTATCCCTTTTTTTGTTTTCATTCATTTATCATTCTTTATGTTTCTTCTTCTACTCCTTCTCATTAGTTTCATCAACAATCTTGTTTGTTCATCATCTTTTTATTTTATTTTATTCAAAATTCTTTTTTTTACATCATTCTTTGTCATCTTTAATTTCGTTTAGTTATTTTTTAAAAGTCTTGCATCAAGTTTTGACCAAAAAAATAAAAAAAGAAAAGAAAAGAAGAAGTTGGTTGTTTCTTTAAAATCTTTAAATTTCTTAGAAGTCTTCTTGAAAGTCTTTGATTTTCTTGATTATTTTATTAAAAATTCTTGAACCAATTCATTAGAATCTTGAAGTTTCTTTAAGTTCATGTTCAAATCTTGATCCAAGATCATAAATCTTGAAATTTTAAGTTACAAATTCGTTTTTCTTGGGTTTCTTTTATTCAAATTCGTTTTCCCTTGTTTGTTGGGGATATCTTTATAGTTAAGATTAAATCTTGAGTATATTACATCTTTATCTTGCTAGATTTAGTCATATCTTATTTTGTCCTAATTCTTATCTTATCCTAAAGCTTTTCCATGTCCTAAAGGGATTAGACAACTCCTTTTCCTTATCTACATCTTCTTTTCCTTATCTATAACTCTTTTGTCTTATCTAGAACTCCTTTTCCTTATCTATAACTCATTTATATTATCTAGAACTCCTTTTCCTTATCTATAACTCATTTGTCTTATCTAGAACTTCTTTTCCTTATTTATAACTTATTTGTCTTATCTAAAACTCCTTTTCCTTTCCTATTAGGGTTAAATTCATTTTTTTATTCTTCTTTTTTTGTGCAAATTAAGCCTAATTTCCTTATTTTAAGTTGCCAAAATTTACCAAATTTGTTCAATTGATAGGCCATTGTGAATTCTAATAATTTATATTATTTAGTTAAGAAGTAGAAGGTAAAACTCCTAATTAGGTTAAAATAGAGTGTGTGTGTGAGTTCAATAGAGTGTCCAAACACTAAATTGAGTGAAACACATGAGGGAGTGTTAGAATTTTATTTTACTAACTTTTCTTGTAGGTTTGAACATAGTAAGGCATAGATGATCCTAAATTAAAATTGTTTGTTAAGGCTATGCAACAAATAATAGAGGATGTAAGGAAGCGACTTGAGAGGCTAGAAACAAGTTCCCCTTCACAGAGCAAAGAAAGGAGTACCAAACAAAGCTTAAAAGAGGATTTTACTGAGGGAAGTGAAGAAAACACCTCAACAAGACTAAATAAGGGCAACAATAAAGACAACAACTTAGGAACCATCAAAATGAAGATTCCTAGCTTTCAAGGCAAGAGCGATCCTGAAGCATACTTAGAGTGGGAAAAGAAGGTTGATCGTGTCTTTGAGTGCCATAACTATAGTGAGGAGAAAAAAGTGAAGCTAGTTGTAGTTGAGTTCACTGATTATGCAAGTGTTTTATGGGATCAACTAGTTACAAGTCGAAGAAGAAATGAAGAACATGTTATTTCTACCTAGGATGAGATAAAGATAATCATGCGCAAGCGATTTATCCCATAATATTACTATCGTGAATTATATAATGGTTTACAATGACTTGTGCAAGGTTCTAAAAGTGTGGAACAATATTATCAAGAGATGGAGATGGCTATGATTAGGACTAATGTGATTGAAGATAGAGAGGCTACTAGGGCTAGGTTTCTCCATGGTTTGAATTGTGACATTACCAACCTTGTTGAACTATACCACTATATTGAATTGGATGACATGCTACATATGGCTATCAAGGTGGAGAAGCAATTAAGGGCTAGAAGTAAGACTAATTTGAATTCCTCTACCCCATGGAAGTTGAATTAAAAGGGCAATGAAAAGAGCAGTACTTCATCAAACTTTAAACCAAAGGCCAATCAGGGGAGCAAGAAGGTAGACTTGGGAAACAATAAATTTATGCCTAAAAGTAGCAATCCTAACTTTAAAACACGTGATCTCAAGTGTTTTAGGTGTTTAGGCTTTGGTCATAAGGCTGCCCAATGTCCAAATGTAAAGGTGATGGTTACTTTAGCCAATGGCATAATTGAAAGTGAGGATGAAGATGAAGATATAAGTGACATGCCACCACTTGAGGATGCATTTAATGATGAAGGAGAGGAGATGGAACCCTTAGATGGATCATTATTCACTCTTGTCGTAAGATGTGCACTTAACATGCAAGCTAAGGAAGAAGAGGTACAGCGTGAAAACATCTTTCATACTAGGTGTTTAATTAATAATAAATTATGTAGTATGATTATTAATGGTGGTAGTTATACTAATGTTGTTAATGCTGGTCTAGTTGATAAGTTAGGCTTAAAAACAACTAAATATACTAGGCCTTATAGATTATAATGGCTGAATGATTATAGGGATATTAAGGTTACTAGGCAACCAATGATAGCATTTTCTATTGGGCGATATCATGATGAAGTATTATGTGATGTAGTTCCTATACAAGCTAGTCACATACTATTAAGACGCCCTTGGCAATATGATAGGCGAGCTAAGCATGATGGTTTTACTAATAAATACTTTTTTATTATGAATAATAAGCCTATTACTCTTGTTCTTTTGACTCCAAAGCAAGTTTTTAAAGATCAAAAAAATTTTAAGTGAGCATGAGAGTGCGCATGAAAAAGAAAAAGCGCACAAGCAAAAGGAGAGTTATGAGAAAAGCCTAGAAAGGTGTGAGAAACAAGTGGAACAAGGTGAGAAAGAGGGGATGCGTAGAAAGAACGAGTGTGATGTGCATGCAAAAGTAGAGCTAAGTGTGCAAAGAGTGGAAAGAAAAGAGGTAAAAGGGAATTTCTATGCTACAGAGGGTGAGGTACAAAAGGCTTTATTATCTAGGTAGCCTCTACTTGTACTTTTGTATAAAGGTGCCTATTTTTCTACTAACCCTAATCTTTCTTCTTTGCCTAGTTCTTTTCAAACTCTTTTACAAGAATATGGAGACTTGTTCCCCGAAGAGATGCCAAAGGGTTTACCTCCATTAAGAGGAATTAAACATCAAATTGATTTCATTCCTGGTGTGCAAATACCTAATAGACCAGCTTATAGAAGTAATCTCGAAAAAACTAAGGAGATGCAACATCAGGTTGAAGAGTTATTATCCAAGGGATTGATTAGGGAAAGTATAAGTCCATGCGCTGTTCCTGTTCTATTAGTGCCTAAAAAGGATGGTTCTTGGCGAATGTGCATTGATTGTCATGCTGTAAACAAAATTACAGTTAAGTATCACCACCTTATTCTACGTTTAGATGATATGTTAGATGAATTGCATGGTTCTTCTATATTCTCTAAAATTTATTTGAAGTCTGGTTATCATCAAATTAGAATGAAACTAAGGGATGAATGGAAAACTGCCTTTAAAACAAAATATGGTCTATATGAATGGTTAGTTATGCCTTTTGGTTTAACTAATGCACCTAGTACTTTCATGCATTTAATGAATCATGTTTTGCGTGATTTTATGGGTAAGTTTATGGTTGTGTACTTTGATAATATTCTTGTATATAGCAAGTCATTATATGAGCATATTACATATGTGCAATTAGTTTTTAAAACTTTGCGCAAAGAATAATTGTACGCTAACCTTGCTAAGTGTAGTTTTTGTACACTTAAAGTTGTGTTTTTAGGTTTTATTGTTAGTTCTAACGGAATTGAGGTATATAGTGAGAAGGTCAAGGCTATTGAATCATGGCCTACACCTAAGAATGTTAGGGATGTTAGATTTTTTCATGGCTAAGCTAGTTTCTATAGGAGATTTGTTAAGGATTTTTCTAGCATAGCCACACCACTCATAAAATTAATTAAAAATATGTAGGTTTTAAGTAGGGTAATGATCAAGAAAAGGCATTTAATGTGCTTAAATCTAAGTTAACTAATGCACCTTTGCTTGTTTTACCTAACTTTGATAAGACTTTTGAGATTGAATGTGATGCTTCTGAAGTTGGCATTGGAGCTATTTTAATGCAAGAAGGAAGGCCTATCGCTTATTTTAGTGAAAAACTTAATGGAGAAGCTCTAAACTACCCAACATATGATAAAGAGATGAATGCATTAGTTAGGGCATTAGAAACATGGCAACACTATCTTTTACCTAAGGAGCTTGTAATTCACACTGATCATGAAAGTTTAAAGCATTTGAAGGGACAAAATAAGCTTAAAAAAAGGCACGCTAGATGGAGTGAATTCATAAAGTTCTTTTCATATGTCATCAAGTACAAACAAGGAAAAGATAACATAGTGGTTGATGCATTATCTCGAAGGCACGCACTTCTTTCTACTTTAGATGCTAAATTACTTGGTTTTAAGCATGTTAAAGAATTATATGTGAATGATCAAGATTTTAGCAATATGTTTGATGCATGTGAAAAGGGTGTGTTTAGTAAGTTTTATAGGTACAATGGGTTTTTATTTAAAGAAAATAAATTGTGTGTGCCTCAAAGTTCCATGCACAAATTGCTTGTTAAAGAAGCACATGAAGGCGGTTTAATGGGACACTTTGGAATAGCTAAAACTTTAGATGTTTTGCATGAGCATTTCTTTTAGCCTAAAATGAAGAATGATGTTGAAAAATATTGTGCTAAGTGCATTACATGTTTGCAAGCTAAATCCCAAGCTAAACCTCACGGTTTGTATATGCTTTTGCCTGTTCCTACATCACCTTGAGTTGATATATCTATGGATTTTATTCTTGGTTTACCTAGGTCTAAGCATGGCCATGATAGTATTTATGTTGTTGTTGATAGTTTTAGTAAGATGGTGCATTTTATTGCATGTCATAAAACTGATGATGTAACACATATTATTAACTTATTCTTTAAAGAAATAGTGTGTTACATGGGATACCTAGATCTATTATTAGTGATAAGGATTCTAAGTTCTTATCTCACTTTTGGAAGACTTTGTGGGTAAAATTAAGAACTAAGTTATTGCTTTCTACTACTTGTCACCCATAAACCGATGGTCAAACAGAGGTTGTGAATAGAACATTAGTACAATTATTACATGTTATTATCAAAAAGAATTTAAAATCATAGGAAGAATGTTTACCTCATGTAGAGTTTGCATATAATAGGAGTGTGCATTCATCTACACACTATTCACCTTTTGAGATTGTTTATAGGTTTAATCCATTGACACCATTAGATTTATCTTCATTACCTATGAATGAATATTCTAATCTTGATAGTGCAAAGAAGGCAAAATTTGTTAAACAATTTCATGAGAAGGTTGGGCAAAATATTGAGAAAAGGAATGCATAAACAGCAAATCAATACAACAAAAGGTAAAAACAAGTTGTGTTTAAGCCTGGCAATTGGGTTTGGTTACATATGCGCAAGGAGAGCTTTCCCTCTCATAGGCGTTCAAAGCTTAATTTGCATGGAGATGGACCATTTCAAGTAGTTGCACAGATTAGTGACAACGCATATAAGCTTGATCTACCTGGTGAGTATAATGTTAATAATATTTTTAATGTTACTGATTTGAGTCCTTTTAATTTTAAAGGTGCTAATTTAAGGACGAATCCACTTGAGGAAAGGGGGAATGATGATAATCCTAATGCAACAAGGATTCCTAATCCAATAAAGATTCAAGATCCTGTGACGTATAATGGTGAAGATGAAGGAAACATTACATATGCTAATTCAAAGCATTTGGGCTCAAAGTACAAATCTGAATCAATCTAATCCATTTGAAGCACATGGAATTAATTCTGGTCCAAAGCATATTCATTTGGTAGAAATTGAAGATTTAGGCCCAAGTAGTGTTATTGGGTCCTAATTGGATGCATTAAGCCAAAGGAGTAATTATTCATGTTGTAAGGCCCAAGATGAAGCCCAACTATATGTTATTTAGTCCATTTAGTATTAAAAATGAATTTGGTTATGTTCCTTATCCAAATTGTTTTAGAAGTATTTATTTTTAGTTAGAATTACTTTTCTTTAGCTTAGTTGACAAGCAAAATAATTCCTTACCTTTAAGGATTTGTTTTCTTATCATCTAGGGATTTATTATCCTTATCTTCTAAAGATTTTTTTAATTCTAGGTTTAAGATTAAGAATTCTTATAAATAGCTTATTTTGTAGCCTATTTTGGGCATCTTTTTTATCAATCAAATAAAGTGACGAATTTTTGCTTTAAATTACTTGGAATTTTATTCTTTAAACTTTCTAAACAAAATAAGTTGTTTGATAGTTCACTTGTCTTATCAATTAGAACATCCATATCTAATTATGGCGACTTCCTGATAACTAGAGTTCTTAATTGTTGGATAATTAAGGGTTCTAGTTTCCACCCAACTTGTTTCTTGGACGATCTAAGGTGTAGGTATCAATAGATTATTATGGGTTTTGTTTATTAAATAAACTCAGTTTGCATCGTAGAGTCTAAGTGTGCTCTGTGTATAGATGTCCCAACAAGGTGGAATTCCACCTACTTAATGTTGAGAAATACATGTGAATTTGAAAAAAACCTTTGAGAAATATGAAGAATATGAACCTACTTTAAGGGTAGACCTAGGGCATGATGCACTTGAGTTTTCTGATTAGCATTGTGCCAAGAATTTGTTGAAATTGCTTGAAAACTTTGATAATATAACACTGAGAATATCTAGTTCTCAGTATGTGACTTCAAATAATTTTTTCTCAAAAATTGCAGACCTCTTTTGTTTGTTGACTGATTGAAAAAATTTTGATGATATTTATCTAAGGTCAATGGATGCAAACATGAAATTGAAGTTTAATAAGTACTGGGGAGATGTAGATAAAATTAATTGCTTGATTTTTATTGCAAACATACTTGATCTAAGGGAAAAAATGGTATATCTTGAATTTTTAGTTAAAGGTATCCATGGTCCATCTATAAGAGGGGGTGTTTATTTAAGAAAATTAAATGTGCTTTATTTTAACTATTTGATGATTATAACACTACTGCTCAAGCTTCATATGCATCAAGTGTGTTAAGTGGTAGAAGCCAATATAACCAGCAAGTACAATCAAGCACCAAATCCATTTCATTGTTAAAGGCTAGATTTTTGCAACATTAATTGGAAAGTGGGATTAGTAGAAGCAAAAAAAAAAAAGTGAGCTTGATCTTTATCTAAACGAGTCAATCCTAGAAGAAATAAATGATGGAAAATTTGACTTGCTTAGATGATG
The DNA here is from genome assembly GCA_947683625.1 of Mallotus nudiflorus. Taxonomy (NCBI): domain Eukaryota; kingdom Viridiplantae; phylum Streptophyta; class Magnoliopsida; order Malpighiales; family Euphorbiaceae; genus Mallotus; species Mallotus nudiflorus. The sequence continues at coordinate 516,960 of CANTUR010000170.1, forward strand.
GAAGCTTAATTCTGAGAGGTTTTTTGTTCTCTCAAGTATGGCTCGCAATGTATAGGTTATTCCAATGTCAATAGTTGCATCAAAATCAACTTTTAGCATAAGTGGTAGAGTGCTTGATTTTTTTAGGAGTTATTTAACTCCCTCAGTTATTCAATCCTTGATTTACACTCAAGACTGACTCAAAAAGCCTAATCAAGCATTGTCAGTTAAATAAAACTTAGAAGAATTAAAAGATTTTGAAAAAAAGGTAACCATTTTCCTTTAAGATTTTTATATTTAAATTTCTTTTACTTTGATACATCTTATTTCTATTCTTTTTTTTTTTCACTTTCTAGACAGATCTCCCTCCTTTGGGACAAAGTTCTTCAGTTGACTCATCATATGATGCTCCTTCATAGACCTATTTTTGCCTCAGTACTATGAATTTTTTGCTAACATGAATTCGGTAACACAATATGGATTTTACCCTCATTATTTAATTACTGTCTTATATTCATTTCAAATAATGAATGAATTCATGTTGTTAATTTGTGCCTGCTCTGTTGTGTTAGGAATATCTTGCTATATAGTCAATCTGTTGGTGCCTGCTACTTTATTGTGCCATTTTCATTTTGTAAATGCATAATAAATAGTGGAAGCTAAAATGTTTATGCCAATTTCCTTATGTTACTGTATAATAGACATTGAAATTATGACCAAACACAACAGATGTGCTATAAGTCTTTGTTTGTTCATTGCCTAACTCTATTTTTTGCTAACTTAAGGCTTTTGTTGTGCATATAGATTCACATTTGCATGTCTATTGTGAACTTGTGACCATGATTTTGGTGCCTTAGTTGTTGCACATTCTATTGTTTGATTTTATGAGATAATGATGAAGCTTCCATCTCATTTTCTGATAATTGGTTTAATGCAATTGGAAGTGTTTCTTAGGTAGCAAATGATTTGCAGTTTGTTGCCAGAAATGCTACTTGCATTAATCCAATGACTTGAAAATTTTGCTATTAAGCCTCACTTATTTTTTTAATTGTTTAATAATTATAACTCCATTTTTTTGCCTTCAGTTGATCCTTAGTTTTTTATTTTTCATGTTGTAATTATTTTGTGATTATGTGGATACACTTTTGTAGCAATTTGCCTTTATTTTGGTGTGTGTGCAGACTATCTCTTCTTTCAAAAACAAAGCTAAGAATTTTGATACATAGTCAAATTGACTTTGTTATGAATTAAAAGACGTCTTTTGATGTATGTTCTGTAAATGGTGGAATCCAAATCAAATTGACTTAGTTATTAGTTCTGATCTTAGAAGATTGAAAGATGTATATTTTGTAAATGGTGGAAGCCTAATGTATATTTTGCATAGACATACTCCATAGCCCTTACCTTATTGCAAATATTTTTATAGATTTGAGCTCTGAATAGAAATATTTAGATAAGAGAAAGAAATTTTAGTTTTTGGGCTAAAGGTTTTATATGTATTTTTTATAAGTACAAGGGTTGGATCGTTTTTTGTAATGGGCTCGGCCCAATATATTAAAAGTCTTTTAATTTTCATTTGAACTTTAAGATTTTAGGCCCAATTCATAAGAAGCCCAGTCCGAATTACCAATCCAACGTAACCCGAATACTTCGGATTTTCGACCCGATTATTTTCCATTTTCGAAATCATCAGTTTGGTTTCTTTTATTCACCTTCCACACCTGCTCGGTTTCCACTTTCCTCCTTTTGAATCTGCCCGACTCACCCAATGCACATCCCTAATATAAAATATAAATTTACAATGAAATATATTAATGATTTAAATTTAATTATTTTATATTATTAATATAATTTAATTTGGAAAAATTGATAATTAAGTAGAATATTTTTCTTAAAAATTATATTATTAATTAAAACAATTAAGGAGAATTATATTTAATAAAATTTGAAATTTGAAATATTTTGATGCAAAAATAATTTTAGGAAGTAGTTTATAATAATTTTAAGGGGGTATTTGGTTTAGTTGATTGAAGTTACAATTTAGGTGTTTGGTAAAATTTCAAAATCAGCAGCTGATAGCTGATTGTATTAAAAATAGTTACTAATTTTATTAAATATAGTTACTAATTTTATTAAAAATAGTTATTGATTTGGATAAGCTCTATTTTTGAATTTTTTTCCCAATAGTTGATTTGTATTTACTTTTTATTTAGACTATTTTACCCTTATTAAAAAATAACTAATAAGAAATAACTTCATTTAAATTAAATGTATGTAAATAATTTTTTATAGTTCATAATTAAATAAATATTATTGTAAATTATAATTAAGAATTAAATCATTATAATATTTATATCTATAATTATTTTTTAAAAAATTATTCAATAATATGTATATTTTAAATTTTTATTTAAAATAATTTTCTATTAATTATATTAATAACATATAAAGTAAAGACAATAAATTTCTATTTAAAATAATATATATTTTTTAAATAATTTGCATAACTAAAAAAATTATAATAAATATATAAAATTATATTTACAAATAAATTATACTTTTAATAGTTAGTTGATGTAACAATTAATAAAATTTTACCGAGTATTTTATATTTATCAACTAATAGCTATTAACTATCTACAACTATTGTCAACTATGAACTACTGTAAACAGCTAAACCAAACAGGTTCTAAATGTCAAATCTCTTAAAAGGGGTTAGATAAACGGATTGAATAATGTTAGGTTTGTTTTTGAACTAAAATAGACGAGGAGTTTAACTGAGTCTCACACCATACATTAGGGGCTAAATTGGAGCTTTTCCCCTTATTTATGGCTATCAAACTATTGCTTAACCCATTGCCCGCGTTTTTGAAAAGCTAAGAATACTTTCAATTCAATTTCCACAACTAATTAAAGTAAAAAAAAATTACTAGAAAATCAACTTCAATTTCCATGAAAATTCATATATTTCAATACTCAATTTCTTTGATCACTTAGCTCTTCAATCGGATCATAAAAATTTCAGTCCTCACACAATAAATGGCAGCTTTAGATTCTTCAATTCCTCAATGGGTGCCTGAAGACGACATCTTATTGAAGAACGCCATTGAGGTATAATGCTCAATTCACTCTTATAATATTTTGGTATAATCTTGAAAAATTTTACTTTCTGTGATCTAATTCTTAAGCCATTCAAGAAACCCTAGGATGGTTTGATTTTCTTCTTTAAATTATGCAGCTGTGAATTGGGAATTTTGGATAAATTGATTTTTTTTTTTTTTTGGGTTTGTGATTGAAGGGAGGTGCTTCTTTAGAAGCACTTGCTAAAGGAGCAGTGAGATTCTCTAGAAAGTTTACACTTGGAGAATTGCGAGATAGATGGCATTCTCTTCTTTATGATCCTGTTATCTCAGCTCAAGCTTCCACTAAAATGGTGGAATTTGAACTTTCTTTAAGCAATACTAAAGCGCCTGTAGCTGAGCTTTCTGCTAAACGAAAGCTTGAAAGTGTTCAGCGATTATATCATCTTATGAGGAAGAAAACTACTCGTAGTCAAAGTGGAAGTTTTCTTGGTGCATCAGATACCAGTTGTCGTGATTATAATGCATTTAATTGTAATCAGACCCTTTTTGAATTTGTTGAGAAGGAACGCTATAATGAACTTCCTGTTGAGGTTCCTTCCTTTGAACATGATAATATGGAAGCTATTGTTTCTCACAATGTTAGAGATAGATTAGTTGATTTTCAGAGTTGTGAGAGGATTAAGGAAATTGGATTACCACATTCATTGCCGGAAGGTAGTCCTTCATTTCATGCAGATGGACTTTCGTCGTCGTTGGCTATGTGGGAAACAATTGAGGCAGTGCCAATTAATGTAAGCATGGATGATAAAGGTCCGGAAGAATCATTGATGCAATGTAATGAATTGGAATTTGATGGTACCAAAGCAATTTTATCAGGAATGAATGTTGTCCACCCAGAGGCAATTTTGCACGACAAACATAATGATGATGTACTTAATAATTCAACTGCAATCTCAGAATGCGATTATGCAGATCTTTCAGAGTCACTGCTGAACTTTGCTAATGAGGACGGGCCGCTTTTAGCTGATGCAGATGGGGAAGAGGCAGTAGATAAATCTTGTTATGATGGCATTTTGGTGACTAGTTCTAATGATGTTCATGGCATTTCAGTGGATGTTAAATCTTCACTGACATTAGTTTCTGATAAAAGCTTTGAAATTCCTTCTAGTAAATGTGTTGCAAAGATTATGGCTGAGGGTCCACTCTCTGCTGAGGTTGAGAAGTATGGTCACTTCAATCCAGAAATCAATTTACCATCTTCTACATCAGCAGTGAATATAGATTACTGTAATGGAGAGATAGCGTGTACTTTGAACAGTGAAGACACTGAAATTCCATGCAATGATGATATTTTCCTAAACAAAGAGTTTACTTCTTCCACAATAGCAACAACTTCAAGGCAAACTGGGTACCTATCTTTGTCATGTGCTTATCTAAATGATAACAAAAATGAGCAAAGTTTGGTGAAGAGAGAAGAAAATCCTGCACAATTTCTTATAGCTTCCCAAATGCAGGGACTGGAAATATTGTCAGTAACTAACCTAGGCCCGTTGGTTGGCTGCAGAGTCAAATGTCAATCTCCTGAAGATACAGCCTTAATACAGGCTAGCAATGCTCACAGAGAGCCAAATCAATGCAGGACAGCAGAGGCTACTCTAACTTCTGGGAGGATTGGACTGCCAAAGCCAGAGCTGTTACATGCCTGCAATGCTATGGGCTTCCCGTTATATGCACAAGTGTGCTCTCCTAAACAGATTACGTCAGAACCAGAAGCAGACCACTCATTGTTAAATGATGAAGAATCTGAGAGTGAGGATGATGTTCCATCGTATTCTGAAGTTGAGGCCATGGTATATATCTCACTAAATCTGTTAAATTGGGTACTCATTTTGATTTCCTTTTTCTTCTTATTTTTAGTCATTTCTCATGTTAGTTTCTTGTTGTTCCTTTCAGATACTTCAAATGGACTTATGCCCAGATGATACATATTCTTATAATGATAGGGAAGGTAACTCAACAGTGCTTCCCTTTACTATGTTTTCCGTCACATATGCAAACTTCTTCTATAAATTATGCATTAGAAAAATGCTGCTCTAGCTTCTAGATTATAAAGCCAGTGATTACATGTATTGTTTTATATTTGCTTACAGATAATATTTGCTTTTCACATAATTATTCATAGAGCCAAGTAATCAGTCCAATATGCGATGTTGTGTAATATTGTCATCCTTCTAGTCATAAGGTTAAAATAATCATTATAGTTGTCGGACAATCAATGTTTTTGAGCTTCTTGTTTCTACAATTACTAGTCGCAAGATATCACAATGAGGATACTAGAAGGACTATTATAAGGTTAGAACAATGTGCTCAATCATCTATGCAAAGAGCCATTGCATCTCGAGGTGCACTTGCTGTCTTGTATGGGCGCCATTTGAAGCACTATATAAGGGAAACTGAGGTACATTAAACTATTGTACAACTCTTTTTTTTTTCCTCAACAGCACAAGTGTGCTTGATTGGTTTAATTATTGATATTCATTGAAAATAAATCTTTACGTTTGTCTTCATGGTCAAGATCAATCTCTACATTTTTCCACGTATATTACCATGCAGGTAATACTTGGCAGAGCAACAAAGGATACGGAAGTTGATATTGACTTAGGAAGAGAAGGGCCTGCCAATAAAATATCAAGACGCCAGGTGGGACTTATTTGTGCATCTACTAATACAATTTGACAATTTCTATATTCAGCAAGCCATGTAGAGTTCTTATTGTTCTTTCATGCTAGTTGAAAATTTGCTTTTTGATCTATGAATGAAGACTTACAGGGGGTTACACTTTGTGATCTTGTAGCAACATCTATGATTTGTTCAATTTTCTATAAAAATGAAAAGGGAAGAAAGGAGAAGCAAAAAAAAAACATGTGGAGAGAGGAGGGAGAGGGGTTTAGGGTGTGAATTCCAGCATTGAGGATTAAATTTTTAATATATTAGAATTACAATGTTCAACCTAGGGCCAAGGTCATTCTTTAACACAGCTTGGAAAATCTGTAGTCACGAGCAAACACTGTCATATGATATAGATGGATGTAAATTATGTATGCTTTGTAACTCCAATTTTACATGGCATATGAGAAATTTGAAATAAAATAAATTTTTTTCTTAAGAAAAACTCTCATGCTTAACTGCCATCAGTTACCAATTTCTCTGTTTATTTCCATCTTATTTTTTTTTTTTACTTGTACGAAAGTATGACTGATAATCAACTCTGTTGCTAGGCGCTTATAAAGTTGGAAGCAAATGGTTCCTTCTTGTTAAGGAATCTTGGTAGGAGTTCAGTATTTCTGAATGGCAGAGAAGTTGTTGCTGGACAGAATATGGGTCTTGGTTCAAGTAGTTTGATTGAGGTATGCTCCTCTCTGATAAGCTTTGAACTGCTTTAGAGTGAATTTGCTGAATTTTTATCCAAGTCTGCACTTTTCCTTTGTATTCATTTTAGTGCATGCACTTGTTTTCTCTGACTTTATAAGTCAAACAATAATATCTCTAACATTGAATCTGCAGATTGGGGAAATGGCATTCATGTTTGAAGTTAATAGCAAATCTGTGGGGCGGCACTTGTCAAATGCCTTCAAAAACTGCCAACGTAATGTGAAATTTGAATGGTCAGAAGGGGTTCCATGAGATACAAGAAAGCCACCAACTTATTCTTGAATTCATTTTCTTGCTTCTTTAAGAAAAAAAAAAAAATCATTACTTGTAGCAGTTAACCGTTGTGTTGGGAGCACATGCGATCCAACAATGTACAGCAGAAGTTATGTGTCTTAGGTAGGAAATGTGCTTATGGAAATATGCATATTATGTATATATAACGTGGTTGATTTTTCATCTGATGCAGATAAAAAAGCGAAGAAGCGATGAGGAAATAGAAACTATAATGAAATAATCATATCCAACAACAACTGTTTAGTAAATAATTAGCATAGTTCCTTTTTTGCTAAAAAATTTATTTCTTCTCATATTTCTGTTGCTATCACCAAAAGTATGTAACCTGCCCATAAGTGCATACACAGCTGGAAACATCGATGCATCAGAGAGCAGACACTCTGACGGATTTGCTTGTGATTGTCTGGTCAAACAGTCAACAGTTTGCAGGAAAGTTGCAGTTTTTTTCACCAGAATCATGCAGAAACCTTTTGCATGATGGATGCATGGTGACAAAATTGAGATCAGATGTGTTATTACAATGACAGATGACAATATGAGGTTAATATTTGTCAATTTACACACATACACTTTCTAATCCATATCTGTACAAGCACCCGAGCTGGTGATTTATTTTTATTTTTATTTTTACCAGCCTGGTGGGGCAAACTGTTATGCAATGGACCAAAATAAGAATTAGTTGTTGTACATTTGACTGCTTAGTTTCACTTGCATTTAAAAATCTTGAAACCAGTGTCAGTCTTCCAACTTGTCCTTGTTGACCAATTAATGGCAGAGTCAATTTTTTTACTGTTGCATCATGCTGGTAAAATTACTCTTCGATAAATTCAATCAATTTAAGAGGAAGGATTAAAGTGCTATCCTTCCCTTATGGTTGAGCAAAATTATCTTAATTATTTATTTAGAATGGTATTATAACTAAACAACACTATTTTAAATTGGCACAGAAATTTTTAGAACTGATTCAAAGCATTCCAAATCTGAAATCAGAATTGAACAGAGTCAAATTGTCTGATTTAATTTGATTGAATTCATCCTACCAATGTGTACTTAAATCTCTGTGCATAGGATTCTACAACTGCCTATTCATCTCTTGCTCTGCAGATGCCCCATTCTATTGCTGGGCTTAGGTCTTGTCACGGTTCACGAATCGTCAGCTTTGGTTCATAAATCAAGGGTTTATGATTTCAGGATCAAAATAATTGGATCAAAATCGGAAATAAGACCCGTTTAAGGATCGGTTGGTTCCGGTTTAAATTCGCTAATTTCGACTTTAAATCAATTCTCTTTGATATCATTTTTTTTTATGGTATAAAGTTAAGATAAAATATTTATTATGACATTTTAATAAATGATTTTTTAGTTAAAAATAAAAAATTATTATTTACTTTGATTAGTTAACTTAAAAATAAAATTATTTTATGTTAATTTTTATATAATATCGATTAAAATAAAAAAAAAATTTACAATATATATATATAACAAAATTTAAAATATATGTACATAACTTGAAAAATATTTATATTATATATAATTTTTTAAAAAAATTAAATGATACGAATTAAAAATTAAATTATAAAAATAAATTAAAAATTATACCTGACTGTAATTTGAAATTAAAATATTTGAAAAGAATTAAATGAATATATATATAGAGAGAGAGGGGTGGCAAAATGGGTGCTTACCCATTTACTCACTCATACTAATTCACTTTAAATAGATTTGGCTCATTAATGGTTCATATATAAAAATTAAATGGGTAATAAAAAGGTTATAAATTTTAACCCTTTTTTTAAATAAGTTTCATGGGTTTGGGTAAGGTACCCATATATTTTAAATTTTTTCCTTTTTAAATAATTTTTTTAATTTTCTTCTTATTTTTATTTTTATTTTCTCTCTAATTTTTCTTACATTTTTTTTCTCTCTTTTTTTATTTTACCTTTTCATCCTTTCTTTTTTTTCTTCTTTTTTCAACCTTTTTTTCCTTTCCCCATTTTGTATTTTTATTTCTCATTGTTTTTTTATCGTTTCCTTCTTTTTTCAATTCCATTTTTAAGTTTAATTTTATTCTTTTTATTCTTTATTTTTCTCCTTTTCCCTTCTTTTTTACTTTTCTTCTTTTCTATTTTTTTTTTTATGAAATCAATGGATTCACTTTCTGAAGAGCAATCTGCAAATTTGTTGAAACAGTTCAAGATCTTAGCTACTTATCATTTCATAGCATATGAATTTTTCAAGTCTACCTCAAATTAGTTACAAACTAGACTTGGGCAAGTTGCATTAACCCTGATTTATGCATAAAATTACTTTAGGCGCTACATTTGTTCACATGAACTGTATTAGCTTCCTAAATTTATGCTCTAAATTGCTTAATTTTGAAGGAAATAAGTATTGCTGCTTGGAGGAATGGATGCATTTGTTCAAATGAACTTCAAATTCTAATACTCTCATACTTTCAACTTCAAATGGATGCAGAGCATAAAATTAATGTTTATATACGAATTTAAACGAACTTCCATTTCATTATTTTCAGATAATGAAGAATTTTTATATGAGAAATTCAGTTTCATAAAAACATATATAATTACTCTAGAATAAAGTTGCTTTTAATTTTTTGCTTTAATAAAATAAAAATTGGCAAGCTAATTAAGATAAAAAAAATTAAATATCATAAATGTCTAAAAATTTATGCAATGCAACATTTAGTATAATTTTAAAAAAAATATATTCAAATATAAGCCAATAATATTGGTTATTACTCCATTACTTAATTAAGAAATTGTCATGGCCCAACCCTACAGTCATGACCGACGCGAGGAAACGAGAATTCTTTCAAATTCAGAACCCGTAGTAAGCCTTAAAAAATAAAAGCACATGCAGTAAATAAATAAAAAGTACAACTGAATTAAAATTTTTCAAATTATATATATAAATATAAATACTCAATATCTTTTCATAAATAAAAAATGTTCACACAATATACTAGATACAAAGTATTAAGAATAAAACAATACTCTTCTGATACAATAACACTACTACTGCAGTTTCTAAAATATAAATCAGAGTTTAAATATAAATTTTACATATCTAGCCGAGGCGGAAGAACATCGGCGAAGAGCTATACTACTAAGGTCTAACAATATAAGATCTCCTGAAAAAAATAATTGAGGGGGGTCAAACCTCACTGAGTAAATTATTATAATATATATACATGCAACCTAACTCATATACAGTCAGACATTCTTATATATATATATATGCATATACACGCATTTTACACAAATGTCAAACTTTACTTTTGTATATGTAATAAATGCATAAAACGTTTATTTTAATATATAGAGGATCAAATAGAAGCTCATTTAATCACAATGTCAATCAACAATACTGCTATAGTGATACATGCTGACTTAATTCCAAAGTAATTTACTTATTCCATTTTAAACAATAGACTGATCCTGAGACACTAAGTCAACTGAGCTCTAGTAGTCTAACTATCAGTGTAATTAGCTCCGAGACACTAGGTCAATCAAGCTCCAGTAACCACACTACTCAATCACATCAATCTCAATAATCGATCAATCAAAAATTTTCTCAAATGATATCATAATTCAACCCTAAAATCTAACACACCGGTACATACTCGGTCCTAGTATTGCCCACTAGGTAGCACGTTCTATTGATACCCTTCAATTAAAATTAAACATACATATGGAAAATAAATAATGCATAACAACATTCATAATAACGAAATAAACCATCTATATACCAGAAATATACCTAAAATAACTAAGTATATTTCAAGTATATATATGTTAAATTAATTCGAAATCAACCATAAAATTATACCAATTAAAAACTAATAACAAACTAAAACATTCTAAGTATATATATATAAAATATAACATGCGTTTATTTTGAAATATATCAAAAATATACTAAAAATATACCTAATTATATAATATGCATATATCAAAATAAACCAAAAATATACCAAAGATATACTAAAAATAAACTAAAAATATACCAAATTGTTTAATACATAAGTCACTTTTAGACATAAAATAAAATGTAAAATCCTTATTCATGCATCTTAAATGAAATGCATATATAGTATAATAACTCACTTGTTTGCACTCCTTGAGACTGACTCGTTAGACTTGGTCCGATAGGTCTCAGTTTCGGTGCAACTAAAAAGAATAAATAATCACAAAATCAGAATATAATCGAACTGAATATTTTGAGATTTTTCTAAAAGAAGACTCTAACGAAGGATTGGAATTCAAACGAACACAAAAATTCAAGATCAACCTGATGTCACGTTTTACGAAAATTCTAACAAAAAATCAGCAGAACCTCCTCTATAAAACAAGCATCTCTCTACTGAAAAGTAGAGTCGATCTTGCATAGAAAACACACTTCTAAAATTACAAAGCTCACCACCTCGAGTTAGGACCCTAAACTCCACAAATTTCCCAACCGAGGTTCACAAATCACAAACCAACAATATTAAATAATAAAATAATAAAAATGATAAAAAAATCCATAAAAATATTAAAAACCTTTATTATCCAACTAAAACATAAAATTCTAATTTTTAAATAATATTTGGTAATAAAATTCATAAATAGAATAAAATTCCCATTTTACAATTAAATTAACATAAATTGCCAATAATTATTAAAATCACAATTTAACATCATAAAAATAATAAAATACCCATTTAAGCTCAAAATAATAAATATATTTATTATTTACATAATATTCTAAAATTATCACAAATTAACTAATAAAATCTCAAATATTATACAATATTAATAAAAACCAAATTTTCAAATAATTAACCTAAAATGGTTAAATTCACAATTAACTATGTAAATATCTTAATTATATAATAAAATTAATTTTAAACCCATTTTTATCACCAAAATAGTAAATAATATATATTTGAATATAATTTTCAAAAATTAATATTAATTGGTTAAAAATTACAAATAATTTATAAAAATCATTTTAATACTCTATATTTAAAATATAATATTTGACTATATTTTTTTAACAAAAATCCATAATTAACCTATATTTTCAAAAATTACATAACACAAATAATTTCCTCAAAAATTATATAAAATCACAACAAAATTATTTTATCAATATACAATATTCTAACATTACTAAAAATATATAATTAACCAATATTTTCAACAAAAATATAACTTTAACCCAAAATTCCAATAGATACATAATACCAAAAATATTATCAAAAATTATATAATATTCTCAAAAATTATTTTCTCAACACTAAAATTAATATCAACATATAATAACACTGATTTAACCAAATCTATAATTAAAATAATTAATTAACAAAAATTCAATAAATAATAATCAAACAATCAAAATTACCCATAAATTAAACACAAAAATTATTTCTAGCAAGATTGATCTACCAAGAACAATATTTCAAAAGCAAAATCAACAAATCAAACAATTTCTAACTAAAAAATAAAAACCCCAATATACATAAATAAAAATCTTGGTATAACTTACAAACAAGGAGGTTTGAGTTTGAACCAAGCTCGGAATCGACTTGATCGGAGCTCAAGGAGTCAAACGGCACCGGAACAACAAGCTCCCATTGTATGCAACGCCTTCGATGACCACCAACACAATTGTTGTCGCTGCTACTGCTTGTTGTCTTCCGGCGTCGTGAAGAGGAAGATGAACTGAGGAGGAGATGATGGTGGTGATGGCGGAAGGAGGAGGATGGATGGCTATCCGGCATGAAGGTTGAAGATGCACAATGACAGTAAGCGATCAAGACTGTGCGGGAGGGAAAGGAGAAAATGGTTTCTATTTTCTTTTATTTTTGTGTGTGTGTGTGTGTGTGTGTGTGTGTGTATATATATATATATATATAGGTACACACACATGTCACACACATGCACTAACAATATAACTATTAAAATATTAATAATTGAAATTAATACTATTAATAAAATAATTGTATAATAAAAATAGTATTCATAATAATATTAAACAATAAAAATAATACTAATGATAATAAAAATAATAACCATGACAATAATAACACACAATAATTATAATAAAATCCCACATAAAATAACAGTGACAATAACAATAATATCAATAGTAACTTTAATATTTAAATAATAAACCTCTAAAAATAATTGTTTACGTAAGAAAATTTATATATGTAAAATAACGATGGTTAACTATAAATAATAATAATAATATAAATCTCATGTAAATAAATAATTTTTATGTAAATAATTCTCTTAAAATAAAATACGTGATTAATATTAATAATTAACAATAATAATACACAATTTAAACTTTAAAATTATTAATATTGCATGTCCCGAAATATATTTAAATAATTTAAAAATAAGGGTCATTACAGTCTCCCCTCCTTATAGGAATTTGCCCTCGAATTCTAAGAGAAGATTAAATACATGAATCAACGAGGAAAGAGATACGCCTAAGAAGCTTGCATCTTAGCTTCAATCTCCCAAGTATGCTCCTCTATGTTGTTGCTTCGCCACAACACTTTGACCATCGGAATCTGCTTCGAACGCAACTGAAGAACTTGATAATCTATAATCGCAACAGGCTCTTCCTCGAACGTCAGGTCCTCATTCACTTCCACACTATCAGGCTACAACACGAGTGATGGGTTTGAAATATGCTTCCTCAGTATCGAGATATGGAACACTGGATGCACTTGAGACAAACTCCGAGGCAAAGTCAACCAATATGCAACCGTGCCCACTCTCTCCAGAATCTAGAACAGTCCAATATACCTTGGTGCTAGCTTACCCTTCTTGCCAAATCTCATCACACCCTTCATCGAAGACACCTTCAGGAACACATAGTTTCTTACTTGGAACTCCATATATCTGCTGTAATAACCCTGGTTTTAAAATTATTTTATTATATAACGAGATATACAATATTAATAAATTTAAAAGTTATATTTAATTATTTTATGATTAATTATTATTATTTTATATTTAATTATATTTTTCTACGTGAATATTTAATTTTGAAACTTATTATTTTGGATATTTAATTTGCATTATTTATAATTGTTATTTCGGATAGAACTATTTTAATAAGATTTAATTTAGAGCATTGTTAATTCTATTATTGTTTTATCAAATTATATTATTTATTTTATTAGAATTATCATTATTATTAAATGTTATTTTATGTGAGTTTAATTTGTATGTGTGTGTGATTATTATTATTATATGTGTGAATATATATATATATATATATATATATATATATATATATATATATATATATATATATATGTATACACACATAGACATGCATGCAATAATGAGCACATACATGCATGCATACCCATATACTAAACACCAAACTTACACAGAAACATTTAACAATATATACATTCACGCAAGAATAAGAAATTAACACAGAGAGTTTATCTCCTTCTCCTGCGCAACCCGTTCCCTAACATTCATTATGCTTCCATCACTTCCGGCCACGACTTCTTGAGCTTCCTATCTCTTTCTTCTCCTCTAACACCGCTAAGTACTAATCTAGCTTCAGTTTGAACTCAAAACGTCCATTTCTTGAGTTTTTGTGAATTTTTGTTTTTGAGTTTTAGGGTTTTCCATTTTTTTTAAACTTGATCTTGATGATTCACACAAGTTTCCTTCACAAAAAGTTGATCTTGGTAGTTTAATCTATATGTCTATATTTTTGTTATAATTTTTGGGATTTATTTTAATTTTTGTTAATTTTTGAATATTTTATTATTATTTAGTGAATTTTCGAAAATAAATCATATAAATTACGAATTTGGTTAAATTATTGTTATTATATATTGTTATTAATTTTGGTGTTGAGAAATTAATTTTTGGGATTATTATATAATTTTTATAAATATTTTTAGTTTATGTAAATTTTGGAATATTGAATTAAATGTGCATTTTGATTGAATTTAGAGTTTAATTTTATGTTCTAGTTGATATTAGAAGGTTATTTGTTGATAAAATGATTTTTATGAATTTATATCATTTTTATGGAATTTTATATAAATTATGTGTATTTTGAATTATTAGGTTAAATATGTATTTTTGTTGAAATTATTGGTTAAATACGTGTTTTGGTTAATATTAGTATTTTATATGTTGATTAAATAATTTTAATGATTTTATAAAATTTTTGAGGAAATTATTTAGTATATTGGATATTTTCTATAATAGGGGTAAATATATAATTTTGTGTTAATTATAGTTAAATATTATGATTTAGTTGGTTTTATAATTATTTAAGGTATTAAAATGATTTTTTATAAATTAATTACTATTTTTAACTTATTAATACTATTTTTCAAAAATTGTTTTCAAATAATATATTATATATTATTTCGGAAATAAATTGGGTTTAAAAGTAATTTTATTATATAATTAAACTATTTATGAAATTAAATGTGAATTTTATTATGTTATGTTGAATAATTGTAAAAAATTGAATTTTTATTAATAGTGTATAATATTTGAGATTTTATTAGTTAAATTGTGATAATTTTAGAATATTATGTAAATAATAAGTGTATTTGTTATTTTGAGAATTAAATGTGTATTTTATTATTTTTGTGATGTTAAATTGTGATTTTAAATATTATTTACAATTTATGTTAATTTAATTGTAAAATGAGGATTTTATTCCATTTATGAATTTTTATTATAAAATATTATTAAAATTAAACTTTTATGTTTTAGTTGGAAAATAAAGGCATTTAAATATTTTTATGGATTTTTGATGATTTTTATTATTTTACTATTTAATATTATTTGTTTATATATTGTGAACCTCGGTTGGGGATTTGTGGAGTTTGGGGTTCCAACCTGAGGTGTTGTGCTTTGAGATTTTAGAAGTGTGTTTTCTGTGTAGAATCGGCCCTACTTTTGTAAGAAAATGTCCGTTTTACAGAGGAGACTCTGTCGAAATTTCGGTAGATTTCTTGTAAAACGTGACAACCGGTCCGAGTCTAGTTTTGAATTTTGATTGAGTCTTTTTATAGTAATCCTAGAAATGTTAAAATTAGAAGTTATTTTGATTGTTGTTGTTATTTTATTTTTCTAGTTGCGCCGAGACTGAGATCTAACAGACCAGACCCGCTGAATATGTCTTGTGGAGCGCGAATTTATGGGTTATTATACTGTATTTATATGCATTGCATATAAGATGCATGACTTAGGATTTTTCATTTTCATTATATGCTTTTAAAAGTGATTTAAATTTTAATATGATTTGGTATAATTTTAGTTTATTTTTAGTATATTTTGATTTATATGTCTGCATATTTTCTATATACATTTACAATATCTTTGGTATATTTAGGGTCTATTTTTGATATATGCATGCTAGGTAATTAGGTTTACTTTTAGTATATTTTAGTATATATATACATATTTAAATGTGTATTTATTCATAATTGTTTATTTAAATTATTAGTATATTTTACATATATTCCTAAATAAATTCATGTCATATTATTAATTTATACTTAAATTGTTTTTAATTATATTCATGGTTTATTTTTGGTATATTTCATGTTTCATTTGACATATATATACCTGAAATATACATGGTTTATTTTAGGTATATTTCTGGTATATATGGTTTATTTTACTATTATGAATGTCATTCTACACTATTTACTTTTCAAATGGATGATTTATCTCAAATGAAGGATATCAATAAAATGTGCTACCTAGTGGGCAGCACTAGGACTGTGTACGTATTAGTACAATAGATTTAGGTTTGAGTGAGGAATTACTTGTTGTAATTATAATATGATTAAGATGATTTGGTTAAGATGTGATGTGATTGATAGTGTGATTGCTGGAGCTCAGTTGACCAAGTGTCTCGGGGCCAGTCACACTAACAGTCAGACTGCTGGAGTTCGATCGACTTAGTGTGTCGGGGCCAACCTACTGTCCAAAATGGAATAAGGGATTTACTTGGATTTAAGTGAGCCTGTATGGCTATAGGGATGATATGGTTGATTGAGGTTACGATTAATAGGGTTATATTTAATTCTTCATGTATTAAAATAAATGTTTTTTGCAATTATTATATTTATTAAAACAGAGTGGCATTTGTGTGAAATGCGTGTATATGCATATATATATAAGAATGCTTGACTGGATATGGTTAGATTGCATGTATATAGAGTAAAATAATTCACTCAGTAAGGTCTGACCCCCCTCAATTATTTTTTTTAGGAGATCCTATATCGTCAGACCTTAGTAGTAGAGTTCTTCACCGATATTCTTCCGTCTCGGCTATTTTATGTAAATGTATATTTTAAACTCTAATTTGTATTCTAGAAACTGCTGTAGTAGTGTTATTGTATCAGAAGAGTACTATTTTGTTTGATATTTTATACTTTGATAATTGTATTTGAATACTGTATGAATATATATATATATATATATATATATATATATATTTATTTATTTATTTATTTATGAGAAGATATTGAGTATAATTGTTTTATATATTGATTTGAAAAATTTTAATTCAGTTGTGTTTTTATTTATGTAATGCATGTTTTTATTTTTCTAAGGCTTGCTACGGGTTCTAAATTCAAAAGAATTCCTATTTCCTAGTGCTGGTCATGACTCCTAGTTTTGGGTCGTGACATCTGCATCTCGGATTCACACAGCTCTTCTGTCTGCTAATTGCAATCTCTAGTCTCCTCTTAATCCCAATAACCTTCTTTGCAGCATCCTGATCTCAGGTCCAGTCAACGCTCTCTCCCCAATCTCATCCCAACTCAGAGTGTATCTATACTTCCTACTGTACAAAGCCTTATATGGTGCCATCTCAATACTGTTATGGTAGCTATTATTATATTGAAATTCCACAAGTGGCAAATGATCATCCTATCTACCTCCCAGATCCAAAACACACATCCTCAACATATCTTTCTGTAATATCCCGTGTTTTTTTTTTAAATATTTTTACACTGTACCGGGATATGCAGTGTTAATAATTTCTGTACATTATATGATATTTTTACGAGTTAATATGTATTTAAAATCTATTTTAATTACGGTGTATTATTTTCAGTGTTTTACGTAAAATTTTCCCGAGACTTGCATTTCCGGGGAAATTTTCACGTAAACAATGTATTATTAATTATTTTAAATGTATTTACGGACTTGCATGAACTCATGCGTATTTTTAAATTATTAAATAAAGCATGTGTGTGTATATTTATTTAATTAGGGTTTATTATTACCCTAATATTTTATTAAGTATTTATTTGTTTTATTGTTATTTAATTAATTTTATTTAGTATAAATTATTAAAATATTAAATTTTATGTGTGTGGTGTATATTTGATGTGTGTAATTTAATATTATTTTATTATGTAGTGTAAAGTATATATATATATACATATATACATTAATATTTGTCAAAAATCAAAAGAATTGGAAAATTACACATTTGCCCCCGAGTCTCCTTCTTCCTCCCGATCCTTCTCCTTGCCGTCCGGGCGTCTGTCACGCCGTTTCTTCACCGTGGGTGTGTCGTCCGGTGTGCTACCGTCTTCCCCGACCAATTTCGCCGCCTGAGGAGGCTGTTTCCAGCGCCTGGAAGTCGATTTTGGCCGGAGAAGCCGAAAATCGATCCACCGTCGATCACGCCGATTTCGGCCACCGTTTTCGACACCGCCGGTCTCTTTCTTCTCCTTGAGCTCCGGTGAGTGTGATTCTAGCTTTGGTTTGAGCTAAAATGGTCTAGAATTTGCTTAGGTTTCGATTTTGTCAATTTCGGCCTATTAGGGTTTTTGATTTTTTTGAACTTCGAATTGGATGATTCATGAAAACTCCCTTCACAAATGTTATTCCTAGTAGCTCAATCTACATGTATGAATTTTTTTAGAATTTTTGGAGATTTTTTGGATTTTTGGGTATTTTTGAATATTTTAATATTATTTTCTAATTTTTGGAAATTAATTATTTAAATTATGAAATTGGAGTTTATGGTTGAATTAGGTGTTGAAATGAATTATAGGAATTTAATTGGAATTTTTATGAATTTCTAAGTATTTATTTTGAATTATTGAAGTTTATGTGATTTTGAGAAATTAGGGTTAATTGTGTTTTAAATTGAATTTAATTGGTTAATTGAGTTTAATTATTGATATTATTGATAAATATGTTGAGAAAATTAATTTTGGATAATTGTATGATTTTTGGTGAATTTTTGAAGTAATTTAAGTATATTTATATATATAGGGGTATTTTGGTAATTTTACCCTAAATTGTCTAAAAATGTAATTTAATTGGTTTTAATAGTTATTTAAGGTATAAAAATGATTTCTACAAAATATTTGGTATTTTTAACTAATCAAAACTATTTTTCGTGAATTATTTTCAATTATATATATAATATACGATTTTTCTAATAAAATGAGTTTTAATCAGTTTTTATAGTGTTTTAAGGTTAATTATGTAATTTTTACCTATGAGATGTATTACTATGTTGTGAGGATATTTTTGGTATATCTGGAATTATTCTGTGTTTGTGGATCCCGATCGGTGGACTGTAGTTTGGAGTCCGACCGTGGGATTTTGATTATGCCTTGTGTAGTTTTTCGAAGTGTGTTTCTTTGCAGGGTCGGCTCTACTCTTTTGAGTAGAGAGATTTCCGTTTTACAGGGGAGGTTCTGCCGGATTTTCGATAGAATTCTCGTAAAACGTGATGTCCAGTCGAACCCTAATTTCTGATTCTGTGTTAAATAGTCTAGATTGAATTCTAGGATTTCTGTTAGGGTTTATTCTGATGACGATTATTTATTTCTTGTTTAGTTGCGCCGAGACCGAGGGCTAGTGGACCAGGCCCGTCGGACCTGTCTCGTGGAGCGCATTAGGTGAGTTACTATACTATATATATATATGCTTAGGATGCATGATTTAGAAATGCATGTTTTATGTTGATTAAATATGCATAAATAATTTGATTATTTCTTAAGTTTACATTAAGTATATTTTTGGTTTATTTTTGGTATATATTAAATTATATGCATGTTTTGTAAATAAAATATATTTAAAATGTTTTTAAATATATTCGAGCTTAAGTTATAATTTGATTGGATTTATTTAACGTATATATACTCGAAATATACCTGGTTTACGTTTGGTATATTTCTGGTATATATATGGATTATATTGTTATTTCATTTACATTCATGCATCATTTATTTTTGTGAATGAATGTTTTATATTATTTATTAATGAAGGATATCAATAGAACGTGCTACCTAGTGGGCAGCACTAGGACCGAGTACGTACCGGTACGCCTATAGTATTTAGGCTATATTACTAACTTATTTGTGGATATTGATTGATTATGATTATTGATATGTGTGAGATATGGTTTGGAGGTGTGATTGCTGGAGCTCGGTTGACCAAGTGTCTCGGGGCCAATCACACTGGCAGTCAGACTGCTGGAGCTCGGTTGACTTAGTGTCTCGGGGCTAGTCTACTGTCCAAATGGATTAAGTGGATATATTTGGAATAAGTGAGCCTATATGGCTAGAGTGTTGTTTAACACTATTTTCGAGGTTGCGATATTCTAGGGTTCTATGTAATCCTTCATAAACCATGATTTTCAGATAAAATATATAAAAATGATTTTATTGCATATGTGTGTAATTGCCTGTATATATACATATTATATATACTGTTGACTGTATGCATCATCACTTAGTGTGTATGTATATATATTATAGTAATTCACTCAGTGAGGTCTGACTCCCCTCCGTTGACTATTTTTCAGGAGAGTCAACTTCTTCAGACCTCAGTAGCAGGTCGATACGCCGGATTTCTTCCGCCCCGGCTTCTTTGTGTAAATTATCTACTTGAGTCTTATTTATTTTATCTAGACACTGCAGTAGTTGTGAATTAAAGTGTTGGATTTCATGTATTTTATTTTAAAGAAATGTATTATATTGAAACTGGATTTGTATTAAAAGGATTATTATATATGTGATGAGATTTTGATTTACATCCAGTTGATGTGGATAATATTATGATATTATGATTCTTATTTCCGCTGCATATTATACTGTTACTGTTATTATGGCATGATTTATTTTATTTTTAGGCTTGCTACGGGTTCCGGATTCGAAAGAATTCTCGTTCCCTAGCGCTGGTCATGGCCCCTGTTTTGGGTCGTGACACTTTCAATGTTTGGTTCGTCCTCTCAGTCTGACCATCTGTTTGAGGATGACAAGCAATACTGAAATCAAGTCTAATGCCCATTGCTTCTTGCAACTTTTGCAAAAAAAAAAGAGGTAAACACTGAACCTCTGTTAGATACAATGGACACAGGTACTCCGTGTAGGCACATAATATACTTCACATACAGTTTTGCCAATCTAGTTACAGAATAAGTGGCTTTTATAGGCAAGAAATGTGCAGACTTGGTCAACCTGTCCATAATCACCCAGATTTGGGTACCCATGTAAATAATAAATGGGTCATAAATGGATGATTAAAAGTCTTACCCATTTATATTTGAACTCATACCCACCCATTTTGCCACCTATATATATATATATATATATATATATATATATTAAAATACCAGTTTGGAACTGGCGGTTCGGAACCACTGGTTCACGATTCCATTTAGAGAGGAACCGATCCTCCCCACAGTTTTGAGCTGTTTCAGCCCGATTCCGAATTTGACCACTTTCAATCTGATTTTAACCAAGCCAATTTCAGTTCCAATTTAGAGTTTGAACTGGCCCACGGCCGAGCGTAGCTAGGCTAACTTGTGTGTGCATATGTATATAAAACATATTAGGTTTTTAAATGGCATTAAATGTCTTCCAACAAACTATATCATTGGTATATTTCACATTTTTCTTACTCAACTAACTAAGGTCCCACTTGTTAATTACTTTGAATATGAAAGAATCTGACCAGAAGCTAGGACTATGCATCGGGTCGGACAGGTTTGACGGGTTTGGATTTGAGTTTTTTTCAAAAGTTGAAACCAAACCAAAATTTAAAGATTTCATAGGGGTTTAGGCAGGTATATGAAAATCGACAAAGTAATAAGAAAATTAAAAGACACATGAAACCTCAAGTAGCGTAATGGTCTTGGCACACGTCTTTGTGCCTTTCCCAACTTTGTAGTTTTAATTGGTTTTCTTTTCCCAAAATGCAAAAAAGCCACTACAAAAACCCACAATCTAATATAATGAACGTAACTCCATTACCATCTCAATAATAAGCATGTTTGGATTATGTTTTAGTTAATATATATATATATAAAGTTCAAGTTTCAGAACCCGCCCAAAATTTGTGAATTCTGAAAGTGGGAACCGAACTGACGCCGATCAATTAGATTTTGATGTGGGGATTTGCATATCAGACGGGCTTTGCATAGCCCTACCAGAAGCTATATTTGGAATTTTTTTTTTTTCAACTTGGTCCCCTCAAAAATAATTTAATTTATACAGTATCTATCACTATTAATTGCTACTGTTATCAACTACTATTAGTATCAACTATTATAGTTATCATTAACAACTATTATTATAATTGTTATTATTATACACACTAGAGTATGTAGATAAAAACATTTTAGTTGATCTGGATACTTCCGTTTAGACTAAACAATCTAAACCTCATTGATACAAGTGAAACCCGAGTAAGTCTCAAATCTGAGACTTGCCACACCACATAACCCACCTCGGTTGTGTAAGCTACGGTTGGATTTGATCTTATAAAACTTTGGGTTAAAATATAGAAGCAAATAAAATTAAACAAAAAATTTTCTTATACTTTTGTTTTCAATTCATGTTTATTGGTTAAAAGTTGTAAAAGATTTGAATTCTTTTAAATAATTTATCAAGTTTGTTCGGATAATTTTATTCTTTTTATGGATTTGATATGAATTTATTAAAAACCTTGTAACCATCTAATATTAAAACTATATATATATAGATATACATATATTATGCAACTCTTTTTCTAGGATCTCTTTTTTAAGTAAATTGACAAAATGAATCCTGCCTATGTTCAAGTAGCCACAAAATACTTTATTGGAGCCAAAAAGAAAAAAAAGAATCCTTTTAAAACATTTTTAAAAATAATCTAAAAAAGTTGAACTTTAATCAACCCTGAAGGACCTACTTATGACAGTAGGTAAATAAAATGATTGTTGGTAGAAAAGATGATGATTAGGGATTCTTCCTAAGAATAATTGGAGAGATAAGAGGTTAAGAAGAGCAATAAGTGAGAATCTATGTTCTGTAATGCTGTTATAGCTTTCCAACAAATGTTAAAGTTCAAAGTTAGTTATCAACAAAAGTTGACCATTTCACAACCACCATCCTTTTACTTGAGACCAATACCCACCAATTTAGATGCTGGCTTTTGATTCTAATGATACCCATTTATACAAACTACCATCAATTAAGCTTTCTTAAGAATCAACATATATAATTAACAACTGATTAAGTGTCTTAATACTACATCTTCTGTTAAGATTATATGCTTTCTTGGAGGTGAATCGATTACAGGAATAATTAGTTAGTTATCAGTGCATTAATTAAATCTTGCCTCCATCTACAATCGACAATGATTAGATTGTCAGTGTCAAAAATCATCTAAAATACAACAAGAAAGAAAATTAAAAACATCACATGAGCCCCAGAAAAAAAATAATTTAATGGATATTTTTTAGAGACATTTTAATATAGGTTTAAATTTTGTCATTGGTAATTTTTAGGATAAATTACAATTACCTTTTGAAATTTGTTTTAATTTACTATTTTATCCCTATATTTTTAAAAATCAACTAAATACCTCTTTAGTTTGATTTTATTAACAATTGCCTCCTTCCACAAAATAAATATCCTTCAGATTTATAATAAAAATATCAAACCCGAAGGATAGTTAGTCAGTTGAAGTTAAAGAGAAAAATAGTTAATAAAATCAAACGTTAGAGGATTATGAGTTAACTTATGAAAATATAAAGACGGACAAATGGATTTGGACAAATCTTAGGGAGGTTATTGTAATTTTTCCTAATTTTTATAATTAAATTTCACTTATTTTTAAAATATTTTTATTGCATAATCCTGAAATTTTACCTTTAAACGAAAGTGGAAAATAATTTTTTAAATTAATATTCTTTTTTTTTTTAAAATGGAAATCATTCACAATCATGAAACCACACACATAAAAGAAAAAAGAAACTTTTTTTTTTTCTGCAGCTATCACTCTTCCTTGTCGATTTTTTTTTTTTTTAAATGTTCCCTGTCGATTTTTATCTCGAGTATATTGGTGACTGGTAATTATTGGTTGATTTGAAATATTAACATGTAAATAAATATATTATATTACCTTAGGACTTGAAGTTATACAAGATCTGTAAAATCTCTTTATTGAAAAGTAAAATTTTTCATTTTTCTATTATTTCATTATATATGTTGTAAATAATTTTTATTTTTATTTTTTCTATATTAATAAGTTACAAATTTAATTTTTAAAAATATATATAAATCAATTAAATTTTTTTAAAATAATCTAATTATTTCTGTAAAAACATCATATCAATAATCAATATATAAAAATCATATCAATATTAATAAACAAGCAGTATATATTTGTTTATAACCTATAAACTAATTGTAATGTGCAATTTTAATTTTTGATTTTATTCTCTCTCTCTATATATATTTCTATCTTCATAAATTTTTTTAATAATTTCTTTTCTAGTTAGTTACTTGATATTTATAATATTAATTTTTGTTTCTAATAAAAATTTCATAATATATTCATTTATTTTTATTAATTTTATTTATTTAATATAAATTTTATTAATTATATTAACAGTTTTTTAAATAATTTCACATTACCAACTTATTTATTAATTTATTTACCAAATAATGTTAACAATTTAACTATTATATATACAACTGTTATATTTCTTGAATCTAATTCAAACACAACCTTAAGCTAAATTTTTGTTTACAATTCTCATTAATTATATTCGGATGAGCAGAAATTAAACCAAATTAAAAATTTTAATTCAGTTTTTTTATTTTTTTAAATTAAAAAAATTTAGTTTAAATTGAATAAATAAAAAAATTAATAATTTTTATTATTAAAATTATCATTACTGATGTTGTTGTCGTGTTATTATTATTATTATTATTATTATTAATAAGAATATATAAGGTTTGCTAAGAAACATGTCTACTTTATTTCTTGGAATTGTAGGCTCAAATTTTTAATATCAAAATTTTTAAAATTTTAGGATCTCTAAAAATATTTTTCAGAGAAAATATTTTTTAATATTTGGCTGCAACATTAGAAAATAATTGAAAAATATCATTTTTTTTATGACATTAATATTTTTTATTATTCAAATTATCTCTTTTATAATGGGCCTGATGTATTGATTCAATATTTATATGGTAATTAATTTATACAAAAGAATGAAAAGAAAAAAGGAGATGAGAGGAAAAAATGATAAATGAAAAATTAAAAAAAAAAAAAGGAAATGAGAAAAGAAGGAGAAAAAATAAAAAAAATAATGAGAAAATAAAAATAAAAAAGGAAAGGATAAAAGGTAAAAAATGAGGGAAAAACAAAAAAAAAAAAGAGGGAAAGGAAAAAAAGAGAGAAGACCAAAAAATAAGGAGAAAATTAAAATTAAAAAAAAGGAAAAAGAAAAATGAGGAGAGAAGTAACAAAATAAGGATAAAAGAAAAAGAAAAAAAGAGAGAAAAAATAAGGAGAAAAAAAAGGAGAAAGGAGAAAAGAAGGACAAAATTGGAGTAAGAAATAAAAAAGATGGGCATTGTAGGTAGATTTCTCTTATTTTAAAATATTGAAAAAGTTATTTTTTGTTGAATAATCATTTATTTTCTTTTGATTTATTTTCTTTGATAATTCAAACATTGAAAAATAAAGAAAAATATTTTTTTGCAAATAAATGGAGCCTTAATTGCATTAGTTAAAAACCAAACAGAATAAAAAATGTAAAGTGTACGCCATAAACTAGGACCAAAGGAGAAAGCCATATGTCACAAGGCCATTACCCTCTCCCTAAAAGACTAATATGATGGGGTGTACATCGCCCACATTTGTAAGGCTAGAATCCCCTTAACAACTTTCCAATATGAGATTCGTAATATTTTACCCCACCCGATTGTATAACACCCTTGTTGCACTAGCTCCTTGTCAAAGGGAGGAGAGGGATCCACTAGGTCCGGACCTACCTTGATATTTGTGTCTCTCATGAGGGCCCCATATTGAAGAAAAGTATAGTCTATTTTGATACCACTTATCACAGAGTCATTATCCTTTTCCCAAAAGGCTAACCTGATGGGATGTACAACTTGACCTAACTCGAGAGTCATGATCGGCGTTAGGGAATGGGAATTCTTTCGAATCCGGAACCCATAGCAAGCCTTAGAAAATAAAAGCATACAATAAATAAATAAAAATACACTAGAATTAAAACTTAAGTTGATATAAAAAATAATACTTAATTTTCATATCATAAAATAAAAAATATTTTCATACAATATTCAGAGAAATGTCTCTAACATTAAAACCACATTCTACAGATACAAACACTACTACTGCAGTTTTCTATTATACAATAAAAGTCCGATAAATAATTTACATAATCTAGCTGGGGTTGAAGAAGTCCAGCGTAGTGATTTACTACTGAGGTTTAAAGACGAGGAATCTCCTGAAAAAATATTGAGGGGAGTCAGACCTCACTGAGTGAATTAATATAATATATATACATGCAATCTAAGTCATATACAGTTAGAAATCAGTATATATATATATATATACATATACACAGACATTTTATATATATGCTAAAATCCACTTTTATATATATTGAAATGCAGAAAACATTTATTTAGGTGAAGGATCAAATGGAACCCTAAAACAATCGCAACCTTAAATAAATATCTCACTAACCATGCAGGCTTACTTAATTCCAAATAAATTCTCTTATTCCATTTTGGATAGTAGACTAGTCTTGAGACACTAAGTCCACCGAACTCTAACAGTCTCAGTGTGACTGACCCCGAGACACTAGGTCAACTGAGCTTCCATAATCATACTACTCAATCACATCAATTCTTAATAATTGATTAAATAAATGTTACCTTAAGTGATTTTATAACTCAATCCTAAAATCTATCGTACTTGTAAATACACGGTCTTAGTGCAGCCCACTAGGTAGCACGTTCTATTGATATCCTTCATATAAATCAAATATTTATTGGAAATAATAAAATGCATCATTTAAAACACAATGACATTCATTTAAAAAGAATATACCACTTATATACTAAACATATATCACAAATATACCAAATATATATGTTAAGTATATGTTAAAATATACAGAATATATACCAAAACATACTAACATATATATGTCACATATATATAAAATATATACTAAAAATATACCAAATATATATGTCACATATATATCACATATACCAAAAATATACTAAAAGTATACAAAAATATACTAAATCATTTAATAAAATAATTCATGTTTAAACTCATTATGGAAATATGAATGCTCGTATTCATGCATCCTATATACAATGCATATATAAAATAATAACTCACAAGTTTGCGCTCCTAGAGATTGGCTCAACGGGCCCAGTCTGATAGACTTCAGTCTTAGCACAACTAGAAAATAAATAATAATAAATCAGAATAAAATTCTAACTTATACTTCTAAAAGACACTCAATCTAGGAATACAAAACTTAGACAAACACAGAAATTCAGGATCGACCCGATGTCACATTTTACGAGAATTCTATCGAAAATTTGATAGAACCTCCTTTGTAAAATGGACATCTCTCTACTAAAAAGTAGAGCCGATCTTGCAAGAATAATACACAAGGCTCATGTCACGACCCGAACCCGAGGACACGTGACCGGCACTAGGGAATGGGTAGGCATAAGGCCACTGAAACCCGTAGTAAGCTTTAAAGAAAAGAAAAATAAAACCTTCCAATTTAAAACTTTATTATATACCAGAACATATTATCAAACTGATTTTTCTAAAAATAAACAAGATCGTGGGCATTATAAAATGTTCCTCATCATCAAATATCATAAGTTAATCTTAAACATCATACATAAGCGTGATTCATTAAAATCCAATACATCGATATATTTAAGTTATACAAACTCATAGTACACATACTACTGCAGTATGCTAGAGTCACTACTACAGTACAACTCACAATAACCTACACAATATAGTCGGTGATGAAGAAATCCGGCGTAAAGGCGGTTTGAGGTAGAACTCCCAAGCTCCTAAAAAAATAGATTGAGGGGAATCAGGCCTCACTGAGTAAGTCAATAAAAAGAGTTGTACGGTTTGAAAACCTTTTTGAAAACCATATAGCTATAGTGATAATAATTTATAATGTATAGATATAGCTTTTGAAAAATCTCGGTAGAACCTTAGACTCAAATTTCTAAATGGCCAACTGGGCCCACTTATTCCAACTAGACTGTTGGTCCCTGAGAGTAAAGGCATTAACTGAGGTACCAAGCTACAGTCATCCACTTAATCCAAACACAGGGCATTGGCGGTCCCCGAGAGCTAAGGCATCCACCGAGGCACCCATCCTAGTCCATGATTTACGTTCCAAACATTAGCGATCCCTGAGAGTATAGGCTTCCACTGAGGCACTCATCCCAGTTTATATCCACAAGTCATACATATATCGGATGTATCTCTCAATCTTTACCATGTGCACACAGTCCCGGTGAAACCCACCATGTAGCCCGTTCTACCAAAATTTCTCAAAAATGAAGTTTAAATAAATAAAATGCATCTAAATCTTAAATAGTAGCATTTAAATTAAATAAATCATAAAATGAATACTAAAATATGAGTGCACGCATCTTTAAATAAAACACACGCACATATCAATTTATCAACTTACAAGACGAGCGAGAAAGCTGACGACCGTGCGTTTGCCTCGATCCAACAACTTCCGCTCTAATATTCTCTAAAAAAGAAATTAACAGACCTATTTTAAAAACATGTCTATAGAATTAAAATCAAGAATCAACAAAAATAGCGAAATTCTAGACTAACTCAAGGAAGACCGGATAAGACTCGATAGATAGGAAAAACCCTACTTAACGCTAGAAATTTACGAAAAATGTCACATTTTATGAAAAAATCTATCGAAATTTCAGTAGAATCTCCTATGTAAAATAGACATCTCTCTACTATAGGTAGAGTCATTCCTGCATAGAAAATACACTTCTAGTATTCACAGATATTCATACTCAAGTCGGGCTTCCAGAACTAAACTTTGCCCTGACCGAGATCACAACTCAACCAAAACATCACAAAATTAAATCATTTATTTTCAAAAATGCATATTCATATAAATAGCCATAGCTTATAAAATCATCTCTCATTAAAGCTTAAGAACAAAATCTCATAAACATATATATATATATATATATATATATATATATAATATTTGGAAATGATATTCAAAATTAACTTTACTTAATTAAAAACACCTATAAAATTTATACAAATCCTCTAAACCTCTTAATATTAATAAAACCAATTAAAATATATACTTAACTATAATAAGCATAAAATTACATATTTACCCATATAATAATAAAAAATACACATAATATTCAAAATAATACCTAATATATTATTAAAAATTAATTTTCGAGAACTAGCATTCATTAGTCTAAATAGTAAATAATATGTAAAAATCCTTTTAAATTCCTTAATTATTATTAAAACCAATCACAATTTATTATTTAACTATAATTAACACAAAATTACGTTTCTACCCCAATAATACAAAAACTTACATAATATACTATTATTATTCAAAAATTCCCTAAAAATTATACAAATGCCTAAAAATTATTTTCTCAACATATATATTATTAATATTAATTAAAACACATTTTTAAACCAATATTCCAACAGAAATCCAATTCTAACCTAACTATTTAATTTTCACATAAACTCTAAAAATTCATAGAAATTATATAATATCCCTAAAAATTATTTTTTTTATTCTAAAATTAATATTAACTCATAATAATACCAAAAATACCGAATTTATATGTCATAACCCAAAATAGAGGCCATGACTGGCGCTAGGGAATGAAAATTCTTTCGAATCCAAAACCCGTAGCAAGCCATAAAGAAAATATAAAAGCATGCAATAATAATAAAATAAATAAAATATCTTGCAGCGGAAATTAAAATCTCATAAATAAAATAATAATCCATCAACTCTTTAATAACACAAGTCCATCTCGTATATATATAATCTTTCAATACAAGTTCTCGATTCAAACCTTTAAAATTTAAATCTCAAACATATATAATACATATAGCCCACAAAAATAACTACTGCAGTGTCTAGAATACAAAATAAACTCAGGTAAGCAGTTTACACAATAAGGTTGGGGTGGAAGAAATCCGGCGTAAAGGTCTGCTACTGAGGTCAGAAGATAAAGACTCTCCTGAAAAATAATCAACGGAGGGGAGTCAGACCTCACTGAGTGAATTGTTATAATATATATACATGCATAGCTAAATGACAAATGCACACATTCAATAGTATATATAATAAATATATATACAGGAAAATACATACGGATGCAGCAAAATTTAGTTTATATAATACGAAAAATAATAACCATTTATAAAGGATCAAATAGAACCCTAAATGATCGCAACCTCAAAACAATGTTAGACAACACTCTAGCCATACATGCTCACTTATTGCAAATAAATTCACTTGTTCCATTTGGACAGTAGACTGGCCTCGAGACACTAAGTCAACCGAGCTCCAGCAGTCTAACTGTCAGTGTGATTGACCCCGAGACACTTGGTCAACCAAGCTCCAGCAATCACACTTTCAAATCACATCACACATCAATCCAATCAATATCCACAATAGGTTAGTAATTTAACCTAAATTCTATCGTCGTACTGGTACGTACTCAGTCCTAGTGCTGCCCACTAGGTAGCACGTTCTATTAATATCCTTCACTTAAAATAACTCATACATTCATAAAATAAATGATGTATGACATCAATTAAAATAACAATATAAACCATATATATACTAGAAATATACCAAAAATAAACCAAGTATATTTCGAGTATATATACGTTAAACAAATTCAATTCAATTACAAAATAAACCTAAAAATAACTATATATATACTTAAAAACATTTTAGGTATAAATCAAGAATAATACATGCATTTAATTTAAAATATACCTAAAATATACTTAAGCATTTATTAAACCATATATGCATAATTCATAAAATTTAAACATACATTTCTAAAAACATGCATCCTAATACACGTATATATAAAATAACAACTCACAGTTGTGTGCTCCATGAGACGGGTCCGACAGGCCTGGTCCACTAGGCCTCGGTCTCGACGCAACTAATAAATAAATGACAGCACGAAATTAGAATAAATCTAACGTAATTCTAGAAACTTAATCTAAAACACCGGACACAAATTAGGAATAGGGATTTGACCGGATGTCATCTTTTACGAGAATTCTACCAAAAATTTGACAGAACCTCCCCTATAAAACAGACATCTCTCTACTCAGAAAGTAGAGCCAGTCTTGCAAGAAAACACACTTCGAGTATAAACAGTCACATAACTCTTCGGTCGGACTCCCAAACTAAATTCTATCGACCGAGGTTCACAATTCACGAAATAAACACATAACATATTTAAAATGCTAAAAATACCCTTTAATAATCAAAATATAATAAATTAGATATTTAAAACACTGAAAATAATTATTTCACCGATAATTACAATAAAACCCTAATTTTAATAAAATATTATTAAAAATCAACAATTCTCGATAAATTCATAAATATTAACCAAAATTCATTTTATAAATCCAAATTACATGATTAGCCCTAAAACATATTAAAATTTACTAAAAACTCATTTATTTACAAAAATAGTATATTATATATAATTTGAAAATAATTTTTGAAAAATAGTTTTAATTAGTTAAAAATAGTAAATAATTTGTAAAAATCATTTTTATACCTCAAATAATTATTAAAACCAATTAAACTTAAATTTTCAATCAATTTATCATCAAATTACCAAAATACCCGTAATATATATAAATTCACATAATATACAATAATTATTCAAAAATTCACTAAAAATTATATAATTACTCAAAAATTAATTTCTCAACATATAATTCAATAAAATCAATAATTATACTCAATTAACCAATTAATTTTAACAAAATATTCATTTAACCTAATTTTTCAAAATTCACCTAAATTAAATAAAATCATAATAATTACACAAAAATTACAAATTAATTTAAAACTCTATAAACACCATAAATCACAATTTCACAAATTATTTAATTAATTTACGAAAATTAGAAAATATTAATAAAATAATAAAAAATTCACAAAAATCAAAATAAATTCCAAAAATTCTACAAAAATTATAGGATGTAGATTGAGCTACTAGGAGCAACTTTTATAAAGGAAGTAAGCTTGAATCATTAAGATTGAAGTTCAAAAAATTAAAGAAACCAAAAATGGCCGAATTGGAAAAATTGCACACCATCAAAATCTCGACCAAAACAAGTGAAGCCAAGCTTAGAAATGCACTCACCGGAGCTCAAGGAAGAGAATGAGACTGACGGTGTCCAATTTGGTGGCCGAAATCATGGTGAACGAAGCTGAGATTGAGTTTCGATTTTCCAGCCAAGAAATGGCCAAACCATGCCGGAAATGGAGGAAGAAGGCGGCGGAGCAAGCTGGAAATGGAGGTGGCATGCCAGAAAGCACACCGACACTGAGGAAACGGGATTTGCAGCGGTGGAAAGGGGAGGAAGGGTGTCGGGCAATGGAGGAAGAAGGGAGTGGCATCAATTGTAAATTAACTAAACTTTATATATATATATATGAAAATATAATCATGCAATTTAATAAAATGGACTAACTTAAATAAATAAATATTTATTTAGGTTTTATTTTCCCAAAAATGAAATTCTCGAAAAAATTTTACATAGGAAACTTAAAATAATTAAAAATAACTTTAATAATTAACAAATTAATTAAATAGTCAAATATATTTATTAAAATTATTAACACTGCATATCCCGATGCAGTTTAAAAATATTTAAAATATTAGGTTATTATAGTCTTCCCCCCTTACAAGAATTCGTCCCCAAATTCTAGAAAAAGAAAAATACAAGTCAAGAAGGGAAGAGATACAGGTAAGAAGCTCGCCTCAGCTTCAGTCTCCCACGTATTCTCCTCGACTCTGTTGTTGCACCATAGAACCTTGACCATCAAAATCTGTTTCGAACGCAATTATCGAACTTAATAATCAACGATCGCCACAAGTTCTTCCATAAACGTCAGATCTTCATTCACTTCCACGCTGTTAGGCTGCAACATGTGTGAAGGGTCTGAGACATACTTCCTCAGTATCGAGATATGAAATACTGGATGCACTTTAGACATACTCGGAGGCAAAGCCAACCAATATGCAACAATGCCAACTCTCTCCAGAATCTCGAACGGTCCTATATATCTCGGTGCTAACTTACCCTTTCTATCATATCTCATCACACCCTTCATCAGAGACACCTTCAGAAAAATAAAGTCTCAAACTTGAAATTCTACATCTCTGCGCCTAGGATCTGCATAGTTCTTCTGCCTGCTAACTGCGGTCTCTAATCTACTTTTGATCACAGTGACTTTCTCTGCAGCATCCTGAACCATCTCAGGTCTAGTCAAAGCTCTCTCACCAATCTCATCCCAACTCAGAGGGGATCTACACTTCCTTTCATACAATGCCTCGTATGGTGCCATACCAATACTGCTATGGTAGCTGTTATTATATGCAAACTCTACGTGTGGTAAATGATCATCCCAGCTACCTCCCAAATACAAAACACACATCCTCAACATATCTTCCAGTGTCTGGATCATCCTCTCAGACTGACCATCTGTCTGAAGATGAAAAGCAGTACTGAAGTCTAACCTAGTGCCCATCGTTTCCTGCAACTTCTGCCAAAAATGAGAGGTAAATACTGAACCTCTGTCTGACAAAATGGACACAGGTACTCCATGAAGGCACACAATATGCTTCACATATAGCTTCACCAATCTAGCTATAGAATAAGTGGCTTTCACAGGCAAGAAATGTGTAGACTTAGTCAACCTATCTATAATCACCCAGATGGAATCGTATCCATCCTTAGAACAAGGTAAACCGACCACAAAGTCCATAGCTATCCTTTCTTACTTCCACTCAGGAATAGGAAGAGGCTGAAGCTTCCACGTAGGCTTTTGATGCTTAGCTTTTACCTGCTGACACATTAAGCACTTAGCAACATAATCAGTGACATCCTTCTTCAGTCCATCCCACCAGTACAAGTCTCTGATACTGTGGTACATCTTAGTGACACCCGGATGTACACTATAGGCTGTAGAATGTGCTTTCTCAAGGATCTCTTCTCTCAAATTATCCATATCAGGAACACATAATCTACCACTGATCCACAAAACACCATAATCATCGAGTGTGAAATCAGTGAACTTCCCTGCTCGGACATTCTCTATAATCTCTTCCAGAATAAGATCTCGGCTTTGAGCCGCCTTAATCCTATCTCTCAGTACAGATCGCACCTTAAATTGAGTTAGCAATCCACTTGATTTACTAATCTTCATCATTAGACCTTGAACCACCAACAAATGCAACTCTTGGATCAACGGTCTGCTCTCCACACTGATATGAGCAAGATTGCCTGAGGACTTCCTACTAAAGGCATCTGCTACTACATTAGCCTTGCCTGGATGATATAAAATCTCACAGTCATAATCTTTCAACAGTTTCAACCATCTCCTCTGCCTCAGATTTAGATCTCTCTACTAGAAAATGTACTTAAGGCTCTTGTGATCAGTAAAAATCTCACAAGTCACCCTGTACAGATAACGTCTCCAAATCTTGAGAGCAAAGATCACTATAGCCATCTCAAGGTCATGTGTAGGATAGTTCTACTCATGCTTCTTCAACTGCCTCGAAGCATAGGCTATCACCCTACCATTCTGCATCAACACACAACCAAGGCCAATTCTAGAGGCATCACAATACACTGTGAACTTATCCACACCATTAGGCAAAGCTAACACTAGGGCTGTGGTCAACTTCTCCTTTAACAATTGAAAACTGTTCTCACAAGCTTCTGACCACTCAAATCTTATATTCTTCTGAGTCAAGTGAGCCATAGGAGTTGCAATTCTGGAAAAATCCTTCACAAACCTCCTATAGTACCCGGCTAAACCTAGAAAATTCGGAATCTCTGTAACTGAAGTCAGTCTAGGCCACTCAGACACTGCCTCAGTCTTCTATAGATCCACCTGGATACCTTCTTTAGATACCACATGTCCAAGAAAAGCAACACTCTCCATCCAGAAATCACACTTCGAGAATTTAACATAAAGTTGATATTCTCTTAATGTTTACAATATAGTCCTTAAGTGATATACATGCTCCTCCATACTCCTCGAATACGCCAGTATATCATCAATGAAGACTACCATAAACTGATCCACACATGGTCTGAATACCCTATTCATTAGATCCATAAAAGCTGTTGGTGTGTTAGTCAAGCTAAAAGACATCACCAAAAACTCATAATGACCATATCGAGTGCGGAATGCCATTTTAGGAACATCGGCTTCACTAATCCGCAGCTGATGATAACCCAACCTCAAATCAATCTTAGAAAAGAACTATGCACCCTGTAGCTGATCAAACAAGTCATATATCCTTGGGAGAGGATACTTATTTATCACTATTACCTTGTTCAGCTCTCTGTAGTCAAATGCACAGTCTCAGGGTACCATCCTTCTTCTTCATAAATAGGACTGGTGCACCCCAAGCAGAAACACTGGGTCTAATAAAACCCTTATCTAATAACTCTTGTTACTGCTCCTTCAACTCTTTCAACTCTGCAGGAGCCATTCTGTAGGGTGGCATAAATATAAGAGTAGTGCTTGGAACCACATCTATACAAAACTCAATCTCTCTCTGAGGTGGTAAACCTGGCAACTCCTCAGGAAAAGCATCAGGAAACTCATAGGCAACAAGAACATATATGAGTGACAACTTCTCCATTGAAGTATCCCTGACCAATGCTAAATATCCTTGATAACCTTTCCTCAGTAACTTCCTAACTATAATAGTAGAAATGAGATTCTGAGGTGTTGAACTCTTATCACCCACAAACTTAAGTTCTTCTTCGCTAGGAATTCTGAAAGTCACCTCTTTACTCTGATAATCCACCATGACATAGTGCTGAGATAACCAATCTATACCCAGAATAACATCAAACTCCATCACATTCAACAGAATTAAATTAGCAGATAATTCTCTACCTTTAACAAGAACTAGACAACCAGAAAGAACAACATTGATGTCCAAAGAATCACTTAAAGGAGTGGAAACAGACAAAGGAAAAGCCATCCTCGAAGCTTGTTAATAAGACTTGAAAGCAAAAATAGGAGAAGTGAACGAATGCGTGGCACTCAGATCAAATGAAACCCATGCATCCAGGTAACAGAAAGAAACAATACCTGCCACGACTGCATTAGATGCCTGAGCATCTTGCTGAGTGAGATGGAAAACTCTAGCCTATCCTCGACCTCCCTATTGGCTGGTAGAAGCCTGGCCAATACCTCTGGCACCTTTACCACGACACTGCTGGGGAACAATCTGGGTAGAACTCTGATGTTAGGCTGGAGGCAACTAAAAAGGAATGGGTATAGCAATAGTAATTGAATACTGAGGAAATTATGAAATCTACGGCTGCTGATACCCAGAATAGGGACACGATCTAGCATAATGTCCTGTCTGCCCGCATCTAAAACACGTCAGTGGTGTTATATAACACGATCCCTGATGGACTCTGTCGCAGGTCTGACATACACTAGCAGCTGATCCAGAACTACGACCACTGCTACTACTCGAAGCACCTGACCCAAGTCTGAACTATCTATGCTAACCCCCACGGCCATGTCTACAGCTCCGATGTAGCCGCTGCTACTATCTCTGACTCTGCTGGGTTGGACCTCTCTGCTGACTACTTGATCCAATCTGAAAAATCAAGTATGGAGTAGTCTAGAATCCACCTGACTAAACACCCAGTTGTTAATAATCAGGCATAGCTCCTTGCCTGACTAGCCTCAGCTCAATCTCCTTGGCCAACTCTATCCTTGACTCCAGAGTAAGGCCCGCTGTAGGCATACCAGCAAATGCAGAACCTAATCTGGTAACGTAAGTGGTGACTACGAAGTACTGGTCTGGCATCAGATCCTCTGCATATCTGCCAAGCTGGAGGAACTCTTGAGTATACTCCTTAACCGATCTATCACCATGAGAAATACTGGTCAATCAGAGTCGATAACTCATGCGAAGCGGCTCTGGGTAGAATCTCCTCATAAATCGCTCTCTGAATTGAGCCCAAATCATCGTCATCATATACAATTGGATCATTTAAATAAACCAGTCCAGGGCTGGTCCTTTAACTGACAGCTCGACTATCATGATCCACTGGTACTCAGTGTGAGCAGTTCGAGTCCTAGTCTCGATCGTATGCAAAAATTTTAGAGGGTCAAAAGTCCCATTGAAAGTGATCCTGCCAACTCTGGTATAAAATAGAGCTGCCTCAGGGTCAGACATACCTTGCTAATAGGCAAGCTGAATAGGCTGAACTACCGGAGGTACAGGAACATCCTCGTACTCAAGCTCTATAGGCTCCTCATCCTGTAACTCTCTCTGTCTATGGCAACCTGTCGCTCCTCGAGGTCTACCTTTGCCATAACCTCTGTGCCTAACTGGCGGTTCAGGAGGTAAAACCGCATCTTGAAAGGACTTGTCATCCTCAGCCTCAACGACTGGTGGAGTAACATGCGCTCACCTCCTCATTCTGAAAAGATAAACAAAAGGATTCAGACAAAACAGACAACAGAGGATAACGCAGAAAACTAAATCAAGGATTACTTATCAAGACATACTTAAACGTAATTTACAACAGTAGTTTCGAAAGAAAAACACAACACTGAAAACTAGGGCCACAACTCACACAACTAAGGCCCTGACGCAGAACTCAGCTCTGATACCAACTTTGTCACGACCCAAAACAGGGGCCATGATTGGCGCTAGGGAACAAAAATTCTTTCAAATCCAGAACCCATAGCAAGCCATAAAGAAAATATAAAAGCATGCAATAATAATAAAATAAATAAAATATCTTGTAGTGGAAATTAAAATCTCATAAATAAAATAATAATCCATCAACTCTTTAATAACACAAGTCCATCTCATATACATATAATCTTTCAATATAAGTTCTCGGTTCAAACCTTTAAAATTTAAATCTCAAACATATATAATACATATAGCCCATAAAAATAACTACTGCAGTGTCTAGAATACAAAATAGACTCAGGTAAGTAGTTTACACAATAAGGCCGGGGAGGAAGAAATCCGGTGTAAAGGTCTACTACTGAGGTTAGAAGACGAAGACTCTCCTGAAAAATAATCAACGGAGGGGAGTCAGACCTCACTGAGTGAATTGTTATAATATATATACATGCATAGCTAAATGACAAATGCACACATTCAATAGTATATATAATAAATATATATATATATATAGGCAAATACACACGGATGCAGCAAAAATCAGTTTATATAATACGAAAAATAATAACCGTTTATAAGGATAAAATAGAACCCTAAATGATCGTAACCTCAAAATAGTGTTAGACAATACTCTAGCCATACAGGCTCACTTATTCCAAATAAATTCACTTGTTCCATTTGGACAATAGACTGGCCCAAGACACTAAGTCAACTGAGCTCCAGCAATCTAACTATCAGTGTGATTAGCCCCGAGATACTTGGTCAACCGAGCTCCAATAATCACACTTTCAAATCACATCATACATCAATCCAATCAATATCCACAATAGGTTAGTAATTTAACCTAAATTCTATCGTCGTACCGGTACGTACTCAGTCATAGTGCTGCCCACTAAGTAGCACGTTCTATTGATATCCTTCACTTAAAATAAATCATACAATCATAAAATAAATGATGCATGGCATTAATTAAAATAACAATATAAACCATATATATACTAGAAATATACCAAAAATAAACCAAGTATATTTCAAGTATATATACGTCAAACAAATTCAATTCAATTACAAAATAAACCCAAAAATAACTATATATATACTTAAAAATATTTTAGGTATAAATCAAGAATAATACATGCATTTAATTTAAAAAATATAAAAAATATACTAAAATATACCTAAAATATACTTAAGCATTTATTAAACCATATATGCATAATTAATAAAATTTAAACATACATTTCTAAAAACATGCAACCTAATACACGTATATATAAAATAACAACTCACAGTTGTGCGCTCCATGAGATGGGTCCGACGGGCCTGGTCCATTAGGCCTCGGTCTCAGCGCAACTATGACAACACGAAATTAGAATAAATCTAACGTAATTCTTGAGACTCGATCTAAAACACCGGACACAAATTAGGAATAGGGATTTGACCGGATGTCACATTTTATGAGAATTCTATCAAAAATTCGGCATAACCTCCCTTGTAAAACAGACATTTCTCTACTCAAAAAGTAGAGCCGGTCCTACAAGAAAACACACTTCGAGTATAAACAGTCACACAACTTCTCGGTCGGACTCCCAAACTTCAATTCTACCGGCTGAAGTTTACTGTAATATCCCGTGTTTTTTTTAAAATATTTTTACACTGTACCGGGATATACAGTGTCAATAATTTTTATGCATTGTACGATATTTTTATGAGTTAATATGTATTTTAAACCTATTTTAATTACTGTCTATTATTTTCAGTGTTTTACGTAAAATTTTCCCGGGACTTTCATTTTCGGGGAAATTTCCACGTAAACAATGTATTATTAATTATTTTAAATGTATTTACGGGTTTGCATGAACTCATACATATTTTTAAATTATTAAATAAAGCCTGTGTGTGTATATTTATTTAATTAGGGTTTATTATTACCCTAATATTTTATTATTTATTTATTATTATTTGATTATTTTATTTATTATTAAATTATTAAAATTTATTATTTTATTATTAATTATTTATTAATATTTAATTATTTTAATTTATTTTATTTTTTTTCTTTTTTTTTTCTTTTCCTTTTTCTTTCTTTTTCTTTTTCTTTCTCTTTCCTTTTTCTTTCTTTTTCTTTTTCTTCTTCTTCTTCTTCTTCTTCCCGCGCCCGACGCCGACCACCATTTCCTCACCGCCGTTTCTCCCTCCTCCGGCCACCGTTTTCGACACCGCCGGTCTCTATCTTCTCCTTGAGCTCCGGTGAGTGTTATTCTAGCTTTGGTTTGAGCTAAAATGGTCTAGAATTGCTTAGGTTTTGATTTGAAGTTTTCGGCCTCTTTGGGTTTTCGATTTTTTTGAGCTTCGATTTGGATGATTCATGGAAACTTCCTTCACAAATGTTGTTCCTGGTAGTTTAATCTTCATGTATGAATTTTTGTAGAATTTTTGGAGATTGTTTGGATTTTTGGGTATTTTTGAATATTTTAATATTATTTTCTAATTTTCGGAAATTAATTATTTAAATTATGAAATTGGAGTTTATGGTTGAATTAGGTGTTGAAATGAATTATAGAAATTTATTTGGAATTTTTATGAATTTCTAAGTATTTATTTTTAATTATTGAAGTTTATGTGATTTTGTAAAATTAAGTTAATTGTGTTTTAAATTGAATTTAATTGGTTAATTGAGTTTAATTATTGATATTATTGATAAATATGTTGAGAAAATTAATTTTGGATAATTGTATGATTTTTGGTGAATTTTTGAAGTAATTTAGGTATATATATATATATAGGGGTATTTTGGTAATTTTACCCTAAATTGTCTAAAAATGTAATTTAATTGGTTTTAATAATTATTTAAGGTATAAAAATGATTTCTACAAATTATTTAGTATTTTTAACTAATTAAAACTATTTTCCGAGAATTATTTTCAATTATATATATAATATACGGTTTTTCTAATAAAATGAGTTTTAATCGATTTTTATAGTGTTTCAAGATTTATTATGTAATTTCTACGTATGAAATGTATTTTTATGATTTAAGGATATTTTTGGTATATTTGAATATATATTCTGTGTTTGTGGACCCCGGTCGACAGATTGTAGTCTGGAGTCCGACCGAGGGGTTATGATTGATTGTGGTGTTTATTTTTGAAGTGTATTTTCTTTGCAGGGTCGGCTCTACTCTTTTGAGTAGAGAGATGTCCGTTTTACAGGGGAGGTTCTGCCGGATTTCCGGTAGAATTCTCGTAAAACGTGATATCCAGTCGAACCCTAATTTCCGATTCTGTGTTGAATACTCTAGATTGAATTCTAGGATTTCTGTTAGGGTTATTCTGATGTCGATTAATTATTTCTTGTTTAGTTGCGCCGAGACCGAGGGTTAGTGGACCAGGCCCGTCGGACCTGTCTCGTGGAGCGCATTAGGTGAGTTACTATATTATATATATATGCTTAGGATGCATGATTTAGAAAATGCAAGTTTTATTTTGACTAAATATGCATAAATAACATGATTTATATTCAAGTATATTTTTGGTATATAATAAATTATATACATGTTTTATTAATAAAATATATTTAAAAAATAAAATATATTTAAAATGTTTTTAAATATATTTTTAGTTTAATTCATGATTTGATTGGATTTATTTGACATATATATACTCAAAATATACCTGGTTTATGTTTGGTATATTTTCGGTATATATATGGTTTATATTGCTATTTCATTTATATC
This sequence comes from Mallotus nudiflorus, assembly GCA_947683625.1. Taxonomy (NCBI): domain Eukaryota; kingdom Viridiplantae; phylum Streptophyta; class Magnoliopsida; order Malpighiales; family Euphorbiaceae; genus Mallotus; species Mallotus nudiflorus. The sequence goes on from CANTUR010000170.1 coordinate 558,826, forward strand.
CATGCATCATTTATTTTTGTGAATGAATGTTTTATTATTTATTAATGAAGGATATCAATAGAACGTGCTACCTAGTGGGCAGCACTAGGACCGAGTACGTACCGGTACGCCTATAGCTTTAGGCTATATTACTAACTTATTTGTGGATATTGAATTGATTATGATTATTGATATGTGAGATGTGGTTTGGGTGTGATTGCTGGAGCTCGGTTGACCAAGTGTCTCGGGGCCAATCACACTGGCAGTCAGACTGCTGGAGCTCGGTTGACTTAGTGTCTCGGGGCCAGTCTACTGTCCATATGGATTAAGTGGATATATTTGGAATCAGTGAGCCTGTATGGCTAGAGTGTTGTTTAACACTATTTTCTGAGGTTGCGATATTCTAGGGTTCTATGTGATCCTTCATAAATTGGGATTTTTCAGTAAAATATATAAAAAATGATTTTTCTGCATTTGTGTGTATTTGCCTGTATATATATTAGATATATAAATACTGTTGACTGTATGCATTATCACTTAGTGTGTATGTATATATATTATAGTAATTCACTCAGTGAGGTCTGACTCCCCTCCGTTGACTATTTTTCAGGAGAGTCAACTTCCTCAGACCTCAGTAGCAGGTCGATACGCCGGATTTCTTCCGCCCCGGCTTCTTTATGTAAATTGTATACTTGAGTCTTATTTATTTTATCTAGACACTGCAGTAGTTGTGATTTTCAGTAGTTGTGAATTAAAGTATTTGTTTTAAAGAGATGTATTATAGTAAAACTGGATTTGTATAAAGATTATACATTTATGAGATTATATATGCGATGTGATGAGTTTTGAATTGAATCCAGTTGATATGGATGATATTGTAATATTTATGATTTTATTTTCCGCTGCATATTATATTTTTATGGTTATTATTGCATATTTATTTTATTTTTAGGCTTGCTACGGGTTCCGGATTCGAAAGAATTCCCGTTCCCTAGCGCCGGTCATGGCCCCTGTTTTGGGTCGTGACATTTACAGTTCACGAAATAAACACAAAACACATTTAAAATGCCAAAAATACCCTTTAATAATAAAAAAATAGCAAATTAGATATTTTAAACACTGAAAATAATTATTTCACCGATAATTACAATAAAACCCTAATTTTAATAAAATATTATTAAAAATCAACAATTCTTGATAAATTCATAAATATTAACTAAAATTCATTTTATAAATCCAAATTACATGATTAGCCCTAAAACATATTAAAATTCACTAAAAACTCATTTATTTACAAAAATAGTATATTATATATAATTTGAAAATAATTTTTGAAAAATAGTTTTAATTAGTTAAAAATAGTAAATAATTTGTAAAAATCATTTTTATACCTCAAATAATTATTAAAACCAATTAAACTTAAATTTTCAACCAATTTATTATCAAATTACCAAAATACCCATAATATATATAAATTCACATAATATACAATAATTATTCAAAAATTCACTAAAAATTATATAATTACTCAAAAATTAATTTCTCAACATATAATTCAATAAAATCAATAATTATACTCAATTAACCAATTAATTTTAACAAAATACTCATTTAACCTTATTTTCCAAAATTCACCTAAAATAAATACAATCATAATAATTACACAAAAATCACAAAAATTAATTTCACCTCTATAAACACCATAAATCGCAATTTCACAAATTATTTAATTAATTTACGAAAATTAGAAAATATTAATAAAATAATAAAAAATTCACAAAAATCAAAATATATTCCAAAAATTTTACAAAAATTACAAGATGTAGATTGAGCTACTAGGAGCAACTTTTATAAAGGAAGTAGGCTTGAATCATCAAGATTGAAGTTCAAAAAAATTAAGGAAACCAAAAATGGCTGAATTGGAAAAATTTCACACCATCAAAATCTAGACCAAACCAAGTGAAACCAAGCTTAGAAATGCACTCACCAGAGATCAAGGAAGTGAATGAGACTGGCGTGTCCAATTTTTTGGTCGGAATCACGATGAACAAAGTTGAGATTGAGTTTCGATTTTTCGGCCAAGAAATGGCCAAACCACACCGGAAATGGAGGAAGAAGGCGGCAGAGCAAGCTAGAAATGGAGGTGGCATGCTGGGAAGCACACCGAAGGTAAGGAAATGGGATTTGCAGCGGTGGAAAGGGGAGGAAAGGCGTCAGGCAATGGAGGAAGACGAGAGTGGCATCAATTGTAAATTAACTAAACTTTATATATATATATATATATATGTGCATGTATATGTATATATTTTAATATGAAAATATAATCATGCAATTTAATAAAATGGACTAACATAAATAAATAAATAGTTATTTAAGTTTTATTTTCCCAAAAATGAAAATTCTCGAAAAAATTTTACGTAGGAAACTTAAAATAATTAAAAATAAATTTAATAATTAACAAGTTAATTAAATAGTCAAATATATTTATTAAAATTATTAACACTGTATATTCCGATGTAGTTTAAAAATATTTAAAATATCAAGTTATTACATTATAATTTTACAAAAATTAATAAAATATTCAAAAATTCACAAAAATCAAAATAAATTCCAAAAATCATACAAAAATTCATAGAGGTCACATTTGTAAAGGGAGTTTGCAAGATTCAAGCTAGATCAAGCTAAAAAAAATTTGAAACTCTAAAACTCCATAAACAAAAATCAACAAAAACTCAATTAAATGGAGATTAAAGTTTAAACTAAACTTGAATTAGTACTCATCAGTGCAAGAGGAAGAGAAAGACACCGGAATCGAAGAAAATGGTGACCGGAAGTGATGGAGGCACAGTGACAAGGGAAGAATTGGATGGTGCAAGGAGAGCTACTGTGAGTTTTTTTTTTCTTCTTGGTTCTTCATGTCTTTCTTTTTTATCTTTTGTGTCGTGTGTGTGTTGGTATTTAATGCATGCATGTATGTGGGTTGTTGCATGCATGCATGTGTGTGTTTATTTTGTATGCATGTGTGTGTGTGTGTATATATATATATATATTCTTACATATAATAATAATACATATACACACACATGCAAATTACACACATGCACAAATACACAAACCCAAGTTAATATATATATAATACATAAAATAACAATCCAATTAATAAAATAATTTATTAACAAAATAAATAGTGACATTTAATAAAACGATAATAGAAATAATAATGTTAAAATATTCATGCAAATTAAACAACCAAAAATAATATTTTTACGTAGAAAATTTAATTAAATATAAAATAACAAAAATAAATCACAAATAATGAAAATAAATTAATAAAATCTCCAAATTTTATTAATACTGCATATCTCATTTTAAAATAAAATAATTTTAAAAAATAGGGTTATAACAGCTCAACACCTCGGGTTGGGACCCTAAACTGCACAATTCCGAGGTTCACAAATTCTTAAAAAATACAAAAAAATAATAAATATATTAAAAATCATTAAATTCCATAAATGTCCACAAATTACCAATATATAATATTTTTAAACATTAAAACACTAAATACCATTATTTACACAACAATTAAATAAAATCTCAAATAATAATATAATATTAATAAAATTCAAGTTTTTCAATAATTCATCATAAAATAGTAAAAATTCAATTTTATATATTCAAATAGCTTAAATATCTAAAATATATATTAAAATTAATTAAAAATCCATTTAATCACCAAAATAGTAAATAATATATTATTTGAACATAATTTTCAAAAATTAGTATTAATTACTTAAAAATAGTAAATAATTTATAAAAATTATTTTAATACCCTATATAATTCTAAAATCATCTAAAACACAATATTTAACTATAATTTCCACAAAATTACACAATTAACTCACAAATACAAAATTCACATAATATAAAAATATTCCTAAAAAAATTATATAAATTCACCAAAAATTATTTTAAAAATTCTAAAATTATTAACTCAAATTACTAACACAAATTCAACTAAATTTCCATTAAAAACAATTAATTAATATAATTATAAAAAATTCAATATTTAATATTAAAATAATAAAAAATTACCCATAATTCAAATTAATTCAAAAAAATAATAAAAAATTTTTTTTTGAGAAGCTAAAGCTACCACAAACAATATTTGTGAAGCAAGGTTTCATGATTCAAACAATAATAAGTTCAAAAAAATAAAATAAAAACCCTAAAACACATAAACTAAAAATCGAAGGGTTTTGAGCTCAAACGGAGCTTGAAAATGGACTCACTGGAGCTTGGTGGTCCAAATGAGACCAGTGCGACATCAAACAGTGGCCAGAATCCTCACCAGGAACAATGGAAGCTTCTCTCAGCAAGTCACGGTCCAGGAGGTTTCCGGCTACTTCCTGGTAAGCTGACGATAGCGGTCGATGGCTGGAGGTGGCTGGAGGTAGTGGCGATTAGTGGCTGAGGCTGGGGCGGCTCTGGTGGCATAGGGAAGTCTCTGCTGAAGAAGAAGAAGAAGAGAAAAAAAAAAAGAGGAAGAAAAAGACTTTGACCCGATTTTACTTTTTGACTTTTCTTTTTTTTATTTTAATTATGAAATAACTAAAATGTCCTTCAATCTAATTTAATAATAATAATAATAATAAATTATTTAATATTATCAAGTAATAGAATTCCCATGTAAAATAAATTATTTACATAAATGAACCTTTAAAATAAAATAAAATAAATGAGAAATATACAAAATTAATAATAATATATAAATAAAATTTAAAATTTATTAATACTGCATATTTCAAAATAATTTTATATTATTTAAAATATATGACTATTACAATAATACTTACGTTTATAAGGTCATGATCCCCTTTACAACTTTCTAATGTGAAATTCATGACGCATACTTATTTTTTATGCCCCTTATTTGCTCCGTTAGTACATGTGTGTAGCATATGCATATAAACCGTTGAGTTATATATCAATATTGTAATCATAGTTCATGTTCGTCCGTCTTTATTTAATTACAACTATTAATATATATAATATGTTCTTTTTTACTACAAAAAATTGATACATGATAATAAAAAAAACTAATATTCCATTAAAACTAATCAAGAAAATGATCAAAATTATAAATATGAATTGATCTATCAAATATAGTATAAATAAATTACTAAAATTTACAAATACTGCTATTGCATAATAAACAAGTAGATCAAATCTTGTTGATAATAAATTCTGTGGTTTCTTTTTTAATGAGATGCAAATAGACTAAGGTATAGATTGCACAAAGAGATCAAGTGATTGTGTTGAGATATAAACATTTTCAACTCATTGTAACCAACAAATTAGTTAAAAAAAAGTTTAGATTTATCAAAGCTGATAAAAATAAAGTAAGAAACACACATTTTTAATAGATCAAACCATCAAAATATTAGAGATAACAAATTTATTTACTAAAATCTCACTAAAAGGAGGTATCATAAGCAAAATAACATATATCTATAAAAAAGAATGCAATAAATGATGAGAGAAAATATTAAAAAATAAAAGAGAAAACAATAAATGAGTAGATAAGATATTGAAAAATATTTTGAAAAATGATTTCCCATCCGTATGATGAGAAATTATTTTTCTTTATTTTGAAGTTATTTTCTTTTAATTAATAATTTATTTTCTTTTAACTTATTTTCTTTAGCAATTTAAACATTGAAAAAAAAAAGAAAAAATATTTCCGGAAAAGTATAAAAGTGCCTAAAACTACAACTATAGTACTAAGATAACTCTTCGTCATAATTAATTGTGATGACTAGTTTGCTACTTGGATTTTGGAGAATTTATAAAAGTTTGTAAGAAGAATTTTTATGAACTATTAAATTTTCAAAAAAATAATAATGTAAATTTTAATTCTAATTTTAATTTAATAAAAAGTATTTTTAATATTAAAAATTAAATAATAAATATATATTAAATTATAAATAAATTAAAATTTTAAGTAAAATTAAATATTAATGTATAAATAAATTTTAAATTATTAAATTTCAAAAACTACCAAAAAATTAATAATAGACAATTAAATTTTTAAATTTTATAAAATATAAATCGATGTGCATTTTAATTTTTTTTTTGAAAAATAAAACTATTTTAATTTTTTGGTTAAATTGTTTTCTTAACTATAATAGAGATCAATTTATTAACTGGCTGAAAAATCAAGAAGAATTTTAAAATTTGTTCCATGATTGTTTTAATTTGCATGAAAAAAGTACGAAAATGAGTATAATTTTTAGGGTTCATTTAATTTTTAAAAATTAAATTGATCCTAGCTGCAAAGGTGGAAAGTCCAATTAGTTTGTAATTTTAATATATCAATAATTTGATATTAAATTACTAATATATATAAATTTTTATTTATAATAAATGTAAAAAAATTAGAAAGATATTATTAGAATAAAATTATAATTTTTATTAAATATAATATAACTTATTTAAATTTTGTAAATAATTTATTTTAAATTTTGTTTTGAATATTTTAAATTAATTTATATTTAAATTTGTTTAACCCTGTTTAGACTCCTGATACCTTGCAAATACTAAGTGACACAGTGAAATCAGCTTAATTATAAGTAAACCAACTTTGAACTAGCGAAGATTTAGAATTGTTTACACTCCTAATAGTAATTTAATATATTATTATTTTTTTAAAAATTTTATAAAATATAAATAAATGTGCATCTTAAATATGAATTTTGTAAATAAAATTACTTTTGTTTATTATTATTATTTTTCTTCTCGACTAAAATAGGAATTAGTTTGTTGACTTGCTAAAACAGTAAGAAAGATTTTGAAATTTGTTGAAGGATTTTTCTTTTCCTGTGTGAAAGAGTTGTAATTTTCAAAACTAATTAATTTTTTTTTTTCAAAATTTAGGAGTTAAATTGGTGGAAAAGATCAAATTGGCCTTGGCGGAAAAAATTAGGGGCCCAATTAGCCTGTATCCCATAAAAAATTTTGGGAAAAATCCATTTTCTATCCTTCAAAAATCTTTATTCTAAGTGACAAAGACAACACTACGTTCTAATTTTAATATCAGCATATATTTCATTGAATCATGGAGAAAAGAAGATCATGACGACAATCACTAACCAACGACAACTCAACACAAAATTACAAACTCCGTTATCAATGAGCACACACGTACCTCTATAGCTACAAACACAATACGTTAAAGACCCACCACCACCACCCCTCCCTCCCCAAAACATGCATACAAATTTAGAGAAAAAGCTTTTCTGACACATCCCGTGAAGCCACTCACAGCACACACAGAGTCCCAAAACATATCACTCAGCCCAAAAGTGGCAAAAGAGTACCCAAAAACCATTAATATATTGGTATTGTACCATCCATTTCCATGTTCCCTTCATAATATATCATTTTCAGCAATCCATCCATCATCTTCTTATCTAATCTTCAAAAAAACTATACTCTTCACTTTCTTGCTCAAATCCACCTAATGGGTACTCTCAGATTTTCTTTTTCTTCTATTTTCCTTATACTTACAGTATTGATGAGCTTGTCTCTAGTAGAATCAAAGACGTTTCGGCAAGATATAGAGGTGTTGAAAGAGTTGAAAAATGGCCTTGAGCCAAGCTCAGTGAGTACAGGTTCTTGCTTGAGTTCATGGGATTTCTCTGTTGATCCATGTGATAGTTTATATAGTGAGAACTTCACTTGTGGGTTCAGGTGTGATCTTGTTGTTTCTGGGATGAGTCGAGTCACAGAAATCAGTCTTGATCAAGCTGGTTACTCGGGCTCTCTAGCTTCCATTTCTTGGAATTTACCTTACTTGCAGACTCTTGATCTTTCAAGTAACAACTTTTATGGTCAAATTCCTGAGTCTTTCTCAAACTTAACTCGTTTAACTCGACTCGGGTTATCCAGTAACTGGTTTTCTAGTGAGATACCTACATCGATTGGCTCACTCGCTAACCTCGGAGAACTTTATCTTGATAACAACATCCTTCAAGGCACAATCCCTGCAAGTTTCGATGGTTTAACTAGCTTAAAAAGGCTCGAAATTCAATCCAACAGGCTATATGGTGAGTTTCCCGAGTTGGGTTCTTTAAAAAATCTCTACTTTTTAGATGCTAGTGACAATGCAATATCAGGAAAGGTTCCATATTCACTTCCTTCTTCTTTAGTTCAAATCACCATGAGAAACAACACCTTACAGGGTACTGTACCTGAAAGTTTCAAAAACTTGGTTTATTTGCAAGTGTTGGATCTAAGTCACAATAAACTCGGTGGTTCAGTTCCTTTGCTTCTCTTTACACATCCATCACTTCAACAGCTCACACTCTCCTTCAATTACTTCACGTCCGTACAGTCTCCATCGCCATTTTCCTTTCCTTCAAACGCTATCAAAAGTGAGCTAATTGCTATGGATTTAAGCAACAACCAACTTCAAGGGTTTTTACCTTCATTTCTAGCACTAATGCCAAAGCTTTCTGCTTTATCGCTAGAGAACAACAAATTTACAGGAATGATACCGACCCAGTTTGCTATTAAAGCTGCAGCATCGGTTCTGGGGTCAGGATTTTCACCGTTTGCAAGATTGCTATTAGGAGGTAACTACTTATTTGGGCCTATACCAGTGCCATTAATGGAGCTAAAACCAGGTTCTGTAGATGTCAGATTGAATAATAATTGTTTATACAGATGTCCGACTAGTTTCTTTTTCTGTCAAGGAGGTGACCAGAAATCGTTAATGGAGTGTAAGAGCTTTAGCCCTTTTATCCCCTAAATTGTATCATGAATTGAGTCCATCAGTGTGATTATATTTTGTGTAATTTGTGTTAATAATATTAATAAAAAACATAAATAAATAAATATATATATATATATCAAATTATATAATTATAAATGCATGTTGTAGCTCAAATTTTGAGTTTGGTCTTCACAACCATCGCATTTATTAATATTGGTGAGTTTATCATTTTTATGATTATGTGTCTATTATATTATTATTATTATTATTATTGTGTTTTTAATCGTGTTCTTGGTTTAAAATAAATTATTTTTATATAAAGATAAAAAATTTTCAAATGTCTAATTTTTTATAAACAAAATTAAAATTTTGAAATTTTAGGCTTTTTAACTTTGCAGATTTCTAATTTTAAATAATTTTTATCAATTTTCTAATACAAATTATTTTTTTGGTTCCTAAAATTTTATGTTATAATATTTTATACTATTATTTACTTTTTTAACACTTATATTATTTTTAAAATTTTTTTTATCAGTAAAAAATAAATTTATTTATTTTATTTTTTAATATTTTATTTTAATTTATTATAAATTATAATATACATATTTAAATAATTTTAAAAATAAAAAAATTAATACTATTATGCTAATTTTTTTAAAAAATTATAATAATCTTATTATTTTTCATAATATTTTATATTTTTCACAATATTTTAAATTATTATGAATAAATTTTTATAATATAATTTTTTTCATTTATCGGTTATAAAAATTTGAGTTGATTATTTTTCATAATATTTTATATTTTTATGAATAAATTTTTATAATATAATTTTTTTAATTTATCTAAAAAGTATGATTAAAAAAATAAAAATTAAGATAACGGTTATAAAAATTTGAATCGATTAAAAAATTTATCACAACTTTTTAGTATGTATAAACATGCATTGATATTTATTATTTATAAAAATTATATTATAAAAAATTATTTATAATAATTAATTAAAATTTAAAATTATTTAAAAATGTATGTATATTTTTTTAATTTAAAATAAATAAATTTATTTTTATTGATGAAAATATATTAAAAATTTATAAGTATTATAAGGTAAAAAATTATATAAATATTATAAATATAAATTTTTTTAAAAAAATTAATTTTTATTAAAAAATTAATAAAAATATTTAAAATTTTAAATGGTTAAATTTGAACGTCTAAATATAAAAAGTATAATTTTAATAACCTAAAATTAAAAAAACAATAAAGTTAAAAGCCTTGGATTTTTTTTTTTCGAGAAAAAAAAAGGCCTTGGATTTGAGGTTTACTTGCTGGGTAAATTTGGAGCTAATTGGTAGAGCAATGATGAGTAGAATGGGGTTATTTACAACAAAGGTAATCAAAGGCTAGATTTTTTGTCTGTCATCTGACAGATTAATGTTCGTGTCCACGTGAATTTATGGGACGTGGGGTAGACGCGCATGAAGTTCGTCAGTGGTGGTACAGTTGGTAACATAACCATGGGGTCACATGTAGCTAGTCAAGGTTTCAGAATCCACAGTTTCAGTTCATAAACCGGTGGTTCACGGTTTTAACAAATACAGAAACGGACCGAAATCGGATCTAACACTGTTTAGGGCCAGTTTTAAGACCAATTTGGTGCCAATTTCTGGAATTGGCCGGTTCTGATTCCAATTTCTGTTTAATTCAATTTAATTTTTTTAATAATATATTAAATAAAATTAATCTTTTGGAAAAATAAATGACATTAGAGTTGAAATAAAATTAAGACATTCTAATAAGGTTTGTAAAAATTAAATATAAAAATAAAAAAAATTATACTTCACTAGTTTACTTAAATTAACTTGAGATAAAAATTTCAAAAAGATTGAAATAAAATTAAAGTAAATATATTAAGTTAGTTTTTATATGTTGGTTGAAGTAAATAAAATTTACAAGATTGAATTAATAAATTAAATTAGAAAAATAAAATTTTAAAAATTAAAGAGTGTGTATTTAATTTTCTTACCAAAAATAAAATTAAAAAGGGTAAATTATTAATTGTTCTCTCTATTTTGACCTATTATACTACTTTTTTCATAATATTTTAAAAATGTATTTATTCATCTTTATATTTTGATATGTTAAACTTGTTAATTTTTTTATTATATTTTTTTAACCATCAATTAAAAAAATAAAAATTAAATTAAGAAAAATGAAAATAAAAGACAAAAGTACCCTTTAAATTACCCTTTAAAAGTACCATTTTGCATACATGTCCACTAGCAAATTTACATTAGTTGGTTCTGCGAACCCAAGTTTGATCCCAAGACCCATGAATTGACCTTCCCAAATTCAAATTGCCCATCTGTGCACAACCTGACAGAGCGCTTACAATGGTTACATCGTTGGGCAAGATACTAGCCCAGTTCTCATCCATAAATAACTTCAGAGCCTTATAAGAGTAACCACTCTGAGCGTACCCAGCAATCATAGCTATCCACGAGACAAGATCAATAGTAGAAAGCTCATTGAACACAGACCTAGCATCTCCAATTGCTCCACATTTCACATAATTGTCCAGAAGAGCCGTCACCAGGTGAGAATTAAGTTGAATGCCACTTTTTATCACATGCCCCTGCAACCACTTCCCTTGACGCAAAGCCCCAAACTTTGTACAAGCATTTAAGGACCGAAATTTTTTTTCCGGATTTGCTATCATTAAAGTAAAAAAAAATTGTTAATCAGAAGATTAATCGAATGACCTTTTTTTTTTTTATCTTTCTAATAAGATACGATCATTAATATTAATTTTATTTTGTTCATCTCCCATTTAGCGACTAAGGAAAAGAAAAAGATAATGTATCAATATTTATATTATATTTATATTCATTAAATAATTATACTAATATTCTTCTAATATTATTAATTATTAATTCTATATCAATATTATTATCTTCCATACGATCTAAACATCCATAATATAAACTTATATAATTATATAAGTTATCTATTTTAATTTTAGGATAAAAAACACGTGCAAAAAGATTAATTAATGGAATATGCTTAAATTAATGGAATATGATTAATTGCGGAATTCAGATGATTAGTTAACGGTTTTGTGTTGAAAGTTTATAAAATGTAATCAATCTAATGCTTGCTTCATGTCACGACTCAAAACAGAGGCCATGACCGGCGTTAGGGAACGGAAATTCTTTCGAATCCGGAATCCGTAGCAAGCCTAAAAATAAATAAATAAAAACATGCAATAATAATAATAACAACATAATTAAATAAAATATTATGTAGCGGAATAAAATTATAAATATCAAAATAATATTTCTACCAAATGAAATTAAATCAATATCCTCATCTCATATATAAATAACTTTTAATACAAGTTTTAGTTCAAATTCTTAAAATACATAACTCACACAAATATAACACAATATCTTTTTAACAATTTTACAACTACTGCAGTGTCTAAATTAATAAAAATAAAACTCAAGTAAGCAGTTTACATAATGAAGCCGGGGTGGAAGAAATCAGGTGTAAGGGTCTGCTACTGAGGTCTGATGAAGATGACTCTCCTGAAAAATAGTCAATGGAGGGGAGTCAGACCTCACTGAGTGAATTACTATAATATATATACATGCATACTAAATGTCAATGCACACAGTCAAAAGTATATATATAATAAATATATATACAAGCAAATACACACAGATGCAATAAAATGATTTTATATATTTTTATTGAAAATCACTGTTTATGAATGATCAAATAAAACTCTAGAAAATCGCAATCTCAAAACAGTGTTAGACAACACTCTAGCCATACAGGCTCACTTATTCCAATATATTCACTTGTTCCATTTGGACAATAGACTAGCCCCGAGATACTAAGTCAACCGAGCTTCAGCAGTCTGACTGTCAGTGTGATTGGCCTCGAAACACTTAATCAATCGAGCTCCAGCAATCACACTCCCAAATCATATCTCACACATCAAATAATCAAATCCAATCAATATCCACAAATGGTTAGTAATATAGCCTAAATGCTATCAGCGTACCGGTACGTACTCGGTCCTAGTGCCTCCCACTAGGTAGCACGTTCTATTGATATCCTTCATTATTAAATATAAAACATACATTCACAAATAAATGATGCATGTATTTAAATAAAATAGCAACATAAACCATATATATACTAGAAATATACCAAAAGTAAACTAGGTATATTTCGAGCATATATACGTCAAATAAATCCAACTAAATTACAAAATAAACTAGAAATATATTCAAAAATATTTTAAACATAATTCATTAATAAAACATGCATATAGTTTAAAATATACCAAAAATAAACCAAAAATAAACCAAAAGTAAACTAAAATAAACTCAAGTACTAATTAATACCATTATGCATTTTTAGTCAAAATAAAACATAGATTTCTAAAATCATGCACCCTAAAGCATATATATATAAAATAGTAACTCACAATTATTGCGCTTCTCGAGATGGGTCTGATGGGCCTGGTCCACTAGCCCTCGGTCTCGGCGCAACTAAACAAACAAAAATGAAGGGAATAAGAATAAATCTAACAGAAGTTCTAAAGACTCGATCTAGAATACTAGAGACAGAATTAGGATTAAAGCTTGACCGGACATCACGTTTTATGAGAATTCTATCAAAAATTTGGTAGAACCTCCCCTGTAAAACGGACATCTCTCTACTCAAAGAGTAGAGCCGGCACTGCAAAGAAACACACTTCAAAAATAAACACAAAACACAACCACAATCCCTCGATCGGACTCCAAACTACAAATTACCGATCGAGTTCCACAATTCACAGAGTATTTATAAAAATACCAAAAATACCCTTATATAATAAAAATACATTATATAAGTAGAAATTACGTAATTAACCCTAAAACACAGTAAAAACCGATAAAAACTCATTTTATTAGAAAAATCGTATATTATATATATATATAATTGACAATAATTTATGAAAAATATTTTTAATTAGTTAAAAATACTAAATAATTTGTAGAAATCATTTTTATACCCTAAATAACTATTAAAACCAATTTAATTACATTTTTAGCCAAATTAGTGTAAAATTACCAAAATGCCCCTATATATAAATATACTAAAATTAATCCAAAAATTCACCAAAAATAATATAATTGCACAAAATTAATTTTCTCAACATATATTTCAATAATATCAATAAATATACTCAATTAACCAATAAATTTCAATTAAACACACAATTAACCCTATTTTCTCAAAATTACATAAACTAAATAAATTCAAAATAAATACATAAAAATTCACAAAAATTCCAAATAAATTTCTATAATTCATTTAAACACCTATATTTATCATAAAAAATAATTTCATAATTTAATTAATTAATTTTCGAAAATTAGAAAATAATAATAAAATAATAAAAAATACCCAAAAATCAAAATAAATTCCAAAAATTATACAAAAATTCCCACATGAAGATTAAGCTACTAGGATCATAGTTTGTGAAGGAATTTTTCATGAATCAATCAAATTGAAGCTCAAAAAAAATCAAGAACCCGAATAGGCCGAAATTGCAAAATCGAAACCTAAGCAAATCTAAACCATTTTAAGTGAAAAAAAGCTTGGAATCACACTCACTAGACCTCAAGGAGAAGATAGAGATCGGCGGTTTTGAAAACGGTGGCCAAAAACGCTGTGAACGACGGTGAGAAGAGTTTCGGTAACTCTAGCTTATTCCGGCCAAACCATGACTGAATAAGGAGCTGTTGGCGGCGGGGAAGGCTGAGGAAGAAGGTGGCACGCCAGGAGGCACACCGACAGCAAGGGGAAGGCTGACAGACGACGATGATGGTGAGGGAGGCCTACTTCGGGTTGAAGATGAAGACGATGACAAGAAACGTAAATAAATCAAACTTATATATTTGTATATATATAACTCTAACTTATAATATTATAATATATTGATATTATATTCCAAAAATAATCTACACCACATGTTAAAAATATCAACCCAATAGACACATATATATAATACATTTTAATTTAATACAACTATATAATATATACTTAATTAAAATAAACCCTAATTATTAAATATGTGTGTATATATATATATATATATATATATATATATATATATATATATATATATATATATATGTATATCTATTAATACGATAATTATAATCATGCATGAACTCATGCAAATATCTAATTCTATTTAAAATAATTAATATTAAATTATTCACGTGTCAATTTCCCCGAAAATAAAATTTTCGAGAAAATTTTACGTAAAATACTTAAAATAATATAAATAATAAAAATTAGTTTTAATTAAATAATAAACTCATAAAATATCAAAGATATATATACAAAAATTATTAACACTGCATATTCCGATGCAGTATAAAAATATTTAAAAACTCGAGATATTACACTTCACACCCAAACGAGGGGAAGAATATGAAAAGACAATCTATGGAAATTGCTTGAATTTCAAAGTATCATTTTAGTCTTTTGAATAATAAATATGCATATAATATACTCCAATGCTTAGAAATGAGTACGAGTACAAATCCCTCAACGGTGTCTACGTTGAGTAATACGAGAAAGACGGGGGAACACTAAGAGGAGAATCAAAATAAGAGCAAGCGTAATTTACTCTACTGCTAAAAAATAAGCAAGAGTATGAACGTGAACCTCTGGCGGTATCCACGCTGAGTAATACAAGAAAGGCGAGGGAATACTAAAAGAGGACCCACGTAAAAAAAAACTCGCTCTATTTACTCCAATGCTCTATAAGAGTATGAGTATCCAAAGGATCTTTCCAACGATATCCATACTAAGTAATATGAGAAAGGCGGAGGAATACTCGGATAAGGAAGAAAAATACAAAAATAATTCAAAGACTGTTTTGATACTTATAATTCAATCTTTTTATACTTAATTTCATAAATTTTGTTTAGCAAATTCTCCCTGAAATTAGGTGTAGAAGTAAGCTCTTCACTTAGTAAAAGATATATTCTTAGCATAAGATGGTTAACGATGCCTCTGACCTTTGTAAATGGCAAATAAATGACACTCATGAAAATAAAAAATAGTGAGATTCGTTGAGTGCACATTATCTCATGATAAAGTGATGAATTTTCTCATAAATTTTCAACATTATGTACTTTTATACATTCATCATGATTAAAACTAACTTCAACAAGTCTGCAGGAATTGTAAATCCAGAAGGAAGTGCACCCAACTTGTAAATTTAGTTAACATAGCGGAATTAAAATTATTCAGCAGAGAAATTCTAATAAGTCAACACAGTAAAATTCAAAGTCAGTCAGCAAAAATGCTAATTAGTCAGCACAAAGAATTCAAAGCATTCAACTCAAATAACCAAAGATAAAAATCATGAGCAGTTATGGACAGTAGCATCAAAAGCGAGCAATAAAAGGATTGCAGTCAATTTGCAAGCAATTATGGGTTGCAGCATCATCAACAAGCAGTTATGGACTGTAGCATCATCAAAGGCGAGTAATGAAAGGATTGCAGTTAATTTGTAAGCAATTATAGATTGCAGCATCATTAATGAGCAGTTATGGACTGCAACATCATCAGTGAGCAATGAAAAGGTTATAGCTAATCACGAGCAGTTATGGACTGCAGCATCATCAGTGAGCAACGAAAGAGTTGTAGCTAATTGCGAGCAATTATGGATTGCAGCTGTAATACCCTATATTTTAATTTAAATAAAATAATTTTTGAATTTGTTGTACTAATAAATAAGTTTAAATTATATTATATAATTGTTAATTATCTAGCTATTTTATTGAGATAGATTTATGTTATTATTATTTTAGGGAATTATATTTTCTATAATAATATTAAATATTATATAGCTATTTTATAAGTATGATTATTCTATATTACCCTTGCTATTTTCAAGCTTATAATATGTAATATATATACTATATGTTATATAGGGTTTTTTATTATTTTATGTGGGTATTATTTTTAGGGTATTATATATATATATATATATATATATATATATATATATATATATATATATATGTGTGTGTGTGTGTGTGTGTGTGTGTGTGTGTGAATGTATACAAACTTATGCCCAAAAACACAAACCCGCAGTCCCTCCTCCCTTTCCTGTCACCATCTCCATTGCACTCCCTCCCCTCTGGCATGCATCGACCGCCTGAGCCACCATCTCTGCCATAGCAAGCCGCCAGCCACCTCTTTTTCTTCTATTTTCAGCTTGCCTTGCTCTCCCTCTCTCTCGGTTTGAGCTTTCCCTGCCATTGTCTGAGCTAGATTGGCGTCGCCATTGCTCCCTTAGCTTGCTTTACCTCCTCAGGCGACGGTCGATGCCTGGCCTCGCTGCTGTAACCCCTTTCTGGCGATGGAAAATGAGGTAGACAATTAGTTGCTCTGGGTTGCTTTTAGGTTGTTTGCAGGTTGTTTAGATTAATTTAAGTGTTAAACTTTTATTAATTCAAGTTAATTGGTTAATTTTGTTAGTTAGTTGTTTAAATCTAATTTTGGTATGTTATTTTGATTTTTTTTTATTTTACAGAATTTCATTTCATTTTTTTTGTTTTATTTGATTTGATTTGATTTGATTTGAGTTTAATTAGTAATTGGAGTAATTATTGTTAATTATTTTTAGTATATTGATTTTATTTAAGATTATAGAAAATTATTAGTTAATTGTGAATTTTGGGTATTTTATCAATATTTTATTAACTTCTGAAAATTAATTGTTAAAAATTATGAAATTGTGATAATTGGTATTATTATTAAATGTCATTGATTTTAGAACTTAATTTTAGTTTTTGTGATTTTTATAATTTTTTTAAAGTTTATGTCAAATGTGGATAATTAGGTTAAATTTATATTTTGGAAGAAATTATTAGTTAATTTTATGTTTTTATTGATATTAAGAAATTTGATGTTGAGAAAATAATTTTTAGGCATTTGTATAATTTTTAGGGATTTTTTTGAGTAATAATAGTATATTATGTAAATTTATATATTATAGGGGTAAAAATATAATTTTATGCTAATTATAGTTAAATAATAGATTTTGGTTGGTTTTAATAATATATTAGGTATTATTTTTGAGTATTATGTGAGATTTGGATATTTTGGTATTAAATTATGAATTTGATAGTAAATATATTTATTGTAGAGATTTATTAATATGAGTAATTAATTTTAGGTTATATTTATATTTTGATAATGAAATGTAAGATAGGTTATTTAATTGTTGAATAATTGATATTTTATATTAGTATATATGTTTGTGAAGTTTTGTTTTTAAGCTTTAATGAGAAATGATTTTCTAAGTTATAGATATTTATATGTAATATATTTTTGGGAATTAAATGATTTAATTATTAAATCAAGTTTATTATAAAGAAAATTTAAGTATTTAATTTTGATTTAATTTCTATAAAATTAAGTTGCCTATTTTCACATTCTTTTTAAAATAAATTTTGTGATGGTTGAGTTTGTGATCTTAGTCGGAACTAAGTGTAGTTTTAGGAGTTCGACTCGAGTGTGAATATTTGTGAATACTAGAAGTGCATTTTCTATGCAGGAATGACTCTACCTATGGTAGAGAAATGTCCATTTTACAAAGGAAACTCTACCAAAATTTCGGTAGATTTTTTTTATAAAAGGTGACATCTTCTGCAAATTTCTAGCGTTAATTAGGGTTTTTCCTATCTATCGAGTTAGTCTAGAATTTTGCTATTTCTGTTGATTTTTGATTTTAATTCCATAGACGTGTTTTTAAAATAGGTATGTTATTTTTTTTTCTAGAAAATATCAGAGCAGGAGCTGTTGGATCTGTAATACCTTACATATTACTTAAATAAATAGAGGTATTTTATTTTATTTTATTTTATCAAATCATACTATAAATAGTTATTTTTCCATCATATTATATTTATTTTATGATTGTTATTATTGTGATTATTATTATTATTTTCATTATCGCTATTAGTGTTATTTTAAATTATATTAAAGTCATTAGCTACATGTATGTCTATAAACAAATAAATATATGTATATATGCATATGTATAAATATATGTATATATGTATATTTATAAATATAGATGTAGGGTTTAATTATTATTATTATTATATATATATATATATATATATATATATATATATATATATATATATGTATAGTTGAAGAAAAAGAAAAACAGAACCGAAGCTTTCCCTTCTCCCCATCCTCGCGACACCCTCGACCGCCACCATCACTGTGCCTTCCCCACCTTCAGCCACCGTCTGCTTTCCTCCTCCTCCTCCCTCGCCTCCGGTCACCTGCAGAGCCGCCGGAAGCCACTGGAAGAGAAGAAGCCGAGAGTTTGCTCCAAACTCACCCAAGCTTCGTCCGGCCACCATTTTCCTCCATTCCGGTGCCAATCTCCTCCCCTTGTACCGGTGAGACTCATTCTAAGCTTAGTTTAAGCTTTGGTCATGAATTGATTGAGTTTTGATTGATTTTTGGTTTTGAGCTCTAGGATTTTGAAATTTTTTTTAGCTCGATTTAGATTGATTCATGCAAAATCCCTTTACAAATGTGATTCCTAGTAACTCAATCTACCTCTAGGAATTTTTGTATAATTTTTGGAATTTATTTTGATTTTTGGTGAATTTTTGAATATTTTAATAATATTTTAGGAATTTTCGGGAATTAATTATAAAAATAATAAATAATAATAATATTTGGTATTTTGGTGTTATTATGAGTTGATATAAATTTTAGGGTAAGAAAATAAATTTTTTAGAATATTATACAATTTTTAGGAATTTCTATACTTTATGTCAAAATTTAATAATTAGGCTAATTTCGAAAATTATGGTTAAAAATTATGAAATTTTAATAATTGAGGTTATTAGTGAATATTATAAATTTTAGAACTCAAATTATAATTTTTGAGATTTTTATACTATTTTTATAATTATATTTGAGTTTATGCCAAATTTGATTTTTTGGTTAAATAATAATTTTTGGGAGAAAATTTTTGGTTGATTTAATATTTTAATTATATTAGGGAGGTTTATTTTAAGAAAATAAATTTTTGGCATTATTAAAGAATTTTAAGGAAAAGTTTTAGTATATATAGCACATTATGTAATTTATATATTCTAGGGGTAAAAATGTAAATTTTCACTAAATATGGTAAAATATATATTTTAATTAGTCTTATTAATATTTAAAGGGTTTAAACAATTTTTATAAAATTAATTGATATTTCTATCTAAGTAGTGTAAAATTTTATATATCGAATTCCCAATATATATATATATATATTCCTATAATACATTACCAAGGTTTAATTTGGATAATAATTATATTTATATTGTTGGTGATGGAATACAAATTTAATTATTTACTTTTGAATAATTGAGTTGTGATCTCGGTCGGGGCAAATTGTAGTTTTGGGAGCCCGACTCGAGTGTGAATGGTTGTGTATATTGGAAGTGCATTTTCTATGCAGGTCTGGCTCTACCTTTGGTAGAGAGATGTCCGTTTTACAGAGGAGACTTTGTCCAAATTTCGGTAGATTTTCTCGTAAAATGTGATACTCGTAAAATTTCTACCGTTAGTTAGGTTAAAACCTGCCTATCGAGTCTTGTCTGGTTTTCCTCGAGTCAGTCTGGAATTTTATTATTTTGTTGATTTCTGATTTTGATTCCTTAGTCATGTTTTAAAAGTCGATTCATTATTTTTCTTTTAGAGCATATCGGAGCAGAAGCCGTGAGGCCGAGGCAGAAGCGTGGTCGTCAGCCTTCGCATTCATCCTGTAAGTTAATAGAACGATCTGTGCGTGTGTTTATTTATAGAATGCATGCGCTCGTATTTCTATTATGTTGATTATATGATTTATCTAATGTAATGCTATTGTTTACGATTTAAATGCATTTTATTTATTTAAAATCGATTTGAGAAATTTTGATAGAACGGGTTACCTGGTGAGCTTCACCAGGACTATGTGCACATGGTAGAGATTGAGAGATGGATCCGATAAATTGTATGATTGATGAATGTTAAACTGGGATGGGTGCCTCGGTAGAAGCCTTTGCTCTCGGGGACCGCCAATGATTGGAAAGTCAGTAATGGACTGGGATGGGTGCCTCGGTTGATGCCTTAGCTCTCGGGGACCCCCAGTGCCATATATTTGGATTAAGTGAATGACTACGGCTTGGTGCCTCGGTTGATGCCCTTGCTCTCGGGGACCGGTAGTCTAGTTGGAATAAGTGGGCCCACTTGGCCATGTAGATTGTTGGGTTTAGGGTTCTACCGAGATTTTTTTCAAAAAGCTATAAATATATATATATATTATAAATTATTTTCACTATAAACATATATAGTTTTCAAAAAGGTTTTTAAACCGTATAGCTCTTTTTATTGACTTACTCAGTGAGGTCTGATTCCCCTCAATTTATTTTTTTCAGGAGCTTGGGATTTCGACCTCAGACTACCTCCACGCCGGGTTTCTTCTTCACTGTCTATTTTATATAGGTCATTGTAAGCTATACTGTGTGTTAATCTAGGTTGCTGCAGTAGTATATGTATTAAAAATTTGTATGGTTTAAGCATAATTATGTAGTTTATTTGTACGTAACACACTTATGTATAAGATTTAAGTTCAATTTATAATATAAGATGTTGAAGCACATTATTATTTAAGCAGTTGATAATGTGTTATGTTTTAAAGTAAATTTTAAAATATGAATGGTTTTATTTTCTTTTCCTTTAGGCTTACTACAGGTTTCGGGGGCCTTATGCTTACCCATTCCTTAGTGCCAGTCACGTGCCCTCGGGTTCGGATCGTGACAAAGTTGGTATCAGAGCATAAGTTCGATTAATTTTCTATGTCTGTCTTTCTATGTAACTACTGCAGCTTTAGGATTGATAATTGTCTTTGAGATGTTCTTGTATCTAATTCCGCGTTGCTTTAAATATTCTTACCCCGTGTTGAATTCAATTTTCCTTGTCTTCCTTTCACAATGAGGCGTGTGTGTACTGACCCAGAAGTTGATTTGACCCTTAGGTTTGATGAGCAGTCTGTGCACGATGAGGCTCCCCTTCCTGCTCCACGTCATAGGGGCAGAGGTAGAGGTAGAGGTCGAGCCAGGGTAGCTGCAGCTGAGATTCTTGATCAGCAGCCAGTCGAGCCTGAAGCCCCAGCTGTTGACCCTACAGCCTTTGCAACTGGACTGGCAGGGATTAATCAGGGTCTAGCAGCATTGAATCAGGCGATGCCCCTTGTACAGCAGATGCTTCAGTAGAGGAACCAGGAGATGTCAGACACTGAAGCAGCCCTTCTTTACTCTCGGATCGGTAGAGTTTCTTTCGACGGTACGGGCGATGCCTTAGACTTCATTAATGCGATTGAGGCACGCACCAGGACTGGACACATGGATTATCAGAGAATTATGATTGTGGAGTTATCAGTTCAGGCAACCGCTCAGGACTGGTTTATGCAGGCGATTCAGCCATCGATGCACGAGCTGACTTGGCCAGAATTTAAGGATCGTTTTTTGAGATTTTTCTGTCCTCCAACCACCAGAGATGCCTACAGGTGGCAGTTACTCCACATCACTAGGGGCGATAAATCAGTGGAGGACTATACCAGAGAGTTTAATAGGCTGTCCCGACATGCAGAGGATATTAGGAGGGATCCTTACAGAGCAGTGGAGCTGTATGTTACTGGATTAGGACCTACTTTTGTTGGTATGCGTATCGAGGACCGCACCTTAGAGAGTGTGATTGAGGAGGCCCATTTGATTGAGAGGCGACATATCCGCCAGGGCACCATGATAGATCCTTATATGATCGGGGGCAGTGGTTATGGTGTAGCTCCCGGATACCAGTAGCCAGCATTTCACATCGACAGTTCGAGTCAGCAGGCTGCGGGTAGTTCTCAACAGAGTGGTAGGAGGTCCAGGACTCACAAAGTTGGTCGACATGGATATGCTTCAAACAGGAGAACCGGTAGGAGTCATAGATTCGGTATAGGAGTTAGTAGCAGCAGTAGTGGGCAAAGTTCCGGGTAGAGTAGTTCTGGGTCTGGAGCCAGTGCTTGCGCGAGTTGTGGACGATTTCATCAGGGCCCGTGTCATATGTTGACGGGCGCTTGCTTCAGATGTGGGCAGGTTGGACATCTTGCCAGAGCTTGTCCCCACTCCGGATACCAACCACAGTATGTTCAGGGTTCGTCTTCATCAGTGGCTCAGCCCTACTATCCGATGCCTCAGCAGTATAGAGCACCCATACAGCCACAACAGAGACCGCCTCAGCCTATGAGTCAGCAGGGTCGAGGTTCAGTTGGTAGACCTAGCGGACGTGGTTTTACGCAGCCTTCGACTTCTCAGTAGGCAGGTCGTGGTCAGGCTCGAGTGTTCACTTTGACACCACAGGATGCTCAGACTTCGAATGCAGTGGTAGCAGGTATTCTCTCAGTCTGTGCATGCGATGCTGGAGTGTTGTTTGATCCCGGTGCTTCACATTCCTTCATTTCTCCTGTGTTCACTTTGAGAATTGAGTGGCAGCCTTCTAGGTTATCCTTTCCTCTATTTGTTTTGACTCCTCTTAGTGACGAGTTGGAGACAGATGTTTTCTTTCCTTCGTGTCCGGTGATAGTTGATGGTAGAGAGCTATGGGCGGACTTAGTATTGCTCGACGTACTGGAGTTCGATGTCATTTTGGGCATGGATTGGTTGTCGAGGTATTATGCCTTTGTAAATTGTAGAGAGAAAGAAGTGGTGTTCAGAATTCCAGATGAAGAAGAATTCTGTTTCAAGGGTGAAAAGAGCTCCATGCCTCGTAATCTCATTTTTGCCATTACAGCCCGAAAGATGCTTAGAAGGGGTTGTCAAGGATATTTGGCAATGGTAAGAGATGTTGAGAAGGAGAATGTGGTAATTGAGCAAGTGCCAGTGGTGTGTGAATTTCTGGATGTCTTTCCTGAAGAATTACCAGGATTACCACCAGACAGAGAGATAGAGTTCTGTATCGATGTCATATATGGTACGGATCCTATTTCTATGCCACCTTACAGAATGGCACCAGCTGAACTACATGAGCTAAAAGAGCAGTTGCAGGAGTTGCTTGATAAGGGTTTCATCAGACCCAGTACATCGCCTTGGGGTGCTCCGGTGTTATTCGTGAAGAAGAAGGATGGTAGCCTTCGCCTTTGTATTGACTATAGGCAGTTGAATAAGGTCACCATCAAGAATAAGTACCCACTTCCGAGGATCGATGATCTGTTTGATCAACTTTAAGGTGCTACATGCTTCTCTAAAATAGACCTGAGATCAGGGTATCATCAATTGAGAATCAGAAGAGGTGATGAGCCCAAGACAGCTTTTCGAATAAGATATGGCCATTATGAGTTTTTAGTAATGTCCTTTGGGTTGACTAATGCTCCAGCAGCCTTTATGGACTTGATGAATCGGGTATTCAGGCCATACTTGGATCGGTTTGTGATAGTTTTCATTGATGATATCTTGGTTTATTCCAAGAGTGAGACTGAGCATGTGATGTATCTGAGAAGGGTACTTCAAACTTTAAGGGAGCACAAGTTGTATGCTAAATTCTCAAAGTGCGAGTTCTGGTTGCATCAAATGGCATTTCTAGGCCACGTGGTTTCTTGAGATGGCATACAGGTGGACCCTAAGAAGATAGAGGCTATTACAGAGTGGTCAAGGCCAACTACAGTTAAGGAAGTACGGAGTTTCCTGTGTCTAGCAGGCTATTACAGAAGATTTATGAAGGACTTTTCTAGAATTGTTGCACCTTTGATAAGGTTGACCCAGAAGAATGTTAAGTTTGTATGGACGGACAAATGCGAAGAGCATTTTCAATTGTTGAAGAACTTGTTGACGTCGGCCCCAATTCTAACTTTACCCTCTGGGAATGAAGGTTATACAGTGTATTGTGATGCTTCCAAAGTAGGATTGGGCTGTGTGTTGATGCAAAATGGCCAAGTGATTGCTTATGCTTCGAGGCAGTTGAAGAAGCACGAGCAGAACTATCTTACTCACGACTTAGAGATGGCAGCCGTGGTGTTTGCTTTGAAAATATGGAGGCATTACTTGTACGGAGTGACGTGTGAGATATACACTGATCACAAGAGCTTGAAATATATTTTCCAATAGAGGGACTTGAATTTGAGGCAAAGGAGATGGATGGAACTCTTTAAGGATTATGATTGCTCCATTTTATACCATCCAGGCAAGGCGAATGTTGTTGTGGATGCCTTGAGTAGAAAATCAGCAGGCAGCCTTGCCCATATTAGCACAGAGAGAAGGCCCATTATCAAGGAGTTGCATGGATTGATTGATCAGGGGTTACAGATGAAAGTTACCCGAAAGTGCCTTTTAGCTCAATTCAGTGTACGATCAGTATACTTGGATCGGGTTAAGGTAGCTCAGAGCAGAGACCCCCAGTTACAGAGAATCATGTATGAAGTGCAACAAGGGCAGTCACGGGACTTTGTGATTGACAGGGAAGGTATATTGTGGTTGGGCACTAGGATTTGTGTGCCAGATGTTGATGACTTGAGAAAGGAGATTATGGAAGAAGCACATTTCTCTGCATATAGTGTTCATCCGGGTTCTACCAAGATGTATCATAACTTGAAGGATACATATTGGTGGAACGAAATGAAGAAGGACATTGTAGAATTTGTATCCAGGTGCTTGACTTGCCAGCAAGTAAAGCTTGAACATCACAGACCCTCGGGACTGTTACAACCCATGCCAATTCCTGAATGGAAATGGGATATGATAGCCATGGATTTCGTGACTGGGCTACCTCAGACTACTGGAGGTTATGATGCTATTTGGGTGATTGTTGACAGGTTAACTAAATCAGCACACTTTCTGCCTATAAAGAAGACGTACTCTACTAATAGACTAGCAAGACTTTATGTCAATAGGATTGTTTGTCTACATGGAGTACCTGTGAGCATAGTGTCAGATAGAGGAGCCACCTTTACCTCAGTCTTTTGGCAAGAATTACATAAGGCCTTGGGTACCAGATTGGATTTTAGTACGGCCTTCCACCTTCAGATAGATGGTCAGTCAGAGAGGACCATCCAGACGTTAGAAGATATGCTGAGGATGTGTGGAATGGATTTTGGAGGACAATGGGATTCACACTTGCCACTGATTGAGTTTGCTTATAATAATAGCTATCATGCTAGCATCGAGATGGCTCCGTATGAGGCACTATATAGTAGAAAGTGTAGATCACCTTTATGTTGGGAGATTGGTGAGAGGCAGTTAACGGGACCAGAGTTAGTGCAGATCACTTCAGAGAAAGTCCCCATTATTCAGCAGCGATTGAAGACAGCCTTCAGCAGACAGAAGAGCTATGCTGACCCTAGGAGGAAGGATGTATCCTTCATGGTTGGTGACATGGTGTTCCTGAAGGTGTCTTCAATGAAAGGAGTTATGAGATTTGGCAAGAAGGGTAAGCTAGCTCCCAGATACATTGGACCGTTTGAGATTCGGTCTAAAGTAGATGAAGTGGCATATAGGTTGGTGTTACCACCAGAGCTATTAAGAATCCATCCTGTATTTCATGTGTCCATGTTGAGAAAATACGTCCTTGATCCGTCTCACATGTTGCAACCTCAAACCGTAGAGCTTAGCGACGATTTGACTTACGAGGAGTACCCGGTGGCGATTGTGGATCACCAAATCCGACAGCTGCGAACTAAGGAGATATCGATGGTGAAGGTATTATGGAGTAACCATTATGCAGAGGATTGCACCTAGGAAATTGAAGCCGAGATGCGAGTTTCATTTCCGTATCTCTTTCCTTCTTAGCCTTGTAATTCCTCTTTTCTTTCTTTTCTTGAATTCGAGGACGAATTCATATAAGGAGGGGAGACTTTAATACCCTACATATTACTTAAATAAATAGGGGTATTTTTTTTATTTTATTTTATCAAATCATACTATAAATAGTTATTTTTCCATCATATTGTATTTATTTTATGATTGTTATTATTATGATTATTATTATTATTTTCATTATCGCTATTAGTGTTATTTTAAATTATATTAAAGTCATTAGCTACATGTATGTCTATAAACAAATAAATATATGTATATATGCATATTTATAAATATATGTATATATGTATATTTATAAATATAGATGTAGGGTTTAATTATTATATATATATATATATATATATATATATATATATGTATGTATAGTTGAAGAAAAAGAAAAACAGAACCGAAGCTTTCCCTTCTCCCCATCCTCGCGACACCCTCGACTGCCACCATCACTGTTCCTCCCCCACCTTCGGCCACCGTCTGCTGCTTCCTCCTCCTCCTCCCTCGCCTCCGGTCACCTGTAGAGCCGCCGGAAGCCACTGGAAGAGAAGAAGCCGAGAGTTTGCTCCAAACTCACCCAAGCTTCGTCCGGCCACCATTTTCCTCCATTCCGGTGCCAATCTCCTCCCCTTGCATCGGTGAGACTCATTCTAAGCTTAGTTTAAGCTTTGGTTATGAATTGATTGAGTTTTGATTGATTTTTGATTTTGAGCTCTAGGATTTTGAAAATTTTTTTAGCTCGATTTAGATTGATTCATGCAAACTCCCTTTATAAATGTGATTCCTAGTAGCTCAATCTACCTCTAGGAATTTTTGTATAATTTTTGGAATTTATTTTGATTTTTGGTGAATTTTTGAATATTTTAATAATATTTTAGGAATTTTCGGGAATTAATTATAAAAATAATAAATAATAATAATATTTGGTATTTTGGTGTTATTATGAGTTGATATAAATTTTAGGGTAAGAAAATAAATTTTTTAGAATATTATACAATTTTTAGGAATTTCTATACTTTATGTCAAAATTTAATAATTAGGCTAATTTCGAAAATTATGGTGAAAAATTATGAAATTTTAATAATTGAGGTTATTAGTGAATATTATAAATTTTAGAACTCAAATTATAATTTTTGAGATTTTTATACTATTTTTATAATTATATTTGAGTTTATGCCAAATTTGATTTTTTGGTTAAATAATAATTTTTGGGAGAAAATTTTTGGTTGATTTAATATTTTAATTATATTAGGGAGGTTTATTTTAAGAAAATAAATTTTTGGCATGATTAAAGAATTTTAAGGAAAAGTTTTAGTATATATAGCACATTATGTAATTTATATATTCTAGGGGTAAAAATGTAATTTTTCACTAAATATGGTAAAATATATATTTTAATTAGTCTTATTAATATTTAAAGGGTTTAAACAATTTTTATAAAATTAATTGATATTTCTATCTAAGTAGTGTAAAATTTTATATATCGAATTCCCAATATATATATATATATATATATATATTCCTATAATACATTACCAAGGTTTAATTTGGATAATAATTATATTTATATTGTTGGTGATGGAATACAAATTTAATTGTTTACTTTTGAATAATTGAGTTGTGATCTCGGTCGGGGCAAATTGTAGTTTTGGGAGCCCGACTCGAGTGTGAATGGTTGTGTATATTGGAAGTGCATTTTCTATGCAGGTCTGGCTCTACCTTTGGTAGAGAGATGTCCGTTTTACAGAGGAGACTTTGTCCAAATTTCGGTAGATTTTCTCGTAAAACGTGATACTCGTAAAATTTCTACCGTTAGTTAGGTTAAAACTTGCCTATCGAGTCTTGTCTGGTTTTCCTCGAGTCAGTCTGGAATTTTATTATTTTGTTGATTTCTGATTTTGATTCCTTAGTCATGTTTTAAAAGTCGATTCATTATTTTTCTTTTAGAGCATATCGGAGCAGAAGCCGTGAGGCCGAGGCAGAAGCGTGGTCGTCAGCCTTCGCATTCATCTTGTAAGTTAATAGAACGATCTGTGCGTGTGTTTATTTATAGAATGCATGCGCTCGTATTTCTATTATGTTGATTATATGATTTATCTAATGTAATGCTATTGTTTACGATTTAAATGCATTTTATTTATTTAAAATCGATTTGAGAAATTTTGGTAGAACGGGCTACCTGGTGAGCTTCACCAGGACTATGTGCACATGGTAGAGATTGAGAGATGGATCCGATAAATTGTATGATTGATGAATGTTAAACTGGGATGGGTGCCTCGGTAGAAGCCTTTGCTCTCGGGGACCGCCAGTGATTGGAAAGTCAGTAATGGACTGGGATGGGTGCCTCGGTTGATGCCTTAGCTCTCGGGGACCCCCAGTGCCACATATTTGGATTAAGTGAATGACTACGGCTTGGTGCCTCGGTTGATGCCCTTGCTCTCGAGGATCGGTAGTCTAGTTGGAATAAGTGGGCCCAGTTGGCCATGTAGATTGTTGGGTTTAGGGTTCTACCGAGATTTTTTTCAAAAAGCTATAAATATATATATATTATAAATTATTTTCACTATAAACATATACAGTTTTCAAAAAGGTTTTTAAACCGTATAGCTCTTTTTATTGACTTACTCAGTGAGGTCTGATTCCCCTCAATTTATTTTTTTCAGGAGCTTGGGATTTCGACCTCAGACTACCTCCACGCCGGGTTTCTTCTTCACCGTCTATTTTATGTAGGTCATTGTAAGCTATACTGTGTGTTAATCTAGGTTAATGCAGTAGTATATGTATTAAAGATTTGTATGGTTTAAGCATAATTATGTAGTTTATTTGTACGGAACACACTTATGTATAAGATTTAAGTTCAATTTATAATATGAGATGTTGAAGCACATTATTATTTAAGCAGTTGATAATGTGTTCTGTTTTAAAGTAAAGTTTAAAATATGAATGGTTTTATTTTCTTTTCCTTTAAGCTTACTATGGGTTTCGAGGGCCTTATGCTTACCCATTCCTTAGTGCCGGTCACGTGCCCTCGGGTTCGGGTCGTGACAGGATCGAGGCAGACGCGCGGTCATCAATCTTCTCATTCGTCCTGTATGTTGATAAATTGATCTGTGCATGTGTTTTATTTAAGTTACGTGCACTCATACTTTTAGTACTTATTATATGATTTATTTAATTTAAATGTTGTATTTAAGCTTTAAGTGCATTTTATTTATTTAAAATTAGTTTTGAGAAATTTTGGTAGAACGGGTTATTTGGTGGGTTTCACCAGGACCGTGTGCACTTGGTAGAGATTGAGAGATGGATATGATATATGTATAACTTGTGGATATGAATTGGGAAGGGTGCTTCGGTGGAAGCCTATGGTCTCGGGGACTGCCAGTGATTGGAAAGTTAATAATGGACTGGGATGGGTGCCTCAGTGGATGCCTTAGCTCTCGGGGATCGCTAATGCTATGTATTTGGATTAAGAGGATGACTATAGCTTGGTGCCTTGGTTAATGCCTATGCTCTCGGGGATCGGAAGTCTATGAGGATTAAGTAGGTCTAGTTGGCCATTTAGAAATTTGGATTTAGGGTTCTACTGAGATTTTTCAAAAGCTATATATATACGTTATAAATTATTTTCGCTATAACTATATGGTTTTCAAAAAGGTTTTCAAACCGTACAACTATTTTTATTAACTTACTCAGTGAGGTTTGATTCCCCTCAATCTATTTTTTTTCAGGAGCTTGGGAGTTTGACCTCAGACCACCTCTACACCGGATTTCTTAATCACTAGCTATATTATGTAGGTTATTATGAGTTGTATTATAGTAGTAACTCTAGAATACTGCAGTAGTATTTGTACTATGAGATTGTATAACTTAAGTATACTTATATATTGCACTTTAATGAACCACTCTTATGTATAATGTTTTAAGATTGATTTATGATATTTGATGGTGAAGAATATTTTATGATGTGCATGATTATGTTTATTTTTAGAAAAAATAAATTTGATAATGTGTTCTTGCATGAAATAAAGTTTTAAATTTGAAGGTTTTATTTTTCTTCTCTTTAAGGCTTACTACGGGTTTCGGGGGCTTTATGCCTACTCATTCCCTAGTGCCGGTCACGTGCCCTCGGGTTCGGGTCGTGACAAAGTTAGTATCAGAGCATAAGTTTGATTAATTGTTTATATTTGTC
This sequence comes from Mallotus nudiflorus, assembly GCA_947683625.1. Taxonomy (NCBI): domain Eukaryota; kingdom Viridiplantae; phylum Streptophyta; class Magnoliopsida; order Malpighiales; family Euphorbiaceae; genus Mallotus; species Mallotus nudiflorus. The sequence goes on from CANTUR010000170.1 coordinate 589,691, forward strand.
TTTTTGTATAACTACTACAGTGATTAGGTTGATAATTGTCTTTGTGATATTCTTATTTCTAAGCATCATCAATGAGCATTGAAAGGGTTGTAGCTAATCGTGAGTAATTATAAATTACAGCATTATCAATGAGCAAGTAGCTAATTATGAGCAGTTATGGATTGTAGCATCATCAGTAAGCAATGAAAGGGTTACAGCTAATCGCGAGCAATTATAGATTGTAGAATCATTAGTGAGCAACGAAAGGGTTGTAGCTTATCGCGAGCAATTATGGATTGCAATATAATCGTATAAAAGAAGTCGACATTGCACTACTGAGTGTAGTGTATTTCAATTCAAACTATACGACCGAGTACAATGTACTTCTTTCATTAAAATCATTCTAACATGAATTTTCAAATCTTTTGATCTACCAGAGACTACACAGTAGTTATGGTATTATTGCTAGACGTTTCACAAGAGCTATAACATGTTCTTAAATCACAATCACTAGACATCCCATAGGGAATATAGTTAAAATTATGATCACTAGATGTCCCACATGGAATATAGTGAAAATCACGATCACTAGATGTCCCACAGGGAATATAGTGAAAATCACTAGCAATCTCATAGGGAATATATTGAAAATCACAATCACTAGACATCCCACAAGGAATATAGTGAAAATCACAATCATTAGACGTTGCACAGGGAGTATAGTAAAAATCAAAATCACTAGACGTCCTAAAGGGAATGTAGTGAAAATCATAATCGCTAAATGTCCCACAGGGAATATAGCAAAATGCACTAAACGCAGTGTCAACTGTTATTCATTGAACACAATGATAACATCACCGTTATATGTTCCACTGGAACTATAGTCTATTTTCAAAATGCACTGAACATAGTGTTAATCGCTATTCACTGAATACAGTGATAGCATCACAACTAGAAATTCCACAGGAATTCTAGTGTTCCTTAAATCGCATTCAACATGACATAATGCCATGCATGATCACGGTACATAGGTAAGTGTTCTGACTCTTCGTCTTGAAATTATGTGCTTATTTGCTTTGTCATAATTTGTTAAGCAAATAACAATAAAGGGGGGCAACTGTAAGCACCTAATTTCGGGATGACTTGAGTTTAGATGTGACAGATGACCCAATAATGAAAATGGAGTGTGAAATTAGGTTTATTGGATATAATTTATTGGTTTTAAACTAAAATGTAAATTATTTTTAAAATTTATTTTTAAAATTTTATTTATTATTATTATTATTTATAAATTTTCAAAAAATAAAAAAAGAAAATTTTAAAAAATAAAAATTCACCAAAAAGCCCAAATTGGCCTAAAGAAAAAAAAAGGGTGGGCCAACGTTGGCCCAAATGGCCAAAACAAATTAATTTGGCAACCAAATGGACACATTTTTGGCCAAGACAAATTTAATTTGATTGGCCAAGTCCAAAATGCATTTCAAATTGAAACAGTTGTCAAATGACCACATTTTAGTCAAGAAAATGTTTTTTTTATTATTTTTTTCGGAAAAGCTATATTTCCGATCGGTCCCACAATTTTGTTTTTAATTTTTAATTTTAATTTGATTTGATTTATTTTATTTTGAATGATTGTTATTTTATTTGATAATTGTCCCTTTTTAGATATATAATTTTAAAAAATTATTTTGTTTTGATTTAGTATCCAACTTAGGGTTATAGGAAATATTTTTTATAAATTAAAAAAGTTACAAGTTTTAATTAAAACTCTGAGAGATAGTCAATATTGTATTCATAAAATCATCTTCTTCTATTTTTTTTTATTTTTTTAATTTTATTTGATTATTCTTATTTACCTAATTTTAATGTTATTTTGTTTAATTATTTTTTATGTTGATGACAATGGGTGGAATTACGCTGAATATTAATTATTCATCAACCATATCTTTTTGTTATTTAGCATAATTTGTTGTTGTTTTTTTTGTTTTGTCTCTTTTATTCATTTGTTCACTGTTTCATTTATTTTTCGTTTCGTTTTTTATTCTTCCTTTGGCACAACTTTTGGATTGCAAATTGTTTTGTTTTGTTGTTTTCTTTTCATTCCTTTTTCTTTCTTTTCTTTCTCCGTTTAACCTTTTTTTTACTTTATTAATTTATTTAGTTTTTTTTTTCATTCCATTTGTCTGACTAATATTTATATTTTTTATCCTTTTTTGTCCTTTCTTTTTATTTTATTCTTTTCTACTTAATTTATTTCATTATTTTAATTTTATTTGATTTTTATTTAGTTTGATTTTAATTTTACTTTTTATTATATTTAGTACTAATCTTTATTTATTTTGCTTTTGTGTTTATAATTATGGTAGGAATACCTTAAGCTATGGAACAACATATGATTGAATAAAAATAAAACCCTTAAAGATTTATGAAATGTTATGAATTAAATTTTGTATTTGAATGTAGTTTTTAGAGTTTTATTTATTTATTTGTTATTATTTTGTTGGTTGTTTTATTTTGTATTTTTTATTCATTTAATTTTTTTTGGGTTGTATTTTTTAATTTTATTTGATTATTCTTATTTACCTAATTTTAATGTTATTTTGTTTAATTATTTTTTATGTTGATGACAATGGGTGGAATTACGCTGAATATTAATTATTCATCAACCATATCTTTTTGTTATTTAGCATAATTTGTTGTTGTTTTTTTTTGTTTTGTCTCTTTTATTCATTTCTTCACTGTTTCATTTATTTTTCGTTTCGTTTTTTATTCTTCCTTTGGCACAACTTTTGGATTGCAAATTGTTTTGTTTTGTTGTTTTCTTTTCATTCCTTTTTCTTTCTTTTCTTTCTCCGTTTAACCTTTTTTTTACTTTATTAATTTATTTAGTTTTTTTTTTCATTCCATTTGTCTGACTAATATTTATATTTTTTATCCTTTTTTGTCCTTTCTTTTTATTTTATTCTTTTCTACTTAATTTATTTCATTATTTTAATTTTATTTGATTTTTATTTAGTTTGATTTTAATTTTACTTTTTATTATATTTAGTACTAATCTTTATTTATTTTACTTTTGTGTTTATAATTATGGTAGGAATACCTTAAGCTGTGGAACAACATATGATTGAATAAAAATAAAACCCTTAAAGATTTATGAAATGTTATGAATTAAATTTTGTATTTGAATGTAGTTTTTAGAGTTTTATTTATTTATTTGTTATTATTTTGTTGGTTGTTTTATTTTGTATTTTTTATTCATTTAATTTTTTTTGGGTTGTATTAATTTTAATTTTTAGTAGATCACTATAATAGCCCCAATAGTGGGATAATGAAATCCTATGTGTGTTATGTATTTTATTTTTATTAACTGGTTAGCAAATTTGGTTCAAATTGGTAAATTCTAATAAAATCAATGATGACTATAAATTAATTTTAGGTTGCATGAAATTAAATTAGGGTCTTTTAGAAAAATATAATTTTAATTGTTTGTTTGATCTTTTGTTTAATTGTTTTCGTCTTTCTTTTGTATTTTTTGGACTTCTATATATATTTAACACGTTTTGGGCCCCAAGCCCACATTAAGTTTTCACTTATTTAATTAATAGGCTTTTGAAATTTTTAGGTTTAATTAATTTTAATTAACTTAAGTCCATTTAGGTTAAATAGATTTAGACCCACTTTTAATTAATAAAATCAACTTAAACTTTAGCTCAACTCATTAATTCCAATTATGTTAAAACAAATAGACTTATACTCATTTATTAACATGTAAGTCCACATTTAGTCCATTTCACTTGTAAATAAAAATGTAAAATTAGCTAAATTTAGAATAAACATAGTTTAGACCTAGGGATGATGCGCTTCGTATGCATTTTTTTACATGCAGTTTTATGACTAGTTTTCTTTAGAGTTGGATGGATGTTGAATTTGGGTTTAAATAAAATTGCATGTAATTAGAGAATAAGATAATAATTCATAAAGTAATTCTAAATGAACACGAAACTAAAAGAAGTTGGTATTCCGTTCTCAGAATCTCCTGGTTGTAGTGCTAGCATTCTTTTAGAGAATTGAGTACCACCTTTTGATTTGTCCCAATTATAACCCTGAGTGATGACTTCTCATCTCCACGCTATGTCTTTGTGACATAGTAGTGTGTTCTCTAGGGCCTTGAGTCCAAATAGTATCGCGGTTGTTAAAATCTTAGATGCGCGCTAAATCTCGCCGTTTATAGTTGCATTATTAAAAACGTTTAAAATATCTAAAAGTTTTGTGCAAACATCGCAATTTTGTGGATACATATGAAGTTTTTACACATTATTGGAAATAAATGTACACAATAAATTTTTATATCCATATGACTTATTTAATAGTTTATAAGTTGAATTCCAACTAGTTGAAACAATTCTTAAAATTTTTTTTGGTCTTTTTACCATTTTCTTTGCAAACTTTTCTCCAATATTTCATAACTTATGGATGTTTCCATAAAAATGAAATTTCTTTTTTAATAGGTGATTGCCTTAAACTATCTTGAAGACATAAATTTAAAATAGGTCATGCATATCTAATATGAAAAAATTTTCCTTTAATATTTAGTTGACAAATAGATTGGAGATAAGTAATTGATGCAGTATTTGTCGTTCTATTATAAAAAAAAATTGAAATAATTTTTCTAATTAAAAAATATTCTTCTACAATATTTTTAAAAAATTTTTTAATCTTTCTAAAAATATTATTGGTGGTATGCTGGTCGTCAAAAATTTTAAATGCAATGATTCTTTTTTTTTAATAACTAATCCCTTGTTAATTCAATGACAAGTTATTTCCATATATGAGTGATTTTGCTAATGATCACTTCAAATATCACTATATATGCATTTAAGTCCATTAAAATTCATAAATAATTTTTGTAATTTATTTTTTTTTCTTGTTTATATAAATTAAATAATGCTAATATATTTCTAGGCACACGTTTAACTTGTGAATTTAATACTTTTTGACAATAATTAATAAAACATACTTTTTCATCAAAACTAAAAGATAAATATTTCATACTAATCATTCTAGCTAATCCTAATTTATTTTGTTAATCACTGCCTCTTTCATTTACTTGAGTTTTTCTTGCTTCAAATTGTAATTGGAATGGTCATGATCATAAGGGTAAAGCTTACGACTGTAAGGGGGATAGTGACACAAAATACCTTGGTCCCATAATAAAATATTTTACCATTTGTCCTAAGTGGGTTAGGTGAAAAAAAAGATTATTCAACCAACAACACTCTTCATTTTTAAAAGAAGAGACTCTTTATGTATAATAGGGAATAAGTAAGAGTACTTAGTGTCATGTACTCAGCCTTGGAGGTCAGCTAAGACGCGCGACACTTATTCTACAATGTGGGCGAAGTAGAACTAAGTAAGCCTAAGAGTTGGAACGCAGTGGAATTTAAGTGAGCAAGTAGGAAAAAAGAGGTTTGCGACATAAATTGGGCAGCACTTGAATGAGAGTAAATGTGAGGCTTTATTAGATTTCTTCACAAATTCTCATCATCATTTACAAATGGGAGGAGTGGCTTTTATATAGGTTTTCCACCTCCTCAATGTGTGGCTACAATTATTTCTTCTAGACATTTCTACAAACAACATATGTACAAAGCTTTCCCTAGAAGCTTCTTGTTATGTACAAAGGGAAGGGAAGTTTCTAGATGTTGGCTGAATGGCCTAGCATGGGTAGCAAGCATTGGAGGCATGGGAACTTTTTGGAAGGTTGGCACCCTTGCTCCTTGATGGAAGTTTTTAGATGGCCTCTTTGACTTGGCTAGCAACATGCATCATTGCTATTTTTTCGTAGCTCTCTAGAGCCTTCCCATGTACTCTTGGGCTCCTTCCTTGGCCTAGGCATTTTGCCTTTGAGTTTAGTAACTCTAGCAGCCCTCTAGCATGTTCTAGAGGCTTCCTGCATTTTCCTAGGCACTTGGCATGGCCTTAGTGGCAAGCAGCCCTCTTTGGCTTGCTTTGGCCGAATTTCCTTGCTCGTGCACATGCACCATAGGCCTTGGGGTGGGCCAGACTTCGCGGGTCATAACACCCTCCTTCACTTGAGCTCGTAATGTCCTCATTGCGTTTTAAGCTTGGTGATTTAAGGCATTGGTGTGCTTGGGAGGTTCCTCGCACATCGTTGTTGGTTATTTTTGGCGTAACCTTTAGCGCCTTCCCACTTTGTGCCTTCAAGAGTCGAATGTCGAAGAGCCCACATTTCTCGTTTGGCTCCACCTCGACGGGCATCTGTATCACCCCATCTTTTTATATGAAGTATAAGGCATTGGCATATGGAATCACAATGGCTTTTGCAGCATGTAGAAAGCCAATTCCCAAGTACATTTGCTTCTTGTCAATGGAAGCAATGAAGATGTTAGTCTTGCCTTCCCATTCACCGATATGAATCCTTACCTTATATGCTTTGCCCACAATGGTAAACTTAGATCCCACACACTCGACATAGGCATGGGTCTTGGTGTATGGTAGGCCAATCTCGTTGGCCAATTCCTTTGCCATATAAACACCATCAGCACCCGTGTTTAGCATGGCTATCACTATGGGTCCTTTAATTGTAACCTTGATGGACATTCACCTTCCTTAATTTTTCACTCCCATAGGTTGTGTGTTAGGGAGGAAGTTCATCGAATCAAATTTTCTGCCATTTTGCATTGAATTGTCCACAACTTATAAGGAAACTATAGAGGCTTATGGTTCCTCTTGGGACTGGGCCTTTTTGAATTTTGCCACAATGGCATTGATGGCCTATTCGTTTGGACAATCTCGCGTCCAATGTGGCCCATGGCAGAGAAAACATGGCTTTAAAGGCTTGATAGCAACACTTTTGGTCGATGGACCACTGTCTTGTTTGGAGCTTCCACCATGGAATTTTTGGTGTTGAGTCTCCTTGTGCCTCAAGTCTATCTGTGCCGAGGATGCCCTTCATCATTGTTCGAAGAGGCTTCCTTGTCTCCCCCACATTTATTAGAGTTGGGATGTCTTCCCTTGGCTTGGGCAGCACAGTCGCAAATGGACTCCGCGACAGTAATTACTTCATCGAGGGTTTTGATGTTCCTTTGATCAAGCTCCATTTTTGCCCAATCCTTTAGCCCATCCTTCAAGTTAAAGAGGAGTCATTGGTCGGACAATTCAGTGGCTTCAAGCATCAAGGCAGTGAACTCCTTAACGTAGTTCTAAATGCTATCGATTTGCCTCAAACGTCGAAGTTTGCTTAGCACTTCGTCATTGGCATTGTGGGGCATAAATTTCTTGCAAAGTTTAACCTTGAACTGCTCCCAAGTATTAATCACACAAAGCCCCTTCTCCCTTTGGGTGTGTTTTCGCCTCTACCATAGTTGGGCGGCATCCCTAAGGAAGATGGTAGCATTGCTGATCCTTTAGAATTCATCCTTGACCTTCATCACCTTAAAATATTATTCTAAGCCGAACAAGAAATTTTCCACCATAGTGGCATTGTGTGCACCACTGTACATGGTTGGTTTCAGCACCTTTAAGCCATGTGGGGTCGAAGTTCTTGTTGAGGTAGCATTTGTCGAGGGTGGACTGCTTTGATAGATGGCTTCAATTTCCATATGAAGCTCTTGCACGTCACTTAGAAGAGTCTTGCGTAGGTCCATAAATTCTTGGGTCATGGAGCGTAGTTCTCCTTTAAAGGCTTGGCCAAGTTCTTCAATCATGGTCTTGGCAGCCTTGGTGGTCTCTGCATTCTCATGGATTAGGTTGTCCACTTGGTCGCTAAGTTCACCAATGGTCATAGCAACATTGGCTAGGCTATTCTCTAAGCTAGCCACACGAGTTTCAATTGGCTCTCTCGTTGGAGCCTTAGATTTGCTTCGCTTGGGCTGTGAGTGCACCTCCTCACGCCCACGAGTTTGTTGCTCCTCTATGTTGGCAGCAACGTTAGCTTCCTCACTTGCCATTTGCTCAAGTCTCCAACCAGCTGTATCTAGGATGAAACCGTTGCTCTGATACCACCTATCACGTACTCAGCCTTGGAGGTTAGCTAAGACGCCCGACACTTAGTCTACAATATGGGCAAAGTAAAACTAAGTAAGCCTAAAAGTTGGAACGCAGCGGAATTTAAGTGAGCAAGTGGGCAAAAAGAGGTTTGGGATGTAAATTGGGCAACACTAGAATGAGAGTAAATGTGAGGCTTTATTAGATTTCTTTATAAATTCTCATCATCATTTATAAATGGGAGGAGTGACCTTTATACAAGTTTTACACCTCCTCAATGTGTGGCTACAATTGTTTCTTTTAGACATTTCTACAAATAGTATATGTATAAAGCTTTCCCTAGAGGCTTTTTGTTATGTACAAAGGGAAGGGAAGTTTCTAGATGCTGTCCGAATGGCCTAGCATGGGCAGCAAGCATTGGAGGCATGGGAACTTTTTGGAAGGTTGGCACCCTTGCTCCTTGATGGAAGTTTCCGGATGGCCTCCTTGACATGGCTGGCAGCATGCAGCCTTGCTATTTTTTCGCAGCTCTCTAGAGCCTTCCCACGTGCTCTTGGGCTCCTTCCTTGGCCTAGGCATTTTGCCTTTGAGTTTAGCAACTCTAGCAGCCCTTTAGCATGTTCTAGAGACTTCCTACATTTTCCTAGGCGCTTGGCATGGCCTTGGTGACAAGCAGCCCTCTTTGGCTTGCCTTGGCCGAATTTCCTCACTCGTGCACATGCACCATAGGCCTTGGGGCGGACCAGACTTTGCGGGTCGTAACATTAATGCTTCTTAATAAACAAAACAAATGGAAAAAGTATCAAAATTAAAATGAGATAGACAATAGTCATTTAAAACTTAGCCTAAGTTAAATAATTTTTTTTTTGGGAATTGTCAAACTATCACATTTAGCCATGATATTTTATTCTAAATATCGAATAGAACTGCTAATACTTCCATTACCACATCTAAGAAAGAGCTTAGGATAATGTTTAATAACAAATAAAAAAAATTTTCTTTGCTCATCATAAAATACTACTACCAAACATGTACCTGAATTTCTAAAGACTTAAGCATTTGTGTTCAATTTAAAGACGCAAGAAGGACAAAGGTTTCGCTTTGGACATTATAGTAAAGATGATGGTTTCCAAAATATAAATAAATTTCATTATCTCCAAAAATATCATAAAATTATTACAAATTCACAATATCGAACTAAAGTCATGTTTTTTTTTGGCATGATACATTTGCAACTTCATGTACTTGGTACAATTGGTCAGCTTGACATATCAACTTATAATTTTTCCATTTCAACACTTCAACTTGTTAAAATGCACTAATATAATGACAAAATATATTTGTCACCTCATGTACTTGCCATTTTTTATTAATTTGATATTTTTACTTTGTAGTTTGGGTTAGTTAGAATTTTATGATGTGACATATATTGTCACATGTAGAATTTAAAAATTATATTTTAGAAAAATTTTGATGTTAAAATAATAAAATTATAAATAAAAATGTCAAACTGACAAAAAATAACAAATATATGAGCCTTCAATTGTATTATATTTTTTTAAATAACAATTTAGTCGTGCTAGAAAAAAATTAATGTTTGATATTTAATAAGAGAGAAAGGGAGCAAAGAGAGAAAAGATATCTCATCCATGTATAATTTTCAAAATCATAATTTAAATTCTCCACCGAAGTATCATGTACAGTACATATGATTTATCCACATAGATGTTATAAGAGGAAAGAACATAATATATATATATATTTACATAAAGGGGAAGGCCTAGGCCAAAAAACAAAGATAATCACATAGGAATAGTCACACCTATTTTGTCTCTAAAAAGCAGATGAAGTAGCCCCTACGGGGGGTATCAATCATGGTAAAACCCAAGGGAAAGCTGATAGCATAAGTTTCCATATAATCCGCAAGCTATTGCCTTCCCTAAGGGTGTGAGACACTCGTACAACCGAATTCCTCTAGATAAGAAACTTGATCTCATTTAATAGGGCCATATAACGAAGAGGAACATCATAGCAACCTTGAAGCGCTTCCACCATGCACTAGTTGTCAGATTCTAAATGGACATTTTTATGATTAAGATCCCGCACCATCCGAAGTCCATAAAGCATACCCCAAGTTCCGCAGCTAAGACACTGCAAGAACCAAGGTTAGCGATTAAGCCTCCGAGCCAATTGCCCATACTATTTCTCAAAAGACCTCCAGCAGCAGAACGTTCGGATGTCTGCTTCAGGCAACCATCTATATTGATTTTAATCCAGGGGGATCCGGAGCTTGCCATCTTATCTTTTTGTGCAACCTTGCAGGTTTGTTGTGACATGCTATCTGAGAAGAGGCTGCAGCGAAGATTTTCGTTTTAGACTCAACAACAGTAGCAAGACTATTAGGGACCTTCTAGTTTGCCTTAAAGAGCTGTTGATTCCTACTCTTCCATAGAATCCAGCACGCTGTTCTGAAAATGATAGCCTAGTTAACTTCAGTGTATATCTTTAGATTGTTCTGCAAATTAAACAAAAACCAATCATCAAAACTAAGAGATTTACACAAATTTAAACTAGGGAAAGGCACCAATTTAGTCCATAAATCATCAGCTGTTTTGCAGTCCCTAAGATCATGAATAATGGATTCTTCCTCTTGCCCGCAAACATCACAAAAAGTTTGATCAGTCAAGTGCCTTCCATGACGCTCAACATTAGTCAGAAGCTTGCCATGGATACATAACCAAAGAAACATTCTAATTTTCTCAAGGCCATTCCAGTGCCAAATTAACTTCCATTTGGCATCGGATTGATAAGAAGAATGATTTATGATCATTTGGTATGCAGATTTGACAGAGAATTTTTCGCTAGGGGAATGAGTCCAAAAAGGTGTATCAGGGCCATCCATAGGACATGGAGGCTTTATGGCTGCAATCTGCATGAGAGCTGACAATGGTAAAAAATCCTGAAAGAGAGCCCACTTCTAATTTCCATTATTATCCACTAGTTGATTGACCTTCAGATTATCTAAATCACTCGGGATCTCATTAATGACTACATCTGCTAAGCAGTTGTCAACTCCCACCCAATTATCATACCAAAAACATACTGAATCTCCATTACTGAAACTCCACCCGAGGCCATCTTGAGTATGATGCCAAACGTTCTAAATGCTTTGCCAAATCACAGAGGCTCTATGAGTTACAAAAGGATATCCATGCATAGTATTACAAAGATATTTGTTTTTTAGTAGACAAGACCAAAGATCATTAGCATTGGATATAACACCCCATGCCAGCTTTATCAGAAAAGCAATGTTATAGTTCCTAGCCTCACGAATACGCAGACCACCAGCTTCTCTAGATTGGCAAACTTGCTTCCAATTCACAAGATTAATTTTCTTGCCCATACTACTACTGCCCCAAATAAACTTACGGTTAAGACTGTTAATTTTCTTACAAACATCTCGAGGAATAAGATGGGTTTGCATTATGTAACTAGGAATTGTAGATAACACTGATATCGTCAATGTCACCCTTCCTGCCAAAGATAATTTGGAAGCCTCCTAGCTCTGTAATTTTGAGAACATTTTCTCAAGCAAATGAGATAAGTGCTATTCATTTTGCGGCCATGGATGATAGGGGTCCCAAGGTATTTTCCTATCTTATCAGGTGTTGAGAATTAAAGAACATTGACTAATTCCAATTAGATCTGCAGATTGGTATTCTTGGAGAGGAATAGCAAGGACTTTCCTTTATTAACCAAGTGACCTGAGTAAATGCAAAAACTATCCAACACTCTATGCATGGTAATTGCATTTTCTTTGTTAGCTTTAGCAAAAAGAAGAAGCTCATATGCAAAGAAAAGATGGCTGATTGAGGGACCACGATTTGAAATCTTTAACCATGACCGTGCAATGATCCAAAACCATAAAGCCAATAAATCCCTGTTGAATTCATGTCACAAACTTGACAATCTTCACCTTTACAATAAGAGGTCATGACGATTGCATCACTATTAATGGTCAAACCCTATAAGACGTACAATTTATAATGTCTCAAATGCCTATAAATGACAAAAGTATAGCCCTTCATAATCTTTAACACATCACCTCTACCTATATAATTGTACCCATTACAATCAAAGGTAGAAACTGAAATAACATTTTGGCCCTAGTCGAGAATATTCTAAACATCCTTAAGCACTCTGATGACCCCATCATGCATCTTAATTTTGATATAATCAATGCCAACATCTTACATAGAACATTATTCCCTATCAATATAGTTTCTATATCTCTCGGTTCATAGGTTGTGAACCATTCCCGATTACGAGTCATATGGAATGTGGAGGCATGTCAATAATCTAATATTATGTTCCATTAACCCTATTGTCAATAGTAACAAGAATATCACCTAGATTACAAGTATCCTTTACATCTTCAACCAAATTGGTTTCAGTAGAATTTTTTAGGGCATTTTCGTTTTTGATAAGCTCTTTGTTATATTCTTTAGCTTTGTACAATCCGCCTTGACATGATCTTTTTTCTTTTAGTAATAGCACTTCATAGCCTTGTTCCTAAACTTTGATCTACCCCTCTTTTCATTACAAGTACCTTTCTTGGATGTCCATGAACTACAAGATTCTCTACCTTAGTCTTAGTATTAACCACCAGTTGTTTAATTTTCTCCTTAGAAAATAAAGTATCATACACATCTTTAAGAGAATATTATTATGACTATACAATAAAGTATTAACAAAAATTGCATAAGATGGAGGTAGGGAACATAAGAGAATTAATGACAAATTCTCATTCTCGACCTTAAGCTTGATGTTTTCCAAGTAAAAAATTATTTTCTTAAAAATAGTTAAATGGTCCTTAATAGATGTATCTTCCATCATACGGTAAGACTATAATGCTGCTTTTAATGTATTTTACAAGTGAGGGTCTTTTTTGTGCACAATTGCTTAAGCTTCATCCATAATGAAGTAGTGGTCTTCTCTTTAATAAGTTTTGCAAAGTACAATTAGACAAATGAAAATATATTTAAGTCAAGTCTTTATAATCTTTTGTCGTGTTTCTTCACTTGCCCACCAGACAGGCATATGTTCAACCCTTAAAATAACATCATCCAAATCCATTTGTGCGAGTACAACACGAATCCTCATATGCCATAAAGAAAATCATATGCTATAATTCAATAGTGGAATGTCATACTTCATAAAAAGCCATTATACAAATTAGAAATGCCATGATTAAGAGGGCTCGACAAAATCTTAGCTTTAATTCTAGTTTGTTATGGAGTGAAAGCAATTAAAGTGCATAAACAAACAATTAAACATAAAAGAATAATGGTAAAATAAAAATAGAGAAAACAACACATAATGATTTATGTGGAAAACCATAAGGTGAAAAAAACTACAGGTAGAGGAGGAGGATTTTACTATGTTATAAAAGAGCGTACAAAGGAATATTAAGGTGGTTAACAACAATGAGATCTTATAAGCCAAACCTTAAAAAATAGTTATTTATACCGAAGACAAAATAAGGAGAAATAATATCTTCCTAAATTTGAGGTTGACCACACTGTGAGCTTTTAAAGCTCAAACACCTTCCATACATGGTTTTGTAATATGCTTATGCTTTGGGCCATGCTCGTTAGTGGATAAAATGGTAGATGTCAACATAGCCTACAACACACCCGTGTCTTAAACTATGCTCTTCTTGGGATAGAATCATAGATTCCATCACAAGAATCAATATGCTCGTCCTTTGGCTCGTACACCTTATTGGATGAAAACATATGTCCTAATATAGTTTCAAGCACGACCGTGCAATAATCCAAAACCATAAAGCCAACAAATCTCCATTGAATTTACATTATAAACTTAATAATCCAAATTTATATTCAAATCTCTTTCATCCAAACATATCTTTATGAATATGAAAATATATAACTTTTTATAGAAGGCAAAATCAATATGAATCAATCCTAAGATTTTTCTATAACATACGAAAATTAGGTAATATACAAAATTAAAAAAGTCAATATATAATCATAAAAAGTCAATAGATAAACTTACACTTTACTTGGTTCAATTCTAATATGAAATTTATTTAATTTCCATATGAATTTTAAGTAGAATTCATTTGAACCAAACATATTTCATTAATAAAAATGGATTTAGTATTAAGCAATTACACAAAATTAAGAAGTTAGAATTGGTAATGAATTTTACAAAATATTTGTTGAAACCAAATACACTCATTTGGATTGTAAATGAATTCCATAAAATTTTATGGAATTTATTTGGACTAAACACACTATTAAAAATACTTTTAAACAAGTGTATATTATGTTTAATATTATTATATCTTTTGATTTTATGAAATATATTATTGATTGGTATATGTACTAAAAGAATTATTACACTAACATCATATTTTTATTTTTAGTTATATATCTTGGTGGTGTTTTACTTATGGCTAGTAATTTAAGTACATTAAATAAGAGTAAATATTTTTTATCTTAAAATTTTAAAATAGAAAATAGAAAAAGGCATCTTTATGGTTAAAATAAAAAAAGTTTGTGAAATTGTTTTTTTTTTTAAACAAATTAGGTTATCTCAAAAGAATTATATCAAAAAATTTTGGTGAAATGTAAAACTACATGCTTGTTTAGACATTGTTCATATATTGAGCTGTCCTAGTATTAAAAAATGGCCTCCCAAAAATTAAAGGACACTTCCTATCCTCTTCAAAGTCCAAACCACATAATCCATAGGAAATATAAATTTATCTACCTTTACAAGAACATCTTCGACAATTCCATATGGCTTATTTAAGAGTGATTTGCTAGTTGCAATGTCATGTTTGTAGGAGTTAACTCGCCAAGCTGCAATTTCCTAGAAGGAGATAAAGACCTAAGATTAATACTTGCACCTAAGTCATATAAACATCTAGGAAATATTTGAGTACCAACTACACAAGCCCTTTGGGTCTTTGAGCTTAGTTGGTATCTTGTGAGTGATGATGGAACTGCAAGTCTCTTTTAATTCCACTGTTTGATTATCGTCCTATCACCTTTTGTTTATGATAACATCCTTCAAGAACTTATCATATGTTAAATAGTAAAAATAACTATAACATGTTTCAACTTTTTATAATTTAATGATTCAACTTGTAGTACATATCCTACTGTTGTGAAAAACTATATAGTATAAAAATATAGTCCCATAGAGACTCATTCTAACCACCTATTAATTTAATTTTCTATTGTCATAAGGCTTTCAAATATGAATTTTAAGAAGAAAATTAAATAGTAACTAAATGAATTTTATCAAATAAAATAAATTCTAAAAATGAAGGAATAAACAATTTATGAATGCAATGGTTAGGAATTGAATTTTCTCACAATCCTTAGTTAACCTTAATTAATGAACCTATTAGTCTTGTAAATCCCAAGTAATTCTAAATTATTCATTAATCTTTCTCAAGTATTAACCAAATTTATTTCATAATTCTCAAACAAGAACATTAAATCCCAACTTTTGTTGTGAACTTAATCCCCTAAATCAACTCATGAATTCATTGAGACCCAAACCCAATTGAATTTATCTCACTTATGATATCTCTACCCATAAGAAATTTAAATCCATGTTTATATTTTCACTAAGGTTTTGATCTCTCAACCTAAAACCCTAATTTTAATATGTCAATAGTGATCAAGCTGCTGTATGCTAGACACACGAAGACGCCAAAGCATAAGTAAATCAGATTGGGAGTTGGACATATGACTAATTCAAAATAAAGAAGCATCCATAATAGCTTTGCAAATTTTAAAAATAGAGATATAAATTGGCATAAAATTTCCATGAAATTGAGCTATATTTCTAGTGAACCAAATGTAATGAATGACCTTGACAATGCCTGCCCTTCAAAGCGCAAGGAGCTAAGAAGAGAAAAGAAAAGAAAATGCCATGTATAATGAAACAATGATAGAAAATTCTGAGTAAACGATAGCTGAACATCAAACAAGCTAGCTAAAGCCATCCAAAGAGTAATAAAATAAGAACATTTGGTAAAAAGATGATCAATAGATTCTGCACTCTTTGCACAAAGATCACAGTGCAATGGAAAGGAAAAATCTTTAACCATTAATAAGTTATCCACCAAAAGTTTACCTTAGAGAAGCCTAAAAAACCAAAAAAGATTTAGAAGGTGGAAGATAGTGCCTCCATAGATCTTTTCCCTAAGCCACTCTAGGGAGGATAGACCTAGAATATAAGTAATAAGACTTGCAAGTTAAATGACCATTTGAAGAATGGTAATAGATAAATGAATTAGTGTGCAAATGAGTGAAACTTAACTCTTTAATATCCTAAAAAATCTCTGGAAAAATAGTTCTAAAGCTCTCAAGAAGATTCTAAACTCCTTAAATATAGAGATAAAAAATAAAGGCCTAAAGTTTATTATAAAAATGAAAAGGAACACCAATACGATCAGCGATGGAATAACCTAACCATTTATCATTCCAGACACTTAGCTTAGAAAGCTTACAAACCACCCATTGAGAGTGTTGAAGAAGATCTAAATATACATTTTTCACTGAAGACTAGATATAAAACTAATATAAGAAGGTTGAGGCACTTTGCATTGATGTAGAAAATGGGAACACAAAAAAGAAGAAGTGAAATTGTCATTGCTGATAATATTCCATGCAAACTTACTTAATATAGCATTGTTAAGTAAATAAAGCCTTTTTAAATTCAAGCCTCCCTTAACCTTTGAAGAGCACCAAATATCCCAACTAACAACAATCAACTTGCAAGAATGAATATTGCTAGTCCAAAGAAATTTTTTTATGCATTTTTCCAAATGTTTAAGTAGCATTGTAGGCCATTTATACACCATAAATGAATGGATAAATGAGCCATAGATAATTGAATTAATGAGAGAAAGGCGACCAGCCATCAAGAGAGATAAACCTTTCCATCTATTAAACTTCTCAATAATCTTATTAGCCATCGATTGAAGCCAACACTTCTTAGTAGCATCCTTAAAAATAGGAACTCCTAAATAAGTAAAAGGCAGAGTACCTAGCTTTATACCATAAATAGTTCAAAGGACATTAGCCCGAGGGGAAGTCACATATTTGCTAAAGAAAATATTGGATTTATCCTAATTAGAAAGCTAGCTAGAGATGATCCTATAATGCCAAAACAACTCCATAAGAACCAAAAGATTAGACTTAGAAGCTTTACAAAAAATCAAAACATCATCTGCATATAAAAGATGAGTAGGGCATTTAACTTTACTATTAAAATGCATAGGAACTAAATCCCCTTTTTCCAATAAAGCCATTAAATAATGATTTAGATTCTCCTAAGTTAAATAAAAAAGGAGAGGGGACAGTGGATCACCTTAATGGACACCACAAGAGCATGAAAAGAAGCCTTTTGGAGATCCAGTGATCATAATAGATGGGCAAGCAGAAAGAAAAATTGAAGTCATCCAATCATAAAAGACACTAAAAAATCTAAAAGAAAAGAGAACCTCGAGAATAAAATACCATTCCATGGAATCAAAGGCTTTTCTAATATCAATTTTCAGTGCCATGTTGCCCTCCTTGTAATGATAGTCCAGCAAATTAAAATTCTCATAAGCTAGAGCAATGCAATCCTTAATATGTCTACCATAAATGAAGTTGAATTGAGATGGAGCGATAATAGACCAAGCAATATAAGTCATCTACCTACTAAAATTTTTAAAATAATCTTATTTACAAAATTCCCTAAAACTATTGGCTTGAATTTGTTAATTGTGTTAGTTGAAGGAATTTTAAGAATAACCACCATTAAATTAGAGTTGAAACCTAAAATAATCTGACCAGAAAAAAAGAAGCTTTTGACAACATTACAAACCTCCTTACCTACAATACTCTAGCAAGGTGAAAAAAGAGCCAGCAAAACCGTCTGACCTCAGAGCATTAAGAGGATCCATATTGAACATAGTTCGCTTAATATCATCATTAGAGAGCATCAAACAAAGCATAACATTTTGATATGTGGAAACCAAAAATGGAATCACATCTTTAATTCTACCAAGATTCTGAATAAACCCAGAGCTTGAAAAAAGATTAAAATGAAAATTAAGAATATGGCTCTCAATCAAAGTAGGATCATTAATAAGGTCACCATCAATGGACAGGCTATAAATACTAGATTGAGGAGATCTCCCATTTAATAAATTATTATAGAATTTAGTATTTCTATCACCTTCTTTGAACCATATAATGTGACTTTTCTCTTTTAATAGATTTTTTTGATTATAAAGAAAACAGGAAAGATCCTTATGACACTGCAATTCTTGAGAATGAAAGTCATCTAAAAATTTGACGGTGTCAATATAAGATTGGATGTGTAACAAATTTTGCTTAACCATAGGGATAGAGGCATTAAGATTACCAAACACCTTTTTATTCCAAATTCTAAAAGAAGTTCAAAGCATTTTGAGTTTGTGAGATAGCACAAACAAGGGATGACCCTCGACATAAAAAAAAGACCAAAAACCATCCATAGTAGGAAGAAAATCCTTATGAGAAATCCATATAGAAAAAAACCCTGAAAGGATGAGGAAAAATTGAAGCAACTTGATTATAACTCAGTAAAAGTGAGTTATGGTTAGATTGGTGACTAGCCAAAGCATTACATTCCACACTTCTCCAATTCTGAAATGCCTTGACATTACAAAAAGCTCTATCCAGTCTAATAAGCACATGATTATCTCCTTTTCTATTGTTAGTCTAGGTGAAAAGAGAGCCTTTGGTATTAATGCAAGTAAGATCATAAGCCAAAATGAATTCCAAACAAGCTCATCGGGAAGGGGGCCTGCCTATTTTTCATGTGCTTTAAAATAGGTGTTAAAATTTTTGATAATAAACTAGTCTTCTAGAATAACAAAATGAAGATGAGATAAGTCCTACCATATATGGCACTGACCAGTAGAAAGGACATCAACATAAAAAATTATGAAAGAAATCACAGCAGAATCTTTAACATAGGCAATATAAACTTGTTGAATAGAGCTAGAAATCATTGAAACATTCCCTACACCAATGGAATTTGAAACCAAAATCCAAAGTGAGGGCAAAAGAGAAGTATTATCGATAATAAAAGACATCTAAATAGAATGCCAAAATGAAGAACTCACACAACTGAAAGGAACCTTAAGTTCAATAAGAAAAATAAAATCTAGTCTATGAGAGTGACAAAAATTAAATAGAGTGTGTTGGGTAGATATATTCTCAAAGCCTCTACAATTCCAATATATCACTTTCATTAAGAATGAGTGCGAGCTACAACCTTGGTCATGGGCCTATTTTTAATTAAAACTAGATGGTGGTCTTGACATTTTTTAGTTTATTTTTTTGCATTAAACTGATTGCTAAGGTTCCCCATCTACCTTATCAGCCCAACATTGCTTACTGACCTGTTCTAATTCATTAATAGCATTTGAGAGAGGACCCTTAGGATCCTGAGACAAAGGAGAACCATTTGAAATATTTTCCTGGTGATCCTGCGACAAAGGAGAACCAATGGGAATATTTTCCTGATGCAAAATAAAAGCTTTAAGAATAACAATCTACAAATTATTAATCTAACTATCCACCAAATATGGAGATGAGGCCTGAACAAAAGGCTTAAAGGATGCTTTTGAATGCACATGATCTGAGGCAGACTTTTGTTTAGGTTTCATTACTTTGCATGATTGAGATCAACCTTTTAACTAATGAGGACTTTTTAATTGATAACAATCATCCTTTTTTGGAGCAGCAGCCAGGCTATCAGATGTTTTATTATAGGGACAAGAGGAGATATCATGGCCATTAGAATGACACATACTGCAAAACAAAGGAGGATTTTCAAAAGTAACATCAATATTAAAAATTTATCCTTAATAATCCAAATATAATTGATATTGCAATGGTGTGGACAATTCAATTTCCATAAGAACTCATGCATAATAGCCTAAATCACCATCAATAATGGCATGATAAATTCTTACCAAGGTACTAAGGTTACTAGCAATGTCAAGCAATAATTAGGGATCCTAAAAATCCTATGGAAGTTTGTAAAAGTGAGTCCAAATTTGTGATGTAGAAGATTTCTCCTTATGTGGGTCAAAACTAGGAGACCACTACTAAAGTCAAATAGTACTAAGCTTCAGGAAATGGGAACCACGGCCCCAAACTGCATCTTTGTCTTCAGCTAATCAAAATAAAATATGATAATAACCCCTTCTTAAAAGAAATTAATTGCCATTGATTCTTGATAGGCTAGATAGAAGAGAGTTTCTTTTTTAGCTTTTGAAGTAGCTAGGGAGAATCAACTTTAGATAGGATTAATCTGGCAATCAAGGAGTGCTAGTATAAAGCTAGCCATCTTTGATAAATATCATAATTTTGACAGTGTGAAGAGAACTCAATTTAGAGTTTGTCATTACTTTGGTGGTTGGTTTTGTTATTATAAGTATCAAGGGATAATTCACAACAACATTTGCATAGGATCGAGCCTTAGGCCTCAAGATATAGTTTAGATTGGAAGGAGAAGAATTTGCTTGAAACTTGGAAAATTATTGTGCTGAAAAGAGATCAACATGACTGAAATAAGTATCATTAATATTTGCTTATTGCTAGAGGTAGTCACCATGGGAGCTTTTAAGCAGTATGAGAGCCAATTTTCAAATTACTTTAAAATATCAATCCCTAACATATAATAAGCACAATAAATATAGTTTTCAAGAACTAATAATTCATTAATTAAAGGAAAAACTCATTTATGTTAAATCATCAATCCCTAACCAACAGTAATTTAGCCTAACATATTGTAAAAATATTTAACACAACCATAAAAATATCCTATGAAAATTACAAGAAATAAAGAAGAGAGAAGAGAAGAAAAACTAGATTTATTTTGTGTCTTCAATATTCAACTCTTGATATTTCTTATGTTTCTCTCAATTTTCCTGAGCTTTTTTGGTCACTCTCTCCTTAGAATCGCCCATAATATAATGAATTTAAAGGCCCTTGAAGAGTAGAGGTGTTGCCCTACAAAATGCATCATTGCCATGTCATTAAAATTCAAGTTGTTAGAGGGCTGCGACCATAGAAAGGTTGCGATGGCAACAACCCCATTTGGTCCTTGACTCTTCATCTTCTACTGATACCATAGCCCATGCTACAGTTATAGCACTATCAGTGATAATTTTTGCATGTCTTAGCTATGGTCATAGCACTATCAGTGATAATATTTGCATGTCTTAACTGTGATCGTAGCCTTAGCTACAATGGCAGCCAAGAACTCCTTTCTCGCATGCTTTAAGGCTGGGATGGCAGCAGCTCTAGTGATGGTAGTAGCTCCTTCAGACCCACAAACATAAATTTCCTTACTAATAATTTATCCTAATAAGATAATACTTAATTAATCTTCAAAGAATTCTAAACCAATCTCAATTCTTGCTCAAATAGTCCTTCATAACCAAAAACATATAAAAAAAATTAAAAAATAACAATATCAACTTAATTAAAACATAAAAACTAACAAAATAACCAAATAAATAACATAAATAATAATGCAAAACACACATCAACACCTACAACCATTAATTTTTAAGGTGTTTCTCTAATTTTTGGTGCATGCCAAAAGATTGTTGGTGAATTTCTGTGAGTGTTTCAAAGAAAATTTTCCTCAATTGATTTCTAACTTCTTTCAAATGTTTTGTAGGTTCCTAAAGTCCTTTACCAGAAATCATTTGGATTCCAGCTTTGAATTAAATTAAAGAGTGTTAAAGAGACAGTAAAAAGAAAAATTTTCTATTGAATAGGAAGCTATTACACAATGAGTAGAATAAAACAGAGCTTGTAAAATAAGAAATAAACAGTGTTTTGCTAATTTAACTAACAATGATGAAATTAGAAAATTTGTTTGATGATGATTATTAATTGAGTTGTAGATTGTATATGATGATTGGTGGTCCCCTTCTTTTATCCTTTTGTGTCCTTTTATACTTGTAGAATTTATTTCCCCACATTAATTCTCTAGCTCAAGAGTTTTCCATTCTTGGGGAAATAAATTTACGTAACACCTAGATGCCTTCTTCTCCTAACTTGATCTTTTTCCCTAATGAAATTCTCATCTGTAATCTTTTATCTTTGCCATTAAGCTATATTGGTATGGGCTAAACTTTTACACATTCTTAGGGCCAAAAAATTTTAATTAATCAAATTGGGTCAATAATAAATGAATAATCAATGGGCTTTATAATTTAACCTAAAATTAAATTCGGGTCAAAATAATCCCCCACATATAACTAGTTTGGGTTAAGCGCAAGCTAATTATATGGATATATATACCTAAAACAAGGCTTTTTTTTTTTTATTTCCATCTCTTCTTTTTTTTTTTAAAAAGGATATTTACACAAAAAATCCCTCTCTTTCCTCTTTCAAATTTTAATTTTTTAAGAATTTCACTTTACCCATATCCTTGTCTTTTAAAAAATTACAACACCCAAGTTAATTTCTCTACACATGTCATTTTCTTCCTTAAAATAGCCATTCTCTACACTTCTTCACTTTTTCAAGCTCTTTTCAAATTGCCCAAAATTGCTTTTTTAACTTTCAATCTTTTAAAAAATTCACTTTGCCCTTTATTTAATTTCATAAAAAATCATAAGACCCACATTAATTTCTCTTAATTTTTGAAGATTTCAAGAACTTAGGGGAAGGGAAAAAAACTCTCTACAGCTCCTTTTTTTTTTTCCTTTTTGAACATCAAAAGCTCACAAGTTCTCTTCCATCCAATCAAATTTTGATTACCTATAGAATAAATCATTCAAAAATCATAATACCCATGTCAATTTTCTTCAATTTCTTTAAGCCACGAGGTAAGGCACTTTTTTTTAACTCCTCACCCCTTTTTTGTTTTCTTCTCTTCCCCACCACTCGCTTTTTGCCAAAATCACCCAAGTCAATGCCCAAAATATTATTGACTCTTCATTGTCATTGCCAAGCCTTCAACTCCGCTCAGCTCTTCATTGCGCGTGCACCTAACAACGAGCAGGTAACATGTTAGTAATTTTTTATAAGTGTACAGTTTGAGACAAGTAGTAAAGGGAACTATGAGTATCATTCCCATGAGGATATTGATACCAACTACTGACCCTAATTATATTTCCTCAAGCTAACAATATAAAAGCAAATGACATAAATGTAATAACCCATTTTTTATTTATTAAATTTAAATATGCATTTTAGAGTTTTAAATATTATTTTATTGAAATTATTGTTAAATAAATATTTAAGTGGGTATTTTAGTATTTTAATAAATCAAGGGAACATATATATGAATGTATATATAGAAAATAGGTAAATGTGAATATATATATATATATACACACATAAAGAGTTAAAAACATTTTTTTCCCTTTTCTTTTCCCTTCTTTCTTATTCTTCTTCTTCTTCTTCTTCTTCCTTCCCTCCTGTCAAAGCCACCTCTACTCCAACCACCACCACTTGCCGCCAGTTGCCACCAAACGTTGCCAGTAGTCTCCCTCTCCTCTAGCCAACCTCCTTTCCCTCTTCCTTTTAATTTTTTCAACACTCGAACACATTTAGGGTCGCCGTCGTCGGCTCTGGTGTCGTTAGGGCTTGTTGGTGGGTTCGTTGGGTTCGTCTCTTCTCAAGTAACATTTCTTCTCAACTAATTTTGCTGATCTATTCCAGCAACCACCTTGATTTGAGGTAAATTGATTTTTACAATTTTGTTTAGTTCCTTCCAATTGAGTTAGAATTAGGCTTTGTTGCAGTTATATAAAATAATATTGGAGTTGAGAGTTTCCAAATATATTTTTTTTATAATTTTTTGGAAATTTCATATTTTCAAGTTACTATTCCAGTGATTGGGTCACTATTCCAGTCACTGTTCTGAGCACTTTTTATATTTTTATTAAATACTATATATTGTGTAGATTAAAATTTGTAAAAGAAGTTTTATGAAATTATTTGTAGAATTTAAGATATTATTTTTGAAAGAAATTATGTTAATATATAATTTTAGAGAAAATTCATATTTTATTGTTTATTTAGTTTTAATCAAATTTAAGGTTATTTATCATGTGTAAGATTGATTTTAGATATTAAAAAATTTGGAAATAATTTTCACAAGTAAATTGTAATTTTTATTAATTTAGGAGTAATTCCTGAAAATATATATAAATGATGATTTAATTATTGTTTTAAAAGTTTATATAATTTCTTTAGCACTTATAATATATATTTGAATTGTTTTAATAGTTTATTTATGTTTGACAAAAATTCTAGTAATGAACGTCTAACGGGAGTTCTATAATTTTAATTATTTTTTAAATATTGATTTTGGTTATGTTAAATGATAATTATATTAATGGTTTGGAAATGGATTTCTTTTATATTTCAATTATTCAAAGAAATAAAGTATTGTAGCTTAATTAAATTCTATGATATTTTAGTAGATTTGATGAATTCATTATTTTTGTGTGTGTGTAATTGAATTAGATCTCAGTTGGGCATAAAGTGCAATTCAGGAGCCTAACTCGAGTTTTTGGGTTGTGAATTTATTAGAAGTGTTGTTTGGTATAGGAATGACTCTACTTTTAGTAAAGAGATGTAAGTTTTACAAAGGATATTCTGCTGAATGTTTAGTAGGTTTCTCGTAAAACATAACATTAGTATGTATTAGTTATTGTGTTTAAAGTAGAATCGTGTTTTAGATTGAGTCTTTTCCTTAGAAATTTAGAGTATATAAGGTTAGGATTTTAGCCTTATTTATCTTTTATATTATTTTCTTATAGCTACACCGGGAGCAGGGCCTTTTGGATAGGGCCAGTCAAATCAATACTAAGGAGCGCATCCCATCTATGAGTTATTATTATGTGTATGCATTGCATATAGAAATCCTTACCTAGCAACCATATTTTGATATTTTTATGGAATGAATATGCTATGCTGCATTAACCCTTAATTGTTATTATATATATATATATATATATATATATATATATATATATATATATATATATATATATATATGAATATTATATTTTTGACTTGGATGTTGTTTATATATATGTTGATATTTTTGGAGGATAGCAGTAGAACGTGCTACCTAGTGGGCTACATTAGGACTGTGTGCGCACTAGTATGCTAGATGATAGGATATGAAATTTGATTGATATGAGATCATATGATATGTATTTATGGTTAAAATGATTTATTGAGATTTTTATATAGCGAGGGGTATGGCTGCGGTAGCTTGGTTGACCTTTCATGGTCTCGGAGCTAGTCATGTCGGTAGCAAGATGACAGAAGTTCAATTAACCTTTCATGGTCTCGGGGCCGGTCTACTACCCAATTAGAGAAGAGATATTATTTGGACTCAAGTAGGCCTAATGGCCAGTGAGATACAATGTTTGAGATTTCAGGAAATCTTAAGGTTTTGCTCCGATCCTCCATCTATTTTCTATCTATGTTCAGTTCTATTGATATGAAAAAATGTAATTAAGCATTTGCATGGAATGCGTGTATAAACTAAATAAATATTATTATGATGCTTGAGTGCTTGTACCCTTTGGTTGCATGTATACATATAATAATAATTCACTCAGTGAGGTCTGATTCCCCTCAATTATTTTTTTAGGATTCTTCTCTTTAAACCTCCCATAGTTATCTTCTCTATTGGACCCTTTCTTCACCGGTTGATTTATGTAAATCTTAAACTATCATTTCTTATATTTATTAGATGCTGCAGTAGTAGTATGTATTTATTGCAGCATGTTATGTTGATATTGATTGTGGTTGTGTACTTGATTGTTTGTAAAAATATTTTATTACAATCTTATCTATGGATAATTCATTAAGCTTTTAATTTTGAGGCAAATTTAGTGGGTAAGTTTGTATGAAAGTTTTGCCTTAAGCTTGCTATGGGTTTCGGATTCCTGTGAATTCCCATTCCCTAACACCGGTCGTGACCCCCGGATTTGGGTCGTGATAATAAAGTAATTAAACAATTACCCTAAATTTGAAATATTACTTTTAAAATTCAAATAATTAAAAACTAGAGTCTGGATTTGCTTCACTAGTTACTACTTAAATTACAGGATCATTTCACAATTCAACTTATTAATGCAACTTAGGGTAAAGCACTCAAATCGCCAAAAGCCTCTTAAAGCATACTAAAGTTAAATACCACCTATTTTCATGGCCATGTTAATTAACTAAAGCTCATTAAGTTCCTTAGCAATTTATTACTCCCCAAAGGGTATGTTTACTTTCATGATCGAGATTCCTAAGTTTTACAAGTTTATGAGCTAATAAATCATGCAACTTTCATTGTCTCTAATCTATCCATAAACATGCTTTCAATTAGACCTAAAATTAAATTCAAGATTAATTAAGAACAACTTTTAAAATAGAATGAAAACTAATTCATTGAATGGAAATTAGAATCTAAACAAGTAGTAGTCTAGCTACACAAATATAAACCTTAAAAAGAATTTAGCAATGTGTAGTTTTGGCGATAAACACAAACATAATTAATAGAATTGAAGATAAGGAAAGAATAGTGGTGATGCCCTTGAATCTTATGAGAATTCTTCTTTGACCTCTGTTGATCACTTGTTTGTGTCTTCCAGAAGTGTTCCTAAATTTATCCAAATAGCTCCTCCATATCCCCCTTTTATAAGAAAATCTTCTTGCCCTTGAACACCTAAGTCTTCTTTTGAATAGGAAATTTTTATTTATTTAACATTGAAGTGTCTCACCATATGCTTAAATGTTACTTTTTATCATAGCTTGCCACACAATCGTGCTTCACATCAAGCCATTGTCCTAGTCCTTGCTTGGCCTACAACATGGTCGTGCTATAGCCTTATTGTATCTTTATAAATTTTTCCAATCACATAGAAGAGGGCATGGTCTAAAACATGACCATGCTAGCCCTCGTGTCTTATATCCTTTAAGGTCCAGTGGTAGACACAACCTCTAGCATTGCCGTGTCTCAAGCTATGCTTGCTTATCTCTTCATTCATTGCATGGAACGAGCACAAGCACACCCATTTCATGACCATGTCACACAAATCTTTAACATTTTGGAGTTCCTTTTTAGGCTTTCCTATAAAAGGGAAACAACATTATTTTTGGTTTAATAAACAAAAAATTCTCTAATCTAGATGTAATTTTGGTCCTTAAGACCAAAACAAAATGCATATTTTGCTTTTAAAAAATCAATTCTTACTTTTCTTCTTTGCTAATTTTACCTAAAAATGTATCTTTACCTTGATCTTTTGTAAATTTTCATGGTGTCAAATATTTCTTTCATGCCAAGACTAACTCTTATTTAATCATCAACTCGATGGCCCACAGTGCTTGCTAATTGCCAAAAATTCAAAACATTTTAGCAAAATTTTGATGAACTTAATTATCTTTTCGGCCATTTTCCAATGTTTTGGCTATATTATTTATTGTTGCTTCCCATTTCATTTGAGCATTATTTCTTTAAGCCAATTTTTGTAGATCATAAATTATGGCTAAATTTAGATCAATTTTTCACAAATATTCATTTTTCAAGGCCTTAAGGTATTTGTTGTTCATGTAGGCCTTGAAAAATGCATTTTCACTAGGCTTAATACTTGCACAATATTATATCAAAATTTACCTTTTTAGTTCTCAACTTTTAATTTTCAATAGGTTTTGGCCAAAATAAAATGGGCTTCTCTTGGCCTAAAATTTAATTAAAACTCTTAGGTAAATCATAAAATTTTATCATTACTTTTCCTTGTAATTTAATTTTCAAGCTAAAACTATTTTAGCCTATTAGGCAAAATAACTTGGTCAATACCCTTATCTTACACCTTAATTTAGAAAATTAGCATTCCTTACTATGGGGAAATTGATACAAATGTGGTTAACTTATACCAAACCCATATTCAATTTTGATAACCTTGCCAAGGATCATTCATAAATCAAGCAAAAAGAAACTCCAATCCCCAACAAGACCCTTAAATAACTTGCACTTAAGAACCTTAATTATAAAGAATCAAAGGTTGTTTAACATAAATGTAATGTTAAAAAATTCAATTTTAAGTCTAAATTAAACTAGGTTTGAATGTACTAAGCCTTCACTTGATAAATTCACTAAAGTTCTTTTAAGAACAAAAGAGAAGGGCTTTAACCTTACAAGAATTTAAATTCTAATTGATAAAACTTCTTCTAAATTCGTTCTACATTGCTATGGCCTTTATATCGGCATGTGAAGATCCTAATCCTTGAATTTCTTACTTATTCCTAAAGACTCATATAAAGGAAAATCTTTAACTAAATAGGATCCTTTAAAAAATTATGACAACTAAGCTTTGAAAAGTCAAATTGACAACTCATGATAACTAAGCAAAATTTGACCAACTCTTTAAATATGAGTAATAGCCACTCTCCATCACATCTAGGGTTTTATTTATACAGAATATTCATGAAAGATTCTTAATTCTTATAGATTCCCTTAACATTTTCTTAAACCTTCCAAAATATTCAAAATTGCACTTTATGTATTTTGAATGCAAATCAGTCCACTTGAAGAGTTTGACATGAGTTTTTTATTTTGAAGGTCAAAATATGTTAATAAGGTGTAGAAAGGATAATTTTGCCTTTATGCCAAACTTTCTCTAAATTCACTCAATTGAGCTCCATTTGCACTTGTGCTTTGATTCTCTATCCCAAACTTTATTTTTTTCTTCAAGAACAATCCTAAACCATCCTTAAACTTCTTCATGCATGTTCTAATCATTGGACCATTATACTTGAGTGGATCATTATGTTAGTTAACATGTTTGGTGCTTACTTGGTTCACATCATTCCTCTTTCCTTGGGAAGATTCATCCTCAAATCTGACTTGACCTATCTTCTAAAGTTGATATATTTAGATGTCCTCTAGGATAAAAAACAAACACCCTAGTAGAATACTTCTCTTTTAAAGCAATGATGTACATAAGCAGCTTTAAAATAATTTAAACTTGATGACGTACTTGAAATGCTGCACTAGTATTCATAAACTTGTAAATGTTGAATTCTTGTTGCTTCCTTCTAAACTTAAAACATGAATATCTTAAGTTCTTCTTGCTACAAGCAAAAACTCCATGAGTTCCCTTGAAAGAAGTAAAATATTACAGCTCTTTCTCATACTTAATGCTGGGAATGAAATCTTTAAAGGGATTGTTGACCTTGTATTACATTTTAACAACATCATCAAATGGATCTTTATATGGCTTCAAGGCCTACAAAACAACTTTCAAAACACTAGAAAAAGAAAGACTAAAATTGTTAGTATAATCTTGATGAATAAGCATCTCCTTATCCTTCATAATGCTTTTAATCTCTAATTTCCTCTCTTGTGAACAAACTTTGAGATTTTCCTCTTCATAGTGCTTATACTCTTCATAATCATAATATGCACTCTTAGTAACTCCTTCACTAGTTAATCCTTCTACAAGTTCACTAGGTTTTTGTGAACACTCCTTATTAGCTTCAATAGCTCTTTCAAAAATCTGTAATTTCTCATAAATTTCTTTATTAGGCTGCACACACTTGCCATTATCTTCAACTTCTTGCAATATTTCATCAAGACTTTTGGCATTATTTTGCTCTAACACCTCCATAATTTCTTCATCAGCTATTTTTTATTCAAAATCATTGTTCACATTTTCTTCATTCATTAAAACATAAATGTGATCATCCTCTTTAATAACCTGATCATCTACTTCAGTGCATAATTGCTCTTCAAATTTCTCACTTTGCTCACTCAACCCATTTTTAACACTTAACTTAATTTTAACACCCAATTCACTCTTTTCTTTTCTATCATCTTCATAGGTTTCCCTTTCCAAAGTTTTCCCATATGAAGATTGAATCTCTTCATTTTGTTGATTGATGCACAAGTCTTCAAAATTTGTCTGTGGAGATAAAATTTCAAATTTGCACTATCCCCCTCTATTCTTTTCCTCAACATGTCTCTTAGCCACTTCAATGAATTTAACATTCCTAACCTTATTTATGCCCTTGAAAGTGATTGTGCAAATAATAATTTTGCATAAATCTCTTTCATATGATAGTGTTCATCTCTTGCCATATAGAGATAGGTTTTTCTCCACAATGCCTCTTTGAGACCACTAGTTGATTCCACTAAGCTAATGCACAGCCCATGAATGTAATGATTGCAAGCTTAAATTTCTTTTCCTCAGAGTATTTGTGATAATTAAATACAAAATCTACCTTCTTATCCTATGCTAGATATGCTTGAGGATCACTTCTGCCATGGAAATTAGTTATCTTCATCTTTACACTCCTAAGGTTTTTATCTTGCCTATTATACCCTTGAATGCTCTCATTAACAAAATCATCATCATCATCATGCCATCTACCTTTATGAACTTGTCTAGGTGTGTTTTGAGTCATATTGTTGGTTTTATCCATGATGGTTGTAGCTTCGCTTTGCTTTAACCTCCTTATTTGCTCTTGAACCTTTTGATGGTTGTTTAACACTTTACTAATTTATTCTTGCATTACCTTTATAAAGAGCTTCCATTCAGGATTTATCTCAAACTCCTTTAGATTTGCCATGTTATAAATAAAGAAACAAAAGAAAAAAATGTACAAGTAACACTCCCTCACATGTTTATACTAAAAAAATGTCACTCAATTAGGCTTTTAGCCTCTTACAAGCTCACCACTCACCTTTTACCTCTTAAACTCCTTTCTTATAGTTCTTATGGAACTTAAGTTACTAATTATCAAATTAAGCTCAATACAAAACAAACAAAGCAAAATTGAACTCAAATTTGACTATAAGAGCCAAAGAAAATGCAATAAATAAAGACAATATCCAAATGTGAGCAACCTTTCTTATTTTTAATTTCAAGGCAAATTGGTTCCATAAGGGTCTTTTCATTTTCTTTTTAAGGGACATGGCAACTTTACCAAATAAGGATAAATGATTAGTCTTAGGAGGAATGAGATGCTTTTTGATTTTATGGAGTCACCATTCGATTTTTAGAAAATCAGGAAAAGAAAGGGATAACATTAGGTCACTCAATGTGTATTTTCCCCAGTAGAGATTTCTAGGTTTGGGAGATTGCATCTACTTTTTTTTACTATTTCTCATTATATGATGTTTGATGTATAGCTACAGTAACACCCTAGTTTCAGTAATGATAGTTTGTATAACATTCATACAATTCATCAGATAATGGAAGATAATAAAGCTAAAAGTATTACTATTACATCACTTTCCTAAGAAAATACATATAAAAGGAAAAAATATTGTAGAAAAGTAAATCTAAATTAGATATGATGAATCTGTAAAGTAAATATGACCATTCACACAGCTTGCTCAATCACATGAATATTAGGATAAGCAATGGACACTTGAAAGAGTAGGTAAAATGTAAATGATCATGCATGTTCACAATGATTATTTATGCTATGATGATATATGATGATAATATAGGGGATGTATGATGTCATCATTGGACCGAAAACTTGATGACTTTATTCTAGGATATAAACTTTTCACATTATTGATATTTATGATATGATTTCATGTTTTGAAACTAGAGGATGTAGAATGATGATATGAAATGAGCATGATAAAGCATAGATTATTTATATAGCATGCAAAATTGCCAATCTCATCATAAAAGCACAACAATATTCCTAAATGCTGGCGACAATAAAATAAAATGCAATATGATAAAATAAACATACTAAAATGATTGTGTGGTCCTTAGATTCAACTGAGCTTGTGTGGGTTTTGAAGCTTTAGCTCAAGGGATTATCAAACTTTTCTCATCGAGAGGTTCAAAATGACAATAGAATGATGCTAGTTTGTATACCTTTGAAGCATGCTTTGACAAATATGAGGCTTGGTTTGGTGGAAAAGAGATTTAATCACCTTAAAAAAGTAGTGGGAGAACAAAAACTATTTGGAAAGGGGTTTCTAACACCTTCGATTGGATAAATTTTTGAGAGTGTGTGTTTCCACTTGCTCCCCCCCAAAATGGGGTGTGGAGGTGTCTATTTATAGTGAAAAATGTGTGGAATAGGGGGGTATGGGGGTGATCATGCATGCATCCCTAGGGTAGAGCATGTGGCCATGCGAAGTATGCATGGTTGTGCATTGAGTGCATGGTCATACACTTGGTGCATGGTCGCATACGCACACGTGTGCTCATGTGCTCTTTTGTGTGTTACGTGCTTCAACTAGGGCTTATATGGGCTTTTTTAAGGTTCGTTCCTAGGGTTTTTGAGCCTTTCAGATGCATTTCTAAAGTCCATTTTATCAAATTCGGCCTCAATTTTAGCGTGTGATACCTAGGGGTGTTTACACGCACTTTTGAGCGATACGTGCTAATCCTCAGGTTATTTTGGACTATTATGGGATCACTTTTAAAGGTTTTAGAGCCTTTTGGATGTGTTTCTAAAGTCTGTTTTATCAAAATTAATTTATATTTTTTCATGAAGTTGGGTCCTAACCTAATGAAATGAATAATGGCCTAATAAGCTAAGTGTTCCAAGAAAGGAATTCTCAAAATAAGCTTCTTATTGTTATGATAATTCATATTTTGTAAGGTCAGAGCATAAATTAATGGCTTAATGATAAATTTTTCACACTAGTGGGGTCGGTTAGTTTTTTAAGGTTGCACACTTTAGAGGTGTTATAAATGAGCAGACTCTAATCATCTTAGAGGTTCATTTCATCATTGGACCTTTTTGGGGATAGTAAAATTTAAGTTATGATAGTTGCCCTTTGCTTCATGTGTGTTGCATGTCACATACGCTAGTGTCAATACACATGAAGCAAATGCAAAGATGCCAAAAATCATTTTTTAAAGAGAGAGGTACTTAACTGAGTACTGTGTTATTAGGATTCAATTTTTAGGATACTTCCACAATAACCTTTTTAGGTGTTAGGCGAATAGATAGATACTACCACTATAGCCTTTTTAAGTGTTAGGTAAATAGATAAATACTACCACTATAACCTCTTTAGGTGTTAGGCGAACAAAATCATGCCACTATAACCTCCTTCAGTGTCAGGCGAACAAATAAATACTACCACTATAACCTCTTTAAGTGTCAAGTGAAAAGATAAATACTGCCATTACAACCTTTTCAAGTGTCAGGTGAACAAAATCATGCTACTATAACTGTAAGCACCCAATTTTGGGATGCAATTGTGCAAAATTATGACGTAAGCCCATATGATGAAATTCATTCAAAAATTGTACTTGGTTGTCGATTTTCTAGATTTTAAGGACTAAATTACAACTTTTTTTAAGGTTTAATTGCAAATAAGTCATTTTTAGGGGTTTTTCGATAATTAAAAGTTAGGATCGGCATTGGTGTAATGCCGATGCCGATCGACATTATACAATACCGGTTGGCATTGCACAATGCCGACACGTTAAAATCCAATTTTTTGATTTTTTTCCTGTATTTTTATCAATTTTTCAGTGTTTTGATTGGTTGAAAATTTAATTTAATTATTATTATTATCTGATGAAAATTTTGACACATTCAAAAGCATGTAAATAAGTTTCAAAAATCAAATCTTATCAGGATGCTATCTGATCATATAGGTCTGTTCCTCCTTTGGAGGAAGTTTAGTACGTCCAGACTCTGCATTTAAAAGCAGAGTCTGGATGTGTGAGTAAGGGGGTTTTTCTTCTTCTTTGACGTAAAAACTTGACTGCGTAGAAACCCAAAAAAAAAAACTGAGACATCACTGAGAATGCTGGGGCACCAAAAAACTTCAATTTTGTCAAAGCTCTTTTCTATACAATTCTTTCAATAAGAACGGTCCAACATTATTTTTTAAGCCTGAGTCCAGAATTGGCAACAGTTTCAATGATGAAAATCCTAGTCTGAGGGGCCAAAGCTTATGCACAACATTTTTTCTTTCTTCTCTTCTCTTCTCTTCTTGTAATTTTTTTTATTTTTTATTTCGTTATTGTTTTCTTATTTCATTATAATCTAATTTTTTGTGTGTTTTTATTTGATGCTCGATTATGGATTGAGGAGGAAATAGTCTAAAATCCAAGAATTGAATAGAAGATCCACAGAATGCCATGGATGAACTTGTATTATTTTTTCAATAGTTCTTAGGATTTTTTTTCTGCATTTTGGTATCTTGTGTAATTATTTTAATTTCTGGGTGTATAATCATTTAAATTTAATTTTTGTACATAGTTTGTAATAGCCCCAGTAGTAGAAATAATGAAAAATTTAATTTTTTGTATTTTAAAATTAATTAGTAATTAGGTTCAATTGGGTAAAAAATCCATTAAAGTCAATGGTGGTAGTAGCTTAAATTAGGGTTTGCATGTAATTAATTTAGGATTTTTTTAGAAAATTACTATAATGTTTATTTGATCCATTTTTTTGTTTTTTTATTTATTTTAGGCTTTTTTTTTTATGTTTTTATCCTTTTGGGCCCTAAGCCCATGTTTAGGTCTAACCCACTTAATAAATATGCTTAAAAATAATTTAGGTTTTTAAATAATTAAAATCAATTTAGGCCCATTAGGTTAATTAGATTTTAGGCCCACTTAGTTAATTAAAACTTATCTAGACTTAGCTCAGCCCACTTAATTTCATTTCTTTTAAAAGAAATAGACCTAGGCCTGCATGTCACATAAAATAAAACTTATTTAGACTTCGGCCCACTAATTTAATTTTCCTTTAAAATTAAATAGACTTAAACTCAATTCTTAGACAAACTAAAATAAATAGATATAGGTTTACTAATTAATAAAAATGTAGGCCTACCTTTAAAGTGCATTTCACTTGTAAATAAAAAATGTAGATTTAGTTAACTTATAAAATTAACATAGTTTAGACATAGGGACATTGCCTTTTTATGCATTTTTACTTGCAATTTTATTGACTTGTTGCCTTTTTGGTTAGATGAATGTTAATTAGGGTTTAATAAAATTGCATGTAATTAGAGGATGAAATAATCATTTATAAAATTATTCTAAAAGAACACGAGACCAATAGAAGTTAGTATTCCGTATCCAAAATCTCTTGGTTATGGTGCTAGCTTTCTTTTAGAGAATCGAGTACCACCTTTTCGATTTGTCCCAGTTATTACCCTAGGTGGTGACTCCTCATCTCCATACCATGTCTTTGTGATAGTGGTTAGTGTGTTCTCTAAGGCCTTAAGCCTAAACAGTTTCATGGTTGCTAAAATCTTGGACGTGCGCTAAACCCCGCCATCTACAATAACCTCTCCTAGTGTTAGGCGAATAAACATATACTGCTAATATAACCTCTTCATGTGTCAAGAAAAAAGAATCATGCTACTATAACATCCTTGGGTGTTAGGCGAATAAAATCATGCCATTATAACCTCTTTAAGTGTCAGGAGAACAGATTGTTATTATCATTGTGATTAATGTAATGTGTACTTCTCTTTTAGTCTTAGTTGGTGAAGATACGATGATGAAGATGTCATTACTTATTATGCTGTAGATGTTATTTTGATGATTTTGAGTAGGGTATCCTTTCAATGATTCTTCCTTATTTTCTTTTTTAGGAGGTACTGAGTTTTTGAAAGTGGTAAGGCCGCACACGGTGTCTTTAGATAGACATAGTCTTCATCAATGTACTTTTATATGAGTTCAAAGCATGTCTTATGTTCAATTAAAGGTTTAGGACTAGAGAAATGAGTGTGCAAAGTCTCAGAGTATGCGTAAAACTATACGGGAGCGCGTGGAGGAGGGAAGTGCATGTGTGGAGCGCATGGTCATGCACTTAAGTGTTTTTTGTCTTTTCTTAACCCTTTTTGAGTTTCTGATATTTTCTACTCTATGTTTTTGCTTCTAAATTCTTATTTTTCTCTGTATAAGATGGAGTTCGCCAACATCCCAGAGGGTCTAGTGGATATCTTTTTGGATGTAAAGGGTAACTTCACAGAGGCCACTAGAGTAGGGACTTCCACTGTGGGGAGTAGTACTAATGGTCTGTCTGACACTTAGGGTCCTCAGCTATCTAGGCTTTCTCAAGGAGACCTAATTCTTATGGTTTACAATTTGGAGACTCACGCTTGGGCTCATCATTGTCGCTAGGTAAGTCCTTCTTTACCCTTATTTTTTTGAAGCTTATTAATTAGTTGTCTTATTATTTATTTTACTGTATGAGGTTATTGTAGCTGTAGCTCTGTAGTACTTATTGTAACTATTTTTTAAGTCAAAACTTTATTATGAATGCTGATAGTTGATAGCCCTTGCTTTATTTTCTTATTGTGATTGTCTGCTAGTGCATACTGTGATGCTTTTCTTTTTGGCTTTTGTTATTATTCCTATTAAA
This sequence comes from Mallotus nudiflorus, assembly GCA_947683625.1. Classification (NCBI taxonomy): domain Eukaryota; kingdom Viridiplantae; phylum Streptophyta; class Magnoliopsida; order Malpighiales; family Euphorbiaceae; genus Mallotus; species Mallotus nudiflorus. The sequence goes on from CANTUR010000170.1 coordinate 626,122, forward strand.
TAACAGAAAAAAGATGTGTTAGTATTTATTAATTTTGTAAATGTTTGATAGTATACCTATTATTTGTAGCCTCATATGTTCGTTACTGTGTTGTATGGTAGTTTCAATAGGGTCAACATGTATTATTAGGGTCTTTCATTGTGTGTGAAGTAGATGATTGTTAGGAAGGGTTTTGATAAGGTTATTGCTACATTATCTCCTAACTTATATATATTGAGTTAGATTGCTATATATGCATTGATAGAGTGATTGATGGACACGATGCATACTTTACATTTACTTATTGGGGAGATGACCATTAGTCCTTTGGACTTTGCTGGTATTATGGGCTTGAGCTTTTCTGGAGAGCTCGTTCCCTTTAGTGAGGAGGAGTGCTATTCTGTGGTGGCGAGGGGGTGCCTTACCATAGAGTTGCTTAGGGTGGCCACTCTTATGAAGTCTGGTTGCCTATACCTCACTCGTTACATTGAGTTTGTTTCTTCCATGTGAATGATGTATAATGACAGTCTTATTTTAGCAAAGCAGTTGGCTTGCTACTTTTTATTCTACTTGTTGAGTGTTGTCATCTTCCTGAACCCTTTAGGTATGGGTATTTTGCGATTGCTGCCTATTTTGAGGGATTTGGATGGCTTGTTGAGGTATTCCTGGGGTCGTACCACTTTTGCCTATATGTACTCGGGCCTTGATGCAACATGTCGAGGTGGCTTGATGATATGCAGATGCTTGTTCATGATGGATGTGAGTAGGAGTTCTCATATTTGTTCTTTTTGCTATTTGTCTTTAGTTTGTTATTTCTGACTTCTTAGTTCTAATAGATCTAGGCTTATGAGTTCAGGGTTCTCGCTCATCCGACCATCAACCATTTCATGGAGGATGGTTTTCATGTTATTCTTGCTCGATTAGGAGGACTACTGATCTGATTGAGGATTGCACAGTGGGTAAGCTATCCCTTGATCAGGTATATCTGGCTCCTGCTGTGTTAGTTGTTTCTCTTTTAGAGATTATTTGTTCATTCTTGCCTTTTGAGCAGATCTTCCTTCGCTGGTGGGTGGCAAGGTCATATTAGACGACATAGATGGTGACTACATGGCAGCTAACAGAGAGATGAGTGTTGCTCTCCAGCTTTACTGGTAGAGTGTGGTATTTGGGTGAGCGAGTCCATTATTGGTGGGATGGTCCATTTGCAAGGAGAGGCCCTATTCCTCCCCCTAGTGACATGTTATGGGGCCATGAGCTTAGTGGTGATGAGCTTGTTGCTGCCATGATGGGATGCTCCTCTGAGAGTCTCTTATAGAGTGCGGGCCTGCCTTCTACTGATGTGTTGATCCCATAACTGATTGATGCTGTGTCTAGTGGCACTTTTCCTCCACCTCCACGTCTTTAGGCAGATGCATGTCATCATTTAGATTCGAGGACTAGGCCATCACGTGAATCATCGAGAGTTTCTTCCTCTGATCTGGTAGGCTTTTATTCATATTTTGTACAAGCATGTAACAAAATTTGTTACTAATAAACTATAATTGAAATAAGTTGTAAGAGCTTATCTAAAGTAGTAAGGATCTTATCGGAAGAGATCTAGGTCCCGTTTTAAGGAGAATGATGGCACATTCCGTACTGAGGTGACTATCCATGCTAGCGGTTTAACTTCTGGTAGTACTATTCTTGGGGAGTTGATGGTTCAAGCATCCTTGGCTTTTCTTGGGATGGATATCTTTGGTAGAGTATGCATTTTGATTTGCCTTGCCATATCTTTCCTCAGTCGGGTGTTGCTCCTCCTGATGCTACCCATTTTAATGTTTTATTTCACTTATTTTGCCTTTATTCATTTATTTGGTGAGTGGTGATTAACTTATTTTCTTGCTTTTATAGATTCTTGTCTCCTTTAGTTAGTACTGGTATACTGTTGCAGGGAGTGTGCAATAAAACTTTTTGGAGTTTGCAACCACTCAAATGGTATGCCTTATTTATTGTACCTATTTATTCTATGCACATGTTTTATGTATGTGTGTATGATATGTAGTATGTCATGCAGGCTGAATACTATCACGCTAGTCATGAATGGGAGTAGGAGCACACCAATTCTCGTGATCATATTAGTGAGCTAGAGTCGTGACTATCATCCTTTGTGATGAACGATGATGAGCCTAAATTAGATGAAGGAGATGCTTGAGCAGGATTAGTGCTTGCACTTGATGGCAGCCATGACTGATGTAGTTGTTTTAGGAGCTAGGTGTAGGGCTTTTAGCCTATGGTTTGCTTTGTTATATCATCTTCCCAAGGTTATGGACTCTAGGTGCTGTATCTGGGCGTTTGTCTTGCATGTGCTGTTATGAGTGACTTTTTTTTTGTTTGAGAGGAAGAGAGGACTTTTGTGTTATTGTGGTTTTGTTTGGGTCTTTCCGTTTTTGAGGGATATGGCAACTTTATAGAATACGGACAAGTGATTGGTCTTAGGGGCGCGAGACATTTTTGATTTTATGGAGTGACCACCCAATTTTTAGAAAATCAAGAAAGAAAGGGACAACATTGGGTCACTCAACGAGAATTATCCCCAACAGAGATTTATGGGTTTGGGAGATCACATATACTTTTTCACTATTTCTCATTATACGATATTTGATGTATAATTATTGCAACACCCTAGTTTTGGTAATGACAGTTTATATAGCATTCACACAGTACATAAAATAATATAGGATAATAAAGTAGAAAATTTTATTACATCACTTTTGTAGTAAAATACATATGAAAAGGAAAAGATTACAAAAAAGTAAATTTGATATGGTTAATTTGTAAGGATAACACAATTATTTACACAACTTATTTGAGGAATAATAGGATTATCATGCTTGTAGTGATTATTTATTCTATGATAATAAATAATGATAATATGAAGGATGCATGAGGTCATAATTGGACCGAGAGCATGATGACTCTATTCTAGGACATGAAATTTTCACATCATTGATATGTATGATGTGATTTCATGATTTTGAAAATAGAGGATGCATAATGATGATGTAAAATGGGCATAATAAAGCATATATTATTCACATAGCATGCAAGATTGCCAGTCTCATCACACAAGCACAATAGTATTCCTAAATGCTGGCGACAGTAAAATAGAATGCAATGCAGTAAAATAAATGTGCTAAATAATTATGTGGTCCTCAGACTCAACTTATCTTATGTGAACTTTGAAGCTTTAACTTTGAGAGATTATCAAGCTTTCCTTGTTGAGATGTTCAAAATGCCAGGAGAAAGATGCTAGATTATATACCTTTAAAGTATGCTTTGACAAAGATGAGGCTGGGTTTGGTGTAAACGGGATTTAATAACCTAAGGGAAAGGTTGTGGGAGAGCAAAAACTATACAAAGAGGGATTTCTAGTGCCTTCGATCGGACTAACTCTTGAGTGTGTGTGTGTGTTTCTACTTGCTCCCCCTCCAAAATGGGGTGTAGAGGGGTCTATTTATAGGAAAAAAATGTGTAGAATGGGGTGTAGGTATGGTCACATATATATAAGGGGATTTTTATGTGTGACCACGTAGAATGTGCATTTTCATGCGCACTTCAATGCTCTATGTGCTTTTCTTGGGTTCTACACACACTATTTTAGGGTTGGTTCCTAGGGTTTATGGGTCTTTCGGATGTGTTTCCAAAGCCCATTTTGCAATTTGACTTGAATTTTAGCATATGACACCTAGGGGTGTTTATGCGCACTTCTAAGCGATACGCATTGATATTTGGGTTGTGTTGGACCTTTCCAGGACCACTTATGAAGGTTTTGGAGCCTTTTGGATGTGTTTTTAATGTCCTTGTATAAAAATCAATTTCTATTTTTTCATAAAGTTTGGTCCTGGTCTAACAAAATGCACATTGGCCTAATGAGCTAAGTATTCTGAGAGGAGTTTTATTGAAATAAAATGTCTCATTGTTTAGATAATTCATATTTTGTAAGGTCAGAGTATAACTTAATGGCTCAGTGATCGATTTTGCACATTGGTAGGGTTGATTGAGTGTTTTAAGGTTGTACACTTCAGAGGTGTTACGAACGAGCAAACTCTAGTCATCTCGAGGATTCATTTCATCATTGAACCTTTTTAGGGACAGTCAAATTTGAGGTATGACAGTTGCCCCTGCTTCACGTGTGTTGCATAGCCACCTAGCACTACTATTAATATACGTGACGCAAAATGCAAAGATGCAAAAAATGTTTTAGTAGGGAGAGAGGTACTTACCTATGGGTTGTCTCTAGACGTCTTGTCAAGATTTGATTGCTATTATTATGTTTTGTTTATTGTTGTTGTTCTATGATTTGGTCATCGCACAAGGTACTATTTGGGATATATGCAAGTTTGTGATTCATGCAAAGTGTAGAGTGCAGATGCGACTATAGCCTTTTTAGGTGTCATGCAAATGAAGATACTACTAAGCAAAATACAAATGTGACTATAACCTTCTTATTTGTCATGCAAATGAACATGCTACTAAGAAAAATGTGGATGCAACTATAAGCTTTTTAGGTGTCATGCAAATGAACATGCGATTATAACCTTCTTAGGTGTCACGCGAATGAACATGCGACTATAACCTTCTTAGGTGTCATGCAAATGAACATGTGACTATAACCTTTTTAGGTGTCACACAAATGAACATGTGACTATATTCTTTTTAGGTGTCATGCGAATGAATAATGTGATTATAACCTTTTTAAGTGTCACATGAATGAACATGCAACTATAACCTTCTTAAGTGTCACACAAATGAACATGCGACTATAACCTTTTTAGGTGTCACATGAATGAACATGTAGCTATAACCTTCTTAGGTGTCACACGAATGAGGATGGTACTAAGCAAATGAGAATGCTCTTAAGCAGTGTGGATGCTCTTAAGCAATGTGAGTGCTTCTAAGCAATGTGAGAATGCTTCTAAGTGATGTGAATGCTTCTAAGTGATGAGTGTGAATTCTTCTAAGCAATGAGAGTGCTTCTAAGCAAATGTGGGTGCTTCTAAGCAATGTGAACGTGACTGCTTCTAAGCAATGTGAGGGTGCTTTTAAGCAGTGTGAGAGTGCTCCTAAGTAATGTGAATGCTCCTAAGAAATGTGAAGATGCTTTTGTAAACACCCAATTTTGGGATAATAAAATATGGATGTGACAAAGGACTCAAATGATGAAAATATTATAAGTAGGTCTTCAATAGTTAAAGTTTGAACCTCAAAAGTCCGAATGCATTTTGAAAAATATTTTAATGATTTTTTAAGGACTTAATTATAATACTTTTTAAGACCTAATTGAAAAATTTAAATTTTTTCAGGGATCTTTTTGTAATGAAAATTTTAAAAAATCAAAATTTTAGAATTTCGATAATTTCAGTCGGAATTATACCTTTTTTGTCCATTTTTTTATTTTTACATAAAATAAAAATAATTTTCTTGAATTTTGATTGGCTAAAATTTTTCTTAAATTTATTCTAGGATTTATCTAAATTTTCAAAAAATAAAGTCCTTTTAAAATTGGAACTCTTCATACGTATAGGACCTAGGTTTTTTTTTTGGTTTTTCCTATAAAAGGAGAGCTTAAACTCTTGAAAATGGGACCTCTCTCTCTTTTTTACCAAGACCTGACTTTTGGAGATCTCTCTTTCTTGGAGACTTTTTTTCTCTATAATTTATTAATATTTTTGAAGCAAGGAGCAAGATATCTTGGAGAAAAGAATAACAAGTTTTTTAAAGGCCTACTAAAAATAACGGTGATTGATCTTAGTCTGAGGAGCCAACCACAGTGCATTCATAATCATCTTCTCCTTATTTATTTTCTATTATCTTTTTATTTTATTATTTTGTTCCTATGGAATTTTAGTTTTACTTAATTTTTGTTGTTATTTTATTTATTCACTAACTATTATTTATTTTTGTGTTGGTGATTATGGAGAGGAGCACTTAATGAGTTTACTCAAAGAATAAAATCCATGAAGGTCCATGAAATGCCATGTATGGAACCTTATAGCTAAATATAATTTCTAGGTTTTTTTATTTAGTTGGTTTATCATTGTTTTAATTTTTTTTATTTATTTTTGGGTTGTATTAATTTTCCTTCTTATTATTTTCAATAGTTCTATGTAATAACCCTAATAGTGGGAATAATGAAATTTGGTATGTGTATTTTATTTTAATTATTTGGTTAGTAAAATTAGGGTTTTAATTAGGTAATTCATTAAAATTAATGGCTATATAGATCATTAGGTTGTTTAATTAAAATTGAATTAGATTTAAGTCGATGGAATTAGAGTTGCTTATTGATTATTTTATTTTATTTGTTTAAAGTCACTTTAATTAAATTAGGGTTTTTAGAATAATTTAAATTCATTGTTTGATCTTTTATTTCTTTGTTTTGATATTTCTTAAAGTTTTTGGGTTTATTTATTCCTTTTTATGTGTTTTGGGCCTTAAGCCCATGTTAGACTTTAACCAATTTAAATAAATTTAGGTTTTTTAGGTTTAATTAATTTAAATGCATCTTTAGGCCTATAATTAATTAGAAATTAGGGTAGAGGTAACTTAGGCCTATTTAGTTAAATTAGACATAAGCCCACTTAATTTAATTAATTTAGACTTAGCACATTTAAGTTCAAGCCTTTTTTATAATTTGTAGATTTAAGATCACTTTAGAAATAAAGTATGTAGAATTAGGCCCACTAATTTAAATACTTCATAATTTGTAGATTTAGGCCCATGTTAGAATTAAAATAAATAGACTTAGGTTCACTTAATTAAAATTAAATAAGAATTAGGCCCATTAGTCTTTAGGCGCACTTATAAATTAAAACATGTAGATTTAGCTTATTTAATTAAAATTAATGTAGATTAGACTAACTTAGGGATTGTGATGAATGCATTGTTTATTTGTATATTTCATGACTAGTTTGCCTGGAGTTGATTATTTTAATAAGGGTTTATATGAATTTTCATGTAAATAGAGGATAAGATAGTAATTTATAAAGTAATTTTAAATGAACACAAGACTGAAAGAAGTTAGTATTCCATATCCAGAATCTCTTAGTTGTGGTGCTAGCTTTCTTTTAGAGAATTGAGTACCACAATTTTCAATTTGTGCCAGTTATTACCCTGGGGTGGTGACTCCTCATTTCCACGCTATGTCTTTATGATAGTGGTTACTGTGTTCTCTAGAGCCCTGAGCTCAAATAGTGTTATGGTTTCTAAGATCTTGGCATCTGACCAAAGTCTGTAACCTAAGTCCTAAAGGGGGTAGTCTTCTCTTGAGTTTGCAAAAGATGTTGGGTCCCTCTAGCCTTGGCCTGTGACTCAAGTCTTAAAGGGGGGCATCTTGCTAAGGGAACCTTAACTTTTCCACCAGACTCAGCTCATGTAGTGGCTTAGTAACTTCCCCTAGGACTACCCAAATTGCTTGTGAATTATATCTATAAAGGCCCAAGCCCATACTTTAAAAACCATTAGGACTAATAAAGATTGGGCTATGCTTTTATATCTAGAAATATTGTTTTTATGCTTTACTATTTTGAGAGATTTGGCATGCGTGTCAGTTTTTGATATCCCTTGTTGATATTAAAGCCAAGACAAAAAATCTTAGGACAAGAGACTCGCCATTGAATACGCATGTGGGAGTAATAAAGTTGGAAGGATGTACATACTTGACTTATTATTTGACTTGATTGTTACTTATTACTTATTGTATAGCACGTGCATCATGAATACATGCATTACATACATCATACTAACAATTTATCTTTCAGCCATCATAGATTCATTCAGGTCTTCCTGTGTTTAGAGTCAAAAAGGTGGCAAACTAGTAAGAACCGATTTAAGCCTGTAATCAATTGAAAAAGAGATCCTTAGTAGACTAAAAAGCAGTCCTATCATTCCACTCTACCTAGAAGCTGTATAGCCTAAACAAGCCGAAGAAATGGAATAATAAGAGGGAGGAAACTTGACTTTAAAGGATGTTAAAGGAGCATTGATGGATGACATGAGAGCAATGATGCAAGATGAATTAAGACAAGCTCTGGCTGGATTGATGACACCACCTATTGCTGCGCCTCCTATTGTAGCCAATCAACTTATTGTTGGTACACCACCTACTAACAATGACAATGCTACCAGAAATATACCTGATATGGAAATGAAGTTGGAGGATGTTGAGAGTTACATGGTTGAAAAGGTAAAAAGGGAATCACTTAAATGAGTTCAAGAGCTAGAATCTAAGTAGATGAAAGCATTGACTCAGAAGATGTCCAAAATGGAGGAGTTGATGAAAGGATAAGGCATAGGATACTCATTTGACTTTGATGATGTCATGCCATTTGAGGAGGATAAGTTGCTTGACAAGTTCAAGATGCCACAATTATAGAAGTTTTATGGTATTGGAGACCTAAGGATCCAACTTAGTCAATACATAATTACCATAAGCACCACTAAGGCTCCTTTGTCTATGGTTACTAAGTTGTTTGTGTAGTCCTTGGAGGGTATGACTGTCAATTGGTAATCATGGGTTGGAGAAGTCTATCCGAGCGGACTGGAGGGAACTGTGTACTACTTTTCTGAAGCAATATGACTATAATACCAGGCTTGAAGTGTCCATCAAGGATCTAGAATTGACTAAGAAAAAGCTTAATGAATCATTTTTAGATTTTCTGACTAGATTCATGAACAAGGCATGATTGATGAAGAACAAGCTGGTTGAAAAGGATCACGTTAGGATGATAGTCCGAAATGTGTCACCTAATATGGTTGAGAGGTTACAAATGATGAACCCATAGACATTTGTAGACCTTTATGATGATGGGTTGGAAGCTGAAGAGATCGAAAGTGAGAAGAAGAAGATTGTTAGAAGCACTGGAGTGAGAAATTACCCAATTGGGGGCATACAACATGGAAATGCTAGTTGGGTTGTGGGAGTCCATGCTATTCAACAACCTAGGAAATTCTCAAATTTTAACTAGCCGTTATCTAAAGTCCTAGACCAATTGATCCAAAAAGGCCTCCTTAAACCCTTAACCCCCTCTAGACTACTAAACCCAAATCTCCGTATCTTTGACCTAAATAGTTATTGTAAATTTCACCAAGTTATTGGCCATTTCACTCACTCTTGCATGTGCCTTAAGCATGAAATTCAAAACCTCATAGACTTTGGAAAAATCACAGACCTTAAGAAATCCAATCCAAACCCAAATACCAAAAATAATCCTTTCCTAAATTTACGAAACATGCCACCCTCAACTATCATGATGATAAACTTAGGAGTAAGTAAGGAAGAAGTGCTAAAATCCTTTGAGGACCTATATTGTATACATTGAAGCTTGTGTAAAGTTTGAAGCTTTAGCTTTGAGAGATTATCAAGCTTTCCTCATCGAGAGGTTCAAAATGATAGTAGAATGATGCTAGATTGTATACATTTGAATCATGCTTTGACAAAGATGAGGCTGGGTTTGATGGAAAAAGGGATCTAACAACCTAAGTGACAAGAGTCCTAGGAGGGGGGGGGGGTGAATAGGACTATCAAATAAAAATGAGAAATTAAAAGAATTCTTTGCAAGAATTAAATAGAAGTTGAGAAGGAAGAATGAAGAACACAAAGATTTAAGGAGTTTGGATTCAACAATAATACTATGTCTCCACCTAACTTATCCCCAAGTTAGGATTTTTAATTACCCATAATCTTATTGACAGGATTGAGATTATACAAGAGTTTTATGGCTCACTCTTATAACCTTACAACATGAGTTTTCAAGGCTCACTTAAAAAACCAAAACCCAAGTATTTCAATGGACAAACTAAAACAAATTCCTTTAGAAATAAATCTCACTTCCCTTATAATATAACCTAAGATTTAAGATGAAGAGAAATTCTATTTCTAACACACACCCAACTCTCACAAGAGTTATATAAATAAAGAATTGTTTAAGAGAATTTGATAGCTCAATGAAAGCTTAAGAAATAATGAATGATAAATAAGTTTCTTAACTTCCATTAAGCTCTAGAGGTATTTATACTAAAAAATATAATTTTTGGAGGTGCAAATGATGTGTCTAACGTCTATATTTTGAATTATTGAGACTGATGTTGTCAGACAACTATTAATGGATTGAAACCATAATTTTCTCCTCAAGACATTTGAATTTATCCAAACTTTCTTCAAAAAAATGTAGATATTTTAATTATCTTTATATATCAATTTTAATCACCTAAATTGGACTTCTGTAGCTCAAGATATGTCTAAAATACTAAGGGTTGTGCAATCTGTAATGCAGACTACGGTTAGATAGCTATACCCAAATTGAAGCCATGATTTTCTCCTTAAGAAATTTAAATTTTCCTATACTTTCTTCATTAAAGATGTATATATTTGAATTATCTTTCCATATCAATTTGAATCACCTAAATTGGACTTATGTAGCTCAAGATATGTCCAAATTACTAAGGGTTGTGCAATCTGAAATGCAGAATACTGTCAGACAACTATACACAAGTTGAAGCCAGGATATGATCCTGAATAAATTTTAATTTTTCTTCATTAAATTTTTATATATTTGACTTATATTTTCATATCATTTTGAATCACCTTAATTGGACTTCTGTAACTCAAGATATGTCCAAAATACTAAGAGATGTGCAGTCTGAGATGGCAGACGTAAACTTGGATTTCAACTCAAAATTTTCCTAACCAAATGAACTTGGATTTTGACAAATAAGCCCAATTAATAAATCTCAATATGTATACTTCAAATTTTAAGAAGCTTATTTTCTCATTTAAGAGCTCTAAAGATGTCAAAAGCCATCTTGAATCTTAGAGGTTCAATTTTCCCAAAAAGTCATTATTTATCCAAAAGTATATATGTTTGGTATATGTATGGTATGTAATTCCCTACACACTTAATTGAAATTATTAGTATAAATTTTTTTTGTCAAAATCCAAAATTTGGAGTTTGACAATGCAAATGGTCAATCATCTCCCCCTTTTTGGCTTTGACAACCAACTTTAAAAGATAATAAAGAATGTGTGTGAGTGTGACAAAAATAAATAACATGTATAAGCAATCTAATTAAAATAGCTCCCCCTTTCAAATTAAATAGATGCAAAATGAGAAATTATTTTGCTCCCCTTTAACATATGCATAATTTCAATATTTATCATGTATCAGAGTATATAAATGAATTATCATAACATGTATAAGGGTTAAACAAATCTATTCCTTTTACAAAATATATTTCTTTATTTCTTCTCCTTTTTGGACATGATAAGAAATATAAATAAATTTTATTATCCTTCTTAAAAAAATATAAACAACATAAAATATAGCAGGAGGGACAAGAGCATGGCCTAACATAACAAATGATGATAACATGATCATTAAAAAATGTTAGACAACATGAAGGAAATAATTTTCAAACATATATGCATATAGTGCTACTATAATGCATCACAAAATAGTATATATGCTATATTAAAACATCACATGATTACAAAAAGTTTAGCTAGTCAATCAATCATACATAACCATGTGGTACTTAGCATATCTTAAATACAAACACAATTATTTATATCCTAAACACATAGCTTCTTCTCCCCCTTTGTCAAAGACAAAAAGAAAAGAGAGAGATATAAGGGAAAATAGACCTAAGGGAGCCAATAATACCAGAGGAAATAAAAGATCAATAATCAAAACAATGAAAGGAAAGATACTCAAAATCTTTATGAAAGTCATTTCATTTTTAAAGAAAAAAACCATTCCCAAGAAGAATGTATACATGAATATGAATTTTTCAGGTATAAGCATAATTGATAGTCATGCATTAAAAAAAAATTCATGTCATATATAAACAAAGTAAGCAAAACAAGGCTTTTTAGGACAAAACTAGCAACACTTACATTGTTATTATGCATGCATAAAATTTTTTTGTGAAATAAATTCAAATCAAATAAAATTAATACAAAGATCATGCAAATGTGAAATACAATATATCATGTATATGAAGTAAATTTGCTAAAGCAAATACTTTCAAAACAAAATATATACATGATGCTGAAAATAATTTTTTTTATTTTTTTATTTTTTTTAAATCACATAAGAATCCAAACATCAATTCATCAATTTAACAAGTGATCAAAACAAGCTTGAGCCATTAATCATACCAAGTTCATGCTTACTAAAATTCATTCTTTCCTCACAAAGAGGCTTGGTAAAGATGTCTCCTAATTGATGATTAGTATTAACAAAATCAAGAAAAATATCACCATTTTGCACATGATCACGCAAGAAATGATGTCTAATGTCAATATGCTTAATTCTAGAATGTTGAATGGGATTTTTACTAAGGTTTATAGCACTTGTATTGTCACATTTAATTGGAATATGATTAATATCAATGCCATAGTCCAAAAGTTGTTATTTTTGCCATAGAACTTGGGTGCAACAATAACTAGCCGTCATATATTCGGCTTCAGTGGTGGACAAGGCAATTGAAACTTGTTTTTTACTAAATCAAGAAACTAAGCAATTTCTTAAAATTTGATAAGTTCTGGAAGTGTTTTTTTCTATCTAATAAGCTACCAGCAAAGTCAGCATCGGATTAACTAATCAAGTCAAATGAAGAACTCCTAGGATACCAAAGTCCTAAATGCATTGTACCACAAATATATTTGAAAATTCTTTTAATAGCATTCAAATGAGACTCTCTAGGACTTGATTAAAATATAGCACACAAGCAAGTAGCAAACATAATGTCGGCTCTACTAGCGGTTAAATAAAGAAGATCCCACTGGTAGGGTCGATTAGTTTTTTAAGTTTACAAACTTTGGAGGTGTTACGACCGAGCAGACTCTATTTATCTTGGATGTTTGTTTCATCATTGGGCCTTTTTAAGGACAGTTAAATTTGAGGTATGACACCAAACAAGACAAAAAAATAATAAAAATTAGAATAAGTGTTTAAACTACCGAAACACAACTTAAGAAGAAGAGTAGAATATTCAGAATTGAAATAAAGCAAGATATGGAATTTAGAATCAAACAAAAAATTGGAAAGGTTATAGGCTGAATTGAATTCAACTTTTATCAATTCAACTCTTTTTTTTCTTCTTATATATATATATATATATATATATATATATATATATATATATATATATATATATATTAAGAACAAACTTCAAATTGATATGTATTTGTGACAAACAAGACTCTTAAGATGCAAAACAACAAGAATAAAAAAATAAAATTTTTAATTTTATTTTTTTGTTTAAAGACTAAAAACAGGTTGGAATATGATAAAAAGAATGAAATTGACTCAAGATAAAAAAGAAAAATGAATTTGATCACAATTATCACAAAAAAAATGAATTGATATAAATAAGACACAAAAACGAATGAAATAAGAATAATTATTATTTTTATTAAATGCAAACAATAAAGAAAAGTAAAGATACTTAATTGATTAATGAGCCAAAGCTCTGATACCAAATGATAAGAATGTGGTTAACTTGTACTAAATCCGTATTCAATCTTGATAACCTTGTTAATGATCATTCATAAATCACGCAAAAAGAAACTCTGATTCCCAACAAAACCCTTAAATAACTTGTACTTAAGAACCTTAATTTTAAGAATTAAATATTGTTTAATATAAACCTAATATTAATAAAGTCAATTTAAGTCTAAATTAAACTAGGTTTGAATGTACCAAACCTTCACTTGATAAATTCACTAAAGTTCTTTTAAGAATAAAAGAGAAGGACTTTAACCTCACAATAATTTAAATTTAATTAATAAAACTTCTTCTAAATTTGTTCTACATTACTTTGGCCTTTATATAGGCATGTAAATATCCTAATCTTTGAAGGAATAGGTTTTCTTACTTATCCCTAAAGACTCCTATAAAGGAAAATCTTTAACTAAATAGGATCTCTTAAAAAATATGACAACTAATGACAATTAAGGTTTGAAAAGTCAAATTGAGAACTCATGATAACTAAGAAAAATTTGACCAACTCTTTAAATATGAGTAGTAGCCACTCTCCATTACATCTAGGGTTTTATTTGTATAGAATATTCTTAAAAGATTATTGATTCTTGTAGATTCCCTTATCATCTTTTAGAACCTTTCAAAATCTTTAAAATTTCACTTTATGTATTTTGAATGCAAATCACACTACTTCAAGAGTTGACATGAATTCTTCATTTTAAAGGTCAAAATATATTAATAAGGTGTAGAAAGGATGATTTTTCCCTTATGCCAAACTTTCTCTAAATTCACTCAATTGAGCTCCATTTGCACTTGTGCTTTGATTCTTTATCCTAAACTTGATCTTTTGCTTTAAGAATCATCTTAAACCATCCTTAAACTTCCTTATGCATGTTATAATCATTGGACCATTATACTTGAGTGGATCATCATGTTGGTTAACATTTTTAGTGCTTGATTGGTTCACATCAGAAATGGACCAAAGCACATTACTACTTCTTTTAAAACACGTTCCTATGTTTATTTTAGTAAAATTTTGCTAAAATTTCTTCTCTTGTGGAATTTATTCATTTAATTTTACTTTTATTAAACCAAATAAATTGTTCTTTTAGATGGTTACATTTATCCATCTCTACAAATTAATTCCCTTAGAGAAAAAGGTGCTTTATTTATTTTCTATGCATATTCTGCATGTTTCAACATTTGTGGCTTAGTGAAACTTGGTGTAACACTCCATTATTGCATAAAAAAAACAAATTAGCATGTTTTTTATAAAACTACCATCAGTTATGTCTCAAACCACACAAATTCAGTTTATGCTTGCCTTTATATCACCATAAGGGAAATTTATTTATTTTAGCAGTAAATTGCCAAAAAATAATGTATATTCTCATGGTATATTATATTTCTAAGGAAATATGTTTTTTGGACAAATTAATTAATTATTTAGCCTATTTTTTATTATTTTTTTGTGTGGGGAATTATTATATCATCACTTTGTTTGCTGCGTATTATTTTATGGACTCACATTTTCACTTCCATTTACTTTTGCCTTGTTGTGCATCTTGGGGTTATCATGCTTTGCACCTTTTCTTGATATTTCTTTGGTTCTTTCTTCACAATTCAGTTAATTAGATTCTTCACTAGTTGTACCACTTATCATACCACACACGTACACCATAGCCATACATAAAAATGCCCAATTTTAAGCCATTATGCTGCTAGAATTTTATCAACACATCACCCTTCACATCACTTCACACACTAAAAAAAATACACCAAAGAAAATAAAGTAAATAGAAACACTTCAAAACTTGCAAAATTCAAACTTTATTTAATATAATGGTTATCAAGCCAATTTTCAAAACCCAAAAAATAAAATATTGCCATTAAGGGGCAAATTCTTGGCTAAAGGCTAGTAACTTGTTTTTATTTAGATTTTATTTCTCCACATGGTGGAAAATATTTTTCAATTCTAATGGAAAACAATCCTTCCCTAAACTTAGTATTATAGGCGAATCTAACACAAAGAAGGCATTAATAGACATTTTACTATCCTCAGTAATTTTAATTGAATCCAACATAAAGAAGGCATTAAAAGACTTTTTGCTATCCTCAGTAATTTTAATTAATAACAAAAATATTACTTTAGTTACTTTTCTTAATGATTTCTAGAATGACCACTTTAGGTTGATTCGACCTTCTAGTCTGAATTATGACACCACTCTAATGCCTTTCTGCTTTTCCTAGGGAAGTTAGCCCCGCAAGCGTTATGAATCTTAATGACATCTTTAGGCCTGAAATTAAGTATAGTATGAGGTTCGACCTCATATTCCTTTTGCCTTTTTTTAACTGCTCTTTGTTTCTACAATCTTCTTTTCTGTGCATAAGTTAGAGGTTGAGAAAATTTTTTATTTTTGACCTTACACCACTGCTTATTTGGTAGAATATGTTGTGGCACAACAAATTTATTATTGAATTTTGGTATAAGCCTTTCATCATTCCTTAGCCTGAATTTATGGTTGTTTTTGAATGAATTTGGAGTAGGTTGCCTTTTATTTGGTGCTAAAAGTTTCTTATAAGAAACTGGCCTCTAATGACTTTTAAACTTGTTTGGATTCATGTTGGAAGGTTGAACTGCCTTCTCTTTTTCTATTTTCTTGTTTAGATCCACTAACATTCTTAAATCCACATTAATAAAATTAATTGATGCCATTGAGAAAAGTGAAATTTCCTCTATAATTACTACCTCCTTTTTTATATTTAGGTCTACTCCTACCCTTGGGGGCTAGGGAAAGGCAAATGAGCTTGATGAATTGACATTTGAACATGAGAAACTAGTGTTTGGCCTTGAGAAATTAATTGTTCCTTAGGTGAAATGTCACCTCTTATAATTTTTTCTAATCCCTAGGGAATTAGTTATTGGCCTTGGGAGGTGGTGTCTGACCTTGGGGAATTACTTGTTCTTTATTAAAAATATTGCCCAACAGGCCTTTCTCTTGATGAATAACTTGTTGATCATGAATTTCATATTATGGACTTGAATTGGACATGTTGTTGTGTATCAAGAAAAATCTACAATATATATATGCATAAAATTGTTCAAGTGTTGAACAAAATTGATATGTTTTGAGCATATTAATAAAAGTGTAATATGATTACAAGGCACTGCCCTTTGACCCTGAATGGATTCGCCATCAACTTTGTTCTTATTATAATAATGACTAATTTTAATGAAAATTAAACTAGTATGCTCTATATGTTTAGTGTTAAAATGCATAGTGCATAGCATGGCCCTTAAGACCAATGTGATTGGATTTATTTTAGTAATTTTATGGGTTGTAATTTATTAAATATGGCCTAGGAGTTATTTTTCATTTGTTGTAATTTTATTTTATTTAGTAAAATAGAATAATATAGATTACAACATATAATGTAATGTAGATCAAGACCTAACATGGAGACTAGGGATGGAGATTCAAGGTGGAAACTCAAAGTGGAAGATCCAAGTGAAAGGCTCAAGTTAAAGGAAGTCTTGTTGCCTAGGATTGACCTTTGATCTTCATATTGGCTTATGAAAATCAATTTAGATTTGGGCCATGCTATCTCATATTTAATTTATTATTATTATATTATGTATGTTATGCTATGCTTGGGATGCCATATACGTATGGAAAATAATAATAATAATCAAATAAAATTAAACAAAGAGGAACCTTAATTCAATATTAAGTCACCATGATGCCTCCCATATGCTCAAATACTTATCAAGCCTTAGATTACTCTATATGGGTATGTTAAAGCAGGGTGAATTAAGTTATCCAAGGAAAATAAGTTGGATAAGAGTGATATCCAAATGTTTATTATAGTTAGACTTAACTAGGTCATCATAAGGGTTTTGGACCTTGAGCATTAGATGGGATTTTTAGCTAGGATATGTGATGTCAAATCCCATACCTTCCAAGACTTACATGAGATGTAATTAGTAAGAGTTACCTACCTAAATAACCATACTTTATGTGATGAGCCAAAGCTCATTTAGAGTATAGTGAAATATGGATCTTGGCCAACTAAAATTTATAAATTAACGTTAAGGGTTATTGATGTGAATGATTTTTTATGGGATTTACAATTATGCCTCATTAAAATAATTTAATAAAATACTAAATGAATTGTATATAAATATTTATTGTGCATAATGGCATCAAACACTACATCTAATCTGTCACTACGATTGATCCTTAAGAAAGATAAACTTAATGAGACTAACTTCCTTAACTGATACAAAAACTTAAGAATTATTCTTAAGCAAGAGAGAAAGGAATATATCCTTGATTAACCTATCCCAGATGAACCGATTGCTAATGCTCATAGAGCTCAAATAGATACTTAAAGTAAGCATTTTAATGAGTCTATTAATATCACTTACCTTATGCTTGGATGCATGGAATCAAATCTTGAAATGCAATTAATGGAGATGGATGCTTATACTATAATAGGCCATCCCAAGGAAATGTTCTAAGAGAAAGCTAGAATTGAAAGGTTTAATATCATAAGGGCATTGCTTTCTTGCAAGTTGACTATTGGCAGCTCTGTGGATCCTCATGTTCTTAAAATGAAAGGTTATCTTGAAGATCTAAATAGGCTTGTCTTAAGATTGAGCAAGAATTAGCCATTGATATTATTCTTCAGTCTTTGCCAAAAATAAATAATGGTTTTGTTATGAACTATAACATGTATGACATGAACAAAACTATTTCTGAATTGCATGGGATGCTTAAGACTTTTAAAAAGAACATCAAAACTATTAAGGATGTTCTAATGGTTAATAAAGGGAAAGGTATAAATAGGATGGGAAAAGGTAAAGGCAAGATTAAGGCTTCCAAAGGCTTTTATAAGCCTAAGCCCAAGCCTAAACCTACACTCTAAGCAAAACCACCTAAGGAGGGTACATGCTTTTTTTGCAATGAGCTGGGCGATTTAAAAAGAAATTGTAAGCTTTATATGGATGATTAAAGAAGAAGGGTAGTGTAACTACCACTTCAGGTATTCATGTTATAGAAGTCAATTTATCTACTTCTGATTCTTGGGTATTAGATACTAGTTATGGATCTCACATTTATATAAATGTGCATGGCTTGAAAAAGAGTAGAATCTTGGCTAAAGGTAAAGTAGACCTATGAGTTGGAAATGGAGCAAGAGTTGCTACTTTAGCTGTAGGAACTTATGATTTAACTTTGCCTAGTGGACTTGTTTTGAGTTTGGAAGACTGTTATTATGTACCTACTATGAACAGGAATATCATTTATGTTTCTTAAACAAGAATGATTTTGAATTTATTATTAGGAATAATAAATGCTCTATTTATCTAATGATGTTTTCTATGAATATGCTCCATGAAATCATGGTTTTTATGTTTTAGACATAGAAGACACTAATGAAAAGTCCTTTTATAATATTAATACAAAGAAATTTAAATCTAATGATTTAAACACAACCTATCTTAGGCATTGTTATTTAGGCCATATAAATGAGAAACACATTTCAAAACTTTATCAACATGGACGTTTGAATTCTTTTGATTTTGAATCATTCAAAACATATGAATCTTGTTTATTGGGAAAAATGACTAAGACACCTTTTACTAGACATAGTGTGAGGGCTAATGACTTATTGGGCCTTATACATTATGATGTATATGGACCATTAAGTTCTACTACTAAAGGAGGTTATAAGTACTTTATTACTTTCATGGATCATTTCAGCAGATATGGTTATGCCTATTAAATGAAATATAAATATGATTCTTTTGAAATGTTTAAAATTTTAAAAAATGAAGTATAAAATCAACTTAGTAAGAATATTAAAGCATTATAATTTAAGTAAGGTGGTGAGTATATAAGCCAAGAGTTTATTGATCATCTTAAAGATTGTGGAATAATTTTATTATTGACTCCACTAGGAACACCATAATGGAATGGTGTATTTGAATGAAGAAATTGAACTTTATTGGATATGGTTCAATCTATGATGAATTAGTTAGATCTTCTAATCTCCTTTTGGGGATATGCTCTAGAAATTAATACATTCCTTTTGAATAAAGTTCCATCAAAGGCAGTTGAAAAGAAACCGTATGAGATATGGAATGGGAAATCTCCTAGTTTATCTTTTCTTAAGATTTGGAGATGTGAGGTTTATGTGAAGCATCAAATTTCAGATAAATTAGTACCCAAATCAAGCAAATGCCTTTTTATGGGATATCCTAAAGAAACCTAACGATATTACTTTTATAATGCTTTTGAGAACAAAATTTTTATTGCTCGAGATGGTGTCTTTTTGGAAAGAGAATATATTTCCAAAGGAACTACTAGGAGCAAGGTATAACTTAAAGAAATTCAAGAACCACAAAATTGCATTATACCATATATGGAACCTCAATTAGATCAACTAGTAGTTATTAAATCCACACATGTACACAATGTCCTTGAAGGTCTAGTAGGACACATAATAATCCTAAGATATATGGATTTCTCATAACAGATAATAATGATGTGATAATAATGGATCAAAGTGAGCCCATAACCTACTAGGAGGCCATGGATAGTCTAAACTCTAAGATATGGTTAGAAGCCATGTAATTACAAATGAAATCCATGTATGATAATCAAGTATGGACTTTGATTGATCAGCCTAAAGATTTAAAAACTATTAGGTGCAAATGGATTTTCAAAATGAAAACTGACGTGGATAGTAATGTGCATACATTTAAAGCAAGGCTAGATGTAAAGGGTTTCAAGTAAACATATGGTATAGACTATGATGAAACTTTTACCTATTGCTATGCTTTAATCCATTCAAATTCTCCTTGCCAATGTCCCATGGTATTAGTCTTAGTAAGACGTAGTGTACAATGACACAAGATGAGTGAGACTACATGAGAAAAATTTTATATGCTTTTGCTATTGGATTCATCATGTATGTCGTGTTATGCACTCGACCAGATGTCTCATATGCCTTTATCATAATGAGAATACTAGTCAAACCCAAGTGAAATTCACTAGATAGTAGTTAAGAATATCTTCAAGTACTTAAGAAGGACTAAGGATGCATTTTTATTACATGGTGAGTAGGAAGATGATCTTATTATAAATGGTTACACAGATGCTAGCTTCCAATATGATAAGGATGATTTTTTATCAGAGTCAAGTTATGTGTTTGTTTAAATGGACATGTAGTGAGCTGGAGAAGTTTAAAGCAAGACACTTTTGTCAATTCTATAATAGAATCTGAGTACATAGCTACCTCAAATATAGCTAAGGAAGTTGTTTGGATCAAGAAGTTCATAATTGGATTAGGAGTTGTTCCTAGTGTATCAAATCCAATGGACTTGTATTGTGAAAATAATGGAGCCATAACACAGGCTAAGGAACCCATATCACATCAATGATCCAAACATATACTTAGCTGTTATCATCTTATTAGAGAAATCATTAAGAGAGAAGGTATGCAAATATGCAGAGTACTAATAGATGACAATGTTGCTAACCCACTAACTAATCCTCTTTCACAGGCTAAGCACGAGAGTCATACTAGGTCAATGGGTATGAGATACAATATTGATTAGGCCCAGTGCAAGTAGGAGATTGTTGGTGTTATACCTTAGGCCAATTATGTAATGGTCATACTTTAACTTTGTCATATTTCTATTTTATTAATAAAGAGGCATTTTTATTTATTACTAGCTCATTCTAATATTATCCCTGATTGGTTATTCTACCTAAGTTTATTAAGTATGTGACTTGATAGTAAAACTCTTAGGTGGTACTTGAATTCTAATCCAAATATCCGTAGTTGATCATAGTTGTGGGAATAATAATAAATAAAGACTAGTATGAGTTTAACTAATGATTATGTTTTTATTGAACATGTATATGAGTTATTAAATCAAACTCATAAGTACATATTTAGTGAAATGATGTACTAGATTAACCTACTATGAGAATACCACATGGATAATTGTTATAGGTAATTCTTATCACAGTAGTATTATTTGAGTCCTTTGGCCTGAAATCACCATGGTTTCCTATATGATAAGTTCTGTATTTTGACACATCCTTGCATTATCTTTAGTTGGATAATAAAACATATTATGATTGGATATAGAATAATTTATGTGAGGGATGTGAGTGATTATGATGGAATTTATCTCTCATTAATTATGAGAAGATATATATGGGCCCCTCGATAAGTAAGATTGAGAAAATGCATGACCATGCTAGAATGAGTTGATAAAGAGTTATTAATATCAAATAAAGAGTTATCATATCAGTCTACTTGGGATCAAGAAATAATATGATTAATATAAGGATTACATATTCCATGCCTCATGTTCAATTAAGATATCTCATGACAAAAGGACTATAATACATGATGTGGATTAGGTTATGTCGGATTACCAACCTTCACTAAACTTGGGTAATTATAATGTCTTATTAGAGACCAATTATGACTTATGGGCTACAATAGGAATTTTAGGCCCACTGCCAACATTGTATGAACCTACACGGTTGCACACTTATGATAGGTCTAAAGTAGTATTAGGTTAATTAACCTAGTGAAAATCTCTTTGAAAGAATAAATAAATATATGAATATATATATATATATATATATATATATATATATATATATATATATTCATTCATTTATTTCCTTATTTAATTAAACTAAGAGTTATCTTAATTAAATAGGAAATAATTCTAATTGTAGATTGAGAATAAAAATAAAAGAGGAAGCTTATACTTACCAAAACTATTTTGGTAAGTTAGTGGTTTGGGAAACCCTAGATGTGATGTCTATATATACATCTCTTTCTCTAGGGTTTCATAAGTCTCTCAAACTCTCCTCCTTCTACCACTTCTTTTGTGAAACAAAAACACATAGAGAGAAAACAAAATGAAGAGTTGTCTTAGAAAAGGTGCTAGCACACTATCTTTGCTTTGGATTCATTAATAGTGTAGATACTAGTAGAGGACATGGCTTTATTATTGATGTCCTAATTCGATAAGACCTACATAAAAAGCTCGAGGTAGGGTGTCACCGAAGTGAACACCCTCTCTTCCTTCCAACCATCTTGCCATAAGATCATCTAAGTAGGTGTTTTGAATCCCTCTTTAATCGATTTATTCAAATTACATGGATATAGATTTAGGATTTTTATGAATTAAATTTTAATTTTTGCTACATTTTGCATCACAAAAACCCAACATTAAGTTCTTTATTCAACATCTCCCTTTGAATTAAAGTAGATAAATATTGTACATATAATTCAAAAAAGTAAGGTGATATTGGATTTCCTTATTTTAAACCATATAAGGGATTTAGAAATCCTAGTAGAAAACTATCAATAGAAAAGAACAAGTAACTATCATTATACAAGACATTACTAGCTATATAAAATAAGAAAGGAGCCATAACCAAATTATGATCTACTCTGAAAAACCCCCATTTTACATGATCATATTTGTGGTTATGATAGCACATAAAAGACAAACGATAGGGACATTTTGATTTCAAGTGTTGATGATGTAGGAGCAACAACTTTGGGGAGCCAACACAAAGAATTTTGAATTTGCCGCCCAATCACAGTTGGGGAATGGGAAGCAGATAAA
This sequence comes from Mallotus nudiflorus, assembly GCA_947683625.1. NCBI lineage: Eukaryota > Viridiplantae > Streptophyta > Magnoliopsida > Malpighiales > Euphorbiaceae > Mallotus > Mallotus nudiflorus. The sequence continues at coordinate 649,294 of CANTUR010000170.1, forward strand.
TGAAAATCCATTTCCCTTATCATCGATTTTGGATTTAGTGAGTAGCTCTACTTAACTATTTCTTAATATACATAATAAAAGTAAAAAATAATTAAACATAGCAATCATAACAATTAAAACAAAAAAATTGCATGTATCCCAAATAAAATAAATATGCAAAAAATTGAGTAGCACATGAGGCATATAAGAGTAAATTGAAACAAATAAAAAATAAAATAAAATAGAACAGGGAAAGGAATTAAGTATTACTAATAAGTGCTAAAAATGATATATTTTAAGCATTAAATAATTACATTTCATTATTAGAATTATAGGTTTTTATTATTTAAAAGCATATTTTAAGCATTAAAAGCATTAAGAGTTAGAATAATAGTAAATTTATCATTTTATGCAATTTTAATTACTTTTTGTACATTTTACATTGCTTTAGTATTGAATTTTGTAGGTTCCTCCATTTGGGATCTGTGTTGGAAGGAAAGCAATGAGAGTCTAAAGCTAGGAGCGTATTTGGCCATAGAAGAGGGCAAGAAAATGAAGAATTTTAGAGTTGAGAAGTGACACAACTGTGTCATATTATAGACATAGCCATGTCTAATTTAAATAGAATGTTGAAGACTATTATAACACAACCATGTCAAGGGAGTGACATAGCCGTGTCAGAGAGCTACACTTTGGAAGAATTTTACATGACATAGCCATGTCATTTGAGTGACACAACCGTGTCTGTCTGGACTACTTATTTTGGAAAGTTATTTTTAGGGTTTTTGGTGAACTCTATAAATATAAAAGTTTTATGTTTTTTTAGATACAATTAGGAGGGACTGCTACCTCATAGAACAACACTCTTTTATTTCTTTGAAGAAATATTTTTTTTTTAATTTTGATTCTTAACTCAAGCTATTGGACTAACGAACAAGAGTTGATTATTCAAGACTATAATGAGCAAGTTGAATAAAAGGAGTTTTTCTTCTTCTATTCTCTTACTCTTTATGTATGTATTTCTGAATATGTTATCATTCTTTATATCTTATTATTTTTCTCTAATTTCTATAAGTAACTAAGTAGGTTAGTTAGGGTTTTAATGAACCCGACTCAACATGAACTTAACTAAATAAATTCTAAATAAAAGGATATGCATTTCATAAGAGTTATTAGATTTAATGCTTTTCATTGGCATAGCTACCCTTTGAATTATATTAGAGTTTATGATTAGATTGAGAGATTAATTCTAGTGAGAAAAGTAATAACAATCTATTAATTTAAATTTACTTAGTCGAGAGACACTTTAATATTAACATTCTATAGAAGATTGCTAGAATAAATTGGTTATGATTAGTTAATTATGCTAGTAAGAGCTAGGTAATAAATTAATTTTCATAATTGATTAATTATGAGAGTCCTTGAGAGAGATATCACAATATTAAAGATGCTTAAAAAATGAAATGTTATTCATAATAACCAAGATTTCATTATCTTTTGAATAAAAATTAAGTTAGGGAAATTAAAACCTAATGTTTTTAATCTTATAGTTTTCATGAAAAACTTTTATATTGTTTTAGTTTTAATTTACTTTGTTTGCTTATTGAAATTATCAATAGTCTAGATAAGCAAAATATTAAAAGTAGCCCCTGAGGGAATGATATCTTTTTATATTACTATTTATACGATTTCATGCACTTGCGGATTTCATCCATCAAGTTTTTAGCACCATTGCCGGGGATAGAATAGTTAATATAGGGAAAAAATCAATATTATTTGATTTAGTCATTTTATTTTTATTTTTTATTTTTTTAGTTTTGTAAGGCATTCTTTTATTGTCTTGTTTGGTTGATTTTTAGGCACTCTTGTGAGTGTATGCACTCATTGAGAAGTACAAAAAGAAGGGGTGAAATTCAAATTCCAGTTGATTCAAAAATTGAAAGATCTTTTTATAGGAGACCTAGAGAATAAAGAAAAAGGATGAACATAATAGAGAATGGTAGAGTTCAAAATGAAGGGGTTAATAGGCAATATCCAATTACTTATCAACTAGAAAATCAAAATAGACCAAATGTATAGAGAACTATATGAGACTTTGTCAGTCCACATTTATAAGCAGATCATAATCTTATTGTTAGACCCATTGTGGTAGCTAATAACTTTGAAATCAAGCCAACTATGATTCAAATGATCAAGAATTCCTAGTTTAGTGGGTTATTACATGAAGATTCTATTAGGCACACGATTAGATTCTTGGAGTACTATTCTACATTTAGAATGAATGGAGTGCAACTAGAAGTAATAAGGTTAATTATTTTTCCTTTTTCACTTATAGATAGGGCAAAGAGATGGTTCATAAATTTGCCTCCAAATTTTATCAATACTTGGTAAGAATTATGCATTGCATTCTTCAACAAATATTTTCCATTTGCTAAAGTATTAAAAATCAGGAATGAAATTAATTCTTTTTATCAAAAGGAAGATGAAAGCTTTTATGAATGTTGGGATAAATTTAAAGATTTGTAGAGGTAGTGTCCATAACATTTAATACCTATTTGGGATTTGACTCAATCTTTCTATAAGGGTGTAAATCCTATAGTTAGAGTCAATATAGATGCAACTACTGGGGTACAATTATATCTAAAATACTTAAAATGATTTAGTTATTCAAAGAGATGGTAAACACATAGAGTTTATGGGCTAATGAGATAGCTATATCTATAAAAAGAGGAGCAATTGAGATAGATGGGTTGATAATGATGAATGTAAAGTTAGATGCATTGGCTAAGCAAATGGACAATATGGTACTGAATATGATTTCTTCATCAATATGTGAATTGTGTCATGGGGGACATCCTACTATTGAGTGTTAGCTTATGCATAATTCATCTATAGAGAATGTGAATTATGTGAATTTTCAATAAGGGGTAACAACAAAATTCCATGTTTAGAAATACTGATAATCTAAGCTGGAGAAATCATCCAAAGTTTTCATGGAGTAATAGCAACAATAATCAATGGAGATCACAAGCAACTTAGGGTTTGGAGGTATAAATGTGCAACAACATCAATAAGACAAAAGTTCATCATCTTCTATATCTTCTTTGAAAAATAAATGGAGAATTTTATGGAGCTAGTGACCACAAAAATGAATCAGTAAAATGAAGCCACAAAAAGACTTGAAGGAAATTTTGAAAAATTTCATCAAGATACTTAGCTTATATTTAAAAATCATTCATCTTATATTCATAATTTAAAAGTTCATGTAGGGCAATTAGCAAATTCATTATCAGCGAGGAATCAAGGGACTCTTCCTAGTAATACAAAGAAGAATCCTAAGGAGCATGTTAAAGCTATCACTTTGGGAAGTGGAACTGAATTATAACTACCAAAGTAAAAGGGAAACACATAGATGGAAGAGGTTATAGAAAAAGAAACAAAAAAAGCCAAAACTTAACCAAAAAATAAGGCAAAAGAGGTAAAGAAGAAATAGAAAGTGGAAGTAAAACCATATGAACCACATGCACCATTTCCACATAGGCTGAAAAAGTAAGAACATGATCAATAGTTTGCAAAATTTCTAGAGTTGTTCAAGAAATTTCATATTGACATTCCATTAGTGCAAGCAATTGAACAAATGCCAAAATATGCTAAATTATTGAAGGAGCTTATTTCTAGTAAAACAAAGCTATGAGAATTTGAGACTATTACACTTATTAAGGAGTATAGTACTATAATATCAAATAAGCTACTACTTAAAAGGAAACATCCAGGGAGTCTTTCTATACCTTATTCTATTGGTAATTTAGAATTTTGAAAAGCTCTAAGGTTTAGGTGCTTCTATTAATTTAATGCCTTTGTTTATTTATAGGAAACTTGGATTAGGAGAGGCAAAAGCAACCAACATATGTTTACAACTTGCAGACAAAACTATTAAGAAGCCTTATGAAATAGTGGAGGATGTGCTAGTCAAAGCAGAAAAATTTATCTTTGTAGTTGATTTTATGGTACTTGATTTTGAAGAAGATGAAGAACACCTTTAATATTAAGTATGCCTTTCATGTATACTGCTAAAGCTAAAATAGATGTTTATGAAGGAACTCTTACATTAAGAGTTAGTGAAGAAAGCTGTAAGTTTAATATGTATTAAGGTATGAAACATCCTTTTGACTTTGATAATTGCATGAGAGTTTATGTAATTGATGATTATGTGGATGAAGTCTAACAATGGAGAATGGCAAAATTATGTGAATTAGAGGATACTAAGAAGTGTTTGCATGTTAATTCTCATGAAAGTGATAAATCTTTTGAACAAAAAGAATCATTTATTCATCATGCATTACCTAAAAATATTGAACCTACACCACCTTTAATAGTTAAACCACCTAATTTAGATTTAAAACCATTACCTTCACATTTAAGATATACATTTCTAGGTGAGAATGAAACATTGCTAGTGATTATTTCATCATAACCTACTAAGGAACAAGAGGAATTATTAGTAGAGTTATTAAAAAAAAAGAATAAAAGCTAGGGTGGAAAATTTTGGATATTAAGGGACTTAGTCCATCATACTGTATGCTTAAAATAGTAATGGAAAATAATCACAAGACTATAATAGAAAGATAAAGAAGATTAAATCCTAATATGCAAGAAGTTGTTAATAAATAAATTCGTAAGCTTTTAGATGCAGGAATTATTTATCCTATTTTAGATAGTTCATGGGTTAGTCTTATACAATGTGTACCTAAAAAGGGAGGTATGACCATAGTAGAAAATGATGAGGGAGAATTAATTCTTACTATAGTAGTTAGTGGATGGAGAGTGTGCATAGACTATAGAAAACTTAATAAAGCAACTAGAAAAAATCACTTTCCACTTCCATTTGTTAATCAAATGTTAGAAAGAATTTTAGGACATGCATTTTATTACTTTTTAGATGTTTACTCAGGTTATAATCAAATAGCAATAGCTCCTGAAGATTAGTATAAGACAATATTCACTTTTCTTTATGGAACTTTTGCATATAAGAGAATGCCTTTTGGTTTATGTAATGCATAAGCTATATATCAACGATGTATTATGGCTATTTTTGCCAATTTAGTTGAAAAAATAATGAAAGTATTCATGGATGATTTTCTATTTATGGAAATTCTTTTAACCATTGTCTTTTAAGTTTGGATAAAGTTCTTGAAAGATGTGAAAATACAAATTTAGTTTTGAATTGGGAAAATGTCATTTCATGATAGAATAAGGCATTGCATTAGGTCATAACATTTCAAATGGAAGAATAAGGTTGATAGAGAAAAAATTGATATTATAGAAAAATTGCATTATCCAATTAAAGATAAAGGTGTGAGAAGCTTTTTTGGGACATATAGGTTTTTACAGATGCTTTATTAAAGACTTCTCACAAATCTTAAAACCTCTATGTAAGTTAGTTGAAAAAATGCACCATTCCTATTCACTAATGAATGTAAAATTGAGTTTGATAGGTTAAAAAGAGCACTAGTGTCAACACTAATAGTAGTGGCATTAGATTGGGCTTTACCTTTTAGATTGATGTGTAATGCTACTGATTATGCTATATGAGTTATACTTGGGTAGAGAAAGGATAAGAAGTTGCATGTTATTTATTATACAAGTAGAACACTTACATATGCTTAACTAAACTATGCTATTATAGAAAAGGAGATGTTAGCAGTAGTGTTTATATTTGATAATTTTTTATTATGTCTCCTTGGGTCAAAAGTAGTAGTTTACACAGATCATTCAACATTGAAGTATTTATTAGCAAAGAAGGATGTTGAACCTAGACTTATTATATGGGTACTATTATTACAAGAATTTGATATAGAGATTAGAGATAAAAAAGGGTTAGAGAATGCAATGGCAAACCATTTATAAAGATTAGAGCTAGATGACATAACTGACAAGAGCATAGAACTAATAAGAGAATTATTTCTTGATGAGATGTTATTTACTATAGAGATAATAAACACCCCATGTTTTGCAAACATTATGAATTTCTTAGTTATGGACAAGCTATCTTTATGGTTAACTACTCAATAAAGGAAGAAGCTTATCTATAGTATAAAAGCTTATTTTTAGGAAAAACCATTTCTAAATTTTTTTAATGATGGTATGATTATAAGATGTGTGCCTAGTGAAGACATGCAGTCAATGTACAACATTGTCATGGATTGAGTTGTGGAGCTCACTATAGCTATTAATGAATAACTTATAAAGTGTTAGAGAATGGGTTCTATTAGCCAACAATTTTTCAAGATGCAAAAATATTTATTCAAGCATGTGATATATGTCAAAGGAGCAAAAACATGACTAAGAGGGATGAGATGCTACAAACGAACATTCTTAATGTTGAAATCTTTGATGTTTAGGGCATTGACTTAATGGGATCATTTCAATCCTCTATAGGTAACAAATATATATTAGTATGTGTTGATTATATATCAAAATGGGTTTAAGCACATGATTGTAGCACTAATGATGCAAGAGTGGTAAGTAAATTCCTTAAAAAGCTTTTTGCTAGGTTTAGAATGCTAAGATCCATTATTAGTGATGGAGGTACTCATTTTTGTAATAAGAATGTGTAAATTCTATTAGCTAGGTATGGTGTAAAACATAAAATAGCAACTCCATATCATCCATAAACTAGTAGACAAGTTAAAGTTAGTAATAGGAATTAAAGAAGATTTTAGAAAGGATAGTAAGCAAGTCAAGAAAGACTAGTCAAGAAAGTTAGATGATGCTTTGTGAGCATATAGGACAACATATAATACACCAATCTAGATGTCTCTTTATAGATTGGTGTATGGAAAGGCACATCATTTTCTAGTAGAACTTGAACATAAATCTTACTGGGCAATTAAGGTTTTAAATTATGACTTTAAGAAAGCAGCAGAGAAAAGGATGTTACAATTAAATGAACTTGATGAGATTAGACAAAATGCTTATGAGAGTTCAAGAATTTATAAAGAAAAGACCAATAAGTGGCATGATGCAATAATTCAAAAGAAGCATTTTAAAGTAGGAGAACAAGTTCTACTTTATAACTTTAGATTAAGACTATTTCCAGGAAAATTAAAGACAAGACGGTCATGACCTTTTGATGTAATTCAAACTTTTCCATAAGAGGCAATTGAATTAATGAATGCTTCGGAAGATAAGTTTAAGGTTAATAGTCAGAGATTAAAGACCAAGGGGGAAAAATTGATGTATTCCATCAAGTTGCCTACTTGAAGGATATCAATGCATAATCCAAACTATGGTCAAGCTAATGACCTTAATAAACAAGTGCTTCTTGGGGGCTCAACCAAGCTCTATAACTTAGTCTTTATTTCTATTTTTTTAATTTTTCACTATTAAAGTATTTAAATTTCTTTAATTTTTATTAGTTCATGCTATTTTATAGGGGAACATGATGCTTTAATATAACCAAATTAAGAGGAAAAGGAAAAGGACAAACAAGAGCAATTAAAAAAGGGCTATAAGTTTTATAAATTGTAATAATTATACAATTGAGGTGTGAATTTTTATGAAATAATATGTGCTTATAAAAAGAGTTTATGATTATTGTGCATAAATGAAATTACAATTTATAGGAATAAAGGAGTGATTAATTGAAGATTAATTGATTAAAGGTGTGCTAAAGAGAAATAGAATTCATGTCAGACAGATGAGTGTTTCTATTCAAATTTGTGAATAAGGTACAACTATGTTGTGTGTATAACATAACTGTGTCATCAATTTTTAAATTTTTGTATGAACTTTGACATAGTTGTGTCTCATGCAAGACATAGCTATATCATGTGATTACACTATATTAAGCTATTTTCCTTTTATAAACTCTTTAGTTTCCTTAATTAAATCAACTCGAAATTGATTATAAATTCATCATAACACCATTTAAGACATTAGAAAACTTGAAAACCCTAGCCCTCTTTCTCAAATAAATTAGCAAAATCAAAGTCAATTTTCTTTTCAATCTATAACTAAGATGAGACCAAAGAGTTAGGCTTCAAGAAAGTTGATCCTCCTCCTTCTAAGAGAGCAAGAACATGCATGGAGGGAGTTCAATAAATCCTTAAACTCAAGAAGAAGAGGAAAGAGAGATGACTCCATATCTAATAAATATGCAATTTTGCAGGTAAAGTCTAAAGAAAAAGGTATGAAGATGTTAGACATAGGAATATTCAACCTAATAGATACATAAGTAAATTAGTTTTAGAGATGGTAGCATTATTTGAAGAGGTTTGTGTGTATCTAAAGAGAATGGGTTAGGAGCAATTCATAATGAAAACCTATCCTACTTATGCTAGGGTAACTTATGAATTTTTGAGTTCCTTTAAATTTGATGAAGAAACCAACAACTTATTCTATAGGTTGGGCAATACACCTTTTGTTTTAGGCATGTTTGAATTGAACAAAGTACTAGGTTTTCCTAGTGGTCACCTTGTAAGCATAAAATATAATAAAGATGAGTTTTTAAGAGATCATAGGGCAAAGAGAGGCATTTTATAAGCCTAAGTTGGCTAAGGAATCAAAAATCCTTTTGCATGCTCTTTGATATATTCATAGGTTGATGGCTCATAATATTTTTGGAAGAAAGGAGGGTGATGTGATGGTGACAAAAATAAAATTGACAATTTTGCTTTGATTGGTGAATAATATTAAGCTAGATGTATGTCATGCTATTGCCCTTAAGCTCAGAGATGTTACAACCAAATACTCCTCTACAATCAAGATTAGAGGCATAGTAATGGTAATTTATGAGTATTATGGATTTGATTTATCTGGATGGGAGTATGATAAGGTAAAGGGAATCAACATGATAAGCACTCCTTTAATGTAATCCATTGGCCTTATTGAACATACGAATGGCAATTAGAGGTTTGTGAGAAGAGTAGTGGAGCAAGCATATGGTCAAGTTCAAGTCCAATAGCAAATGGATGTTCAAGAAGAAGAAGAAGAGAAAGACAAGGTTAAAGAAGTAACATTAGAAGGGATGGCAGAGAGAGTTGACAAATGCAAGTAAGCATGTTGGATGTTAACATAGAGAGCTTAACAAATGAGGTTAAAGTGCTTAATCGCAACCTCATGGCATATTTCAATAGTCAAGGGTTTGATCTTCCACAAGACCTCCTCCTGAATGATGAATGATAAAAGAAAATGTTGTTTTCCCTTTGATTGTATGAACTCTTTATTATTTTGAGTTTTTAAGTTTCAAGTATTTTAATATTTTAAACTTTGGTTATTTAAGATTTGGAATTTTTTTTAATATTTTGGTTTGATTTTTTCTATTTATGTTTAGTTTGTAATAATAATTTTAATTTTTAATTTTAGTTGTTTGAGTGTTTAATTAGGTTAAATTTATATTTTGCGTTGAATGAGAAAATGTGAATTTGATTAAATATGCATTAGATTTTGCAAATTAAGGATTATTAATGGTTAAATCAAGTTGCAACTATTAAACATGTTAATATTGACTTGTGAGCATGGCTGAATTGAATATATAAGATTTGAATAATTGAAAAATGCCATTTTTCAATCTACAGCAAAATTCTGCAGATCAAACACGACTATCAAAATTTGACACAACTATGTCACTATTAAATTTTGTAGATAGTCCTTCAAACATAGTTATGTCATATGATTGACACAGCTGTGTCGACTTATAAACAACACACTATAAATGACTTTTTTATGTCTCTTGTTTTTGGTTTCAAGGTGAATTGGTTTTGTAAGGGTCTTTTTGTTTCCAAGGGACATTACAACTTTACTGAATAAGGATAAATGATTGGTCTTAGGAGGAACAAGGCACTTTTTTTTATTTTATGGAGTTGCCTAAAAATTAGGAAAAAAAGGGACAACATTGAGTCACTCAATAAGTATTGCCCTCGACAGAGACTTTCGGGTTCAGGGGATCACATTTACTTTTTGATTATTTCTCATTATATGATTTTCAATGCATAGCTACCGCAACACCCTAGTTTCGATAATGATAGTTTGTATAGCATTCACACAATTCATCAGATAGTGGAAGATAATAAAGCTAAAGATATTATTATTATTACATGGCTTTCCTAATAAAATACATAAAAGAAAAAAAAGATTGCGAAGAAGTAAATCTAATTTAGATATGATAAATTTGCAAGGTAAATGCAACCATTCACATAGCTTACTTAATCACATGAACAATGGGATGAGCATTGGACACTTGATCATTTGAAAGAGTAAGTGAAGTGTAGATGACCATACATGCCTGCAATGATTATTTATGCTATGATGATAATATAGGGGACATGATGACTCTATTCCAGGATATGAACTTTTCACACTATTGATATATACAATGTGATTTCATTTTCAGAACTAGAGGATGCAAAATGATGATATGAAATGAGAATAATAAAGCATAAATTATTCATATAGCATGAAAAATTACTAGTCTCATCACACAAGCACAACAATATTCCTAAATGCTGGCGATAATAAAATAAAATGCAATATGATAAAATAAAAATGCTAAAATGATTGTGTGTCCTTAAACTCGACTAAGCTTGTATGGGTTTTAAAACTTTAGCTTCGAGGGATTATCAAGTTTTCCTAATCGAGAGGTTCAAAATGATAACAGAATGATGCTAGTTTGTATACCTTTGAAGTGTGCTTTGACAAAGATGAGGTTTGGTTTGGTGGAAAAGAGGTATACTCTCTTAAGAAAAGGACAGTGGGACAGTAAAAACTATCTAGAAAAGGGTTTCTAGCACCTTCGATCATAAAAATTATTGAGTGTGTCTGTGCTTGCACTTGCTCCCCCCTCAAAATAGGGTGTTAAGACACCTATTTATAGTGAAAAATATGAGGAAGAGGGGGGGTATAGGCTTGGTCATATGCACATCCCTAGGACATAACGCATGGTCACACGCTTGCGCGCAATTTTTCATTTTACGCGCTCCATTCAAGGCTTATGCGTGCTATTTTGAGTTGGTTCCTAGGGTTTTTGGGCCTTCTAAATGTGCTTCTAAAGTCCATTTTGTTAAATTCAGCCTCAATTTTAGCACGTAACACCTAGTGGAATTTATGCACATTTTTAAGCGATATGTGCTAATCCTCGAGTTGTTTAGGCCTATTTTGGGACCACTTCTAAATGTTTTAGAGCCTTCTTAACGTGTTTCTGAAGTCTGTTTTGTTTGGTTTGGCTTCAATTTTAGCATGTGACACCTAAGGGTGTTTATGGCTTTACGTGCACTTCTAAGTGACACGTGCTAATTCTCGAGTTATGTTGGACTATTCTAGGACCACTTCTAGAGGTTTTGGAGCCCTCTAAACGTGTTTCCAAATGTCATTTTGTCAAAATTGATTTTCATTTTTTCATGAAGTTGGGTCCCAGTCTAACAAAATGAATATTGGCCCAACAAGCTGAGTCTTCTGGGAAAGGAATTCTCAAAATAAGCTTCTCATTATTCTAATAGTTTGTATTTCATAAGGTTAGAGTACAACTTAGTGGCTTGGTGATCAATTTCGCACACTGATAGGGTCAATTAGATTTTTAAGGTTGTACACTTCAAAGGTGTTATGAATGAGCAGACTCTAGTCACTCGGAAGTTCATTTCATCATTGGACCTTTTTGGCAATAGTCAAATTTTAGGTATGATAGTTGCCCCCTACTTCGCATGTGTTGCATAGCCACCTATCGCTAGTGTCAATACATGCAAAGCAAATTGCAAAGATGTAAAAATCATTTTTAAGGAGAGAGGCACTTACCTGAGTGTTGTGTTGTTGTGATTTAATTATTGTTGTTGTTTTATGATTTGGTTATCATGCAAGACGATGTTCAGGACACATGCAATTTTAGGATCCATGAAAGATGCAATTTTGTGATTCACGCAAAGATGCAATTTTAGAATTCATACAAGATGCGATTTTGGGATTCATGCAAGATGTAATTTTAGGATTCACACAAGATGCAATTTTAGGATTCATCCAATATATAGTTTTTGGGATTCATGCAAGAATGCAATTTCGGGATTCATGCAAGGATGCAATTTTGGGGTTCATGCAAGATGTAATTTTGGGATTCACACAAGGATGCAATTCGGGATACATGTAGAATGATGTAATTTAAGTTTCATGTAATGATATAATTAAGTGAGACAAGCATGTGATAGTGATATGCAATCAGACATATGATATGTAAGCATGTGCATGAATGCAATGAATACCCTTTTCAGGCATCGTACTTAACATTCTCTAGCCATGTTAAGGGTTCTAACATCCTTTTGAATGTTAGGAAGTAATGCCACTATAACCTCTTTCAGTGTCAAGCAAAAAGATAATGCCACTTTAACCACTTCCAGTGTCAGGTGAAAAGATAATGCCATTATAACCTCCTCTAGTGTTAGGCAATACCACTATAACATCTTTCAGTGTTAGGTGAAAAGATAATGCCACTATAACCTCCTTTGGTGTCAAGCGAACATATAATGCCACTATAACCTCTTTCGGTATCAGGCAAGCATATTGGTTATGATTGTGATTGATGAAATATGTTCCTTCTTCCTTTTTATTAGATTTAGTCCTTTGTTATGACTAGAGTTCTTATAGATGCTTTCTCAATCGTGTTTAATGATGATGACTCTTGGAGTTTTACAGCTCAAAGTCTTGAGAAGGCATATATGAACATATGAGGAGCATGAATTTCAACTTTATTTATAAAGTATGTTTAAGAGATTTTATGCATTAGTCATGGTTAGCTGAGTGCTTCTATTCTTGTATTCTTGTGATTGATTTATTAATGTCAAGAGTCATATGTATTAGAGCATTTGAACCATTTTAACTATAATGGTATTGATTGAATGCTGATCTCAACAATTCAAAAACATGATCCATAACTCATGGCCAAGACTGATTGTATTACTAAGTAAAGAGCAAGCTTCCAAAGTGAACTTTTGAAGAGTGTAGTGAGATGAAACTTTAAAGAATGTAGAGATGGATAGGATAAATTTCAATTATCAAGAGGCTTTTGAGTGGGAAAGTGATAGCTGACCATATATTACTTTTTTTATAAAGATTTCCTTTCTTTAATATCCCTTACCTTCCTTGTATTACTCAGCTTGGATACCGCCAAAAGGTCCTTTAGGATACTCGTACTCCACTTTTTAAAGCGTTAGAGTGTGCAAAGATTTTGATTACTTTAATTTTCTTGCATTTATTTTCTTTTTATATTCTCCCCTTTTAGTATTCCCCGCCTTTCTCACATTACTCAGTGTGAATATTGTAAGAGGGTCTCTTTGCATACTCTTACTCATTTTTTTAGCATTGGGGTATATAAGTATGGTCTCGAGATCACATGCCCATTTAAAAGATGTCTTGATAATTGTAATTTGTCTTGTCCATCAATGTCCTCTATAAGTATTGTCTTATAAGTTCTTCATCCATCCAAGTGGTATGCAAGCATTAAGGGGATTAAAATTTAGAAGGTCCTAACCTAGAGCTATAGATTGTGCTTTAAAAATTATGGAATAGGCATTAAAGGAAGACTACAATAATAAGAATCAACTCACTCAGCTCTGCTATATGTAATTTGTTGCATAGATGAAGTTTGCACGAGTGCAAGAAAAGAGCTGTTATTATTATTTTTACTTTTAGTGTATGAGTGAAAATGCAAATGCATACACTAAGGAGAGAAGGAAAAGGGCACTCCCCATATAATGGTAGTGACAAAGGTGGCATTTGATGTTTTTCATTTTTCTTACTACTAGTGTCTCTACTGACTATTAGTGCTGGCACTGTTGTTACTACATGTTTCATACTTTGAAACTATGGCCCTTGCCATATCCTTGTGGCTATGGTTATGACTATGGTTTTAATTATGGCTTTTACTGTAGGTGTAGTACTTGTTGTGCTATATAACTCTTGTTAGATTGCTTTACGAGCGACTTTTAACTTTACGTGCTTGGATTGGCTTTGATTTTCATAGTTTTATTAACCTATAAAGAAAATAAAAGAATTGTATTTATTATTGGTTATGCCTTCAGATAATGATTCTAATCTAGGGCACATTCTGACTTCCATTTTATTATGTTGTTTTTGTCAAATTGATGCTCCTTGTTCTTACTTATTGGTGTAGTTGCATTTCCTTTTTTATTTCATTGCTTCTTTTACTTTGGTGCAGTTGCCTTTCCCTACATAGTAAATATAACTTTGGATAGTGTTTGTCTATCTAAAGGATGATTCTCACTCCGGGTTTATTTTGACTTCCCTTTTAAAAGTCTTGCACTTGTCAAAAAATTAAGGATTTTGGCTGCCCTTGTCGTGATGTCTGTAGCTCTTGCTATGGCATCCGTATTTCTCATTATAGTCTATGCAGTTCTGACTATGGTGACTGTAGGTCTAGCTATATGTATATCACCTTGCATGTTGTCATGTAGTCTAGGGTTTGTCTTATATGCGTGTGCATAATGTAATACGGATGAAAATGATGCTAAATAATAATGATGCAATGATGATGTCATTGATTTTCACATTGCTAATGTCATTTTAATGATATGTGAATGTGATATCTGTTAGTATAAGGTATGACCCTAGTGGCATTCTTGTAATTATTTAGACATTGTATATAATCCCTGTGGCGATAAAATATTCTTTAAATAAATATGTTATTTTTTTGAGTATTTATCCTTTAGTATTATGTTGAATAAATTTATTATCAAAGAGTTGATAATATGAGTTACAAATTTATTCAGTACATTTACCATAAATTGTTCGTAGTCGATTAATTAATATTTTGGATAATATTAATTATACCATCACCTCTGTCTATTTTCCTTGATTAGTGTGAGAAACTAATAGTGCGTGGTAGTGAAACTCATGCTACTTGATATGAGTGATCATAATAGACATGTGGATACTTATTGGATGGGTTAATCAAACAGTGACATTAGTATTGTGATTGCAAGGATATTCATATATAATCAACAATCACAATCTAGATTATAATGGTGCATATAGTCCTTTGACTTGAGGTGACATAGTTATCCACATTTAGGTGGTTAGAGTTTGTTACTGCTTACATACTTGTGTTAATCATCACATAGGTATATGGCATATGGTGGCTCTAAATTGTAGGGATGAATGTTTAACCATGATGTGATTCATTACCTAGTGTGAACCGGGATATATCCTATGCTATCTAAGTTTATTCTTGATAAATAAGTTCCTAGCTAGGATAAATACAACATAGTCTGAAAAAGAGTTTCAGCACTATAAAGAGTTCTAGTATTTGTTGTATTTTATTAATAATTAAAACTTAAGATGAGGTCATATAATAAAGCTATTAGAGTTTGATAATACCTTGACTCTAGGCTATATTGGGATCTTTAATGAAAGGAATTTAGTGCACGGTAATTATGATCAGGTTCATGTGAATCATAATATGCATTCATTTCTAATTGGGTAGCTGTGATATCAATACTAGGGGTCACTCACAGCTTATGAGAACTAAATATGAATAATTGGGATTTTTACATTTAGAATTGAAAAGAGTTTCAAATAATATTAAATGTTAATATTATATTTTCTCATTGCCATTTAGACATGAACCTAGTAAGTCACACCTAATAGAGTTTTATTTATTCATTATAGTATTAATCTAATTATTGATTAAAAGAGTTTAATCAATTAATCAAGATGAATAGAATTAGATTTATGCTTTGAACAATGATTCTAGTATATCATGAAATCTAATTCAAATAAGAGTATTATTTATTAATTAATATTGGATATTAATTAATATATATTAAATTAATAAATATATATATGTTGTTATTTATTTATGGACTTATATTAATGGTCCAAATTGGTTTGGACATGGGCCAAAATTTATTTTGGACCAAAGATTAATTAAAGTCCATATCCAAGTATATGTATAATTTAATATGTAAAATAATACATTTGATGTGTACTTTACATACAAATTTATACATTAATATGTGTAGGTGGAAAGCTTAATTATTGAATTAAGCAAGGTGGCATATTAATTAAGTGGATATTTCTAAAGTATGCCTAAGGTGTCATTTTTAATCATTTGGATGGTTAGGTGTATACCTAAGGTGGCATACTTAATAATCACTTAATTAATTAATGCATACTTTTCCTTAGTGGAATTACTACACATATATCTTTTGATATATCTAAGGCAAGTTAAGAGACTTGGTAAGAGATAGGAGAGGCAAAATAATGCTTAAGTGAGTTTTTGCTTAAGTGAGTTTTTGCTTAAAGAGTTAAGTAAAAATCACTAAGTAATTTTGGTTATGATAAGATCATAAACCAAAAATAAACATAACATATACTAAACATATACTATATACTTGTGCTCTTAATTAAATTAGTACAAGTTACTAAGTTTAATTAACATAAGTGATAGATAAGGCTTTGGTGTTTCAAACTAGAGGCCTTACATTTGGAGGGCTAAGCATACAACAAGTAAGTTTACAAACTTATAATTAATTAATTATTTGTTTATATATTGCTTAATTTATTTAGTTGTGTATTTCAATGCAATTTGAATCTTGGGCAAATGAAATTCTTCATTTTATGAAGGGTTATGATGAGCAAATTTTTGAAATTTACTCTATTTAGACTTGTGCTTACAACACATGTATTATTGTCTAAATACCATAACCGTTTTCTAACAATATCTTCATGATATTTTCTCTGTTTTTCTTCTTTCAGGAGGTACTGAGTTTTTAAAAGTGGTAAGGTATGCACGATGTCTTTAGACACATGTAGTCCTCATCATTGTACTTTTTTATGAGTTTGGTGCATGCCTTATGCTTAAATGGAGGTTTAGGACTAGAGAATTGAGTGTATAGAGTCTCAAGGTGTGCATAAAATCACACAAGAGCATGTGAAGGGGAGAAGTGCATGTGGTTGCGTGTGATCACGCATTGAGTGTGTGGTCATGCTCCTGGCATGTGTCCATATGCCTTCCCCTCTCAATGCTTATTTAAACCTATGTTCTTGAGGTCTAGGGAGGCTTCTTTTGGACTTTTTTTTAGTGTTTTCCAACTCTTCTTGACCCTTTTCATCTTTTGAGTGTTTTCTGTTATGTTTTTGCTTATGTTTTTTCATTTGTCTCTGTATAAGATGGAGTTTCGTAACATTCCAGAGGGTCTGGAGGATATCTTCTTGGATGAGGAGGGTAACATCATAGAGGCTACTAGAGCGGGGACTTCCACTATAGGGACTAGTACTAATGGTCCGTCTAGCACTCAGGGTCCTCAACTGTCTAGGCTTTTTCGAGGAGACCCTATTCCTATGGTTCACAATCTTAAGACTTATGCTTGGGCTCATCATCATCACTAGGTAGGTACTCCTTTGTCTTCTATCTTTTATTTAGCTATATGGATTGCCTTGCTATTTGTTAGCTTTTGTTGTATTTGTTATTCTTTCAACTAAGGTTATCGTATCTGTAGTTTTATAGCTCTTATTATAATTATCTATATAGCTTTATTGTGAATGCTGATAGCTGATAGGTCTTGCTTTATTTTCTTATTATGATTGTCTACTAGTGCTTATCGTGATGCTTTTCTTTTCGGCTTTCATTATTATTCCTGTTAAATAATAGAGAAAAAAGATGTGTTAGTATTTATTAATTCTGTGAATGTTTGATAGCGTACTTGTTATTTGTAGCCTTGTAGGTCCATTGCTTTGCTACCTAGTAGTTTTAATAAGGTCATCATGTACTATCAAGGTCTTCCACTATGTGTGAAGTAGATGGTTGCAAGGAAGGATTTTGATAGGATTATCACTGCGCTTTCTTATGACTTATATGCGTCAAGCTAGATTGCTATGTATGCATTGATTACGTAGTGGATGGACACAACGCACACTTTTCACTTGCCCATTGGGGAAATGACTATCACTCCTCTAGACTTTGCTGCTACTATGGGCTTAAGCTTTTTTGGAGAGCCCGTTCCCTTTAATAAGGAGGAGTGCTCTTCTACGATGGTGAGTAGGCACCTTACTATAGAGTTGCTTGGGGTGCCTACCCCTATGAAGTCTGGTTGTCCATACCTCACTCATTACACCGAGTTTGTCTCCACCATGTGGATGGTGTATGATGCTGATCTTGTTTTTGTAGAGCAGCTGGCTTATTATTTCTTATTCTATTTTTTGAGTGTTATCATCTTCCTGAACCCTTCGAGTATGGGTAGTCTGCAATTGCTGCCTGTTCTGAGGGATATAGATCATTTGTCAAAGTATTGCTGGGGTACTACTGCTTTTGCGCACATGTACTTGGGTCTTGATGCAACATATTAAGGTGGCTTGAGGATATGTAGATGCTTATTTGTGCTAGATATGAGTAGGAGTTCTTGTGTCTGTTCATTGTGTTCTTTGTCTTTACTTTATTATTTCTAACTTCCTACTTCTGACGGATCTGGGCTTACGAGTTCGGGGTTCTCCCTCGTCCGATCATTAAGCCCTTCCTGAAGGATACCTTTCCTCATTATTCTTACTAGATCAGGAGGACTATTGATTAGATTGATGATTATGCAGTGGCTTGGGACTACATGTGCAAGTTGTCCCCTGATCAGGTATGTTTAACTCCTGCTATGTTGGTTGTTTCTCTTTTAGAGATTCTTTGTTCATTCTTGCCTTTTTAGTAGATCTTCCTTCCCTGGTGGGTGGTGAGGTCACATTGGATGAAAAAGATGGTGATTGCATGGCAGCTGACGGAGAGATGAGTGTTGCTCTCCGACCTTATTAGCAGTGTGTGGTATTTAGGTGAGCGAGTCAATCCTTGTTAGGATGGTCCATTTATAAGAAGAGTCCTTATTCCTCCCCCTGGTGACATGTTATGGGGCCATGAGCTTAGTGGTAAAGAGCTAGCTGCTGCCATAAGGGGACACTCCTCTAAGAGCCTTTTAGAGGGTGCGAGCTTGCCTTATGCTAATGTGTTGATCCCTTAGCTGATTGACGCTATGGTTAGTGGCACTTTTCCTCCACCTCCACCTCCTTAGCCAGATACGCCTCATCCCTTAACTTCAAGGACTGGGCCATCGTGTGAATCTTTGAGATCCTCTAATTTTATTCCTAATTTGTACAAGCATGTAATAAAATTTACTAGTAATCAACTATAATTGACATGAGTTATGAGAGCTTATCTACAATGGTGAGGATCTTGTCAGAAGAGATATGGGCCCCATTTTAAGAGCACGTTCCATATTGAGGCAACTACCCATTATAGCAGTATGGCTTCTGGTAGTACCATTCTCGAGGACTTGACAGTTCAACCATCCTTGGCTTTTCTTAGGACGGATATCTGGTAGAGTAGTGCATTTTGATTGCCTTGCCCTGGCTTTCTTTAATAGGGTGTTGCTCCTCCTAACACTACTAATGTTTGTGTTTTATTTCATTTATTTTGCCTTTGCTTCATTTATTTAGCGAGTAGTGATTGACTTATTTGCTCACTTTTATAGATTCCTGTCTCCTCTGGTTAGTATTGGTATGTCGTTACAGGGAGTGCGCAATAGTGCTTTTTGGAGTTTATAACCACTCAGAGGGTATGCTTTCTTTATTTTACTTGTTTATTTTATGCATATGTTTTATGTATACGTGTATGATATGTTGTATGTTATGTAGGTTGAACACCATCATGCTAGCCATGAATGGGAGCAGGAGTGCACAACTTATTGTGATCGTATTGGTGAGCTGGAGTCACAACTACCATCTTTTACGATAAATATAATGAGCCTCTATCAAATGAGGGAGATGCTTGAGTAGGACTGGTGCTTGCCTTTAATGGCAGCCATTACCAATGTAGTTGTTTTAGGAGCTAGATGTAGGGCTTTTTTAGCTTATGGTTGCTTTATTGTATCATTTTCCTGAGGTTATGGACTCTAGGTGTTGTATTTGGGCATTTGTCTCGCATGTGTTGTACTTTGTAACACTTGACTTTGTGCCTTTTTATGAATAACAAGTATGCTTTTTAAGTGTAGATTGCATTGGATGAGATTGGGTTGATAATAAGTTTAGGCTTTATTTGAAAGAAGGTTAACTTGCAAACTTTGGTTTTGGATGGCTTTAGGCTGGCATGTGTCTTAGTAGGAAGAATGAGTCTTTTGGGATTTTTAAATGACCATCAGTAATAGTTGGTAGATCTTGTGAGTTTCAATACGCCTTGGAGAGCATCCAAAATCAGTGAGGCTAAAATACACCTGACATGTTGAGTTTTTTAGCGTCTTAAACCCATGTACAAGAATTCGAGTCTTCTAGGTTTGAACTAGCATATGGTCGACACCTTTGTTTCCCTTTTGACTTGTACCAAAAGTGTACTAGGTAGGATGCAAGTTTGGCTGCTCGTCTATCTAGTGATGAATTAAAGAGTGGGTTATTCAAGCATATGCCTCATATTCTCATTACTCCTCTTTTGCATAGGTGGTTTCATGCACCTAATCGAACCTTTTTTTTTTTACAATTTCAACTAAGTTTAAAAGATGATCAATAGATTATAGGGTAATGACAAATAAAGAACTTAGCATTCCAATAAAATGTTTGATAAACCACATATACAGCTAACACTAGCAAATTAACAAAAGCAAAAGGTCACTGTTCTAATCTGGCTATTACATCCAAAAGGGGTTTATTGGTCTTCTTCATTCTAGTTGCTTTAATGTAGCTTGCTCATGTCATTCAGAGAGGATAGGTTTCCCCAATTCCCTTTCACTTTCCCTTTTTGTGACGATTATATGATGTCTAGTTTTAAGGGTGGTTATGCTATGATTTATTTTGGTGTAGGGTGCATCTTGGTATTTAGGTAAATGGTTAGTCTTGAATTTTTCCAGAGTTAATTATATTCAAGATAGCATTTATGAGGGTTCTACAGCTATTAGTAGTGTGTCCAATCATTTAGTGGAAGCTACAATAAAGGTTTGGGTTGATATGAGGGGGGTAGTAGTTTTGGCAGCGGTTTTGGTTCTTGAGGCTCCAAGAGGTCCTTTTGTTGGAGCTTTTAGAATGTCTTGCAAAGAGGTTGGTTGAACTTTTCATATTTTCTATAGGTTAAGCAAAGGTTAACTGTAGGTGGTTTTAGGAATTCTGGATATAATGGATCATATCCTATTTTTGGACTTTTGGTTTCATCCAGCTGAGGACTAAAGGGTGGCTTGGAGAGATCTCACAAGAGCTCATTCATAAGCATGAAAAGTTTTTTGAAGCCTCTGGTCATGGTGTTAGTGTTTTCCTTCACTAAAACCTAAAGTTGAACAATCCTGTAAGCTAGTTCTTGGATATTTATTATCGATTCAAACTCATTGGTGCTTGCCATCCCAAATGAGGATTCTTTTTGGTAAAACTCACGGCTATCTTCAATATCTTCAGGTATGCTCAAGACATTCTTTCCTTTGTTCAACTTGGAATTAGGAGTGCCAAGTGCCCTGTCATTATTAAAAGCACCATTTAAGAGGATTATCTCTTCCTCTGAGTGTGGGGGTTGATTGAGGATGTTCTTAATTTCAGGTTGAAGGATGGCTTTGATCTCAGCTCAAAGGATGTTGGTTAAGCCACAATCAGCTACAAGTTTCTTCTTATGCTCCTTAAGTTAGTCATTGAGGCTTTGATTCCCTAGTTGCTCAGTTATTTCGAATTCTAACCAATGTTGACTCTCCCTTTGGGGTTGCTTTTGAGGTTTCAAGGCTATAGAAATTATAAGATTAGGATGATTATTATGAAATGCATGTTTGCAAAATTACTATTATTATAAGATGTAAGATCTGGTGTGATTATTATGAAATCCATGTATATAATGTTATACAAAAGGATGCAAGATTAATGTGAAAGAAAAAGATGTAATGAATGCATGTTATGCCATTGTTCTACATGAAATGCATGGGAGCTTATTAGAAGTGCATATGAGCTTATATGGCGCATATGATGTAATTGCTTTATGTTCACAAGAAGAAAACATAACAAAAGAGAAAAAAGGCTAGTAAATAAAAAAAGATGAGCTAGAATAAATGATCATGAATGCTTATAATGTTATAGGTTGAAAAAGTGTTTATCATATGTGCATGATCTATGAAGGAATAGGATGAGAATATATGTGTGATGTGTTCATGCAGAGATGCAAGATGGTTGAAAGAATATGGTTGGTATATGTGTGTTGTGTATGTGTGATTTAAGAAAATTAGTTAGTGTTTCCTATACATTTATTAAGGTTAGCTAAAGGAATGATGCATGATGTGTGCCTATAAGAGAAAAGGTTGATCATGTTTGCATGGAGTGGATGCAAAATCCTATGATAAAGGATGATTATTCTTATAAGAAATAGTGGTTAGTACATGCTTATTTACATGTATATTATGTATGTATAATTAAAAGCTGGTTAGTTTTTCCTACATAGTGAACAAACCAATCACAAACAAGCTCTCGCTTCTGACCTTATTTCTCCACGAGGTTATTTAGCCTATTTTCTAGGTAAATTTGAACCTTTAGTCATTGGGGGACTATGGTTCAACTCTTGGAACTAGGTTGTTTTGATTTATGTTGATAAGAACCAAAGGGTAAACTAAGGAACGATACTAAAATATGCTTGAGTTAACCACATGATGTTAATGTGAAGGTCAATTGTCAGACTTTAAATGATGTCTAGAGCCCATATGCACCTGTATGCATAAGACCATGGTCAATCAGAGGGAGCCTGAGTTCTTGCCCCCTATATTGATATTTGATATATTTACTGGGAGTCATAAAAGTATCGTTCAATAGTTTACAGTTTGATTTTGTCGACATAAAGGTCTATAATCTAGTTGGATTCCTAACACATTCATTTGATCTAATAAGGATAAATGGACGACATCTCATAAGTTCCATCATTAAAGGATGTTGTTATTTGTTAGTTTACATAAAGTATTCAAGCTAAGGTACATGATTCTTATCATTCCCCATGCTTGGGGCTTGCACGATGTAGATAAGAATCATGTGGTCCTGAGCCTAAATATTCTATGAAAACTGACATTAAGATGTCATTCAATGATAGACACTGGGAGATTCATGTCACTTTATGAATATCAGGTTTGACGGACAATGTTTGGATAGGGATAGCATGCACAACTTGGTGGAATCCTAGTGGATGTTACTATTAGTTTATCTATATGAGCTAAGCTAGGGTGAAAGGCTAAGGGTTCCTTTAGCAAGAATGCTCCTATATGACTAGGGTCTGATCAGTGAGTCTAACATTCTTTTGATAACTCAGTCGCCTCCCTTTAGGACTTAGGTTACAAACTCTAGTTAGATGAGTCCGGCGAATGCACTAGTAAAGACTAAAGGTGATAATATTATATCTTTGTTGCCTCGTGACTTAAGCAGAATCATAGTGGTGATGTCATTTAGTATTATCGAGGCTTTTAGGGACCAATGATCCACGTGTGATATGTAGTGCAAATGCAGTGGTGAGGGGCTCTATACAATTAAGAACTGCATAATGAGAAATAGTCATTTTCAAGTTGATCTCTCTTACTTAGAAGTCCCTAAAGGAGTCGCCACTATGAGCAACCTTTTTTACATCTCTTGTTTTTTATTTTGAGGTGAATTGGTTTCGTAAGGGTCTTTTTATTTTCGAGGGACATGGCAACTTTACTGAATAGGGACAAATGATTGGTTTCAGGAGGAACGAGACACCTTTTTTAAATTTTATGGAGTTGCCACTTGATTTTTAAAAAATCGAGAAAAAAAAGGGTTAACATCAGGTCACTCAGCGAGTATTGCCCCCAGCAGAGATTTTTGGATCCAGGGGATTGCATCTACTGTTCGACTATTTCTCATTATATGATGTTCAATGTATAGCTATCGCAATACCCTAGTTTCAGTATAACCATCGCAATACCCTAGTTTTGATAATGAATAGCTAGATTTCATGTTTGTTTAGCTAGATTTCACATTAAATACCTGGAATTACAAGTTGAATAGCCAGAATTGCAATTACAATTATTCATCATACAATTCCGATTGTTGCTCATAGTACACGAGTTAAAACTCAACTTTCTTGCAACAAAAATGAAAAGTAAAGGCCCAAAACCCAAGATGTTTAACCTAGAATATGCGATTAAACTCATAAAAAACAAAGATTGAATATAAGAAATGGAGACTGAAAGCAAATAGGGTCAAGTGTGCACTTTGGTAGTTTAAGGATTGATTTAAGGTTAATTTTGGATTATTTGTGGTTTGATTTTTATGCTAGGATTTTGAGGTTGTTAAAAGGTGTTTATAGTTATGTTTAGGCTAGAAAATGAGTAGGGATTGATGAAAGAATGGTGAGATAGAGGGTGGATGAGGAGAGTGTTTATTTAGGCATAATTTTGGCTATTTTTTCTATTTTTACTCATTTTTATTTTCTTTTCTCACTCTAACTTTTTCTACAAGATTTTTCTCCTTTTATCATATGCTCCCTCTCAAAATGCTTCCTCAAACCTTCTATTTATAAATAAAGACTTGGTGGCATGGTTGTAATTGAGTTACACCCAAAAGGAGTATTATTACTCACTAAAGGACAAGAATATACTTGAATAGAATGTTCTTTATTTGATCACTACTCTTAGGGAATCATGACTTATTTTGGGACTCGATTTGACCACTGGAGGTCAAAATTTTGACTTTTTATTAAATAGTCCACACTAACACACTATAATTTTAAAAGACAGTTTTACACTAAAATTCATTTTTCGAAGCTCAATTTGACCTCCGAAAAGTTATGTTGACTAAAGTTTGGCCTTTCATCCCGAGGCTTCATGAGATTAAATCAAAGCTTCCATACTAAAAACCAGTTTGAAAAACAAACAATACAAACACAAAAATAGTCCTTTTAAGGACTTTATTGATTGACTTAACAACCAAACCTTCACATAGACTTTCTCTTTCTCAATTATCAAAACCTCTTTCCCAAGGTTAGGTTTGGTCTCAAAAAAGTTCAGTTTGGTACTCAAGTGAGGAATTGGGTTTTTAAAAGCTTTTAAAATTTCTTTTCAATCATCATTTTTTATCAATATCAACTGATGGTGAGATTTTTTTTCTTTCATCATCAGCCTTTAAGGTTTTGAAAAACAACTGACATTTTTCTAAATTGATATACAAGTGAATAAATAAGTTAAAGAAAATATTTTATATTTATATTTAATAAAAATAGTGATTTGGACTATAAAGTCTTAAACTTTATTATATTTTATAATAAAAAGAATTACTTTGAGACAAAGATGCAATTTTTATTATATTTAAATAATAAAAATCCTAATTTTATGTTATAATGCTATTTTAAAGTAATGACGTTATGAAAATAATAAAATAATGAAAATACAACCCTTATCAAAAGATGATGATATTTTACTTGTAGAAACATAAGTTTTTATTGTAAAATAAGAAAATTCTATTTTAATAATAAAATGAAAACTTTATTATGCAAAAGGTGATGATTTATGTAAAAATACAAATTTGGATGCAAAACATATATATATATATATATATATATATATATATATATATATATATATATATATATATATATAATTAAAATTCAACATTATAGAAATGACATTTTTATATCCAAATCACCAACAAAATATAAGTTTTAACCATGAAAATCGTATCAAAATAAGAAATAAAACATAAGAATGAATAAAAATGCTTGCTTTATGGAGTTGATTGCATGGGTATCATATCTCATGTAAAAATGTAAACTTTATATAATAAATTAAATAAAAATGAATCAAACACTCTTGGACTTGATTTCCCAATCTCCACACCATTAACATCACTACTTCCAATATTCACCAAAATCACAAATTCAATACAAATGGTATAATAATATTAAAATATATGCATGATCATGAAACTAATGAAAATATGGGTTTTGATGAAAATAAATAAATAAAAATAAAAAAATAAAAGATAAAAGAAAAATAATGAAAACAGTCCTAGAGGGTGTGAATATGACTATCAAATAAAAATGAGAAATTAAAAGAATTCTTTATAAGAATTGAATGAAAGTTGAGAAGAAAGAATGAAAAATACAAAAATTTAAGGAGTTCGGATTCAACAACAATCCTACGTCTCTGTCTAACTTTATCCCTAAGTTAGGATTTTCAATCACCCATAATCTTATTCACAAGATTGAAATTATACAAGATTCTTATGGCTCATTCTTACAACCTTACAACTTGATTTTTCAAGGCTCACTCAAGAAATCAAATCCTAAGTGTTTTAATGGACAACACTTAAACCAATTCCTTTAGAAATAAATCTCACTTCCCTTTTAATCTATCCCAAGATTTAAGATAAAGAGAAATTTTATTTCTAACACAACCAAATCTCACAAGAGTTATACAAACAAAGAATTGTTTAAGAGAATTTGAGAGCTCAAATGAAAGCTTAAAAAAGAATGAATGCTAAACAAGTTTCTTAACTTCCATTTAGTTCTTGAAGTGTTTATAAGACAAACACTCAAAAATATAGCTGTTGGAGGTGCAAATAATGTGTCCAAAGTCTATATTTTGAATTCAATGTTTATAATTTTGAATTATTGAAGTTGATACTATCAGATAGCTATGTATGGATTGAAACTATAATTGGCTATTAAAGACATTCAATTTTACCTATGCTTTCTTCATAAAATTTGTAGCTATTTGACTTTGATTTTCATGTCATTTTTAATTACCTCAATTAGGTATCTTTAACTCAAGATATATCCAAAATACTAAGATCTGTGCAATCTAAAATGTAGACTACTATCATACAGATATGCATAAGTTGAACCCTTGATTTTATATTGAATACATTTGAATTTGCCCAAACTTTATTCCTAAAGGTTGTAGATATTTGACTTATCTTTTCATATCATTTTAAATTACCACAATTGAACTTTTTTAGCTTAAGATATGTTCAAAATACTAAGAGTTATGCAATCTAAAATGTAGACTATTGTCAAATAGCTATGCACAAGTTGAACTCATGATTTTATATTGAAGAAGTTTGAATTTTCCAAAATTTTATTTATAAAAGTTGCAGATATTTTACTTATCTTTCCATATAATTTTTAATCATCTTAATTGGGCTTCTTTAGCTCAAGATATTTCTAAAATACTAAGTGTAGTGTAATCTGAATTGGCAGCTACATACATTGATTTTGACTTAATATTTGCATACCCAAATGAACTCAGATTTTGACAAGAAAGCCTAATTCAGAAAGCTCAAGATTTCTACTTAAAATTTAAAGAATATAATTTTCTCATTACAAAGCTCTAAGGATGTCAAAAGCCTCATTAAATCTCAAAGGTCGAATTAGCCCAAGATAATCATACTTCATTTTAACTTCCAATGGAGTCCTAACTTATACACACTTAAAAAAACAAATTAAATGCTCAAAATTAAGTTTTTTAAGATAAAAAATAAGATTGATTATTGCTAAGGTCAACAATCTGCCCCTTTTTTATTTTGACAAACTTATTTTGAGTTTGATAAAAAAAAAATAATACAAAGTAAAGTGTGTGATAATAATGATATCAAATGAAATAAAATATATTTCTTTATTTCTCCCATACCAAGATGGACATGATAAAAAATATAAATTTATAGAATATTCCCCTTGACAAAAAAAATAAAAACAAAATAAAATATAGCAAGAGGGATAAAAACATGGCATTCTTATGACAAATGTATTAAAAACATAAAATATGATAACATGATAATGTTAGGCAATGTGAGGAAATAATTTCAAACCTATATGCATATAGTGCCACTAAAATGCATCACAAAAATAGTACATATAACAATAATGTTGATGCTAGATGTGCTTAATTATCATATGATCATATAAACCTTAGCTAGCTAATCAATCATGTAGCACTTAGCATATAAAAAGATAAACATAAATTATTCATAACATATTTTCCTCTCTTTGTAAAAAAGTAAAAGGAAAAGAGAGAGATATAAGGGGAAATGAACTTAAAGGGACCAAAATTCCCATAGGAACAAAGCAAAGATATATCAAATCTTTGTAAAAATATTCATGTTTTATCAAAGATATAAACAATTCCTAAAAAAATAATATTATACACATATATAGTAACAATATTCACTAAAATTCCTATAGGAACAAGGTAAAGATATACTAAATCTTTGTAAAAATATTCATGCTTTATCAAAGATAAAAATAATTTTTAAGAAGATAATATTATATACATGCATTGTAACAAATAACAAACTCAAATATATTTCTCCCCCTTTGTCAAAAGCAAAAAGAAAAGAGAGAGATATGAAACTAAAGATACACAAAATCTTTATAAAATCTATGTCATACATAAACAAAGTAAGCAAAATAAGGCATTTTCTCACATATGATATATGACAAAATTAGCCATACTTACAATATTAATATGCATGCGAAAATTTAAATAAATTTTCTCCCCCTATATAAAAAAAAATATAATATGTCACTAACATAAACTCTTTTTTTAAGGGATTTTTAAAATTTATAAAAAAATACACATGTTAAAAAAAATTAACTAGGAACACATGAAAACTCAAACTATTTCTCCTACTTTGACAAAATGCAAAAGGAAATTTTAAAAGATAGACCAAATATAAGCTGACGACTAAAAAAAATTTTAAGATCAAAATCAAAATATTTATCAATCAAAGTAATCAATAAGCACAATATGATTTCACATGAAAATAGTTCAACCATCAATTAAACATAAAATCAAGATAAATTATAACCATCAATCATGTCAAGTTCATGCTTAATGAAATTTATCGCTCTTCATTAAGAGGTTTGGTGAAGATATCTACAAGTTGATTATTTGTATCAACAAATTCAAGTGAAATATCACTAATTTGAACATGATCACGCAAGAAATGATGTCTAATGTTTATATGCTTAGTTCTAGAATGCTGAATGAGATTTTTGCTAAGGTTGATAGCACTTGTATTGTCACATTTGATTGGAATGTGATCAAATTTTATACCATAGTCTAACAACTATTGTTTTTGCCATAAAAATTGTGAACAACAAAGACTTGTTGCAATATATTCAACTTCAGCAATGGACAAGGCAACTGAAACTTGTTTCTTGCTAAACTAAGACACTAAACATTGTCTTAAAAATTGACAAGTTCTGAAAGTACTTTTTCTATCTAGTAAACTACCAGCAAAGTCCACATTAGAATAACTAATCAAGTAAAAGGATATTTGAAAATTCTTTTAATAGCATTCAAATGAGACTCTCTAGGACTAGATTGAAATCTAGCACACAAGCAAGTAGCAAACATAATATCGGGTCTACTAGTAATTAAATAAAGAAGGGATTCGATCATACCTCTAAATCGCTTTTTCATCAACCGGTTTTCCATTCTCATCTTTGTTAAGTTTGGTTGTGGTGCTGATTGGAGTTTTACTTATCTTAGCTCCGTCCATGCCAAATTTCTTAAGAACATCTTTTGCATACTTGGTTTGATTGATGAAAATCCCATTTTTGCATTTCTTGATTTATAGTCCAAGAAAAAAATTTAAGTTCACCCATCATACTCATCTCAAATTCTCCTTGTATTAAATTAGAGAATTCCTCACACAAGCAATGGTCAGTAGCACCAAATATAATGTCGTCAACATATATTTAAACAATTAATATATCATGTTTGGATTTCTTTATGACAAGAGTTGTATTAACTTTTCCTTTAGAGAAACCTTTCTCTAATAAGAAGTTACTCAATCTTTCATACCAAGCTCTAGGAGCTTGTTTCAATCGATATAATGCTTTGGAAAGTTTAAATACATGATTTGGAAAATCAAAGCTTTCAAAACCTAGAGGTTGTTCAACCTACACCTCTTCTTTAACAAAACCATTTAAAAATGCACTTTTAACATCCATTTGATAAATTTTAAAATCCATGAATGATGCAAATGCAAGTAGCATCCTAATAGATTTTAACCTTGTAATAGGGGCAAAGGTTTTATCATAATCAATTCCTTCCTCTTGATTATAACCTTTAGCTACTAGTCTAGCTTTGTTCCTAGTTATGACACCTTGTTCATTCATCTTATTTCTAAACACCCATTTGGTGCCTATAATAGGATGATGTTTAGGTCTAGGAACTAAGGTCCAAACATTGTTTCTCTTAAATTGATTTAACTCTTCTTGCGTAGCAAGGACCTAAAATTCATCACACAAAGCATTATCAACATTTTTAGGTTCAATTTAAGAAATGAAGACTAAATTAACAATAGACTTTAATTAAGATCTAGTAGTTACCCCTTTTGTAATGTCACCTATAATGAGGTCTTAAGGGTGATCTTTCTTAAATTTCCAATCCTTTGAAAGTTCATCCTTCAAGGTAGGTTGAGATGTCTCCTTATTTTCCTCCTTGCTTGGATCTTCAAGTTCCAAAGGCTTACTAGCATTTTCTTCTTGTGTTTCCACAATCTCATTGTCACCTACAAGATTATCAACACTACAAACATCCTTTCTAGGATCAAGTGAGTGTGATTCATTAAATACCACATGCATTGACTCTTCAACTACTAGAGTTCTCTTATTAAAGACCCTATATGCTTTACTAGAAATAGAATAGCCTATAAAATTCCTTCATCAGCTTTAGAATTAAATTTTTCAAGATTGTCCTTGGCATTCAATATAAAGCACTTGCATCCAAATACTCTTAGATATGAGATTTTAGGTTTTCTATTGTTCCATAGCTCATAAGATGTTTTATTTAAATTTAGTCTTTTAAAAACTCGATTTGAAATATAACAAGATGTGTTAACAACTTCTGCCCAAAAGTATAGAGGTAAATTATACTCATGAAGCATTGTTTTAGCCATTTCCATAAGAGTTCTATTTTTCCTTTCAACTACCCCATTTTGTTAAGGAGTTCTAGAAGATGAAAATGTATGAGAAATACCATTTCATTACAATAGTTTTTGAAAATTTTATTTTCAAATTCCATTCCGTGATCACTTCTAATAGAAGAAATATAAAAGCCTTTTTCTTTTTGAACTCTTTTTATAAACTTTTCAATAGCTTTAAATGCATCATTCTTATGAGAAAGGAAGCATACCCATTTAAATCTAGAGTAATCATTAACAAATACATATGCATAGTGCATTCCACCTAGACTAGCAACTCTAGTTTGTCCAAATAAATCCATATATATAAGTTCAAGTGGCCTAAAGGTGGCATTACATTTTTCAGCTTAAATAAGGACTTAGATTGTTTTCCCTTTGGCAAGCATCATAAGGTTTATCCTTTGTGAATTCAAGTTTAGGTAAACCAATCAGAAGTTAATGTTTACAAAGATCATTTAAAAGCTCAAAATTTGCATATCCTAACCTTCTATTCCATGTCTATATGTCATGGGAGACAGACACTAAACATTTTATGTCTTTATTATCAATTTTATTTAAATTAATGATATAAACATTGTCTACTCTTTCACCACTAAAAATAATTTTATTTTCATCAAGACTACTAACAAAGCAATTTTTAGGAGAGAAAGTTACCTTATTTCCCATATCACATAATTAACTTATACTAAGAAAATTATGTTTAAGACCATCAACAAACAACACATGATGTATAGATAAGGATTGAGGATTACCTATTTCTCTAATGCCAATAATTTTTCCTTTTGCATTATTTTTGAAAGTAATGTGTCCTCTATC
Source organism: Mallotus nudiflorus (assembly GCA_947683625.1). Taxonomy (NCBI): domain Eukaryota; kingdom Viridiplantae; phylum Streptophyta; class Magnoliopsida; order Malpighiales; family Euphorbiaceae; genus Mallotus; species Mallotus nudiflorus. The sequence goes on from CANTUR010000170.1 coordinate 681,001, forward strand.
CTTAGCATTAAGTTTGTTGAATTGCTCTTTGTCTCCTATCATATGCCTTGAACATCCACTATCAAGATACCACTTGCTTTTTATTCTTGTGGATTTCAAGCACATTTACACAAAATGATTTAAGTATTCTTTTGGATCCAAACCTTTCTTGGTCTAGGTTGGTTAGTTTCAAGATAATCCGTAGGAAGTAAATTCATATATAGTCTTCTATAGAAGCACACATTGTTAGTATATCCTTTTATCATGCAATAAGAACATACAATATTTTTGAATTTATTCCTTCTAGGATGAAATGCTTTCCTAGTGTATGCAACATGCCTTTAGTGTTGTGTGTATCTCTTATTATTTTATGTCATTAAGTGAGACATGCATTAGCAATGGTGATGTGTATTTTGATAATTTTGTGCAACATGTTTATGTGCATTGTATTGTGTAGCATGCCTATTATAAATTATGTCTAATGTACATATAGGCATGCTTAGGTTTAGGTGCTCTAATTTAAGCCTTACCTTTTTATGTTAATGAAGGATGAATCTTATGAGACTTTCCCTTTCTATTTAATACATGAGATCTTTTAGCTTTGAAAGCTTGAGTCTCATTTGATTTAGAGGTTGAAGGAGTGGAATCATGTGAAGCTTTCATAAAATTAATATGTGATGAAGATGATGAAGACATTCCATTCTTATATCCAATTCCATGGGTATCTCCATGAAATTTTTTGAGAGTCAATAAGACTATCTAAAGTTTCTTTTCCTTTCTTAAATTTAGCAATGAAATTCTTTAATTCTAAGACCTCCTTAGGAAGCTTATGATTTTTATCATTTGCTTTCTTAAGTTGATCTTCCAAAGAATTAAAAGATTTTTCATCACTAACAAGTTTTTCATTTGATTTATCATGTTTAGCAAAATTAATTTTTAAATTTTCTATTTAAGTTAGCTAACTTATACTTATAATGTTTCTTCTTAGATAATAAACTTTTGTATTTAATAAGTAATTTGCTCACAATAGAGCTCTCATCATCATCATAATAATTATCACAATCGTCAAAGGAAGAATAAGAAGTAGATGGTACCTCATTTTCATTTTCAAGGGTCATGAAGTAAAGATTGGCCACTTCTTATTGTTCCTCTTCCTCTTCAAATTTAGAGGAATCATTCGAAGTAGCTTTGAATGCCTTCTTCTTATCTTATGCTCCCTTGTTCTTGAATTTGAGTTTGAGATACTCACTTCTAATATGTCCTAGTTTCTTGCATTCATTACAAGTAACCTCCTTAGTTTTCTTCTTCATATATCCTTCAAATTTCTTGTTGAAGTCCCTTGTTCTTGAGAAGTTTTTCTTTCTCAAAAATTTCTTGAAGTTCCTAGTGAGCATGGTAATGTCACCATCTTTGTCATTATACTCTTTGATGCTTTCCTTTTTACTATCTTCTTGAAGAGCTTTTAGAGTAATGCTTTTTTTCTTTTTTTCCTTATCTTCTTATTCTTCACCTCTTTGCTTGATAGTGAGCTCATATGTTAAAAGCTTACCAGTGAGCACATTGATTGATAGAGTGGAGAGATCTTGAGTTTTCTCAATTGAAGTAACATGAGATTCCCAATCCTTCTTAGGTAGGATTCTTAGAATCTTATTGTTTACCTCTTCCTTGGAGAAATGTTTTCTAAGTTTCTTGAGGGTTATAAGGAGAGCATTGAGATGGTTTGTCATCTCTATGATCGATTCATGAGGCTTCATTTTGAAGAGTTCATATTTATACATATGAAGTTGAACCTTCTTGCTTCTTACTTGAATGTTGCCTTCTTAGTGGTTTTCTAAGGTCTCCCATATTTCTTTGGCTAACATACAATGTTGAAGCTTACATCCTTCTTTTTTTTATCATCGAAGATACTAGAGTAATCATAGCTTTTTTATTTTTGTGATTTTCTTCCTTTTGATCAATATTCCATTAGCTTCTTGCAAAAGTAGTTACCACACCATCAATGATAGTTATAAGTGGTTTCCACCCTTTTAGGACAATGTCCCAAAATTTGATGGAATCATAATCAAGATATAATTCCATTTTGAATTTCCAATGTGGATAGTCACTACCATTAAAGAATGGTCTAAGAGAATAAATGTTTTGTGATTCACTCCCCATGACCTTGTATTATAGCAATGAAGTACCTATAATTCAAGCTATGATACCAATTGAAAAGAGTCCTAAAGGGTGGGGGTGAATAAGACTATTAAATAAAAATGAGAAATTAAAAGAATCCTTTACAAGAATTGAATGGAAGTTGAGAAGAAAAAATGAATAACATAAAAATTTAAGGAGTTTGGATTCAATAAAAATCCTACATCTCCATATAACTTATCCCTAATTTAGCATTTCCAATCACCTAAAATCTTATTCATAAGATTAATATTACACAAGAGTTTTATGGCTCACTCTTATAACTCTATAACTTAAGTTTTCAAGACTCACTTAAGAAACCAAATCCCAAGTGTTTTAATGGACAACACTTAAATCAATTCCATTAGAAATAAATCTCACTTCCCTTCTAACCTATCCCAAGATTTAAGATAAAGAGAAATTATATTTCTAACACACAACCAACTCTCATATAAATTATACAAACAAAGAATTGCTTAACAAAATTTGAGAGCTCAATTGAAAGCTTAAGAAAGAATGAATAATAAACAAGTTTCTTAACTTCCATTTAGCTCTTGAGGTGTTTATATATACAAAAACTCAAAAATATAGTTGTTTGAGGTACAAATAATGTGTTAAATGTCCATATTTTGTATTCAATGTTTATAATTTTGAATTATTGAAGGTGATGCTGTCCGACAGTTATGCATGGATTGAAACTGTAATTAGCTATTGAAGACATTTGATTTTGCCAAAACTATATTCATAAAAGTTTTAGATATTTGACTTAGCTTTTAATATCTTTTTACATCACCTCAATTAGGTAGCTGTAGCTCAATATATGTCCACAATATTAAGAGTTATCCAATCTAAAATGTAGACTATTATTAGACAGCTATACATAAGTTGAACCTGTGATTTTATATTAAAGAAGTTTGAATTTTCCCAAATGTTCTTCAAAAAATTTTTAAATATTTGACTTATATTTCCATATCATTTTGAATCACTTTAATTAAACTTCTGTAGTGCAAGATATGCTCAAAATACTAAGGGTTATGCAATATAAAATGCAAACTAATGTTATAAAACTATGTACAAGTTGAACCCGTGATTTCATATTGAAGAAGCTTTAATTTGATTAACTTTCTTCATTAAAGTTTTAGATATTTGACTTATATTTCCATATCATTTTGAATCACCTCAATTGGGCTTTTTTAGCTTCGGATATGTCTAAAATACTAAGAGTTATGTAATCTGAAATGGCAGTTGCATACATTGATTTCTACTAAATATTTGCATGCCCAAATGAATTTGGAGTTTGATAAGCAAGCCCAATTATTAAAGCTTAAGATGTCTACTTCAAATGTGAAGAAGAGAATTTTCTCATTATAAAGCTCTAATGATATCAAAAGCCTTCTTAAATCTCAGAGGTCAAATCAGCCCAAGATAATCGTACTTCATTTTAACTTCCAATGGAGTCCTAACTTATTCACACTTAAACAAAAAAATTAAATGCTCAAAATTAATTTTGTTAAGATCAAAATTAAGATTGATTATTACTAATGTCAACAAATAAACATAAAAACAAAAATAGAAATTGAGTGAAAAAGAAGAATATATGTAAAATGTTATCAAAATGCAATTTTTAATGAAAAATTATTAAATGGGTCCTCAGAGTGATTACCTATGAAACTTGCTTTGACTTAGATGTTTTCAAGAATGGATTTTAGATTTAAAATCCTAAAAAAGAGGTTTTGAGGTGTACGATATTTGAGAAATGGGTTTCCACGAGTCAATCAGCCTTGTTTTAGGGGTTTGAGGCTTAATTTTTATGATTTTTTAAAAACTTTTGGCTTAAAGGTTCTAAAATGGTCCTTAAAAATCATCTAAAATTATCAAAAAAATCAATAATTTCCAAAAGATGCAGAAACATTATAAAAAATGATATTTATAAAAAAAATTAGGCATAGAATTAATAACCCATGCGCATGGATAAACGAGACATGTAGGTTTTTAAAACTCACGCATGCCCATCTTTTCCATAGACGTTTGTCAATATTTTCATATCATTTTTGGATCATTTTTCAAATCCTTTAAGTTATGGGGATCTTTTAGGCCCTCTAGGTATATTTTAATGGACTTTTCAAGATTCTTAAGGTTTTTTAGGCATTTAGGTTTGATTTGATCTCTAAAAACTCAAACTAGACTTCAAAAGCTTCAGTTTATCCTCTTATGGTCTTGATTCAACATTTCAAAGTCTCAATTTTCAAGGTAGAACCTTGCTTAGGTGTTTTAAGGGGTGGTTTGGTCTTTTGGACTTTTAATTCAAGGAATCAAAGGTTTGGTTCAAGGTTTTCTAGGATTTTAAATCAAAGACCACATTGTAAATGACTTGATAAGATCATATTATATCTAGTCAATAGCAAACTTTCATCATAGGAGCACTTTGAAGGACCGCTAAAAATCAAGTGTCAATAATATGCTTTACTCATATCCATCATTAAAGCTAATCTCGCTTTTATACTCTTTAATCTATGCTTCAAAGAATGGAACATCCAAAATCCACCATTATATTATCTATGATCAATCACTAGGGGACAAAAGCACTTTGTATAGAAGATATCAAAGATGGAAATACTAACTTCATTCGATTTGCAAGTGCCATAGATCTAATCTTATAAACCATATTATATAAACTAATAGGCCATAGAATATTCATAATCTTAGGACTTTTAACCTTTAGAATCAATATAACAAATGAATGATTGAGAGTATGTGGCATCATTGCACAATTTAAAAAAAGTCCAAAACTATAGAAAAAATGTTAAAACTAATAATGTGCCAAAAGTTTTAGAAAAATAAAGCGAACATACCATCAAGCTCAAGCGATTTGAGGGGTGCATTTGATATAAAGCATAATGAACCCCCTCTATAGTGTAAGGGGCATCCAATAATTGAACCATGTCATCTTCCAAATTACTATCAACATCAGCCATAATCTTATAAATATCCAAAAGGTCATAACTAGCAATTGTTAATCCTTATCAATGCCCTTACGCAACTAGCAATTGGCATAAAAATTAGTAGTCATTACTCTAATATGTCGATCCCCTTATCGTCATACCTTAGCAAAATTGTTAATCCTTTTCAATGGATTAGTTCGACATTGCTTTCAGGCTTTTTAATTAAAAACTTTAGTATTTCTAGCCCTTTCCATTAACTATAAGGTTTTAGAGCATTGACAATGATAAATCTCTTCCCTCTCTAAAATATTATTAAGATATTATTATAAAAAAAATTATGAATTTAAAGAAGCATGCATATTATTATCAAATTGCACCTGTTTTAATTTTTTTTATTGTATCCAAAATGTCTCGATGCATTTTACTAAATTCTTTAGAGTGCTAATATTGAAGCGCTAGACTACATCTAAAAATCTTGTCCATAATCAAATTATCAAATGATGAAGAAGTGTTATTCTACCACTACAAAAAGGGCAAAATAGTGATGGTCAATGGAAACCAAATAGAAATTATGATAATATTGACAATTTTAGCAACAGATTTAACAAACTACCACTAAAAAGTGGTGGGTATACAACGTTAAAGACTTAAGCACCAATTAGTGATGATTATGTTATTGTTAATTAATGACATATTATTATTTATCATTAATTAGCGATAAATAAGAAAATATGTTACTAAGTGCTTTTGGGTGTGTAAACTCTAAAAATCAACAATGGATTCACGACAGCTATGTTGGTCATTGATTTTTAGGGCCAAACGCTCACCCCTTTCAATTTTGGTAGAAACTGAAAGAAAAGGTTAATCTTGCCACAACCACCACTAGGCCACTATTGCTCTGATCTTGCCATCTTGCTACCATCATTTTATTAGCATCTCTTACCATAACTACTTTGATCTCCTACCATGACTACTATTGCTCTTGATCTCCCACTGTTATTATCGTTTGATCCCACCAGTTGTATATATATGTATATAGCGGTAACGTGGGTACCATCGAAGGAAAGAAAAAATTACTCTACACAGAGCGAGGAGAAGTATTCGATAACATTTATGGTAGAAGTATTAGACCACTATTGCTCTGATCTCGCCATCCTACCACCATCACTCTATTGACATCTCTCACCACAATCGACTGTTACTTTGATCTCCTACCACTACCACCATTGCTTTTGATCTCCCGCTATCATTTTTATAAATATAATATATATATATATATATATATATCACCATAATTGATTGTTACTTTGATGTCCTACTATGACTACCATTGCTTTTGATCTCCCGCTAGTATTGTCATTTGATCCACCAATAACATATGTGTCTATGTGTATGTATGTATGTGTGAATGTATATATATAGATCACCATAACCGATTGTTAGTTTGATCTCCTACCACGACCACCATTGCTTTTGATCTCCCGCTGTCATTATCATTTGATCCCCCAGCCGCATATGTGTCTATGTGTGTGTGTTTGTGTGTGTATGTGTGTGTGTGTGTGTGTCTATATATATATATATATATATATATATATATATATATATTCAAGCCGATTAATCATATTTTTAAGCTAAAATTTTTTTCTATTTTGGAAAATGGTGACTTTGAATGCAGTTTAGTATGATTAATTGGCTTGAAAATATAAGTATTGACAATGAATTTTGCTAGAAAATATCTATACAAGAATCATGAAAAAGTTGAGTACTATTGTGTAATTATTTCCTAGCAAAAGTTACTAGTGTTATTTGTATTTTTTGAGCTAATTATTCTTGTCAAACTTGCACTTGAAGTTATTGTTATCCAAAGCACAACCTCGATATTGGTTACTTACATTTTCTTCTTCAATTTTTAATTAAACTATTGTTGGGTTGAAATTTTAAATATGAGTAACATTATAGAAGTGATATGGTTGTGAATAAATATGTAAAGTAGTCGATGGTATAAAGTGGATTATTTAGGAGTATTTTTCATTTCCAAAATTAATATTAACTTGATATTCAATATTTGGCCTCTATACAAGATCTGGTAGAATGTAGTTATAAATAAAACTTTGTTGAAATTTTGTTAACTATATTTTTAATGTGTAGATATGTCGAGACATCGTCCATTATTTCCACCTTTCGCTTCTGAAAGCCCATAACTACCAACTTCACTTTCTCAACTTCCAACTGAGCCTATTGGAGCTAGAGATATGTCTCGACCTAATTCATCGTTAATGTCCATCAACGATGATGTTCATTCTCTTATTACTCCTCTCCCTCCCCCTATACACCACCTTCTTAGCCTTTACCTTCTAGCATTCATTCCCCTTAGCCAATAGCCTCTATAGATTTTATAGAGTTAAGACATATGATTATTTAGACACATATTAGTGTTAGTGGTGACAAGTAAGTCCAATGATTTATTAGTTTTTAATTAATACAAATAAAGATCTTTGCTTGAGGCCCATTTGTGTGCTTATTCTTTATTAACCATTTATGTCTAGATAGTCATTTTATAAGTACCTATATTACTCAAAAGATACATTAAAGGTAGCATGAGGATGGGTACACTTGGAGTAATATGCTCATCATGTTAAAGAACTTTTATAAGGAGGAGTTCAAGGTATACACAGACACAAAAAGGAGGAGTTCAAGGTATACACAGACACAAAAAGGAGGAGTTCAAGGTACACACACACATATCATGAAGATGGTCGAGGTTGCATCACAACTTATTGAGGATGGTTTACAACCACCTACAATTGACATGATGAGTCTCTATCTAGAGGTTATAGGTGGCAAGAAGAAGTGGCATATTTACGAGCTTGGATCACATGCTTCTAGTCTTTACACCAACTCCATCGATAGTATTGATGCATTAGCTCCTTCCAATATCGTAACATTTAATGATAATGTACTTCAGATAGTTTAGTATTAACTACATAAGGAGTGAAATTAAATGCTTTAGCATAAGTAGGAGTAAGAGCAAGAGTGTGAGAGAGAACGAAAAGAGATGGAGGATGAGCATGCACAAATCTCTACATAGATTGAAAGCTTTAGCAGGAGTAGGAGGGTATGCACCGTATATAGTGAAAATGGAGGTCAATGATGAGATGTATGCAAGTTGGGCTTCCACTTGATGGATCATCATCTTCTAGAACCTTTTTTTTTTATGATCTAACAAACGACGATCCTCCTCTGATTGATCCACCTCCTTTATGATATATCAAAGATCTTTTATTTTTTATTATATATTTTATTTGTTAAAAAAAACTATTTATGTTATGTACATTTACACATGTTTATTTTATTATTTATATATTTATTATTTATTCATTATTATTTTCATTTATAATACATAGTTTTATTTTCATAAATTTTAGTAGAAATTTTATAAAATGAGAATAAAAACAATTTATTTAAAAATGGTTCAGCGATGAATTTCGTTGTTGCTAAATCCTTCGCAACACCTAATCAATTACTATTTTTAAATCTATAATTTTAGCAGTGAATAAACCAATCCGTTGAATATTTGCTAATTAGTGATTGGTACTAAATACATTGAGGACTGAAATTTTGTGATGGAGTACTTCCCATCTTTATACTTCTAAACGAGAAGTATCCCTCACTAAAATACCGTTAAACTTTGCAACAGATTAGCAAATTCGTCGCTAATTCTCTTAACAATTCATATTTCACTTATGGGATATATTTTGTTGCTACTCCATTTAGCGATGGATTTTGGTGATGCTAATTCGTCTATATATATATATATATATATATATATTGTACACCAAACATTTATGATTAGATTCTGACAATCATGATCCCTTTCCCACGTTGATTCAAAATAAAACAGGACGATGCTGCCTTGCAAAAGAAGGTTCCATACTCTCAGTCTGTGTAATAACATAGGAACATACTCAAAAGAGAAATGCACTAGGTGAAAAATAGTAGCATTCAAAAATAATGAATCCAAATTGAAAAGCCCAAAAATCTATCAAGTGACTCACAAATTTGATGTTTTGTCTGACTCAATTATACTGTGCAAATGGAAACTCCCTTACAAACTAAGGTCTCACATCCCATAATTATCAAGCATAATACGAAATTGTTTCCTAGCCCTCGAATCACACAGTTGTCCGCTAGACTTTTTCTAGCTAAATAAGATGTTATTAAAATTACCAAAATACAAAGTCGTCCAAGATGTATTAGAACATAAAGAGATGACAAGTAAATCCAACTTCTAGCCAACCATAGCCTATTCCCTGCTATGCACAACCAGAAGGAGGAGGTAAAACATTGAAAAGCATATGATTAATTAAGTAGTTATGAATCACTAGTTGTATTTACTAACGCCACATCAAGATTAAGACCCAAACTTACACACCAAGTTATGTATAAACAAGGAACAATTATAGAAAACATGTCGTAGCCTATCCACCTTTTGCTGCCTTAAATGATTCTCCATGAAGAATATAATTTCTGGTCAATGTGTTTTAAGTTAAAATCACAATGCAGGGAATGTCTCAGGATTCTCCAAACCTTAAAAATTTCAACTTAACCCTCTAATGATGTCTAGTAGGAGTGCAAAATAGTCTATTCCTTATAATTGATGTCAGCAGTTGCCACTACTATATCAAGCTTAGATTTTTCGTAACAAGTAGAGAAGTCAAGGACTAAGTAGTTAATTTAGTAATATCATCACCTAAACTTCATTTGCGTCCAACGAGACACATGGTTAATAATGAAACCGGGGACCTGATGTAGGTCAACATTAGATAAAAATAAAGGGAGTCTAGCCAACCTCTTGAAATGTTTTAATCTTCTTAGACTTGACACAGTACCATCAACGTTAATATCTACAGTAAAATAAAATGAAGTATGATCTGGAGACTTAGAGAGGATCGAAAGAGTAGTTGAAATAGAATTGAGGCATTAGCAAGCGGGCAGTGATCCATCACTTGATGTTTTATTAAGCTATTGAGCAGCAGTAAGAGGAACAACCACAATATCCTTTACTGGCCCAGAAGTTTCAGTCTCAGAATAAAGCTTACGACAGACATAAACATTTTGCAAAGAAACTTAAGCCAGGATGGGAGATCTCGACTAAGACCTAGTATTAGTACAGACCCAGTGTAGGCTTATGTTGAATCACCTTAATTTTTATATTTTCATTTCTTATTTTGTTATCGTGTTTATTATTTCAAATAATATTTTTTGATTCTCTTACGCTTTCATAATCCTAAATTTCTTAACACTTTTAATTTACATTCAAATTCCATTCACTGTTTCAAAAAATTTTAACAAGAATTTATTTTTTTATTTTGTAATATTTATTTGTGAAAAATAATAACAATAAAATAGATTCTTCAATTTGATTCTAGTTTCTTTCCAAAAGCAGAAAATTGCATAGCAACATCAGTATCAAGAGCCTGTTTAGCCTTAATAGTTGTAAGCTACACCTTCTTATACTAACTTCATTGTTATTCCGTTGATCAAGACTTCCATTATTAGAGACAAGGTTTTTGCTCTTCCATTGTTCATTTAATTACCATACTTTCAGAAAATTAGTTTATCAAGAAGAACCTAGAAACTTTGCTCTCATCATCTCATGATTAGGTACCACTGGTTGGCCTTTTAGTTACTTGTTGGTGGATGTTTTCTTAGCCAATGGTAATGAATTTTTGTATATTTCTGTTGTTGTTGCTAAAGTGATTTTTTTTTTTTTTTTTGACATTTTAACTTCTTAACCTTATCTTTGAAGAAGAGAAAAATGAGAGGATAAAAAATGGTTAGAAAAAAAAAAAAGAGATAAAAGTTACTTTTTCTAGTTTGGGAAAGAGAGAAAAATAAAAGAAAATAAAGTTTTATTTTTCTCTCATTTTTATCTCTTCAAATTAGAAAGAAATGAAAAAAAGTGTATTACATATCTAATTTATTATTTTATCCTTATTTATCACTAACACTTGCTACATTTCTTTCTTCTTTTTTTTCATCAACTATCATTTTTTTTTGTCAAAATTCATCATTCCTTTTTTTTTCTTCTTCTAAAAATAATAATATTTGAATTAGTTAGTTTAATAAGTTTTATATTTTCACTAAGTTTATAAAAAAAAAAGATTTTTTAAAATATATAAGTAAAATTATAAATATATCACATATTTATTTTTTATATTTTTAATTTTCCAATAAAAAATACATTTATTTTTTTTCTCTTACATTTCTTCCATCTAAAATTTAAAATAAATAAATAATTTTCCTTTACATTTTTTTTTACTTTTTCTTTCACTTTCTTTAAAATAAATAAATAAATCTTTATCCCACTCTTGCGATGTTTGTAGGAAATACAAGAGCCAGTGGGCCCATTTTGTTCAGGTCGGCTGAAGTTATCAAGCATGACTTAAAAATCTAACACTACTATCATATTTGTTGAAATTTTAAGAGAAAAGATTGTAATAAGGCCAAAAATACTCATTTACCCCAAAAAATTAACTCAACTCAACAACTAAAGTGCCCCAACATTTTCTAAATTACCTGTATACCTGTAGACACCCGATTCAGTCGGCCCGTGTTAGGGGACAAATTAGGGTTGCTCAGTTCGACCGGCCCGTTGCCAAACCCAATGATAAGAATGTAAACTTGGACATGAGGATGAAGCCTGAATCTCTAAGTGGAAAGTGGACTTGAAAACCCAAAGCCTGAAAACCCAAAAATCGAGCCCAACTATCAAGATTTGGACCAAGTTCGTCTGACCCAGCGCAGGCTCGAACCAAAGGGGCATCGCCTCAGTGTAATGAGGCGATCGCTTTAGTGTAATGAGGCGATCGCCTCTTTGGCAGCTACCAATGAGGTGATCGCCTCATCACAGAGGCAATCGCCTCACCGATGAGGTGCTGCCCCTATGGCAGCCCACTTACAGCTGCAATTATGACAATCAAGTGGCGCGGGCCTCACTCTCCAGACCTCTTTCTTGTGTGAGGGAAAGATTTTTGGGGAAAGAAAAAAGGCTATGAGAGCTCATGATGGGCTAAGAGGCTTAGGGGCATGGGAAAACTAAAGAATAAAAGGGAAAAAAAGAGAGAGAAGAGAGGGGGGTGGTGAAGAAAAGAAAAAGAAGGAGAGCTCTGAAAAAAAAACACAAAAGGAGAAAGGAGGAGAAGAAGGAAAACATCCTGAAGGAAAAAAGGAGGTCCACTTTCCCATAAGAGAAGAATGAAGAAACTTGTGTCAAGGAGAGATATCACATCCTAGCAAGGATCTCAATCAAAACAGCTCTGAGGGCCTCTCATTTTGGTATAAAATCTGCATTTAAACTTGATATGTTCATCATTTTGTATGTTCTTGCTTATGTGTAACTGAGTCTTTAGCATATTTTAGGTTTATCTCTAGTGTGTCTTGCTTGATATCTTATTTTATTGATGGACCTTTGAATATTTTTGCATGTAGTCATAGTATGATGAGTGTAGAGTGTGTATATGCATGTTTTGGTTACTTAGAGTAGAAGTTTGTAAGTCTGGGGAGTCAGAGCCGACCTGGTGATCAGGTGACACCTCTTCACAAAGGCATCGCCTCATCTCAATGAGGCGATCACCTCTTCAATGAGGCAATCACCCTATTGACAGGCCTCCAAGAGGCCCTACTTTTGTATGTGATTCACGTCCTTGTGGCATTGAGGCAAGTTCCCCTGTTGATGAGGCGTCGCCTCATCAATGAGGTGACCGCCTCATTGACAAGGTTAACCCGCTTCTTGCTTCATTTTTTTATTTGTTTACTGTGACGTCTTCTTTAATATGTCCCCTTTTGACCTTAAATATGTCTACATGATTGCATGATGGTGATTATCTTGATTACTTGATGGTTTTTTTTAGTCCGTAATGTGAAAACCCCTTTTTATACATATAGAGTCTCCTTGTAAGTATCGTTACATGTGATTCCATTTTTTTATGAGAAGAAGGGCTAATCATGTGTTATTTACAGGAATTACTTGGTAATTTTTGTCATCGAGTAGTCACTTTTGCTAGTTACCTCTTGCATATTGCCGCTTTTATGTTATTTTAATAGTTTGTATATTATTAGTTTATTTAGTTAAAAAGCATTGTAATCCTTAATCCCTTCCCCTTTTAATTTTGAATTTATGGTTGTAAATTATTATTTATTTTATTTACTACATTTTTTGAGTGTTGGGATTTAAAGGCATGAAATTGGACTAATGTGCAAACTCAGACTTAATTACAAAATCTGGCAATTATCCGAAGGCAATTTCATTACGTGTGGTAAATGAGGAAATAATTAAATAATTAAATGGTAATAAAACGCCAACCGCAAAGTTGGGTGAGCATTCAAACACTCATACCCAATTTCTGAACCAGATCTCTGATGACAACTTCTGGGAACCTCCATGGGATCTAGTTGCTGTATAATGTGTCCCAGCTTTTATCTAGGTGGCGACTCCATCTTCGAATAGGCCCATGACCTACATCGTATTTCCTAGTGAGCCTCGAGCCCACACAGTGCCGTGGTCGTCAAACACTTAGGCGCGTGCTAAATCCCGCCGCCTACAATACCTCAAATACTCAAAATATTTGTAGCATTGTACTAAATGATGAAAAATTAAAAAACAAAAACAAAAATAAAATGTAAAAAAATAATTAAAAAGAAAAGCTCGGATCTTTGTTCCTTCACCATTTTCACGATCTTCTTCCTTTACTCCTCTTTTTCATTATTGTAAATGTAAAAGTAAGGTTGTTCGAAGTGTAAGTGTTTTTGTCCCTCTTTTTCCTTTGCTTTTGAGCTAAAATGCTTTGGATTTATCGAGAGTTCTTAATAGCTTCAATTTTTTTATTTGATTTATTGGTGATAAAATTGAGAAAACCTATCCATTCGTCTCTTTAAAATAAACCTTCTTTTTGGTATTCTTATGTTTCAAGCTTTTGTGTTTGTGTATATTTATTCCATGAATTTGCATTTGTATGTATTGATATTATGAAATGAAATTGTTGCAGCAAGGTTATATATGACCCAGAAATTCCTATCTTTGACCCTAACGATGACGTTTGACCCAAATCTTGGCATCCTTTCTAAGATTCAAGTCATTGATTAGCTTTTAAATTCCATTCAATGCAAGGTGTTCGATAAAAGCTCCCAATGATGAATCTCATTTTGGTACTATGCTTTCAACTTCAAACGAATCATCCTTCTTTGTTGTTTCTAGGTCATTAATTGATGAACTCATTTTGTGGGTAAATTTAGGTTTTTCACATCTATTTTTTTTTTTGGTTTTATTTCTATATGGGGATTAGAAAGATGTGGAAATTAATGAACTTTATAATATCATGTTTAGAATAAATAATATCGAAGAATTCAATTCAATTCTTACAAAATCATGTTAATTTTTGCATGATTTAATTTCTTTCAAAATGCCATTTGTGTTTTCTAAGTTGAAAAAAAATGAATTCTAGCTTTTATTAGCTTTGCAAACCTAATAATTAATTAAATAAAATTCAAATTGAATTAAATACTTACGTTTATACTTTCTAAACAAGGGTTAATCTTTTTCTGAGTCCTAAGATCGATGTGCTTCAAATATAGCATTTTTAAGTGTCTTTTGATTCTTGAAAATGCAGGCAGAGCTAAAGGCAGCAGTGATAAATGATATGCGATGGTGATGCAATGAGAAACAAGAGTACTGAAAAGGATGATGTCGGTGAACAGTCAAGTGATTGGCCAAAGGATGGCAATGCATCGGGTAGGGGGCTTGGTGGTGGTGGCGGCTTTGTAACGTGGGTGGGATTTGACCAATTGAAGAGTTTTATGTACATAGATTTTCTCTTTTTTAAATTATTCTTTTTGTTAATGGCAATTTTGTATTTTGAGAATTTTTATTTTACTTGAGAAAATTGAATAGTAAAATATTATCAAGGTGAATTACTTTGGAGGCAATGCTATATATATATATTTCTCTATCAAAATCTTTGTTGATCTTAGCAAGTTATTAATTTTAATTTCAACTAATATATTTGTTTCAAGTGTGTATAAAAAAGGAGCAATTTGGAAGTCAAAATAATGATGAAATATTAAAAAAAAAATCATTTCAGAAAGTCATCATGAGTACTATTTCAACCAAATTACTCACATGGGCTAAATTGCACAAAAAAATGCAATTTTTATCATAGTCTTGATCAAGACCAAGTAAGTCCTGATTGGGACCAAAGGAGACCAATTTCTCAAAAATGACAGAACTCATCCCGATCCAATGTCCCGATCGTGACACTGCTCGAAATGTGATAGTCCCAATTGGGACATTGATATCATGATCGGGATCAAAGCAATTTTTCAAATACAACAGCTTATAACGACTATTCAGTGCCAATCTTGATCAGGACTAATGATATCCCGATCAAAACCTGACAAAATGTAGCTCAAAATTCCAAATTTCATTCAAATGTGTTGAACCTTGAGGGGTAAAATAATCTTTTTTAATGATCACAAGTAATTAAGTAAAATTATATTTAATCCATATGTTAAGTATTTATATTCAGGTTAATTAATATTGCAAAATTCAAGTCCGGACTTAAGCAATGAAGGGTCAATATATTAATTTTTCAAGTCTACAGTTTCCTGTCATGAGTCACGATGGACTCATCATGATCATGAAACAATGGTAAAATGGAAGGTCAAATTTTTATTAAGATCTGAAGTTATAATTGATCAAATTCAATGGAAATCTTCATTATAAGTAGTCACAAGCAAATCCCAATCATTAGAAAAAATTTTCAAGAAAAATTATGAAGTTCCAAATTGTAAAATTCAAAAAGTTCCTAAGAGCTGTCACCCCAATGTTATGATCATGATGGGCAAAATTATGATCATGATGACTAACACCAAAAAGTTACCTAGAGTTGTCATGACCATCATCACCACCATAGTTATGATCATGAAAGCGCAAAAATTCAAATCTCTTCTTGGCGTCTTCAAAATTATGATCATGACGATTTTGTCATGATCATGATAACGTGTAAACCTGCTTCTTTTTGGGTGGTTCAAACGGCTTTATTTGTATTAAATGCACCTCTAACAACTTTTTTCCTCTTAAAGGGTTTAAGTACCACCAAGAATAGACTTGGAACAAGAGGAGAAAGTTGAGGAAACACATTTAGAGCAAATATTTAAGCATTCATCTTGAATTTATTTCTTTAACCACCCAAATCTTCATATTTAATTCTTATAATTTTTATTTATCTCAAGAGTGTTCTTGAGTGTGGATTAGTGAGTGTTTAAAACCATTTTTCAAAAGCTCAATAGTGAGATTGAGTGAATTAGGTTAGGGTTTTATTCACTTGTAAGCTAAGAGGATTGTTCTTAGCAAGTGAGTTTGAGTGTGAGCCATTTGAAACACTTGGATTAGAGTGTGAGTCTTATGAAAACACTTAGATTTGAGTGTGAGCCTTAGAAAAACACTTAGGTAGCTTTGATTTAAGCTTGTAAGGGTTTGATCTACACCTTGAAGTAGATTTATAGTGGATTGAAACTCTTAACTTATGGTTAAGGAGAGGAGTAGGCTTTGAGGGCTAAAAATCTATAAATTCTTAGTGTTTTTCTTACTCTTATCCTTTATTTAATTCAGCTCTTACTCCATTTTTCTTACTCTTGTGTAAAAAATGAAAATTACCCATATTTCTCAAAAAGCCAATTCACTTTCCCTCTTGGCACTTATGGAATTATAAAATGGACTTTGTTTTTGTTGGGAATAAAATTATTGCTTCTAACATTTATAATTAGATTGCTCAAGTATAAATATGACCTCTGAAGATTAATTTGAGGTTAAGAAACTTGTTTATTCATTCTATACTTTCAAGCATTCAATTAAACTCTCTAAACTCTTTTAAAAATCATATTATTGTTATATACTCCTATAAGAGTTGGTGAGTGTTAGAATAGAAATTTTTATTCTTTTTTTTTTTAATTTAAGAAAACAAAAAGTGAGATTTTATTCTAAAGGAATTGGTTTAGGTGTTTAGCCATTAAAAAACTTAGGAATTTGGTTTTAGTATAAGCCTTAAAAACAATTGTAAATTAGTTTTTGAGTGAGCCTTAAAAAAAACTCAAGTTGTAAGGTTTGAGTTAAGCTTAAAAATCAAGTTGTAAAAATCAATCTAGGGAAATAGATTGTGGTGATTAAAAATCCTATCTTGGGGATAAGTTAGGTGGAGACGTATGATTGTTAAGAATTTAAACTCTTTAAATTCTTATTTTCATCATTCATCCTTCTCAACTTTCTTCATAATTCTTATTCAATTTTTTTTAATTACTTATTTTTATTTGACAGTCCTATTCACCCCCCCCCCCTTTTAGGACTCTTTTGATTGGTATCAGAGCTTGAATTCTAGGGACTTCATTGCTAGAATATAAGATCATAGGGAGTGAATCACAAATAATTTCTTCACTTAGACCATTCTTCGATAGTAGTGACTATCCTTATTGGAAGTTTAAGATGGAACTATATCTTGATTGTGATTGCATCAAACTGTAGGATATTGTCCTAAAAGGTTGGGAAACACCTACAACTACCATTGATGGTATGGTAACTACTCTTACAAGAAGCCAATGGAATATTGAACAAAATGAGGAAAATCATAAAAATAAAAAGGCTATAATCACTTTAGTCTCTTCCATAATAAAAGAAGAAGGAGGCAAGCTTCAACATTGCATGTTAGCTAAGGAAATGTGGGGAGACCTTAGAAAATCATTATGAAGGCAATGTGCAAGTTAGAAGTAAGAAAGTTCAATTTCATATGTATGAATATGAACTCTTTAAAATGAAGCATCAAGAATCAATCACAGAGATAAAAAATTGTCTCAATGCTCTCCACACAATCCTTAAGAAACTTAGAAAACATTTCTCTAAGGAAGAAGTGAATAATAAGATTTTAAGAATCCTGCCTAAGAAGGATTGGGAATGTCGAGTCACTTCAATTAAGGAAGACCTCTCTACCTTCTCAATTGACATGTTTATTGGTAAGCTTTTGACACATAAGCTCACAATCTATCAAAGAGGTGAAGAGAAAGAAGAAAAGAAAAAGAGCATAGCACTAAAAGCTCCTCAAAAAGATAATGAAGGGGAAAGCATTAAAAATTCTAGTGACAAAGATGGTGATATTGTCATGCTCACTAGGAACTTCAATAAGTTTCTGAGAAAGAAAAATTTCTCAAGAATAAGGGACTTCAATAAGAAGTTCGGAGGAGATGGCAAGAAGAAAACTAAAAAAGTTACTTGCTATGAATGCAAGAAACTGGGACACATCAAAGTGAATGCCCAAAACTCAAATTTAAGAATAAAGGAGTAAAGGAAAGGAAGAAGGCCTTCCTTCAAAGCTACTTGGGATGACTCCTCCGAAGGAACAACAAAAAGTAACCAATCTTTGCTTCATGGCCCTTGAAGATGAAAATGAGGTACCATCTACTTTTAACTCCTCTTGTGTTGATTATTGTGAATGTGATGATGATATTGATAGCTCTATTGTGAGCAAACTCTTACTTAAATGCAAAAGCTTATTATTTAAAAAGAAGAATTATAAGCATGAGTTAAATAGCTTAACTAAGGAATTTGAGAAGTTAAAAAATTGAATTCTCTAGTCTTGTTAAATCAAACGATGAACTTGCTAGTGATTTAAAATTTTCTAATTCCTTGGAAGAGCAACTCAAGAAAGCTAATGATGAAATCATAAACTTTTCGTTGAGCTAAAAAATTTCATATTAAAATTTCAAAGAGGAAAAAAAAGTTTAGATGATTTACTTAACTCTCAAAAATTTCATGGAAATACTCGTGGAATTAGATATGCAAATGGAATGGCCTCATCTTCATTATTATCATATATTAAATTTATTAAAGCCTTACATGACTCCACTCCTTTTACCTTTAAATCAATTGAGACTCAAGCTTTCAAAGCTAAAAGATCTCAATTGATAAACAATAAGGGAAATTCTTATAAAACTCACCCTTTATTAATACAAAGAGGTAAGGCTCAAACTAGAGAACCTCAACCCAAACATGATTATATGTGCACTATACACAATCGTATTAGGCATGTTACACAACATAATGCACATAAACATGTTGCATAAACCTATACATCGCCATTGCTAATGCATGTCTCACACCATGACTTAAAATAATAGGAGACACACACCACTACAACACAAAAGGCATGTTTCACATACTAGGGAAACATATCATCTTAGGAAAAAAATTTTGAAAATGCTATATGTTCATATTGTATGATCAAAGGACATACCAACAATGTGTGCTATTATAGAAGACTACACTTGAATTTTCTTCCTATGGATTATCTTGAAACTAACCAACCTAGACCAAGAAATGTTTGAGTTTAAAAAACACTTAAATTTTTTTGTGTAGGTGTGCTTAAAATCCACAAAATTAAAAGCAAGTGGTATCTTGATAATGGATGTTCAAGGCACATGACAAGAGACAATGAGCAATTCAACAAACTTGATGCAAAGGATGGAGGACATGTTAAATTTGAAGACAATGCAAAAGGAAAAATTATTGGCATTGGAGAAATAGGTAATCCTTAATCCTTATCTATACATCATATGTTGTTTGTTGATGATCTTAAACATAATTTGCTTAGTATAAGTCAATTATGTGACATAGGAAATAAGGTGACCTTTTATCATAGAAATTGCTTTGTTAGTAGTCTTAATGAAAACAAAGTAATTTTTAATAATGAAAGAGTAGATAATATTTATGTTATTGATTTGAATAAAATTGATAACAAAGATGTCAAATGTTTAATTTCTATTTCCTATGACATATGGACATGTCATAAAAGGTTTAGACATGCAAATTTTGAGCTTTGTAAACATTAACTTGTGATTAGTTTACCTAAGCTTGAATTCACTAAGGATAAGTCTTGTGATGCTAACAATCCAAGTCCTCATTTATGCTAAAAAAATTTAATGTCTACTTTTAGACCACTTGAACTTATGCATATGGATTTATTTGGACCAACTAGAATTGCTAGTCTTGATGGAATGCACTATGCATATGTGTTGGTTGATGATTACTCTATATTTACTTAGGTATGTTTTCTTGCTCATCAGAATGATACATTTAAAGCTTTTGAAACTTTTGTAAAAAGAGTTAAAAAAAGAAAAAGGTTTTTGTATTTCTTCTATTAAAAGTAATCATGGAACCGAATTTGAAAATGAATTTTTAAAAACCTGTTACAATAAAAATGGTATTTCACATATGCTTTCTTCTCCTAGAACTCCTCAACAAAATAGGATAGTCGAAAGGAAAAATAGAACTCTTATGGAAATGGCTAGAACAATGTTTCATGAGTATAACTTGCCTCTATACTTTTAGACGAAAGTCGTTAACACATCTTGTTACATTTCAAATTGACTTTTCAAAAGACCAATTTTGAACAAAACCTTTTATGAGCCATGGAACAATAAAAAGCCCAAAATCTCATATCTAAGAGTATTTGGATACAAGTGCTTTATGTTAAACACTAAGGATAATCTTAAAAAATTTTATTCCAAAGCTAATGAAGAAATTTTCCTAGGCTATTCTATTTCTAGTAAAGCATATAAAATTTTTAATAAAAGAACTCTAGTAGTTGAAGAGTCAATGCATGTTGTATTCGATGAATCAAACTCACTTGATCCTAGAAAGGATGTTTGTAGTGTTGATGATCTTGTAAGTGGTAATGAGATTGTGGAAACTTAAGAAGAAAATGCTAGTAAGCCTTTGGAACTTGAAGGTCTAAGCAAATAAATAATTCACCTCTATTAATGGAGTTTGGGTTTGGAAACATAACCTTTGAGCTAGTGAAAACATTAAAGCTATGTTTCAAGAATTAAAATAGCAAAAAGGTCAAGGGGAAGAAGAACAAAAACCTCAATCTCATGTTGCTCCTCTAAGAAAAAGAATAATAAGTGAAAGTACATCAAGTAAAGGTGCTCAAGCTCAAAATGATGAACCTTCTTGGGTAGGCTAAATATTTAAACACATGTCTTTAATGGAATCCAACTTCAATTCCTGCTTTGATAAAGTTGAATCCAATTTCAACTCGCATTTCAATCAAATTGATGACATGATGTTCAATCAATTTCATTGCTCATTTTCAACATGATGTTCATTATATTTATGAGCAATAAGGCTACACATGCATCTTTCTTCCTCCTCCTTCATTCTCTCCTCAAGAATTTGTATTTTTTGTTTGTTTTATTTTCAGTTTATGTCTGGTTTATTTTTTGTATATAAGCCTCTAGTTATTAGTTTGTTTTTAGGTTGATTTTATACTTATTTTTTTAGTTTATTTTCAGTTTAATTTCAATATTTTATTTTTTTACTAAATGCATTTTAATTATTAATGAAATTCTCCTTTCCTTAAAATATAAATTTCTCTAGTATTCATTCTTTTTTTTTTTTGACAAGGGGCGAGAAATATTTGAGTTTGATCAATTTATTATTTATGCATTTTTTTTCATTACATCTTTTTTTGTGCAAAATTTATGCTTAAAATTATTCTTGTATAAATTTTTCTTAGGAATTGTTATGATCTTTTTTTGCTTTTGCCTAAAAGGAAGAAATAATTAAGTTTGTATGAGTATTTAGTTAATTTCTTTTAAGAGAAAGAAATTATTTGTATAAAGATGTGTTTATATTAGTGACATCACTATGTAATAGTATATCCTTAATATCAATGTCTTTAATACATTAAAATAGGGGGAGAAAATTATTTTTTTATGTCATATTATTTCATAAAAATTTTGTGTATCTTTATTTTTATTGTTTTGGTTTATAATCCTTTATTCCCTTTAGAATTTTTGGTTCCTTTAGGTTCATTTCCCTTTATATCTCTCTCTCTTTTATTTTTGTCTTTAACAAAGGGGGAGAAGAAGCTATGTTTGTAATATGCTTAGTACCACATGATCATTGACTAACTAATTTCTATATAATCATGTGATAGTTAAGTTTTTTAAGCTTCAATATAGTGTTATATGCACTATTTTTGTAATGCATTCTAGTAGCACTATATGCATATATGTTTGAAATTATTTCCTTCAAATTGCCTAAAAATTTATTTTAATGATAATGTTATCATCATGTTGTCATGTTTTAATACATTTGTTATGTTAGGCCATGTTTTTTTTATTTCTCATGTTAAATTTTATGTTGTTCTTTTTTTTTTACAAAAGAGGAGAATAAATAATTAAATTTATATTTCTTATCATGTTCATATTCATAGGGGAGAAATAAAGAATTATATTTATTTTTTTAATATCATAATTATTATCACAAATGTCATCTATCACATACTTTATCTTGTATTATTTTTATCAAACTCAAAATAAGTTTGTCAAAATCAAAAAGGGGGAGATTATTAACCTTTGCAAGTTATCAATCTTGATTTTGATCGTAACAAACTTAATTTTGAGCAACTAATATGTTTACTTCAAGTGTGTATAAGAAAAGAGCAATTTGGAAGTCAAAACAATGATGAACTATTGAAGAAAAATCATTCCGGAGAGTCATCATGAGTACTATTTTGACCGGACTACTCACAGGGACTAAATTGCATAAATAAAGTGCAAGTTTTGTCATAGTCCCAACCGGGACCAAGTAAGTCCTAACCGGGACCAAAGGAGACCAATTTCTCAAAAATGACAGAACCCATCCTGATCTAATGTCTCGATCATGACATTGCTTAGGACATAGTAGTCCTAATCGAGACATTAATATCACGATTAGGATCAAAGTAATTTTTTAAATACAGTAGCTCATAATGGCCATTCAATGCTAGTCCCAATCGAGAGTAATGATATCCTAACCAAAACCTAACAAAATGCAGCTCAAAAGTCTAAATTTCATTCAAATGGACTTTATTTTTATTAGGAACAAAATTATTGCTTCCAATAGCTATGATTGGATTGCTCAAGTATAAATATGACCTTTGAAGATTAATTTGAGGTTAAGAAACTTGTTTATTCATTCTATACTTTCAAGCATTCAATTAAGTTCTCTAAACTCTTTTAAAATTCATTTTATTGTTGTATACTCTTGTGAGAGTTGGTGAGTGTTAGAATAGAAATTCTTATTCTTCTATGTTCTAGGGTTAAAAAAATGGGAATTAAGATTCTATTCTAAAGGAATTGGTTTAAGTGTTTAGTCATTAAAACACTTGGGAATTCAGTTTTAGTGTAAAACTTGAAAATTCTTGTAAATTGGTTCTTGAGTGAGCCTTAAAAAACTCAAGTTGTAAGGTTTGAGTTGAGCCTAAAACTCAAGTTGTAAAAATCAATTTAGGGAAATATATTATGGTGATTAAAAATCCTAAGTTAAGGATAAGTTTGGTGGAGATGTAGGATTGTTGAAAATTCAAACTCCTTAAATTCTTGTTCAAATTTTTTTAATTACTTATTTTTGTTCAATAATCCTATTCACCCCCCAGGACTCTTTCAGTATTTGTTTTGCCTTTTTTACTGGTTACACTCATACATCAATTAATTAAGTTGGATCTAGAATCTTTCTTCACAAATATTTGTAGGCCTAATTTATAATTTCGTAATTGGTATAAGCGACATTGAGAGAGCAAGTAGACCGTAAGTATACTTATTGGTTTTATTTATTTATTTTTTTGTTCTATGTAATAGTTATTTTTTGAAACATTATTAACATCATTTGAGTGGTATTTTCATTTGTTTTATGTTAAAAAAAATTCTTATATTTTTCTTTTATGTACTTTTAAACTTGTAAGTTTAGATTATTGTGTGACAGTTTTTTTAATGAGCTAGTTAGTGAATGAGCTCGAGTTTAATAATAAACAAGTTAAATGCAAGAGTTTGAGCTTAAACTATATATATATATATATATTTATTTATTGTATTAAAGACATAAAATAAACATAAAGTATTTTAAATTATTGTATTACAAAAATAAAATAAATGGAAAGTATTCTAAAGTAAATTTGAATTTGTACAATTTTTTGACAAATGAAAATATTAATCAAATTTTAATTTTAAAAAATGAATTAGAAAAAAAAACTAAATGGATACAAAACATGAATCAAAAACCAAAAATAAACTAAAAGTATACAAACAAAACGAATTAGAAAACCAAAAATAACCAAAAACAAATTGAAAAAAAAAATCAAAATAATAACTCTATTTCAACTATGGAATATTTGGACATAAAGTAAAGATTGCATAAATCAACAAACATATGGAAACAAACTTTGTAATATAACTACATTGCCATTAATAAAATAAAAATTATTGACTCCAAGATCTCCTTTTTCTTCCTCTTCTTCCTTTTTTTTCCCTTTTTTTTTTTTTGTTTTTCTCTCTGTTCTAGACCAAAAGTCCAACAACCAACTCTCAGACCCTAAAAGAATCATCTCCCCTTTGCCCATACTCTCCCTTTAAGCCTTTTCCCCTTTTTACATTTTTCAATTCCTAACTAACTCACTCTCACCCTCTCCCTCACCCCATCCTTTTTATCACTCCCCATGCTTTTTTCTCCTTTTTTTCTTTTCTTTTATATCTAAAAATACCCTAAATCAGAGGTAGGTGGGCCTTAACTATTGCATTAATGACATTTAATGTTGTAAAGGGTGACTATGAAGAGGCATTGCCTCTTTGATGAGGTGTCACCTCATTGATGCCGAGGATGGAGAGGTGATGCCTCTTCATTGAGGCGATCACCTCTTCACCCAAGCCAGGTGGGCCTTTGGGCCAAAAGACAATGGGCTTGAGCTTAAAGGCTTGATTTTGAGCTTAGGCTTGGTGTTTGGATCTTCGAGTCTATTTTAGAGAAGTTTCGAGCTTCCTTTATATTCAAAGCTCATACTTTTTCATCATCAGGCTTTCATTGCTAGCCAATTAAACTGAAGACGTCCACACTATCTAATAAAAGAAATTACAAATGAAAAAAACATATAAAAAAATTAATAGAGCAATACATGTCAGCCCATTTTAACAAAATCCAATAAAAATTAATTCAATGATGCTACAATTTTTTTAAATTTTTATTTATAGGGTTACATAATTTTGTAATTATTTTGGTTTATGAAAGTTAAAAAAAATTAACATTTAGAAAATAATGCTAAATTTATTGAAAAAGAAAGAGAAAATAAAAAAGAGGAAACAAAAAATAAAAGAAAAAAAATCATATTTCAGCATAAAATGTCAAAAAAAAATTAAAAAGGAAAAAAAAAGGAAAAAATGAGAAAATAAAAATTTTGAAACAAGATGAAAACGGAAAAAATGTAAATAAAAACTAATAAAGGAAGAAGGAAAGAATGAAAATAAAAAAATAATAAGAAAAAAGAGATAATAAATAATAAAGGGAAAATAAAAATAAAAAAGGAAGTAAGAAAGAATAAATATGAAAAAAGAAAAAAATAAGGAAAAAAATTTTAAAAAAGAGAAAAATGAATAAAGAAGAAAAAAAATAAAGTCAATAAAAATAAGAAGAAAGGAAAAAGATGAAAGTAAATGGAAAAATAAAGTAAAAGAAAGAATGGTAAATATTTGTAAATAAAATTAGCACTAATATAAATAAAGAAGATAAAATAGGTAAAAAATAAAAATTTGGTGTAACTTGGTTAATAAAAAAAAAAGACTATTTATGTAAAAGTCTCAAGGTTTAATGTGCAATCTGGAACTTCAGCCTTAGTAATAGAAAGCATTGGCTCCTGCACTTGTAAGTACCCTGTATGCATCCATGTGTAGATTTGGAGGGCTACACCGGCCTAGCTTTTAGGGACCAATTTGCTACAGCTCTGCTAGTAAAAAAGACGGGGGCCCATCTTTTAGGGACCAATGCACATACGTATGAAAAAAAAAAATTACGACTGCGGTGAGCGTGGATCGACCACGCGACCTTCAGATCTTCAGTCTGACGCTCTCCCAACTGAGCTATCCCCGCTGAGTGCTTTACAAGTTTAATAAATATTTATTGAATTAAATATTAACTTCAATGCAACATAAGTCCAAAATCTGAATTAATATTTTGTTTGATTTTAATATTTTGAGAATGATAATATAATAACAATAATTTTTTTAAAATATCTTATCAATTTTATAAAAATTGAATTTAGTTATAAGTAATTAATTATATACAATTTAAATAAAAAAATATTGAATTCAAATAAATAAATAAATATCATTAAAGTTGGTGAAAAATTCCATTCATAGTGTTACTCTTCTTGGAAGTTGCAGAAATTCTGCTTCGAACGCCTTTATCGGGAAGGGCATTGTTGGGTCTATTGCAAAAGCTGGTCTGGTTCTACCCTATCCAAACTTCTGCCATAATTTATTCCCACCTCATTCATTTATTGTCACTCCTCTACTAACAACCTTCAAAATGACTTGTGAATCATAAGCGCAAAACGTTGCTTGCTTCCTAAGGATGAAATGCTTAGGGCCTTGGCAACAATAATTTAAAGTCACAATTCATATTTTTCTTCTGTATTTTTATTTTTTATTTGTATACATTAAATTTTTGTATTTTTACTATGCCAAAAAAAAAAATTTGTATTTTTATTCATATTAAAATTAGGGCAACTTATATTATTTCCATAAATTTTGATATAATTCACATTATCCTTCCTATTGTTTACCTTGCTAACTTTAAATTCTATTAACACTTTCTTCCTTCTATTAAATTTTCTGTTATTTTCTTAATAAATAAAACATTTTACTTCCTCTAATTTTTTTAACCCTTTTGTTTTAACGAGGTAAAATAAAATAACAATCCTAACTAATTCTTCAACAATTACAAATATATCTATCATCATTTTAAAATAAAAAAGAAATTAAAATTTTAATAAATTTTATTTTATATTTATTTGTATTTAATTTCATTAATTTTTCATTTTTTAAAAATTATTTATGCTATATATATTACTTAATTTTTAGGTAAATACTAATTTAAAATGAAATAAAAATTAGTAAAATGAAATAAAATAAACAAAAAATAAATTGATTAAAGTTTTTGAATTTACCAAAATTACAACTTTACTTTTGAGCTAATATATGTATAGAGATATGTGTAAATATTTAAACTTTAATTAGGTTTAAAACTTTAAATTTAAATTAATTAAGAAAATTAAAGGACTAAATTATTTTATTTTATTAAATTTTAGAAATTGAATTGTTTTGTTTTTATAAAATAAAGAAGGTAAATGTTATTTAATTTGAAAACTAACAAAAAAAGGGTTGGTAAAATTAAAAGTTAGGATGTAAATATTCAATTTTTAAATAAGAGAAAAAAGAGTGCGAATTAGATCAAATGTCATATATATATATATATATATATATATATATATATATATATATATATTACTTTACTTCATCTCTGATATTTTTAAAAATGTTTATTTATCATTATATTTATTCATTTTTATACTACTTCATCTCAACAGAAGGACTAATAAATATTAATAATGAATAAATATTTTTTAAAATGTTAGAAATGAAGTAGTATAATATGCCAAAATATATGATAAAAATTACAATTTTCCCTTTCAATAACAGTACTGAAAATGATGATACTCAAGTGTCATTAAATAAGACTAGGATTTATTTTAAGGGTAAGAATACTTTTAAAATTAGTACATTAATTCCTTACATTTTTATTTTGTTAAAATTAAGTTCTTATATTTTCTTTTAGTGCCATTAAGTACTTATATTTACAAAATTTAATCAAATTATATTTATAATTTAATTATTCATATTTTAATATAAAAGTTATATAAAATAAAATTTTAAATGCTAAACACTCTTATATACATTAAATTTAAATAATACAATTGCAATTTTATTGCTCAATAAGTATTTTTCTATTTTTTAATAAAAAGTTAATAAAAATCTTGCTAAATTTTACTTTAACTAATTTTAAATAAAAGCACATGACAAATTTATTAAAAAATTTTAATAAATACAAAAATTTGATACCTAAAAAAGTAAAAAATATTTAAGAAATAAAAATTATACTATTAATATAATTGTTTTAACATATCTAATTTAGTTATTTTATTTAAAAATATAAAATATATCTTACTTAAAATTGTTAGATGAAAATAACCACATTTTTAATAATTTTTATTTAATAGTAAATTAATAATAAAATTTATAAGGCAATAGAATATAAAGTAGTGTCAAATAATTGCTAATAGAAAGTTATTTTAAATAAAATAAAATCACTTAATTTAATTAAAATAAAATATTTTTAATTAATCAAAAGACACAATTTTAAAAAAAATTACATCAATTATAATACATTCAATTACAAGTTTTAATTAAGTAAATCGTAAGTTAGTTAACTAAATTTATAGATATTAATAACTGACTAAAATTATTTATCATACTAAAAAAAGAAAAATAAATACATTTAAAAATAGTAAGAATAAATTATAAAAAAATTAAAAGTATGTAAATTTAAAAGTCTTATTTTATTATTATGGGTGATAATATCTCTCATTTTTTTTAACATATCAAAATCTTCAAAAAAAGTCATGGTAATTAGCTAGTGAAAGGAGAAATATGTTTAAACACCAATAAAATTTTACATTTATGTTTTGTATAAAGATGAAAGGAGTTTATAAGGACTTAATGATGTATAAAAAATTATTTATCCGTTAAAAATAAATTTTAAATTCCATAAAAATAAAATATTTTGAGAAATTTGTCTCACTTGTAGAATTTATCTAATTTGAATTTAAAATAATTGAAATTTATATAAGTATCATATATGAAAGACATCAAATTAAATAAAATCTAAATCTATCTTTGACAAAACCAAAACAATAAGAACAACTAAAAACGTTAGTACTAGGGCTGAGCACGATTCGGTTCAATTCAGGGATTTGGAAATCTCTAGAATTGAATTGAAAATTGAGAATTTAAAAATATTGAGGACTAGTATCATAACTAAAATTAAAAATTTTCGTCTTGTATTGTTCCGAATTTTATATTGTTTCAAAATTTCGGAACAATACAATTCATAAATTGGATATTTCAATACAATACAGAATGGAGATTTAGAAAATTATATAAAATACACTATTTTGTTAAATTTTGAAATATCCATAAAACTTGAAATTTCATTAAATATACCTACAGCAATTCAATATATACTTTAATATAAGTTTATCAGTACAATTCAGTCTGGATAAAATTAAATTTAATTAATTTTCTATGGCCTAATGTAATTAATATTAGTTAAATAATATTTATAAATTTCTTTGATCAAATGTAATTAATATTAGTTAAATAATATTTATAAAATAATATTAATTAATTTTTTTATTTGAACAAATATTAGTTAATTCTTTTATTATATTATTTTTTAATAAAAGAATTTATATTTTAACATTATCATTAAATAAATAACTTATACATTATTGTAATAACCCGAATATTTTTAAATTATTGTATATAATTAAATATCGAGAATTTTGATGTTATTGATCATTTTTATGGTATATAATTATTATTTTATTTTATTGAATTGTTATATCTAGTTTCAAATTTAAATATTTATTTGGGAACTCTATTATTTTAAATATTGAAGCTATTAATAATATAATTGTCATTTTTTAACAGTATTATTATTATTATTTATTACTATTGGTAGTATTTAAGTTAAGTATATGTGTGTGTGTGTGTGTGTGTATGGTTGAGTAATTTTGACAACAACAATTATGAGTTAAAAAAAAAGACAAAATATTTCAGACTATTCTCCCTTCCTGTTTTTTTTTCTACTTACCCTCCTTGTGCCTCTCTGTTCTACTTGGTTCAGACCCACCCTCACTGCCATCTTCACTACCATTAGCTTGCTTCTTCTCCTTCTTGTTGTCTGAACCGAAGCCACCATCCTACTCTTCCTTCTTCCTTGCGTGAGAGGCAGCAACATCTCTTTCTTGTCCCCTACCACGCAACGTCCAACTCCTCCGCCACCTGCAACTCCAGCAACAGTCTCAACTCCATCTCCAGGCGACAATGGTTCCTTCAGCAACCCTTCCCTACACTTGGTTTTCAGTTTTAGGTGACTTATGTGGGTTAGTGGTTAGTTAGCTTTAGGTTGATTTTTAGTTAGTTTTAAGTTGTTTGTTAGTTGATTTAAGTTGTTTGTTAGTTGATTTAGTTAGTTTTTGTGTTGATTTGATTTTTGGTTGATTTTTATTATATTTGTTAATTTTGCAGAATTTATTTGTAATATTTGGTTAATTTTCGTGTTGATCTATATGTATATTAGTTGATTTAAACTATTTGGGGTTGATTTGGTTATGGGTATATATAAAAATGATTTACGTTGTTTAATTTGATTTTATGAAATTTTGTATATTTATTTAGGTATTTTAAGTTTTATGTATATTTTATTAATGTTGCTAATTAATTTTGAAAATTTGAGTAAAATAGGGTTAATAAATTAAGTTAGTAATTTTAGTATTAAGAATATAATTTTTAGTAAATTTATATAATTTTTAAGGAATTACTAATTTTATGTGAATTTTGTAATAATAGGAGCATTGTATATTTTGTTGATATTATAGTTAAATATTATGTTTTAAATAATTTTGGGATAAAATGGGGTATTAAAATAATTTTTATAGATTATTTACTATTTTAATTAATTAATAATAAGTTTCGGAAATTATATTTATAGAATAAATATTATACATTTTTTTGTGATAAAATGGGTTTTAATTATTTTATAGTATATTTAAACTATTTGAACAATTATTTGTGAATTTAACAAATTTATGTTGAATATTTAGAAAATTGAGTTTTTATTAATATTATATTATTATTTGAAATTTTATTAAATTATGGTAGAAAATAATTTTTATTTAGTGTTTTGAAAATCAAATAAATTATATTATGATTTATTATTAATTTTTATGGTTTTTGGTGATTTTAATATATTAATATTTAATATTTGTATTGTGTTTTACGAACCTCGATTGGGGATTTGTGTAGTTCGGGGTCTCGACCCGAGGTGTTGAGCTTCTGTAGAATTTAGAAGTGTGTTTACTTGCAGGATTGACTCTACTTCAGTGAAGGGATGTTCGTTTTACAAAAGAGATTTTATTGAATTTTTGGTAGATTTCTCGTAAAACGTAACATCGGGCCAATCACAAGTTTTATATTTCGAATTCAAGTCGAGTCTCCCTTAGAATTCTAGAAGTTAGGTTTCCTTTATTACGATAGTCGTTTTATTTCTGTCTTTTAGCCGCCCCTCCGGTCGCGTCTACCAGTCGAGGTCGGACACGATGTATTAGAGGAGCGCTTTCATCTTGTAAGTTAATATTTGATTTAAGTGTTGGATCTTTCAATTTAAATCATATTAAATTTTGATAAATTTATATTTACGAGATTCTAGTCGGTATTCTTAAATAATGTTGCATGATTTAATTTATAGTTGATTTATTTTATTGTTATTTATTTTAATTTTCATTATTTTATTTATTTTCATTTATTTTAAATAAATTATGGTAGAACGTGCTACCTGATGGGTTTCATCAGGACCGTGTGTGCACCGATAGAATATGTAATTATATTTGATTATATTACTGGGGTTGATGCTCTGGTGATGCTTTGCTCTCAGACATCGCCAGTAATATAATATTTGATTATTTAATAAATATTGGGGCCGAAGGTCTGGTAGTGCTTTGCTCTCGGACATCGCTAGTATAATTGGATTAATATTTATTAAATCACTAGGGCCGATGGTCTAGTGATGCTTTACTCTCAGACACCGCCAATGATATTGGATTAAGTGATGTGATTGTGGCTGTTCATCCTAGTGATGCTTTGCTCTCGAGATTCAGCAGTTTTGGATTTAAGTGAGCTGTATGACTGTTACAAAAAAATTAATACATCAGGTTCTACCTAATTTTTATACTAAAGTATTTTAAAAAGCATTTAAATATTTCTTTCTTTCCTTTAGAAAAATGAATTTCTTATATGTATATCAAATTATTTGAAATAATTTATGAATATATTATTTTTATAAAAAAAAATTATTTTAAAGGAGATTTTCAAACCGCATTCATTTCTTTTATTAGTTTACTCAATGAGGTCTGACTTCCCTCAACTTAATTTTTTTCAGGAGTTTGGGAGTCTTCTATTAGGCCTACTTCTCTACACCATTTAGCTTCTTCACTGGCTATCTTATGTGGGTCTATATAGTTGTATTGGTGTTAGTATCCGTGTACAGCAATAGAGAACTGTATAACTGCACATTTTAAATTTAGATATTATGTATTAAGATTTATGTATTGAGATATTAATTATATAACTGATGTTTATTTATTTTATGCACTATGATATTATGGTTTAATTATATTGACAAAAATCAGTTTGATAATGTGCATTATGATTTAAGCATTTTATTGTAAGGTTTTAAAGTTTACATATTCCGTGTTTTTCTTTTAAGGCTTACTATGGGTTTTGGTAACTTTATGCTTTCCCATTCCCTAGTGCCAGTCATGTGCCCCTGGGTTCGAGTCGTGACAAAGTTAGTATCAGAGCTTTGAATCATTTTTCATGCTTTTGACTGTCAATGTCTATGTTTTCTCATAATACTATAGTACTTAGGTTGTAGACATCACTTGTTAATTTCTTGTCTTTAGGATTCAGTGTCTGAGTCTGTATTCTTGTCTTATTTTGAATTTTAGTTTTCTTATCTTTTCATAATGAGGCATGCTTGGAATGTCCCTGCTGTTGATGTAGAACTTGATGATGATGATTAGTTATTTTCAAGATGAGATTCTTCCTCCTGCCCCTCGACCTAGAGGTAGGGGTAAAGGTAAAGGTAAGGGCAAAGCTAGAGTAATATAGGCTTAAAGGCAAGAACAGCCTCAGGCAGAGCCTGAGATTCCAGTAGTGGATCCTACAACTTTTGTAGCTAGAATGGCAGGTATTAATCAAGGCTTGACAGTTCTTAATCAGGCGATACCTGTAGTGCAGCAGATGCTTTAACAACAAACTCAGGGAATGTCAGATGTTGATGTAGCATTATTGTACTTTGGAGTGGGGCGGCTTCATTTTGATGATAATGGAGATGCATTGGATTTCATTAATACCATTAAGTCTAAGACCAAATATGGGTATTCTGACTACCAAAGGATTATGATTGTGGAGCTATTAGTCTCAGCAGTAGCTCAGGACTGGTTCATGTAGTCCATTTAGCCCTTCATGACGATGATGACATGGTTGGGATTTAAGGAGCAATTTATGAGATTCTTCTATCCTTCATTTTTTAGGGAGAACTATAGATGGCAACTACTTAATATCGATAGGAGAGATAGATCAGTTGAGGACTACACTCGGGAGTTCGATAGGTTGATGAGACATACTGAGGATGTGAGGCAGGATATTGCCAGAGCAGTTGAGCTGTATATAACTAGGTTAGGCCCAACCTTTATCGACATTCGACCAAAGGGTTATAGTCTAGAGAGTGTTGTGGAGGAGATGAGATAGTTAGAGCGAAGGCACATCCGACACGGCACCATACCTGAACCGTATGATAGTGGCACTATCAGACTTATTTAGAGGGTGCAACAGCCAGTGTTTCAGATAGGTAGCATGAGTTCTTAGTCAGTAGGTCCTTCTCAGCAGAGTAAACAATTCAGGGCATATCGGATTGGTAGGCACCATTTCTTTTAGGATCGCATGAGTAGTAGGGCTGCTAGATTTAGTGGTAGTACTAGCAGCAGTAATGGACAGAGCTCTGGACATAGCAGCTCTAGGTTTGGAGCTAGTTCATATGCCACATATGGGCGAGTGTATCAGGGTCCTTGGCATTTGATGCCAGGAGCGTGTTTTAAATGTGGTCAGTTTGGACACTTTGCTAGACCTTGTCCAAACTATGGATTCCAACCGTCCTTTGCTCATGGGTCTTCACCTTCTATTATCCAGCCATTACAGCAGGTGCCTCAGTAGTATCAGGCACCCATATACCCTCAACAGCGATCGATACAATTTGTGAGTCAGCAAGGCTAAGGCAGAGGACATACTCAGTCGTTCACTTTACAACAACCAGAACATGGTCAGGCTAGGGTCTTCACTTTGACTCCTCAAGATGCGCAGGCATCTAATGCTGTGGTAGCAAGTATTATTCCTATCTATTGTCATGAGGCTAGAATCTTATTTGATTCGGGTGCTACATGTTCCTTTATATATACTTTATTTGCTTTGAAAGTGGCTTGTCTTCCTTCCAAGATGAGTTTTCCTTTATCTGTTTTGACTCTGCTTAGTGATGAGTTAGAGACAGACATTTTCTTTCCATCTTGTCCTGTGTTGGTAGAGGGTAGAGAATTATTGGCAGACTTAGTCCTTCTGGATGTGATTGAGTTTAATATGATTTTAGGAATGGACTGGTTATCCCAGTATTATGCTTCTATGGACTGTCAAGCAAAGGAAGTAATTTTCAGAATTCCAGGTGATGAGGAATGCAAATTCAGAGGTACTGAGAGTTATATGCCTCGTATCCTTATTTTTGCCATTACAACTAGGAAGATGCTTAGTAAATGATGTTAAGGCTATCTAGCTGTAATGAGGGATGTTCAAGCAGAAATGGGATCAATGGAAAGGGTACCAATGATACGTGAATTCTCATATATTTTTCCAAAGGAGTTACCTAGATTATCATTGGAGAGAGAGAGATAGAATTCTATATTGATGTTGTGCTAGGTACATATCCTATCTCTATGCCACCTTATAGGATGGCACTTGCAAAGCTGAAGGAGTTAAAAGAGCAATTGAAGGAATTATTGGATTAGGGGTTTATTCAGCTTAGTACATCTCCTTGGGGTGCTCCGATTCTCTTTGTAAAGAAGAAGGATGGTAGTCTTAGACTCTGTATTGACTATAAATAATTGAATAAGGTTACCATCAAGAACAAGTATCCACTCCCTAGGATTGATGATTTGTTTAATCAGTTACAAGGAGCTCGATATTTTTCCAAGATTGATTTGAGATATGGACTTGATAAATAAGGTGTTTAAGCCATTCTTGGACCAATTTATAATTGTGTTTATTGATGACATTCTAGTATATTCCAAGAATAAGGCGGAGCATACTATGCATTTGAGATTAGTGTTGCAGACTTTGAGAGAGCACCAGTTGTATGCCAAGTTTTCAAAATATGAGTTCTGGTTAGACCAAGTGGCATTCTTAGGCCATGTGGTGTCTAATGATAACATTCAGGTGGATCCTAGGAAGATAGAGGCGATTATTGAGTGGCCAAGACCCACAACGGTTACTGAAGTGAGAAGTTTTCTGTGTTTAGCAAGCTATTACAAGAGATTTGTGAAGGATTTCTCTAAGATTGTCGTGCCTTTGACCGGACTGACCTAGAAAAATGTTAGATTCATATGGACTGATAGATATGAAGAGCAATTCCAATTGCTTAAGGATTTACTAACTTTGGCTCTAGTACTGAATTTACCTTTTGGTGACGATGGGTACACGGTGTATTGTGATGCTTCCCGTGTAGGATTAGGCTATGTGCTACTGTAGAATGGTAGAGTCATTGCTTAGGCTTCAAGGAAGTTGAAGAAGTACGAGCAGAATTATCCTACTCACGATCTAAAGATGGTAGCAGTTGTATTCGCATTGAAGACTTAGAGGCATTATCTGTACAGTGTCACTTATAAGATATACACCGACCATAAGAGCTTGAAGTATATCTTCGAGTAGAGGGATTTGAACATAAGGCAGAGAAGATGGATGGAACTTCTGAAAGACTATGATTGTTCAATTATTTACCATCCAGGCAAGGCGAATGTAGTAGCTGATGCGTTGAGTAAAAAATTAGCAGGCAGTCTTGCCTATATTAGTACTGAGAGGAGGTCTATTCTTCAAGAGTTATATGAGTTGATTGTTCAGGATTTGTAGTGGAAAGTGACTAAGAAATGTCTTTTAGCTCAGTTTAGAGTATGATCAGTGTACTTGGATAGAATTAAGGCAGCTTAAAGAAGGGACCCACAGTTATAGAGAATTATGTTTGAGGTGCAACAAGGTCAATCTAGAGAGTTCATGATTAACAGTGAGGGTGTTCTACGCTTGGGTACTCGGTTGTGTGTGCCAGACATTGATGATATAAGGAAAGAGATCTTAGAAGTGGCACATTTTTCTGCTTACAGTATTCATCCAGGTTCTACCAAGATATATCATAATTTAAAAGATACATACTGGTGGAATGGAATGCAGAAGGATGTTGCAGAATTTCTATCCAGGTGTCTCATATGTCAGCAGGTAAAACTAGAGCATTAGAGGCCCTCAGGATTATTACAGCCCGTGCCTATCCCAGAGTGGAAGTGGGATATGATTGCCATGGATTTTATGACTGGTTTGTCTCAGACGATAGGTGGATTTGATGCAATTTGGGTGACCATTGACAAGTTAACTAAGTTAGCTCACTTTCTGCTAGTTAAGAAGACATACTCCACTGACAGGTTGGCACGATTGTACGTCAGTATAATTATTTATCTTCATGGAGTTCCAGTGAGTATAATATCTGATAGATGAGCCACTTTTACATTAATTTTCTGGCAAGAGTTACATAAAGCCTTGGGTATAAGGTTAGACTTCAATACATCATTCC
This sequence comes from Mallotus nudiflorus, assembly GCA_947683625.1. NCBI lineage: Eukaryota > Viridiplantae > Streptophyta > Magnoliopsida > Malpighiales > Euphorbiaceae > Mallotus > Mallotus nudiflorus. Next base: position 717,784 of record CANTUR010000170.1, read on the forward strand.
ATCCTCAAATTGATGGCCAGTTTGAAAGGACCATTCAGACTTTAGAGGATATGCTCAGAATGTGTGTGATGGATTTTGGAGGTCAATGAGATAATCACTTGCCACTGATTGAATTTGCATATAACAATAGTTATCATACAAGTATTGAGATGGCTCCGTATGAAGCATTGTATAGTAAGAAGTGCATATCACCTTTGTGTTGGGAAATTGGTGAGAGGTAGCTAACAGGTCCATAACTGGTGCAGATTACTTCTGACGTACTTCAGCCTCAAGCAGTGGAACTCAGGGAAGATCTGTCTTACAAGGAGTATCCAGTGGTGATTGTGGATCGCTAAGTTCGTCAGCTTCGCTCCCGGGAGATTCTGATGGTGAAAGTGCTTTGGAGTAACCACACAACATAAGACTGTATTTGGGAGACAGAATCTGAGATACAAGCCGCCTATCCCTATCTTTTTCATCAATAAACCTTGTATTTTCTTACTTTTCTTTGAAATTCGAGGACGAATTTTTGTAAAGGGGGAAGACTGTAATAACCCGAATATTTTTAAATTATTTCATATAATTAAATATCAAGAATTTTGGTGTTATTGATCATTTCTATGTTATATAATTATTATTTTATTTTATTGAATTGCTATATATAGTTTCAAATTTAAATATTTATTTGGGAACTCTATTATTTAAAATATTAAAGCTATTAATAATATAATTGTCATTATTTTTTTAACAGTATTATTATTATTATTATTATTATTATTATTATTATTATTATTATTATTATTATTATTATTATTATTACTATCGGTGGTATTTAAGTTAAGTGTATATATATATGTGTGTGTGAGTGTGTTTGAGTAATTTTGACAACAATTATTATTATTATTATTTTATTAGAAAAAAGTTAGTATGAGTTAAAAAAAATGAGAGAGAAAATATTTCAAACTATTCTTCCCTCCCTTTTTTTTTTCTACTTACCCTCCCTGTGCCTCTCTATTCTGCTTGCTTCAAACCTACCCTCACTGCCATCTTCACCACCATCATCTTGCTTTTTCTCCTTCTTGCTATCTGAATCGAAGCCCCCATCCTGCTCTTCCTTCTCCTTGCAAGAGAGGCAACAACATCTCTTTCTTGTCCCCTGTCGCGCAACATCCAGCTCCTCCACCACTTGCAACTCCGGCCATAGTCTCAACTCCAGCTCTAGGCGACATTGGTTCCTTTAGCAACCCTTCCCTAAACTTGGTTTTCAGTTTTAGGTGAGTTATGTGGGTTAATGGTTGGTTAGCTTTAGGTTGATTTTTAGTTAGTTTTAAGTTGTTCGTTAGTTGATTTAAGTTGTTTGTTAGTTGATTTAGTTAGTTTTTGTGTTGATTTGATTTTTTATTGATTTTTATTATATTTGTTAATTTTGCAGAATTTATTTATAATATTTGGTTAATTTTTGGGTTGATCTATATATATATTAGTTGATCTAAATTATTTGGGGTTGATTTGGTTATGGGTATATATAAAAATGATTTGGGTTGGTTAATTTGATTTTATGGAATTTTGTATATTTATTTAGGTATTTTAAGTCTTATGTATATTTTATTAATGTTGTTAATTAATTATTTTTGGTTGAAAATTTGAGTAAAATAGGGTTAATAAATTTAGTAATTTTAGTATTAATAATATAATTTTTAGTAATTTTATATAATTTTTAATGAATTACTAATTTTATGTGAATTTTGTAATAATAGGAGCATTGTATAGTTTGTTGATATTATAGTTAAATATTATGTTTTAAATAATTTTAGGATAAAATGTGGTATTAAAATAATTTTTACAAATTATTTATTATTTTAGTTAATTAATACTAATTTTTGGAAATTATATTTATATAATAAATATTATACAAATTTTTGTGATAAAATGGGTTTTAATTATTTTATAGTATATTTAAACTATTTGAACAATTATTTGTGAATTTAACAAATTTATGTTGAATATTTGGAAAATTGGGTTTTTATTAATATTAGATTATTATTTGAAATTTTATTAAATTATGGTGGAAAATAATTTTATTTAGTGTTTTGAAAATCAAATAAATTATATTATGATTTATTATTAATTTTTATGGTTTTTGGCAATTTTAATATATTAATATTTAATATTTTGCTTTATTGTGTTTTGCAAACCTCAATTGAGGATTTGTGTAGTTCGAGGTCTCAACCTGAGGTGTTGAGCTTCTGTAGAATTTAGAAGTGTGTTTACTTGTAGGATTGACTCTACTGTAGTGGAGGGATGTTCATTTTACAGAAGAGACTCTGTCGAATTTTTGATAGATTTCTCGTAAAACGTGACATTGGGTCAATCATAAGTTTTGTATTTTGAATTCAAGTCGAGTCTCCCTTAGAATTCTAGAAGTTAGGTTTCCTTTATTAAGATAGTCGTTTTATTTCTGTCTTTTAGCCGCCCCTTCGGTCGCGTCTACCGGTCGAGGTCGAATACGACATATTAGAGGAGCATCTTCATATTGTAAGTTAATATTTGATTTGAGTGTCAGATCTTTTAATTTAAATCATATTAAATTCTAATGAATTTATATTTACGAGATTGTAGTCAGTATTCTTAAATAATGTTGCATGATTTAATTTATATTTGATTTATTTTATTGTTATTTATTTTAATTTTCATTGTTTTATTTATTTTCATTTATTTTAAATAAACTACGATAGAACGGGCTACCTGATGGGTTTCATTAGGACCGTATGCGCACCAATAGAATATGTAATTATATTTGATTATATTACTGAGGCTGATGGTCTGGTGATGCTTTGCTCTTGGGCACCGCTAGTAATATAATATTTGATTATTTAATAAATATTGGGGCCGAAGGTCTGGTGATGCTTTGCTTGAACACCGCCAGTATAATTGGATTAATATTTATTAAATCACTAGGGTTGATAATCTAGTGATGCTTTGCTCTCGGACACCGCCATTGATATTGGATTAAGTGATGTGATTGTGGCTGTACATCCTGGTGATACTTTGCTCTCGGGATCCGACAGTCTTGAATTTTAGTGAGTTGTATGATTGTTAAAAAAAATTGATAAATCGGGTTTTACCTAATTTTTATACTGAAGTATTTTAAAAAGTATTTAAATATTTATTTCTTTCCTTTTGAAAAATGGATTTTTTATATGTATATCAAATGATTTGAAATAATTTATGAATATATTATTTTTATAAAAAAAAACTTATTTTAAAAGAGATTTTCAAACCGCATTCATTTCTTTTATTAGTTTACTCAATGAGGTCTGACTCCTCTCAACTTACTTTTTTTCAGGAGTTTAGAAGTCTTCTATTAGGCCTACTTCTCTACGCCGTATAACTTCTTCACTAGCTATTTTATATTGGTCTATATAGTTGTATTAGTATTAGTATCCGTGTACCGCAATAAAGAACTGTATAACCGCATATTTTAAATTTGGATATCATGTATTAAGATTTATATACTGAGATACTAATTGTATAACTGATGTTTATTTATTTTATGCACTATGATATTATGGTTTAATTATATTGAGAAAAATCAGTTTAAAATGTGCATTATGATTTAAGTATTTTATTGTAAGGTTTTAAAGTTTATATATTCGCGTTTTTTTTTAAGACTTACTATGAGTTTCGGTAGCTTTATACTTTCTCATTCTCTAGTGCCGGTCACGTGCTCCTGGGTTCGGGTCGTGACAATTATAAATATATAAATAAATTAGTAAAATGTGGTTATTTTGGTTTAATACAATTCAGTTCAATTCGATTAAGTTCTCGGTTTGGATATTTAAAAATATCAAGAAGCGTACTAAAAATGTTTTATTGGTACAATTTAATCCAGATAAAGTCAAAAAGTCAACAATTCAATTTAGTTTCAGAAATTTTCGATCCAATTATTCAGTTCAATTTGAATATTTTAATTTCCATACTCAATCATATCATAGTTAGTACAATTGTTAAATGGGATTGCTCCAACTTTTTAATAAATCACAATTTATACATTTTATGTTTTCATGAACTTTTATGTCTCTGAATCAACTTTGGGGTTAAATGCGGTTGCATTTAACCCATCAACTTTGCTAGAGAACTTGGCACTCATGGATAAGCTCCATAAGTGAAAAGATGCACCTGCATTTGTTTTGAGGGAAGATTAAAAAAAAATTATATATTAGAACTTGTTTTTTTTTTTCAATTTGAAATGTAAATTTACAATGGAGCCTTACATTTTATCAGATTCTTCCTAAAATTGTTGGAAGTGGAAAGGGAAGGAAAAAAAACAAATGAAATTATATATAATTTGTTCCATATCTATTGTAGCTACTTGGGAATTGTTTTTTAGACAGATGCAGCTTTTAGTATGGCAATAAATTTAAATTAATGCATCTAGTAAAGTGCCACAAGATTCTTGATGGAAATTCAACACATGCGGCTACTATTCATCATCACTCTCCTTTTTTTGTTACCAATCCTGAGGTCTATCATAAACAAAACTATCAACAATGGAGATTTCAATGCATACCAAAGCCTTCTTATTTCTGTTCCTACTCTTCTTTTCAACATTTTTATTAGTGTCGGAGGCATGCCATTCAGATGATAAAGAAGCATTGCTTGATTTCAAGAACAGAATCACTTATGACCCATCAAAACTGTTGCATTCTTGGGCGACCTCAACTGATTGTTGCACTTCTTGGGATGGTATTGGATGTGATTGTTCAGGCAGAGTTGTTAATGTCACTCGTTCTGGTCTTGTTTCTGGCAATGACCTCATTGAGGATACTTACATGATTGGTACTTTATCTCCATTTCTTGGAAATTTGTCAAAACTTCAACTTCTTGACTTGAGGAATCTCAAGGAATTGAAGGGTCCAATTCCCCAGGAACTTGGCAAGTTACCACAGCTTATTTATCTCTTTCTTAATTCAAACAAGCTTACTGGCTCAATACCATCGACTTTCAGGTATTTTTCTCAACTGAGAAAGATATACCTTAGTGATAATTTTATTTCAGGTACTGTTCCTTCATTTGTTGCTGGGTCCTGGAAATCATTATCAGAATTGGGTTTGTCAGGAAATTTGTTTTCTGGGTCAATTCCTTCTACCATTGGGAAGTTGGTCTTGCTGACTAAGCTTGATCTTCATGGTAACAATTTTTCTGGTAGCATTCCTTCAGGTATTGGCAATATGAAAAGTCTCAAATATCTTGATCTATCTGAAAACCATATAACTGGAAGAATTCCAGGGTCTATTGGTGGACTTTCGGAGTTAATAGTACTATATCTCAATCAAAACCATCTTACAGGAAAGATTCCTTCTTCTGTATCTGGACTTAGTTCGATTCAATTCTGTCGTTTATCAGAAAACAAGTTGACAGGAAGTTTGCCACCATCAATTGGGCAGCTCCCAAAGATTCAAAGATTAATTCTTGAAAACAACAAGCTCACTGGAAAAATCCCTGCAACCATTGGCCATCTAACAACTCTCACTGATATATTTTTCTCCAACAACTATTTTACAGGCAAGATCCCTTCAAGTTTTGGAAATTTACTCAATCTTCAGACAATTGATTTATCTAGAAATCAACTCTCTGGCCAACTTCCTCCTCAGCTAGTTAGACTGCAGAGGTTACAGGATTTGGATCTATCATTTAATCCTCTAGTATTAGTCAAAGTACCAAATTGGCTTCAGAAATTAAAACTTTTTAGGCTTATGTTGGCAAATACTGGAATAGAAGGGCAGCTACCACGCTGGCTAGCTTCATCATCCATATCAATACTTGATTTCTCAGGCAATGGCTTAACAGGAAACTTACCTCATTGGATTGGTAATATGACTAACCTTTCATTTCTCAACTTATCGTGCAACGAGTTCCATTCATCAATCCCAAGAGAAATCAAGAATCTGTCACTTTTGATGGATCTTGATCTTCACTCCAACAAGTTCACTGGCTACATAAATGAAATTTTCTCCAAAGAAGTTCAAGACCCATTAGGCCATTTCAACTCTATTGACCTTTCCAACAATATGTTCTATGGACCGATTGATGACAATATTGGAGAAAAATCAGCAATGGGTTCTATCACTTCTTTGATTCTATCAAACAACAGGTTAGCAGGATCAATACCCAAGTCGATTGGGAAAATGAGTGAGTTACAGGTACTAAAGCTAGTGAATAATGGTCTATCAGGCAAGATACCCAAGGAGCTTGGAAATGCCAAGAAATTGTCTGCGATTTTACTGTCAAGAAACAAACTAACAGGTGCTATTCCTGACAAGGTATTGAATTTAAAAGAGCTTAAAGAACTTGATGTTTCCAGAAACAGATTGACAGGGAGGATTCCTCCTCACAAAGCTACCATTCCTGCAGCAGCATTCATGAACAATCCTGGCTTGTGTGGAGCTCCACTTCTTCCTTGTCAGCACCAATAAATAGTACTATTTTTCTTAGTTCATGTACCCTTCTTCATCTTTTTTTCCTTGTCAGCACCGATAAATTGTACAATGAAATAGAACTTTAAAATTCAACACAGTAATTGCTGAAAGCTCTTTCTTGTCATAGTAGAAGTTCTTTTATCTTTTGAACTGTAAAGTTTGTACTGGAAGTCAGTTCCTTTCACTTTATCTCTAGTGGGAAATTTCATTGCAATGGAACTTAACAATGTCCTTATCAACAAAACAGAAATGCTAAGTAGATTTAGAGTATATTTGGTACAAACAAATTTTATAGAATTTTATGAATTTATTTCCAAATTGAAGTTCTATATATTTTATTTAAATAAACATTTCACAAAATTTATTTACAATTTTAACTTTGAAATTGCTTATAGCTAAATTAAATCCTAATAAAAATGGTAAGAATTTTTAAATAAATTTCATGATTTTAAATCTTTTTTTTTTAATAAGACTAAAATACTCTTTCTATGATTTTTTTTTTGAAAAGCTATCATTTTTATTTTTTAAAATGCTCATAGCTGACATGAGTATCTTTGGCTAAATAATGTATTATTTTTCAATTTCAAATTTAAACCAAATACAATATAATAAAATATGAAATTTACTTAAGATAAATTTTATAAAATATTATTTTGAACCAAATATATTGTATTAAAAATTTATTTACAAAATTAAATCTATTTAGCAGAAGAATAAAACTATAATAACTTAAATATATAATTTTAGAAGTGAATGTAAAGTTCAAATCTCAGTTAGCTATAAAAAGCGCACAAATGTGCAAATAACATAATTGATAATATATTATATGAAAAAATTATCAGTTTATCCTGAATTTGAAGTCAATTATCAATTAAATTTTATTTGAATATTATTTTAATTTTCTTTTTCAATTTTATAAATTATGTTAATTCTATCCAATTTTATTTAAAGGATCTAATTATATTTTTAAAAATTTCCTTTTAGATTCCTATAAAAGAAAATTGACACTTATTTAATTTTTGTCCTTTTTTTATATGAAAAATTAAATGTAAGAAAATATTTTAAAATTATAATTTTCTCACTCCTGACATAAATTTAAAAATAATTTCTAAATATTTTCATAAATTTTGAATTTTTCACTAAAAATCCTTAAATTTTTAGATAAAAATTTAGTTCTTAACTTTCAACCACATTATTTAGAAATTTTTCTAATAAAGGTCAAATAAAAAAAATACTAGATAAAAAAGGAAAGAGAATTTTGAATACTAAAAAAAATTAGTCAAGGGTATAAAAATATTTAGTTTTTCTAAAAAAGATGAAAAAAATTAAAAATTAATTTTTTTTTATTGTTATTGTGATAATTTAAAGTTCTTACTTTATTTATTTTTATTAATATTAGTCTATATAATAAATTGATTCACAAATTATAACCTTTTTCTTATTATTTTTAATTGATACATAAAAAGTTAAAAATTTATGTAAAAATTTTAAAATTATTTTTTAAATTTATTTCAAAAATGGTATAACTAAAACTTGAAAATATTATTCAATTTTTATTTTTCTTAAAAAAGAAGCAAACATAGAATAACTATCAAATTTATTTTATAGGGATAAAAAAATAAATTTTTAAAAATACAATTGGATCCTTTAAATAAAATTGGATAGAATTGACACAATTTATAAAGTTAAAAGAGTGAATTGAAATGACTTTCAAAATAGAATTTAAGTGATAATCGACCTAAAGTTGAGGATAAAACATATCATTTTCCCTATATTATATATGTAAAATTTATTTATCTGTAAAAACAAGATACATATGTATTTAAGGGTTAAATGTAAGATGATGTACAAATTTTAATAGTTTTTATAGATTAATAATGTTTTTTTAATTTTGATAATTAATACATAATTTTTAAATTTTATTTTTCATTATGTTGTTATTGGATAAAAATTTAATAAATACAATAAATTGATAAAATTATTTAAAATTTCAATTTGAACTCTTATTAACTAAATATTCATTTTACATATGTCAATTGAAAAAACTAAACAAAAAAAATATGTATTAATGTGCCAAAATTAATAAGTTGTAATTAAATAGTTAGGGTTTAGTACACCGTTGCTACCATAATTTTGGGTCATGTTTAATTTTAGTATCAAATTTTCAATTTTTTCTTTTTGGTTTCAAAAATTATATTTATGTTTCAAGTTAAAGAATTTCAAACGTATACGATCAAATTTAGCATACATAACAGCTGGAATAAATATATTTTTAATATATTTACCATGCAAACATCCCATTAAATGGCCTAATCACCTTGTGAGCTCCATAAAATAAATTTTGCTAAAGTTTTATTTTATGGGGCATACAAGTAAATTTTATTTTATGAGATCATGATTAAATTGTTTAATGGGATGCTTACAAGATAAATATACTAAAAATATGTTTATTCTGACTTTCACGTATGTCAAATTTGATTGGATATATTTGAGATAGTTCAACTTGAAATAAAAATAGAATTTTTTGGACTGAAAAAAATTAAAATTTTAGTACTAAAGTTATGATATCAATAGTACAACAAACCCTAGTAGTTTAAAAAAGTTTAAATGAGGAGTTTTAAATTAGTCAAAATTAATAGGTCATTATTATATTTTTTTCGAACAAGGTCATTATGTCCTTGTTCGAAAAAGTTCATTTTGTATATATATATGTATACATGCAAGGGGAGGGGTGGGGGAGTCGACCCTCCCCCAAGTCATATATATGGGCAAATAACATTTTTTTTCCTAAAATTTTACCTAATTTACACTTACCACCCTCATGTTTAAAAGTTAAACTTTTACCTCCTCAACTTATATTCTATTAATATTTAACAACTTTCATTAGGCCTTTTTTCTATTAAAAACTATATGAAAAGACTAAAATGCTCTTTTAAACAATAAACATAATTAACTGTAAAACACTAATAATTTTTATAGGATATTTTAATACTCTATATTTAATAATATTAAATATAATTATTTAAGCGGATATTAAAATATTTCCACAAAAACATTTGTCACGACCCGAACATTAGGGCATGTGACAGTCACTAGGGAATGGGTAGGCATAAGGCCCCTGAAACTCGTAGTAAGCCTTAAAGAAAAGAAAAATAAAACCTTCCAATTTAAAACTTTATTATATACCATAACACATTATCAAACTGATTTTTCTAAAAATAAACAAGATCGTGCGCATTATAAAATGTTCCTCATCATCAAATATCATAAGTTAATCTTAAACATCATACATAAGCGTGATTCATTAAAATCCAATACATCAATATATTTAAGTTATACAAACTCATAGTACACATACAACTACAGTATTTTAGAGTTGTCACTATAGTACATCTCATAGTGATCTACATAATATAGCCGGTGATGAAGAAATCCGGCGTAGAAGCAGTTTGAGGTTGAACTCCCAAGCTCCTAAAAAAAAATAGATTAAGGGGAATCAGACCTCACTGAGTAAGTTAATAAAAAGAGTTGTATGTTTTGAAAACCTTTTTGAAAAGCATATAATTATATTGAAAATAATTTAGAACGTATATATATAGCTTTTGAAAAATCTTGGTAGAACCCTAAACCTAAATTTCTAAATGGCTAACTAGGCCCACTTAATCTAACTAGATTGCTAGTCCCCGAGAGCAAAGGCATCAACCGAGGCATCAAGCCGCAGTCATCCACTTAGTCCAATTACATGGCACTGGCGGTCCCCGAGAGCAAAGGCATCCACCAAGGCACCCATCCTAGTCCATTATTAATTTTCCAATCATTGGTAATCCCCGAGAGCATAGGCTTCCACCGAGGCACCCATCCCAGTTTATATCCACAAGTCATACATATATCATATCCATCTCTCAATCTCTACCGTGTGCACACGGTCCTGATGAAACTCATCAGGTAGCCCATTCTACTAAAATTTCTCAAAAATGAAGTTTAAATAAATAAAACACATTTAAATCTTAAATAGCAGCATTTAAATTAAATAAATCATATAATGAATACTAAAATATGAGCACACACATCTGTAAATAAAACACACGCACAGATCAATTTATCAACTTACAGGACGAGCGAGAAGGCTGACGATCGCACGTCTGCCTCAATCCAACAGCTTCCGTTCCGATATTCTTTAGAAAATGAATTAACAGATCTATTTTAAAAACACGTCTATGGAATTAAAATAAAAATTAACAAAAATAATGAAATTCTAGACTGACTCGAGGAAGACTGAATAAGACTTGATAGATAGGGAAAACCTTAATTAATGCTAGGAATATACGAAAAATGTCACGTTTTACGAGAAAATCTATCAAAATTTTGACAGAGTCTTCTCTGTAAAATGGACATCTCTCTACCATAGGTAGAGCCATTCCTGCATAGAAAATACACTTCTAGTATTCACAGACATTCACACTCGAGTCGGGCTTCCAGAACTACACTTAGCCCTGACCAAGATCACAGTTCAACCATCACAAAATTAAATCATTTATTTTCCAAAAATACTTATTACATATAAATATCCATAGCTTATCAAATCATCTCTCATTAAGGCTTAAAAACAAAATTTCACAATCATATACATGTATATAATATTTAGAAATAATATTCAAAATTAATATTACCTAATTAAAAATACCTATAAATTTATAAAAATCCTTTAAATCTCATAAATATTAATAAAACCAATTAAAATATATACTTAACTATAATAAGCATAAAGTTACATATTTACCCATATAATAATAAAAAATACACATAATATTCAAAATAATACCTAATATATTATTAAAAATTAATTTTCGAGAACTAGTGTTAATTAGTCTAAATAGTAAATAATTTGTAAAAATCCCTTTAAATTCCTTAATTATTATTAAAACCAACCACAATTTATGTCACGACCCGAACCCGAGGGCACGTGACCGGCATTAGGGAATGGGTAGGCATAAGGCCCCCAAAACCCATAGTAAGCCTAAAAGAAAAGAAAAATAAACCTTTCAATTTTAAACTTTAATTTATAATAGAACATATTATCAAATTGATTTTTTCTTATAAATAAACAAAATCAAGTGCTTAATAAAAATATGCTTCAGCGTTACATATTATAAGTCAAACTTAAATCATTATACATAAGCGTGGTTCATACAAATAAATTACACAAATATACTTAAGCCATACAATTCTTAGTACATATACTACTGCAGCTTCCTAGAATAATACAACAGTACAACTTACAATGACCTACATAAATAGCCGGTGATGAAGAAACCCGGCGTGGAGGTAGTCTGAGGTCGAACTCCCAAGCTCCTAAAAAAAATAAATTGAAGGGAATCAGACCTCACTGAGTAAGTCAATAAAAAGAGCTGTATGGTTTGAAAACCTTTTTAAAAACTATATATATTTATAGTGAAAATAATTTATAATGTATAGGTATACCTTTTGAAAAATCTCTGTAGAACCCTAAACCCAAAAATCTAAATGGCCAACTGCGCCCACTTATTCCAACTAGACTACCGGTCCCTGAGAACAAAGGCATCGACTGAAGCACCAAGTCGTAGCCATTCACTTAATCCAAATATATGGCACTGTCAGTCCTCGAGAGCATAGGCATCAACCGAGGCACCCATCCCAGTCCATTATTTACTTCCCAATCACTGGCGGTCCCCGAAAGCATAGGCTTCCACCAAGGCACCCATCCCAGTTTAACATTCACCAGTCATATATATTTTGGATCCATCTCTCAATCTTTACCATGTGCACACGGTCCTGGTGAAGCCCACTAGGTAGCCCGTTCTACCAAAATTTCTCAAAATCGGCTTTTAAATAAATAAAATGCATTTTAAATCTTAAATAATATCATTAAATTAAATAAATCATATAATCAATATTAAAAATATGAGCACATGCATTCTTTAAATAAACACATGCACAGATCGTCCTATCGACTTACAAGATGAATGTGAAGGCTGACGGCCACGCGTTTGCCTCGATCTCACAGCTTCTGCTCTGATATGCTCTAGAAAGAAATTAACAAATCGATTTTAAAACATGCCTATGGAATTAAAATCAAATAAATCAACAAAAATAGTGAAATAATAGGTTGACTCGAGGAAGACCGGACAAGACACGATAGATAGGATAAAACCTAACTAACAGTAGAAATTATTATGAATATCACATTTTACAAGAAAATCTATCAAAATTTTGGCAGAGTCTCCTCTGTAAAATGGACATCTCTCTACTAAAGGTAGAGCCAAACCTGCATAGAAAACACACTTCTAATAACCACAGACATACACACTCGAGTCGAGCTTCCAAAACTACACTTAGCCCTGACTGAGATCACAACTCAACAAAACATCAAGAAATGATATCATTTATTTTCCCAAAAATACATATTACACATACATATATACTAAAAAAAATATAAAATCTCAATTATTCAAAAATTAAACAACTCAATTTGCATTTCATTATCAAAGTATAATTATAACCTAAATTAAAACCATTATACCAAATATGCTAAATACAACCTTATATTCAATTTTTGTTACCAAAATAATGTATTATAAATATATATAATATTTGAAATTAATATTCAAAATTAACATTACTTAATTAAAAAAACATATCAATTAATTTATAAAAATCCTTTAAACCTCTTAAATATTAATAAAACTAACTAAAATATATGTTTAACTATAATTAGCGTAAAATTATATTTTTACCCCTAAATACATAAATTACATAATGTATTATTAGTACTAAAAAATTCCTTAAAATTATTTAAATATCTAAAAATCATTTTCTCTACCTTAATCAACTTAACATCAATTAAACTTATAAATAACTACTAATTTCCTCTAAAAATATAAATTAACCTAATGATTCACATTTGACATAAACCTAACAATATTTATAAAAATAATTTAAAAAATCACAAAAACTATAATTTAAGTTCTAAAATTAACAACATTTAATAATAACCTCAATTATCAAAATTTTATAATTTTTACAAATAATTTCGGATATAAACAAAATATTACTAAAATATTCAAAAAATTTACCAATTTCACAATAATTCCTAAAAATTTTTAATAAAATTAATACACCCAAAAATAATTAACAACAATCACCCTAATTACTAATTAAACCCAAATAAACATCAAATAAACCAAATAAATATCAAATAAAAATTCTGGAAAAAATCAAATAATTCACCAAAAATTTCCAAAAATCAGAATCAACTTCCTTAAACACTAACAACATCAATTAACTAAACAAATCTACCACAATTATCAAGATCAAGGAAGGAGAGGAGGAATCGGTAGAGTACCACTCACCACCAAGCTGGGAAAACAGGGGGGAAAATGAGGAAGCTCACTGCCACCAGAAATGGAGGCTGAGGGAGCAGCAGGTCACGACAGAAGGCAGCACAAATGAAGAAGAACCGGAGCTAAGAGGAAGCTGGAAATGCAAGCTGTCACGCAGTGAAGGGAAGCTGCCAGGCAAAGATGAAGAAGAAGAATAGCAGCAACAGCACCACTCCTGGAAGCTCTGGCACGACAGTGATGAAGGTTTTTCGGTAGTGATGGAGCGACACAGGGAGAGGAGAAGCAGAGATGGTGATGGGAAGAAGGAGGGAGGGAGATGCTGCTGGGTCTGGAGGTCTCGGTTTCTAGAGGTAAGTGCTCTTCTTTCTCTCTTTTATATATATATATATATGTGTGTGTGTGTGTGTGTGTGTGTGTGTGTGTGTGTGTGTCTAAATATAGGTGTATGTGAATGTATATTACCCTAATTGTGTATACTTTATATGTATACACACATGTATATCTATGTATATATATATACATGTATATATACTCATACTATTATAATAAATATGAATATACATATACTATTATATTAAACTTATATTTATTATGAATATATATATATATATATATATATATATATTACGTATATTAGGCCTAAAATAACAAGATTAATATAAAATAATTTACATTTACAAAATAGTCAAATAATAGTTAGTACTATAGGAATTATAATTCACTAAGGTAATAATTACATAACCCTAACATAATAATATAGCTAGCTAATTAACAACTATTTAATATAATTTAAAATTATTTAATAATAATGCAAACTAAATGATTATTTTTATTTAAGTAAAACGTAGGGTATTACAGTCTCCCCTCCTTATATGAATTCGACCCTGAATTCATGAAAAGGAAGAAAAGAAGAATTACAAGGCTAAGAAGGAAAAAGATACGGGAAAGAAACTCGTATCTCAGCTTCAGTTTCCCAAGTGCAATCCTCAGCAGAATGGTTACTCCAAAGCATCTTCACCATCGGTATCTCCTTAGTCCGTAGCTGTCGGATTTGGCGATCCACAATCGCCACTGGGTACTCCTCGTAAGTCAGATAATTGCTAAGCTCTATGGCTTGAGGTTGAAACACATGAGACGGATCAGGAACGTATTTCCTCAGCATGGACACATGAAATACAGGATGGATTCTCAACAGTTCTGGTGGTAACACTAGCCTATACAGTTCTGGTGGTAACACTCTAGATCGAATCTCAAACGGTCCAATGTATCTAGGAGCTAGCTTACCCTTCTTGCCAAATCTCATAACTCCTTTCATTGGAGACACCTTCAGGAACACCATGTCTCTAACCATGAAGGATACATCCTTCCTCCTAGGGTCAGTATAGCTCTTCTGTCTGCTGAAGGCTGTTTTCAATCGCTGCTATATAATGGGGACTTTCTCTAAAGTGACCTGCACCAACTCTGGTCCCATTAATTGCCTTTCACCAATCTCCCAACATAAAGGTGATCTACACTTTCTACCATATAGTGCCTCATACGGAGCCATCTCGATGCTAGCATGATAGCTGTTATTGTAAGCAAACTCAATCAATGGCAAGTGTGAATCCTACTGTCCTCCAAAATCCATTACACACATCCTCAGCATATCTTCTAACGTCTGGATGGTCCTCTCTGACTGACCATCTGTATGAGGGTGGAAGGCCGTACTGAAATCCAATCTGGTACCCAAGGCCTTGTGTAACTCTTGCCAAAAGACTGAGGTAAATGTGGCTCCTCTATCTGACACTATGCTCACAGGTACTCCATGTAGACAAACAATCCTATTGACATAAAGTCTCAATAGTCTATCAGTAGAGTACGTCTTCTTTATTGGCAGAAAGTGTGCTGACTTAGTTAGCCTATCAACAATCACCCATATTGCATTATAACCTCCAGTAGTCAGAGGTAGCCCAGACACAAAGTCCATAGCTATCATGTCCCATTTCCATTTGGGAATTGGCATAGGATGCAACAGTCCCGAGGGCCTCTGATGTTCAAGTTTCACTTGTTGATAAGTTAGACATCTAGACACAAACTCTGCAATGTCCCTCTTCATCCCATTCCACCAAAATGTATCTTTCAAGTCATGATACATCTTGGTAAAACCTGGATGAACACTATATGCAGAAAAATGTGCTTCTTCCATGATTTCCTTCCTCAATTCATCAACATCTGGCACACAAATCCTAGTGCCCAACCGCAATACACCTTCTTTGTTAATCATAAAGTCCCATGACTGGCCTTGTTGCACTTCATACATAATCTTCTGCAACTGAGGGTCTCTACTTTGAGCTGCCTTAACCCGATCCAAGTATACTGATCGTACCCTAAATTGAGCTAAAAGGCACTTCTGGGTAACTTTCATCTGCAACCCTTGATCAATCAACCCATGCAACTCCTTGATAATGGGCCTTCTTTCTGTGCTAATATGGGCAAGGCTGCTCACTGATTTTCTACTCAAGGCATCCACGACAACATTCGCCTTGCCTGGATGGTATAAAATGGAACAATTATAATCCTTAAGGAGTTCCATCCATCTTCTCTGCCTCAGATTCAAGTCCCTCTGCTTGAAGATATATTTCAAGCTCTTGTGATCAATGTATATCTCACATGTTACCCCATGCAAGTAATGCCTCCATATTTTCAAAGTAAACACAACGGCTGCCATCTCCAAGTCATGAGTAGGATAGTTTTGCTCGTGCTTCTTCAACTGCCTTGAAGCATAAGCAATCACTTGGCCATTTTGCATTAACACACAGCCCAATCCTACTCTGGAAGCATCACAATACACTGTATACCCTTCATTTCCAGAAGGCAAGGTTAGAATTGGAGCTGATGTCAACAAGTCCTTCAATAATTGGAAGTCCTCTTTGCATCTATCTATCCATACAAACTTAGCACTCTTCTGGGTCAACCTTGTCAAAGGTGCAGCAATTTTAGAGAAGTCTTTCATAAATCTTCTGTAATAGCTGGCTAGACCCAGGAAACTCCGTACCTCTCTAACTGTAGTCGGCCTCGGCCACTCTGTAATAGCCTCTATCTTCTTAGGGCCCACTTGTATGCCCTCTCTAGAAACCACGTGGCCTAAAAATGCCACTTGATTCAACCAAAATTGCACTTCAAAAATTTGGCATACAACCTGTGCTCCCTTAAAGTCTGAAGCACCCTTCTCAGATGCATAACATGCTCAGCCTCACTCTTGGAATAAACCAAGATATCATCAATGAAGACTATTACAAACCGGTCCAAATATGGCTTGAACACCCAATTCATCAAGTCCATAAAGGCTGCTAGAGCATTAGTCAACCCAAAGGACATTACTAAAAACTCATAATGGCCATATCTTGTTCGAAAGGCTGTCTTGGGCTTATCACCTTTTCTGATCCTCAACTGGTGATACCCAGATCTCAGGTCTATCTTAGAGAAGCATGTAGCACCTTGAAGCTGATCAAACAGGTCATCGATCCTCGGAAGTGGATACTTGTTCTTGATGGTGACCTTATTCAACTGCCTGTAATCAATACAAAGTCGAAGGCTACCATCTTTCTTCTTCACAAACAACACCAGAGCACCCCAAGGCGATGTACTGGGTCTGATGAAACCCTTATCAAGAAACTCCTGAAACTGCTCTTTCAACTCTTGTAATTCAGCTGGTGCCATTTTGTAGGGTGGCATAGAAATAGGATCCGTACCAGGTATGATATCAATACAGAACTCTATCTCTCTGTCTGATGGTAATCCTGGTAATTCTTCAGGAAAGACATCCAAAAATTCATACACCACTAGCACCAACTCAATTGCCACATTCTCTTTCTCAACATCTCTTACCACTGCCAAATAACCCTGACAACCCCTTCTAAGCATCTTCCGGGCTGTAATGGCAGAAATGAGATTACGAGGCATGGAGCTCTTTTCACCCTTGATACAAAACTCTTCTTCATTTGGAATTCTGAACACCACTTCTTTCTCTCGATAATTCACCGAAGCATAATACCTCGCCAACCAATCCATACCCAAAATGACGTCGAATTCCAACACATCAAACAACACCAAGTCCGCCAATAATTCTTTACCATCAACTAACACCGAACACGAAGGAAAGAAGACATCTGTCTCCAACTTGTCACTAAGAGGAGTCGACACAGATAGAGGAAAGGATAACCTGGAAGGTTGCCACTCAATTCTCGAAGCGAACATAAGAGAAATGAATGAATACAAAGTGCCGGGGTCAAACAATACTCTAGCATCGCATGCATAGACTGAGAGAGTACCTGCTACCACTACATTCAAAGTCTGAGCATCCTGTGGTGTCAAAGTGAACACTCGAGCCTGGCCACGACTTGCCTGTTGAGATGTCAAAGGCTGCGCAAACCCACGACCGCTAGGCCTACCAACTGAACCTCAACCCTGCTGGCCCACACACACACACAATAATAAATTAATACACACATATAAAATAATAATTAACCCTAATTATATATGTGTGTGTATATATATATATATATATATATGTACATACTAACACATAAAATAACCATGAAATTAATGTAGTTTAAATAATAATAATAATAATAATAATAATAATAATAATAATAATAATAATAATAATAATAATAATAATAATAATAATAATAATAATATATGATGATGATGATGATAATGATGATGATAAAATAAACAATGTCATTTTAAATAATACAGTAATACTCACATATAATACTTTCATCAATTAATAACCCTAAAATAATATTAACATAAATATATCTCAATTAAATAGAAAAATAATTAAAGATTGTATAATATAATTTAAAATTATTTATTACTAATAAAATTTGAAAATTACTTTATTTAAATAAAAATGTAAGGTATTACAGTCTCCCCTCTTTATAAGAATTCGTCCCTAAATTCAAGAAAAGAAGAATTAAAAAGCTAAGAGGGAAAGAGATACGGGAAAGAAACTCACATCTGAGCTTCAGTTTCCCAACTGCAATCCTCAGCAGAATGGTTACTCCATAGCACCTTCACTGTCGGTATCTCCTTAGTCTGTAACTATCGAATTTGGCGATCCATAATCGCCACTGGATACTCCTCGTAGGTCAGATCATCGCTAAGTTCTATGGCTTAAGGTTACAGAACATGAGATGGATCAGGAATGTGTTTCCTTAGCATAAATACATGGAATAAAGGATGGATTCTTGACAGTTCTAGTGGCAACACCAACCTATACGACACCTCACCCACTCTAGACCGAATCTCAAATGGTCTAATGTATCTAGGAGCTAGCTTACCCTTCTTGCCAAATCTCATGACTCCTTTCATTGGACGCACCTTTAGGAACACCATGTCTCCAACCATAAAGCATACATCCTTTCTCCTAGGGTCAGCATAGCTCTTCTGTCTACTGAAGGCTGTCTTCAATCTCTGTTGTATGATGGGGACTTTCTCTGAAGTCACCTGCACCAACTCTGGACCTGTTAATTGGCTTTCACCAATCTCCCAACATAATAGTGATATGCACTTCCTACTGTACAGTGCCTTATACAGAGCCATCTCAATGCTAGCATGATAGCTATTATTGTAAGCAAACTCAATTAATGGCAAGTGTGAATCCCATTGTCCTCTAAAGTCAATCACACACATCCTCAGCATATCTTCTAATGTCTGGATGCTCCTTTCTGACTGACCATCTGTCTGAGGATAGAAGGCGTTATTGAAATCCAATCTGGTGCCCAAGGCCTTGTGTAATTCTTACTAAAAGACTGAGGTGAATGTGGCTCCTCTATCCAACACTACACTCAATGGTACTCCATGTAGATAAACAATCATATTGACATAAAGTCTCTCTAGTCTATCGGTAGAGTACATCTTCTTTATTAGTAAAAAGTGTGCTGACTTGGTTAGCCTATCAACAATCACCCATATAGCATCATAACCTCCTATAGTTTAAGGTAGTCCAGTCATAAAGTCCATGGCTATAATGTTCCATTTCCATTCGGGAATTGGCATAGGTTGCAATAATCCCGAGGGTCTATGATGTTCAAGCTTCACTTGCTAACAAGTCAGGCATCTATACACAAACTCTGCAATATCCTTCTTCATTCCATTCCACCAATATGTATCTTTCAGGTCATGATACATCTTGGTAGAACCTGGATGAATATTATAAGCAGAAAAATGTGCCTCTTTCATGATCTCCTTCCTCAAGTTGTCAACATCCGGCACACAAATCCTATTGCCCAACCGTAATACACCTTCTTTGTCAACCATAAAGTCTCTTGACTGCCCTTGTTGCACTTCATACATAATCCTCTACAACCATGGATCTCTATTATGAGCTGCCTTAACTCGATCCAAGTATATTGATCATACCCTGAATTGAGCTAAAAGGCACTTTCTAGTAACTTTCAACTGTAATCCTTGATCAATCAATCCATTCAACTCCTTGATAATGGGCCTCCTTTCTATGCTGATGTGGGCAAGACTGCTTGCTGACTTCCTACTTAAGGCATCAACAACAATATTCGCCTTGCTTGGATGGTACAAGATGGAACAATCATAGTCCTTAAGAAGTTCCATCCACCTTCTCTCCCTTAAATTCAAGTCCCTCTATTGGAAGATATACTTCGAGCTCTTATGATTGGTGTATATCTCACATGTAACCCCATATAAGTAATGCCTCTATATCTTCAAAGCAAACACAATAGTTTCCATCTCTAAGTCATGAGTAAGATAGTTTTGCTCGTGCTTCTTCAGCAGCCTCGAAGCATAAGCAATTACTTGGCCATTTTGCATCAATACACAACCCAGCCCTACTTTGAAAGCATCATAATACACCGTATACCCTTCATTTCCAGAGGGCAAAGTCAGAATTGGAGCTGATGTCAATAAATCCTTTAATAACTAGAAGTGCTCTTCATATCTATCTGTCCACACAAACTTAGCACTCTTATGGGTTAGCCTTGTCAAAGGTGCAACAATTTTGGAGAAGTCCTTCATAAATCTCCTGTTGTAGCCTGTTAAACCCAAGAAACTCTGTACTTCTCTGACTGTAGTCAACCTCGGCCATTCTATGATAGCTTTTATTTTCTTAGGGTCCACTTGTATGCCATCCTTAGAAACCACGTGGCCTAAAAATGCCACTTGATTCAACTAAAACTCACACTTCAAAAACTTGGCATACAACCTGTGCTCCCTTAAAGTCTAAAGCACCCTTCTCAGATGCATAACATGCTCAACTTCACTCTTGGAATAAACCAAGATATCATCAATGAAGACTATTATAAACCGGTTCAAGTATGGCCTGAACACCCAATTTATCAAGTCCATAAAGGCTGCTGGAGCATTAGTCAACCCAAAGGACATTACTAGGATCTCATAATGGCTATATCTCATCTGAAATGTTGTCTTAGGCTCATTACCACTCTTGATCCTCAACCGATGATACCCAGATCTCAAGTCTATTTTAGAGAAGCATGTAGCACCTTGAAGCTGATCGAACAAGTCATCGATTCTTGGAAGTGGATACTTGTTCTTGATGGTGACCTTGTTCAACTGCCTATAATCAATACAGAGTCAAAGGCTACTATCCTTCTTCTTCACAAATAACATCGGAGCACCCTAAAGTGATGTACTGGGCCTTATGAAACCCTTATCGAGCAACTCCTGCAACTGCTCCTTTAGCTCCTGTAATTCAGCTAGTGCCATTCTGTAAGATGGCATAGAAATAGGATCTATACTAGGTATAACATCGATACAGAACTCTATCTCTCTATCTAGTGGTAATCTTGGTAATTCTTCAGGGAAGACATCCATAAATTCATGCACCACTGGCACCTGTTCGATTGCCTTATTCTCTATCTCAACATCTCTTACTACTGCCAAGTAACCATGACAACCCCTTTTAAGCATCTTCCGGGCTATAAATGAGATTACGAGGCATAGAGCTCTTTTCACCTTTAAAACATAACTCTTTTTCATTCAAAATTCTAAACACCACTTCTTTCTCTTGATAATTCACCAAATCATAATACCTTGACAACCAGTCCATACCCAAAATGACATCGAATTCCAACACATCAAGTAACACCAAGTTCACCAATAATTCTCTACCATCAATTGACACCGGACACGAAGGAAAGAAGATATCTGTCTCCAACTCATCATTAAGAGTAGTTGATACAGACAGAGGAAAGGACAACCTAGAAGGCTGCCACTCGATTCTCGAAGGAAACACATAGGAAATGAATGAATGCGAAGCGCCAGGGTCAAACAATACTCTAGCATTATATGTACAGATTAAGAGAATACCTGCTACTACTGTGTTAAAAGTCTAAGCATCCTACGATGTCAAAGTGAAAACTCGTGCCTAGCCACGACCTGCCTGCTGAGACGTCGAAGGCTGCACAAATCCACGACCACTAGGCTTACCAACTGAACCTCAGCCCTGCTGGCCCATAAGCTATAGCGGTCTCTGTTATGGCTGTACTGGTGCTTTGTACTACTATGGCATCATATAGTAGGGCTAAGCCACTGATGAAGATGAACCTTGAGCATATTGTGGCTAATATCCAGAGTAAGGACAAGTTCTGGCAAGGTGACCAACCTGTCCACATCTGAAGCAAGCGCCCGACAATAAATGACACGAGCCCTGATGGAATCGACCATAACTCTCACATGCACTGGCTCCAGACCTAGAACTACTCTGTCGAGAGCTCTACCCACTGCTACTACTGCTGACTCCAATACTAAATGTGACCTCTACCACTTCTCCTGTTCATGGCATAACCATGTCGACCAACTCAGTGAGTCCTGGACCTTCTACTACCATGTTGTGAACTACTTGTAGCCTGCTGACTCGTACTACTAATATGAAATGTTGGCTGCTGCTACCCAGAAGCTACACCATATCCACTACCACTAACCATATAGGGATCTAACATGGTGCCTTGGTGGATGTTTTGCCTCTCAATCAGACAGGCCTCCTTTATAACACTCTCTAGGGTGCGATCCTTAGTACGCATACCAATAAAAATTGACCCCAAACCAATGACATACAAGTCTACTGCTTTGTAGGGATCTCTCCTGATGTCTTTTACATGTCGGGATAGCCTGTTAAACTCCCTAGTGTAGTCCTCCACTGACTTATCCCCTCTGGTGATGTGAAGCAACTGCCACCTGTAAGCATCTCTAGTGGCTGGAGGATAGAAGAATCTCAGGAAGTGGTCCTTAAAGTCTAGCCAAGTCAACTCATGCATGGATGGTTGAATTGACTGCAGGAAAGAGTCTTGAGCTGCCGCTTGGACTGACAACTCCATAATCATGATTCGCTAGCAGTTTGTATGTCCTGTCCTAGTACATGCCTCAATCGCATTAATAAAGTCTAAAGTGTCACCCGTACCATCAAAGGAAACTCTACCAATTCGAGAGTAGAGGAGTGTCGCATCAGTATCTGACATCTCTTGATTCCTTTACTGTAACATCTGCTGCATAAGGGGCATCACCTGATTCAAAGCTGCCAGACCCTGATTAATTCCTGCTAGTCCGACTACAAAAGCTATAGGGTCTGCGACTAGAGCTTCAAGCCCAATTGGCTACTTATCAGGAATCTCAGTTGTAGTTGCCCTAGCTCGACCTCTACCACTACCTCTGCCCCTATGATGTGGAGAAGAAGGAAGGGCCCCATCATGCATAGATTGCTCATCAAGCCCAAAATTTGGATCGGCAACGGGGTCTGTTCGCACATACCTCATTCTAAAAAAGATAAAGAAAATTGAATTCAAAACAAGACCAGAGTATTTAACGCAACGCGAAATTAAAAATAAAAGTATCACAAAGACAATTATCAACCTAATTACTGTAGTAGTTACACAGAAAGATAAACATAGATAATTAATTGAACTTATGCTCTGATACCAACTTTTTCATGACCCAAACCCAAGGGCACGTGACCGGCACTAAGGAATGGGTAGGCATAAGGCCCCAAAAACCTGTAGTAAGCCTTAAAGAAAAGAAAAATAAAACCTTCTAATTTAAAACTTTATTATATACAAGAACACATTATCAAACTGATTTTTCTAAAAATAAACAAGATTGTGCGCATTATAAAATGTTCCTTATCATCAAATATCATAAGTTAATCATAAACATCATACATAAGTGTGATTCATTAAAATCCAATACATCAGTATATTTAAGTTATATAAACTCATAGTACACATACTACTATAGTATTCTAGAGTTATCACTACAGTACAACTTATAATGACCTACATAATATAGTTAGTGATGAAGAAATCTGGCGTAGAGGCGGTTTGAAGTCGAACTCCCAAGCTCTTGAAAAAAATAGATTGAGGGGAATCAGACCTCACTGAGTAAGTTAATAAAAAGAGTTGTACAATTTGAAAACCTTTTTGAAAACCATATAGTTATAGTGAAAATAAATTATAACGTATATATATAGCTTTTGAAAAATCTCGGTAGAACCCTAAACCCAAATTTCTAAATGGCCAACTGGGCCCACTTAATCCAACTAGACTGTCAGTCTTTGAGAGAAAAGGCATCAACTGAGGCACTAAGCCACAGCCATCCACTTAGTCCAATTACATGGCATTGGCAGTCCCCGAGAGCAAAGGCATCCACTGAGGTCACCCATCCCAGTCCATTATTAACTTTCCAATCACTGGCAATCCTCGAGAGCATAGGCTTCCACTGAGGCACCTGTCCCAATTTAAATCCATAAGTCATACATATTTTGGATCCATCTCTCAATCTCTACCATGTGCACACAGTCCTGGTGAAACCCACCAGGTAGCCCGCTCTACCAAATTTCTCAAAAATGAAGTTTAAATAAATAAAATGCATTTAAATCTTAAATAGCAATATTTAAATTAAATAAATCATATAATGAATACTAAAATATGAGCGCACACATCTATAAATAAAACACATGCACAGATCAATTTTCAACTTATAGGACGAGCGAGAAAGCTGACGACCGCGTGTCTTCCTCGATCCAATAGCTTTCTCTAGAAAATAAATTAATAGACCTATTTTAAAAACATGTCTATGGAATTAAAATCAAAAATCAACAAAAATAATGAAATTCTAGACTGACTCGAGGAAGACCAAATAAGACTCGAAAGATAGGGAAAAACCTAATTAATGCTAGGAATTTACAAAAAATGTCACGTTTTATGAGAAAATATACCAAAATTTCAGCAGAGTCTCCTATGTAAAATGGATATCTCTCTACCATAGGTAGAGTCATTCCTACATAGAAAATACACTTCTAGTATTCACAGACATTCACACTCGAGTCGAGCTTTTGGAACTACACTTAACCCCGATTGAGATCATAATTCAACCATCACAAAATTAAATCATTTATTTTCCAAAGATACTTATTACATATAAATATCCATAGCTTATAAAATCATCTCTCATTAAAGCTTAAAAACAAAATTCACAATCATACACATATATATAATATTTGGAAATAATATTCAAAATTAATATTACCTAATTAAAAATACCTATAAATTTATAAAAATCCTCTAAATGTCCTAAATATTAATAAAACCAATTAAAATTTATACTTAACTATAATAAGCATAAAGTTACATATTTACCCATATAATAATAAAAAAATACATATAATATTCAAAATAATACCTAATATATTATTAAAAATTAATTTTCGAGAACTAGTGTTAATTAGTCTAAATAGTAAATAATTTGTAAAAATCCCTTTGAATTCCTTAATTATTATTAAAATCAACCACAATTTATTATTTAATTATAATTAACACAAAATTATATTTCTACCCCTATAATACAAAAACTTACATAATATCTTATTATTATTCAAAAATTCCCTAAAAATTATACAAATACCTAAAAATTATTTTCTCAACATTAAACTCCTTAATATAATTAAAAAAAATTTAAATTAGCTAATGATTTCTTCAAAAATATAAATTTAACCTAATTATCCACATTTGACATAAACTTAAAAATAATTATAAAAATAGTACAAAAATCACAAAAACCATAATTTAAGTTCTAAAATTAATAACACCTAATAATAATGCCAATTATCAAAATTTCCTAATTTTAACAATTAATTTTTGAAATTAATAAAATATTAATAAAATACCCCAAAATTCACAATTAACTCAATAATTTTCTATAATCTTAAATAAAATCAAAATACTAAAAATAATTAACAATAATTTACTCTAATCACTGATTAACTTAAAGAAAAACCAAATAAATCAAATAAAAAATCAAATAAAATTCTTTAAAATTAGGAAAAATCAAAATAGTATACAAAAATTAAATTTAAACCTCTAACTTAGCAGAATTCATCATCTAACTTAAAATAATTGAAGATTAACATATAAACTAACTCAGACAACCAGAAAATAACCTAGAAACAACTAGAAAATGACTCTACACAACTCACCTTCAACCTCACTTTCCAGCGCTGGAAATAAACAGCAGAGGTGAGGCTTGACGTCGACCGATGCCTGAGGAGGTGAGGAAGGTTGAGGGAGCAATGGTGGCACCGATCTAGCTCCGACAGAGGTGAGGAAGCTTTAAGCTGCAAGGAAGAAGGAGAAACCAGAGAAAGAAAAAAGAAGGGAGAGGTTGCTAGCAGTGATGGTTGCTCCACGAGGGAGAGGAATGACAGTGATGGTGGTGGACGGAGAGGGGCAACAGCTGTTGGGTGAATTTTTTTGTTGGGTGTGTTGGGTTTTTCCTCTTCTTGGTAAATTCTACATCCTTCTTTTCATGTATATATATATATATAGACACACACACACATATATAATTAGGGTTTAATTATTATTTTATGTGTGTGTATTAATATATATATATATATATATGTGTGTGTGTGTGTGTGTGTGTGTGTGTGTGTGTGTGTGTGTGTGTGTGTGTGTACATAGTAACACATAAAATAATCGTGAAATTAATGTAGTTTAAATAATAATAATAATAATAATAATAATAATAATAATAAACAATGTCATTTTAAATAATAAAGTAATACTCACATATAATACTTTCATCAATTAATAACCCTAAAATAATATTAACATAAATATATCTCAATTAAATAGCAAAATAATTAAAGATTGTATAATATAATTTAAAATTATTTATTATTAACAAAATCTGAAAATTACTTTATTTAAATAAAAATGTAGGGTATTACAACATTTATGACCAAAAAAAATCATATGCAATATAAAATATATCATGAGATGATAAGAACATTTAAAATTATTTTATTTTATTAATTTGATTTTTTTTTTTTTTGTGTTTATTGTAATTGATCTACAAAAACTTGATTGTTAGTAACAATAGATTAATTATAGATGTAAGTTATTTAGATGGTTCTAATGTAAACAATTGTTTTTTGAAATAATATATTTAACTGTTTGCGTCTTTTAATTCATTGTTTTAATGAGAAATGTATATATTTTATGTTATTGAATATAAAACATTAAAATATCTTGTGTATATCATTAATATTTTATAGTTAATTATAGTTTTTATTATTTGGAAGGGCATTTTAGTTTTTTTTTTTATATGCCACTTAACGGAAAAATCTAACCTTAATGGAGGTTTTCAAATGTTAATGAAACAAAAACGGAAGGAGCACGACCTGGATAAATTTTCAAATAATGCATGAAATTTTTTAAAAATAAAGGCCATGTGCTAATTTTCTAAAATTTAAAATTATGATTAAATTCTAAAACTGTTAGAATATATATATATATATATATATATATATATATTGCAATTGATTCTATATCTAAATTTACTTTTTTTTTATTTGAAAGGTAAATTTACTAGTTTGACTTTATTGTTAAATAGCGGAATAAAATAATTACATACATAAGTCACTTATATTTTGATAATTTATGTATATTTAATAGTGAAATTACATAAATTTTATATTTAAATGTAGCATTTAATTTAAATTTTGGAATCAAAATATTAATTTTGGCCAAATGAATAATTTCACTCAAAACTTTACTCATTTCTTCCATAGTACTCATCAAATTTCATTTTAACCTATACAATTTCAAATTTTTTACTTTAAATTCAAAATTTTTATTTTAAACCTATTTTATCTCTAAAACATATAGGACTAGTGCGTGAAGAACACTTGAGTTGAAGTCAAACCAATAACTTTAGATGGAGACTCATTTCTCTAAAAAAGTAGAATTATTTCTTCAAAATTACAAGGTCACTTATTAATTACTTACTAAAAATAAAAACATGACATCCACTCGTAGCACCCTTAACAGATTGCCAACCACATATCTCAACTAGTATGAGTACATGCAAGATTGAGCATCACCAATAAATCATAACATCTCCTTTTCTCTTTCTTCTTCATTTTCTACTCCTTTCATAAAACCTCCTGTAGTTAGTGGTCTTAGAAGCATGATTTTTAAGGATTTGGTAATACTTATATGGCTAGTCATTTTAGAAGTGATGGCATCAAAAAACTTGTTAAGATTTGCTCATATAGCTGCAATGTTGTCATCCATAGCTACAAATTTGTCGTCGCTTGATTTAGCTTGGAATCCAGGTGGTGGTGGTTTAGAGAATTGATTGGAGAAGCCTTGTGAATTTTGATTGTTGCTCCATGAGTAGTTAGGATGCTTTCTCCAACTTTGATTATAGGTATTAGTAAATGGATTGTTGTTTGCTTGCCTTTGTTGGATTGGACCTCCAACACAGTTGTAAGCCTCCAAAGTATCATCTCCATACACATTTCCACTCTTAAAACCACTCTCAATTATTGAATGATCAAGCAGAAGGTGAGATGGTATTACCTTTTGAAGTTAAGTCACCAATTTTATTATTTATTATATCAAGTTGTGCTTAAATGGATGTGACATCATCAACCCCAAGTCACCCTCCTTGTTTAGGAGCCAATTGTCATTCTAACAACCATAAACAATTATTGTTGGCCATTTCCTTCAAAAGATCAAAAGCTTAATCTATGGCCTTTTGCATGAGAGATCCTCCAATAGCTGCATCTGTTGGGTTTTGTGATTCCATAGGTAGCAGAAAAATTAAACTTTAATCACAAACCCAAACCCGGATCCAATTAATTTGAATAATTGATTAAATCTAGGGTTTTTAAAATCTTAATACAAATGCAGAAGGACAAGATTTCTGGAAGGAAGAGAGGAGGTTCACTTCGGTGACAACCTACCTCGAGCTTTTAATTTGGCAATTCAAGTTAAAACATCTCCAAAAAAATCCATCCTCTGTAAGTGTCCATATGAACAGCCTTTGATATGAATGTTTATGTACTAGCACCTTCTCTTAATTTCTCATAAATCAACAATGAAAAGAACTCTATGTTTTGTTTTCTAAAAGAGGGAAAATGAATTTTGTGGCAGAATAATAAGTGAGTAAAACCCTAGAGAACATAACATATTTATAGACCTCTAAATTAGGGTTTTACTTACCAAACGACCTTTTGGTAATTTCTCACTTATTCTTATTATGATTTTATTTAAAATTAAATCAGAAATAGTTTTTTGTTCATTTAAGATAATGTTTACCTTAAATAAATAAACAAATATCTTATTTATTTATTTCCATAGAGCTTATTTGGGCTTGTTAAAACCATATTTGTTTTGGGCTTGTTAAACCCATATTCGGTTTGGGCTTGTTCAAAGTGTGTGATCTTGTAGGTTCACATGATGTTGGCAATGGACCTTAAATCTATATTTAGGCCTATAATTCATTAGTGGCCTCTAGTAAGACATTATGACTACTCAAGTCATGTGAAGTTAATAATCTGATATAACCTAATATACAGTGAATATTCTAGTCCCTTTCTTGATTGAATATAAGGCATAAATTATGTCATCCTTATATAATTCAATCATATTATTTCTTAATTCCAAGTAGACTAAGAATGATAACTCTTTATCAATTTACTTTAGCATGATCGTGTATTTTCCTCAGTCTATCTTGTCAAGGGGCCCGTAGATATCTTACTCAGATAAAGACAAATTCCTTCTTAATCACTCACATTCCTCACATAACTCATTTCATACCCAATAACAACCCATTTTATCATCCGGTTAAAGATAATGTAAGATTATGTCAAAATACAAAATAGTTATATAGAAATCCATGGTGATTTTAAGGTTAGAGGGCTAAGCTAATATTACTGTGATGAGAATTACTTATGACAATTATCTATGTATTATTCTCATGATGGATCAATCTAGCACTTTATTTCTCAAATAAGTACATATGAGTTGACTTAATATCTCATATTCATGATTAGTAAAACATAATCATCAATGAACATCGTACTAGCCTTAATACATTATTATGACTAGGGATAATTTGAATAGAACTCATATTTAATCTAAGGGTTTTACTATCAAGTCACATACTTGATGACTTTAGTAAGAATTAACTATTCAAGTAATTATCATAACACAAAATGATAATGAAAAATGCCTCTTTATTAATAAAATGATAAAGTCAAAACATAGTCATACATGATTGACCTAGTGCATATCATTAATAAAATCAATAGTGTCTCTAGTGGATCTCATCACACCATTATAAAATGTATGAATGAGCACGTCCTTAGGTAATCCATGGTGTGGGCAACTTTACAATAGCTCCTTAAATCTCTCCCAAGCATCACACAAAGATTCAATTTTATATTGTTGAAAGGTAGTGATGTCCTTTATGATCTTGGTCATCTTTGAGGGAGGAAAGTATTTTTCCAAAAATGATCTTGTGAGGAGATCCCATGTGGTGATTGATGCAGGTGGTTAAGAGTTAAGCCACACCTTTACTTTATCCGTAAGGGTGAAAAGGAATAGTTTCCAGCAAATAGCATCATTTGACACTCCATTATATTTATCTAAAGGAAATTGGCTAAATGAATATTAGGATCCTCTGAAGGCAAGCCATGAAATTGTATTTTTAATTGTATCATTTGTAGAAGTGTATACTTGATCTTAAAACTGTTGGCTTATATATTTGGTCTTATGATACTTTGCTAAACTCCTTCAAGTTTAGGCATGGTGAACTCAAGAAGAGTTCTTTTATCAGCTCTTTATTGTTGTGTTGCCATTTCTTGAACTATACTCTTCAATGTCCTATAGTTTTCCTTCTTAAATCTAGACAAATCCAAGATAAACACTAAAGGTTCCTTCCTAGTGCATCGAGTGTTGGGCATACACAACACAAGTCACCTAAAAATACAGTAACACAATTTAAAAATAGAGTACTAGAAAGAAAATATGCTCTAATCCAAATAAACTGTCATTAATTATGATGTTGGCTTCGTTAATCCCCGATAATGGCACCAAAAACTTGTTGACTATCCTACTCACTATAAGTACATAGGTCAACAAGTAATATAGAGAGAGTAAAGTATCATTCCCATGAGGATTGGGGACTAATACACCTATTAGCTTTAGTTTAATATGTTTAGAGCTTGCAAATTGGACTAGAATACAATAATAAACAAATTATAATAACAACAATTTAGGAAAATGCTAATTGAACTAATATTAAACACTTAAAAAGAGAAACCAATCAATATTGGACTTATGTTGTTAGGGGAATGGCATACGACATTATCCTCAAGTCAAGTTATAGTCTAATCAAATTATATACATACATCAAGCTTACTAAGATCATCTAACACTCTCTCTTAAGTAATGTTAAACTCTACTAATATTCATCCGTTAGATCTCAAAATCATAGCTTAATTCTCATCACCACTATGAAAGTAAGTTAACATCAGACATATTGGGCATTAGGTGAGCTTATGGAGAATTGAATGGGTTTAAGCCCTGTCAAGTCATTGATCATTCAACAAGCATTTATAGGTGTATTAGATCTACCATTTCTCAATGCATAAATCTAAACTAAGGTTGTGTTTGTCTAAAACACAACATATAATAAATCATAACAAACATAATATGCATTAAATAAGAAAAGACCAATAAGCTAAACTTAATTCAAATGGGTTTCTGAAATCCCAACAACATAAATAAAAACTTAGCCAAACATGGCTTCCATAATCATCATTCAATATTCAATACAACCCAAGAGTTTAAAGAAATGAAAATGAAATAAAAAGGGGAAGAGAAATTGTTATCAAGAAGCTTGAATCTTTAATGGATATTCTTTTCTTCTTCCTAACTCCTTTTCTCCTCTTGCTCTATTTTCTCTCTCTTAGTTGTTATGGGTCTTCTTTCTAGATTGATTCCCCTCCTAATGATATCCTTTAAATCATGGTCATTATCCTTTTATAACCTCTCTAGAATATCCCTTCACCTCCCCTAGATTTTTATCTTTCTGGAACGTCCACCTCAACATGTTCCATGCCAGAAACAAGCTTTTCGTGATGGCAGATCAAGTTATGATCATGAAAGAGGGGCATTTGGAGAACGGGTGTGCAGATGGCAGGGTTTAGCATGCACCCAAGATTTTAGCAACTACGACACTATTTGAGCTTAGGGCTCTATAAAACACACTAACCACTGTCACAAAGACATGGCGTGGAGATGAGGAGTCGCCACCTAGGGTAATAACTAGGATAAATTAAAAAATGGTGGTATTTGATTCTTTAAAAGAAAGTCAGCACTATGACCAGGAGATTCTAGATATGGAATACCAATTTCTTTCAATGTTGTGTTCATTTAGAATTACCTTATGAATTACTATCTTACCCTCTATTTACATGTAATTTCATATAAACCCTTATTAAACAATCAACTCTAGGCAAACTAGTCATGAAAAATAATGTAAAAAATGCATTCATTTAAGTTCATAATCCCTAAGTTAGTCTAATTTACATTGATTTTACTTATATGGACTAAATCTATATGTTTTAATTTACAAGTGAGTCAAAAGACTAGTGGGCCTAATTCCTATTCAAATTTAATTAAGTGATCCTAAGTCTATTTATTTTAATTCTAAAAATGGGCTCAAATCTACAGATTATGAAAAAGGCTTAAATTTAATAGGTTAAGTCTATATAATTAAATTAAACTAGGTGGGCTTATGTCTAAATTAACTAAATGGGTTTAAGTTATCTCTACCATATATCTAATTAATTATGGGCCTAAAATGAAGTTCAATTAATTAAACCTAATCCTAATTAAATTAGTAAGCCTATTAAAGAAAGGTGAACCTAATTATTAAACCTAAAATTATTTAAGTGGGTTAGAGCTTAATATGGGCCTAGGCCCCAAAACATATAAAAAATAAACAAGCCCAAAAAGCAAAAAAAAAAAAAACAATATATCAAAACAATCAATAGAAGATCAAACAATTAATCAAATTTATTTCTTCTAAAAAACCCTAATCTAATTAAAGTGACCATGAACAACATATAAATAAAATAATTAGCAAGTAACCCTAATTCTATCCACATAAATCTAATTCAATTTTAATTAAAAAACCCTAATTATCTCTATAGCCATTAATTTTAATTAATTACCCAATTAAAACCCTAATTTTACTAACCAATTAATTAAAATAAAACACACAATCACACCACATGATTTCATTATTCCTGTTATTTGGGCTATTACAATGATATACTAAAAATAATAAATAAATAAAAAATAATACAATCCCAAAAATAAATAAAAAAATTAAAACAATAATAAACAACTAAATAAAAAAACCTAGCAACTATATTTAGCTACAAAGTTCAATCCATTGCATTATATAGACCTTTATGGATTTTATTCACCTAGTAAGATCATCATGTAATCCCCTTCATAATCACCATCATAAAAGGATAAACACTAATTAGTAAATAAAATAACAATAAGAATTTAATAAAATTGAAATTAAATAAAATTAAAATAATAAAAAAAATAAAAATAAAAGAAGGTAGAAAAGAAGATAATGATTATGAATTGCCCCTCAGACTAGTAAATCACCTTTATTTTTTAGTAGGTCTTCAAAAACTTGTTATTCTCCTTCTTCAAAAGTCTATTACTCCTTTTTTTTCAAAATGAATAAATCACAGAGAATATTTATGTGTACTACTTAATGAAAAAAAGAAAAGTCTTAAAGAAGTCCAAAAAAAGGTCTAAAAAATGAGATCCAAAAGTCAAGTCCCTCTTTTCAGGAGCTTAAGCTAAGCTTTTATAGGAAAAAAACCCTAGCTAAAAACATATCCTACTATGATTTGATTTTTTTAGAGTTTTGATTTAAAAAGGACTTTAATTTTATGAAAATTCAAATAAATATTATTTGACCAATAAAAATTCAAGAATCCAAAATGTATTTACTGAAGTAAAATAAAATAAAAAGCAGATGGAACATGCCTAATTTCTACCGAAATTGTGTAATTCTGATTAGAATTACGAAATTCTGATCTGGATTATGAAATTATAATCTGAATTACAAAATTCTAATTTTTTACTTTTAATTACAAAAAGACCCTAGAAAGGGTTTAAACTTTTCAATTAGGTCCTAAAACAAACATTACAATTAAGTCCTTAAAAATCAATTGAACTCATTTTGGAGACGCATTTAGACTTTTGAGATTTCAAACTTTAAGTATTGAAGACCTATTTATAACATTTTCATCATTGGAGTCCTTTGTCGTATCCACACTTCATTATCCCAAAATTGTATGCTTACAATTGCCCCCCTTTGTCACTATTTGCTTGACAAATTACGACAAAGCAAATAAGCACACAATTTCTTAAGAACAAAAGTTTGAATACTTACCTGTATTCCTTGAGGCTTTCACTTATATGCAATCATTGGTTCTGATGAATGCTTATGTCGGCGTGCAACACTAGGCAAAATACTAAAACATCTGAGAAAATAACATACACAGACGTATGACATTAATTGAAAGGTTACATGACACTTGGTCATATGATGTTTACTATACTTAGTCTTATAGTGTAGATTGAAAAGATACATCACACTCGGTCGTATGATGTCGATTGTACTTGGACGTATAGTTTGATCAGAAGGGTACATCACACTCGGTCATATAATGTCGACTATACTCAATCATATAGTCTGATTAGAAGGATACATCACACTCAGTCGTATGATGTCAACTATACTCGATCGTATAGTCCTGATTGGAAGAATACATTGTACTCAGTCATACAGTGTCGACTATACTCGATCTTGTAGTATGATTGAAAGGTACATCACACTCAGTCGTATGATGTTGACTATACTCAGTCATATAGTCTCATTAAAATGACACATTGTACTCAATCGTACAATGTTGACTACTCAATCGTATAGTCTGATTGAAAGGATACATCACACTCAGTCATATGATGTCAACTATACTTAGTTGTATAGTCCTAATTGAAAGAGTACATTGTACTTAGTCATATAATGTTGACTATACTCAGTTGTATAGTCTGAATGAAGTGACACATTGTACTCACCATACAATATTGACTATACTCAGTCGTATAGTTTGGATTGAAATGATACATTATGCTCGGTCATACAATGTCAACTATACTTGGTCGTATAGTCTAGATTAAAATAGATACATTATCCTCAGTCATATGATGCTAACAATACTCAGACATATAATATAGAAAGGGATATACTACACTCGATTGTGTAGTACAGCTTTAAACAACTACAACCCTTTCATTGTCTATCTTTAACACTGTAGTCTATAACTACTCATGAATTTTGATTTTGTTGCAATCCTTTCATTACTTATTAATGATTTTGATCAGCTGTAACCTTTCATTGCTTGTTGGCTTTAATCGGCTACAACCCTCTTATTGCTCACCTTTTGATTTTGTAGTCCGTAACTGCTTAAGGATTTCGATTAGTTGTAATCTCTTCCTTGCTCACTAATTATTTCAATCAACTACAACCCTTTTATTGCTCGTTCTTGATGCTATAGTCCATAACTACTCATGATTAGTTGCAACCCTTTCATTGCTTACTGACGATACTGCAATCCATAATTGCTCATGATTTACTGTAACCCTTTCATTACTCACCGATGATATTGCAATCCATAATTGCTTGCAATTAGCTGTAACCCTTACATTGCTCACTTTTGTTGCTACTGTCCATAACTACTTGAGATTAGCTTCAACCTTTACATTGCTCACCTTTGATGCTACAGTTCATAACTGCTCACAATTAATTGCAATCCTTACATTACTCGCCTTTAATGCTACAATCTATAATTGCTCACGATTAGTTGCAACCCTTCCCTTGCTCATCGATGATGTTGCAATCCATAACTGCTTGCAAATTGATTGCAATCTTTTCATTTCTCACCTATGATGCTACAGTCCATAACTACTCATGATTTTAATTAACTGTAACCCTTTCGTTTCTCACCTTTGATGCTACAATCCATAACTGCTTGCAAATTGACTACAATCCTTTCATTGCTTGCCTTTGATAATGCTACAATCCATAATTGCTCGTGATTAGTTGCAACCCTTCCATTGCTCTTCGATGATGCTGCAATCCATAATTGCTTACAAATTGACTACAATCCCTTCATTGCTCGCTTTTATAATGCTACAGTCTATAACTGCTCATGATTAGCTATAATCCTTTTATTTCTTGCTAATGATTCTGATTAACTGCAACCCTTTCATTTCTCGCTCTTACTACTACAGTCCATAACTGCTCATATTTTTATCTTTGATTGTTTGAGTCAAATGCTTTGAATTCTTTGTGCTGACTTATTAGAATTTTTGCCAACTAATTTTGAATTTTGCTACGTTGACTGATTAGAATTTCTCTACTGACTAATTTCAATTCCGTTATGTTAACTAACTCTACAAGTTGGGTGCACTTCCTTTTGGATTTGTGATTCCTATAGACTTGTTGAAGTTAGTTTCAATCAGCATGAATGTACAAAAGCACATTATAATTAACAAGCAACCCTAATCCTATCCACTTAAATCTAATTCAATTTTAATTAAAAAAATCCTAATTATCTCTATAGCCATTAATTTTAATTAATTTCCTAATTGAAACCCTAATTTTACTAACCAATTAATTAAAATAAAACATACAATCACACCACATGATTTCATTTTTCTCACTATTGGGGCTATTACAACGATCTATTGAAAATAATAAGAAAAGAAAAATTAATACAATCCCAAAAATAAAAAAATTAATCAATAATAAAAAACTAAATAAAAAAAACCTAGTAACTATATTTAGCTACAAAGTTCAATCCATGGCATTTCATGGACCTTAATGGATTTCGTTCATCTAGTAAGATCATCATGTAATCCCCTCCGTAATCACCATCATAAAAGGATAAACAATGGTTAATGAATAAAATAACAATAAGAATTAAATAAAATTGAAATTTAATAAAATAAAAAATAAAAATAAAAGAAGGTAGGAAAGAAGATAATCATTATGGATGTAGTATAAATTGCCCCTCAGACTAGTAAAATCACCGTTGTTTTTTAGTAGGTCTTTAAAAACTTGTTATTCTCCTTCTTCAAAAGTCTATTGCTCCTTTTTTTTTTAAATAAATAAATCACAGAGAATATTTTTATGTACTGCTTAATGACAAAAAGAAAAGTCTTAGAGAAGTCGAACAAATGGGTTTGAAAAGTGAGCTTTAAAAGTCAAGTCCCTCATTTCAGGAGCTTAAGTTAAGTTTTATAGGAAAAAACCCTAGCTAAAAATGTATCCTTTGTGACTTAATTTTCTTATAGTTTTAATTTAAAAAGGACTTTAATTTCCTGAAAATTCAGATAAATATTATTTGACTAATCAAAATTCAGGAATCCAAAATTTATTTACTAAAATAAAATAAAAAGAAGACAAAACATGCCTAATTCTAACCAAAATTATGTAATTCCGATCAAAATTATGGAATTCCAATCAGAATTACAAAATTTTGATTTTTTGACTTTGAATTATAAAAAGACCCCTAAAAGAGTATAACCTTTTCAATTAGGTCCTAAAATAAACATTACAATTAAGTCCTTAAAAAATCAATTAAACTCCTTTTGGAGACGCATTCAGACTTTTGAGGTTTCAAACTTCAAGTATTGAAGACCTATTTATAACATTTTCATCATTAGAGTCCTTTGTCATATCCACACTTCATTATCTTGAAATTGGGTGCTTACGGGGTGGCGATCGTGGAAATGTTGCACTCGCCATAGAGAGTTTGGCCATTCAAGAACCTGTGATCAAAGAAGGGTCACGAGCTATGAATGCTTGAAGCTTTAATCAATCTCCAATCGCATTACCATCCGTGATCGTGATAGAATGTTTGCTCTGTTTCATTGCTTTTGATTCTTCTTTCTTATTGTCCTCAAGCACCACTAAACATCTCCATATCTCCTTCCCCTATAAAAACAAAACAAAAATATAAAAGTATGTGTTCCTATATGGTAACCTATACTAAATTCTTATTAAAATCAATGAATGAATGATAAAATGAACCTAATTTATATGCAATTTAGCACCAAAAAATACCCCTACACTTGAATCTTTGCTTGTCCTTAAGCAAACTCAAGAGCACGAACCATCAGAGCACACATCAGAATCTTCTTTTAATGGCTAGCTTACACATTCCAAAACCAAAATTAACAAATCAAGACAAGAAACATATATTACTAAGTGAATAGCATGTTATTCATCCACAATCATACAATTATGAGTCAAAATCTTAAGAGAAGTACAAAATGAATGAAAAAGACTCCAATCTAAGGTGGCTCCTAATTTGGCATGTGGAAATCAACTTTATCCTCTTTATTTTGTTTTTATATTGTGTTATTCTTCCCTCTCTTAGTAGTTCCCTATCTTTCTTGAACTACTCAATATGAACACCTCAAAAGAGTTCTGTGAATACTCATACTCTTTTGCAAAAGCATTGGAGTAGCTAGGAATTCAAGTCCCTTAGCACATTTTATTCTTTTTTTTAGAATTAGGAAAGAGTGTTTTTACAATTCCTTTCACATACAATCAAAAGTGACCTTATAGAGGATTTTAATTCATTTATTATGCTATCTCCTTATACAACAAGTCATAACATAATCAAATGAAAAACAAGTTGATTAAAAGCTCTTAGTGTTAACAAAGCTTAATATGATCCTAAACTAGCCATTAACATAAGATTAAATAACATAGGCTTAACAAAACCAAAAACATACATAAAGTTCACCATAATGATAATTTGCAAAAATTCAAGTGTCAAGCATTAAAAATTCAAAATTTTAGGCCAAATTTCAAAAATGCAATACATTATATATACCAAAATATACACATGATAAACTAGAATTTTTAATATTGTTCTCCCTCTACACTTAAATACATATTATCCTCAATGTGTGTAGAGCTCTTAAATGTAAAGAATGAATTTACAAATGCATAAATATACTAAAAAACATAAATAAAAACCATAAGAAAAGTTATAAAAATGAAATGCATGAAAATAAAAATAAAAGTAAACTAAAATGAAAAAAATAAAAGAACATAGGGAAAAGAGTTACTTCCCTTCCGATGGAGGAGAGTCCAGAAGTGGATTCCTAGTAGGAGATGGGGATGGAAGATGCTCATGCTCTGTTGCTTTAACGCATTCTATCATTTTGAAAAAATGGTATGATTGATTAATTTCTAAGTCAATAAGTTTGTCATTTAACTCATGATACTTATCCTTCACTAATTTTTCAAGGCTCTAAAATCAAAAGTCCACTATTGCTTGAAAAGAATTTAGTTTTTCCAAAACTTATCTCTACCCTTCATTTGATGATGGAGTTAGTTAAGGGATTGCTTGCTCTTCTATTTCCTCATCCTCATCTTCACTCTCATTTGGTTTAGGCAAATTTTTCCTCTTTGTAATAGATTTCATCAAGTGATAGCAATTCCTTATTTTTGGATCTTCTAATTCTATTACTGATGAGAAAATCTCGGCTCTCTTGAGTGTGGGCCAATTGATCTTTTCTTATAAAATATAAGGCATTTTAGTTTTGTATGGATCAAATACATGAAAATGAAAATGTTACAATGTGTCCTATCAAAATTGATGACTTCTTTGAGCGAGCGACATGCCACAATGCCTGAAGAACAAAGTAAGTGGTGCAAATCTTTGTTTTAGTATACATACATCGTAGCACTAACAACTCTTGGATGGAGATTTTATTACTCTTTTTCTTTCCAATAATAGAGTGGCACACAAGTTTATGCATGATGATGTAGCTATGATCCTCAATCAAACCATTTAGCATACCATGATGATCCCAATCCTCCTTTTTGCATGAAATTTCATTCTAAAACTCCTTGGGCTTATATTTTATGGAGGTTCACACACTCCCCTTCTTGTAAACTAAACACTCTATGCATAATGTTGTATTCAATTGAAATAAGCATCCCATTGAGCCTACACTTACATTTCTTATGGGTTTGATTAGAAAGTTTTACAGTTGTGTAAAACTCTAATGTCACATCCTTATAAACATCATGATTCAATCCAACAAACTTCTTCCACCCTAATATATCATATAACTAAAGCACCCTATCTTGAAGTTTGATACCTTTTAGAGTTTCCATATCCAATCTTTTAGGAATAACAAAAGGATGATGGAGAAGTTTATTATACCTATCTCATTCTTTGTAGGAGTGAATCAAAAATGGTGCACTATACTCTTTTGTGAAATCAACCCCTTCTATGAGAAGTGGTTCATCAGATATTAATACTTTTGCCTTCTTCTTTTGTTAAGACAAGATGGAGGAGGAGTGAAGTGGTTGCTCTATTTTGTAGATGGAGGAGAAGAATTGGGTTTATGACAGAAAAGTGAAATAAGAATGAAGGGAATTTGGGATTTAAGATTAATGGTTAATGGGAAGTTTAGGAGAGAAATAAGGAGGTTGATGGAGAGTGGGTAGAATAGATTTAGGAAGTGGAAGAGATAAGGGATTTCAAAAATAGATAGGAAGAAGGAAATGGGTGGCAGTGCTTTTTATGGTATATAAGTTGTAAGAGTTATAAGCATGGATCATTCTGCAATTGTGAAAAAAAGAATTAGGTATTTTGGCTTGTGATCATAGAGCATTTGTGAGCACAAACTAAGCCTAATCCTGGCAAGATTGAAGAAGTGCTAATCGCAAAAAGGATTGACCTACACAGATAATAGCAAATTATTAATACTGCAACTTAACAAAAATAAAAATGTATAAGGTAGAAATATAAATTAATTCTATTAAAGATGAACTAGTAAATCAAAATGAAAATAATATTAAAATAAATAAAAAGAACATGCTAATTTAGGGTCATTCACTTGGCCATACTCCATCCTCATTATTTTAACAAACTGTAAAGGATGAACATCCTTCATTCTTAGTAGCAAGTAATTTTTGTTATGCTTCTTTGTCATTTTGAATTGATTTAGGCCCAAATTTGTCTCTTAAATAAACAAGTTGCTTAGGAACATATGGCACCTTGAATGCTTGCATTGCCTTTTTTTTAGGCTCATTTTTTTCTTAGCTTTCTTCATTTTATGTTACCCTTAAAGTGGTAAGGATTCCTTATAGGATGTTTTTTGCTTTATTATTAGGATTGATCATGTTCCCACCATACTTTTTCTCTCCATTACTTCTGCTTGGACATATTGCTTATTAGTTTTCAAATCTCTTATGTGTTTGTTCATTATATATTCCACCTTCTCTTCCCTAACTTACAATGTGATCTTCCCTTTATGCACATTAATCATAGCCTTCTTGGTGTTGAGAAATGGCCTCTTTAAAATTAGGGGACAATTCTTGTCTTGTTTAAAATCTAGAATCACAAAGTCAATTAGAAACACAAATTTATCAACTTTGACAAGCACATCCTTAACTACTCCATATGGCCTTTTAATTGAATGGTTTATAAGTTAAAGTGTCATGTTAGTATTGATAACATCTCCTGACTTCATTTCCCTAAAAAGTGAAAGAGGCATAAGATTAATGTTAACTCCTAAGTTATATAAACATTTAGTAAATTGTTGTGAACCAAGAATGCAAGGAATTATAAAAATCCTTTAATATTTGGGCTTAATTGGAATATTTCTTGAAATGATTGAGCTACAAGTCTCAGTATGAGGCACCATCTTATTGTTATTCCATTTGTGCTTATTAGTGATGATGTCCTTAAAAAATTTTACATACTTTGGCATCTTTACCAATGCTTTTAAGAGAGGTAGCTTCAACTCTAGTTTATTAAAAGTTTTAATAAATTTAGCAAACCTTTTCTCATCTTCATTCATCTTTCTTTGTTTCAAGGGAAAAGGTAATCTTAGAGCATATTTAGATGAGTTAACAATGGATGGTTGCTCTATTTACTTCTTAACTTGTTTACCTTTTGGTTTTTCATGCTTACGCTCTTTAGACTTCTCTTACACTTCTTCACTTTCCATGATTTGATCTTTTTTATCATTATCAGACTTCAATGGGACTGATTTAGACTCTTAAAGCTCTTTACCACTTCTTAAAGTGATGACTTTCACTTGTTATTTTAGATTGACTTTCATGTTGCTTGGTAAGTGTCCTTAAGCTCTTATGGCAACAACATTCACCAATTTTCCTAGCTGAACCTTAATGTTGTGAATTGAGGAAGCATGATTGTTAAGGATTTGGTCATACTTTTCATTTTGGCTAGTTATTTTGGAAGTGATGGCATCAAGGAACTTGTTAAGCTTTGTTCCCATAATTGCAATTTTATCATCCATAGATGCAAACTTGTCATCCATAGCTGCAAATTTAATTGGAGAGGCCTTTTGAATTCTAATTTTTACTCCATGAGAAGTTGGGATGGTTTCTCCAACCTTGATTGTAGGTATTTGAAAATGGATTGTTATTTGTTTGCCTTTGTTGGAATGGACCTCCAATATAGTTATAAGCCTCCAAAGTACCATCTCTATACATATTTCAACACTCAATTTTTGAATGATCAAGCAGATCACAATGCTCACAAAATATAGTTGAATAAGGTGAGATGGTGTTACCTTTTGAAGTCAAGTCACCAATTTTCTTATTTATTGTAACAAGTTGTACTTGAATGGATATGACATCATCAACCCTAAATCTCCTTCCTTGTTTAGGAGCTAATTAACATTTTGACGACCATAAACAATTATTGTGGGCCATTTCTTCTAAAAGATCAAAAGCTTCATTTATGGTCTTTTGCATTAGAAATCCTCCAACAGCTACATTGATAGTGTCTTTAATTAGCCTCATCACACCAATATAAAATGTATGAATAAGCATGTCCTTAGGTAATTCATGGTCTAGGAAACTTTACAATAGCTCCTTGAATTTATCCCAAGTGTCACACAAAGTTTTAGTTTCATATTATTAAAAGGTAGTGATGTCCATTATGATCTTAGTCATCTTTGCAGGAGGAAAGTTTTTTGCTAAAAATGATCTTACTAGGAGATCCCATGTGGTGATTAAGGCAGGTGGTTAAGAGGTTAGGCATGTCTTTACTTTATCCTTGAGGGTGAAAGGGAATAGCCTCAAGCGAATGGTATCATCTGACACTCCATTATATTTAAAAGTGTCATATATCTCAGGGAAATTATCTAAATGAGTATTAGGATCCTCTTAAGGCAAGCCATGAAATTATACTATTAATTGTATCATTTGTAAAAGTGTATACTTATTCTTAAAATTGTTGGCTTATATATTTGGTCTTATGATACTTTGTTTAGCTCCTTTAAGCCCGGGTATGGCGAACTCAAGAAGAGTTCTTTCATTAACTCTTTGTTGTTATGCTGCCATTTCTTTAACTATACTTTTTAATTTCCTACAGTTTTCCTTCTCAAATCTAGATAAATTTGAGATAAAAACCAAAGGTTCCTTCTGAGTGTGTTGAGTGTTGGGTATACATAGCATAAGTCACCTAAAAATAAAGTAACACAATTTAAAAATAAAGTACTAGAAAGAAAATATGCTCTAATGTAAATAAAATATCACTAATTATGATGTTAGCTCTGTTAATTCCCAGTAACGGTGCTAAAAACTTATTAACTATCCTACTCACTATGTGATGCAAGCCGCATAGAGGAATAAGCCCTAAAATTTATGCAAAAATTTGACAAATTATGCTAGTGGTAGTTTTATAATTTTGGACAAGTTCTAAGTATCAGATTTAGGCGGTTTAAAAGCCTAATTAGTATGGAAATGGGCCAGCGATTCGAAGTTATGAGCTTTGCTCATGAGATCCATCACTTTTCGGCCAAATCCTATCATTTAGGCCCTTAAACGAGCAATTTTTATTATTTCCCATTTTTAGGGTTTTATTTTCCTATTTTTTATTTAGGGTTTTTTAAGGATTTACTATTTAAGCTTTCTTTATTATTGTTGGACATCAGTTTTATGATAATTTGAATTCTCTTTTATTTTTTCCAAAATTTCTTGAAATTTTGATGCCTATAGTCTAAATTGCTATAGAAGATCATTTAGTGGCAGTCGTGCATGATTTAACAATATTCAATTATTTTTTATCTGCCCTTCCACTACATCACTATGAGTGCATAGGTTGACAAGTAATATAGAAAGAGAGTAAAGTATCATTCCCATAAGGATTAGGAACTACTGCACCTATTAGCTTTAGTTTAATATGTTTAGAGCTTGAAAATTGGACTAGAATGCAATAATGAACAAATTATATTAACAATAATTTAGGAAAATGCTAATTGAACTAATATTAAACACTTTAAAAGGAGAAATCAATCAATGTTGGACTTATGTTGTTTGGGAATGGCAAACCACATTATCCTTAAGTCAAGCTATAGTCTAATAAA
Source organism: Mallotus nudiflorus (assembly GCA_947683625.1). Lineage (NCBI taxonomy): Eukaryota > Viridiplantae > Streptophyta > Magnoliopsida > Malpighiales > Euphorbiaceae > Mallotus > Mallotus nudiflorus. The sequence goes on from CANTUR010000170.1 coordinate 762,475, forward strand.
ATCTTATGCATACCTCAAGCTTACTAAAATCATTTAACACACTCTCTCAATCAATGTTAAACTCTACTAATATGCATCCATTATATCTCAAAATCATACCTTAATTCTCATCATCACTATAAAAGTAAGTTAACATTAGACATATTAGGCATTAGGTGAGCTTATGGAGGATTGAATGGGTTCAAGCTCTCTCAAGTCATTGATCATTCGCATTTATGGGTCTACTAAATGTACCATTTCTTAATGTATAGATCTAGACTAAGGCTGCATTTGGCTAGAACACAACACATACCAAAGCACAACAAACACAATATGCATCAAATAAGAAAGGATCTATCAACTAAACTTGATTTAAATGGGTTTCCAAAATTCAAACAATATAAATAAAAACTTAGCCAAACATGGCTTCTATAATCATCATTCAATATAACATGTCATACCTTAAATTTGACTGTCCCTAAATAGGTCCAATGATGAAACGAATCCCCGAAATGACTAGAGTTTGCTCATTCGTAACACCTTTAAAGTGTGCAACCTTAAAAAACTTAACTGACCCCACTAGTTTGCAAAATTGATCACCTAGCCATTAAGTTGTGCTCTGACCTTGCAAAATATGAATTATCAGAATAATAAGAGGTTTATTTCGGGAGAATTCCTCTCAGAATACTTAGCTCATTAGACTTATGTGAATTTTGTTAAATCGGGACCCAGCTTCATGAAAAAAAATTAATTTTCATAAAACAATCTTTAAAAACACATATAGAAGGCTCTAAAACCTCTGAAAGTGGTCTCAGAATGGTCCAACACAACTCGAGGATCAGTGTATATCTCTTAGAAGTACGCATAAACAGCCCTAGGTGTCATGTGCTAAAATCAAAGCTAAATTTGGAAAAATTGACTCCTCAAATTCATTTAGAAGCCCTAAAAACCCTAGGAGTCAACCCCAGAATAACATGCATAAAACCCCCAAAAGTGTGTGTAAAAGGCCAAAGTGCATATGGCCACGTGCACTTGGTATGGCCATGTGCAAAATTCTCGATATGCGTATGTGACCATGCCCCCACCACCCCACTCTACCCAATTTTCCTTATAAATAAACCCCTTCACACCCCATTTTAGGGTGGGAGAAAGTGGAAACACACACACTAAAAAATCAGTTTGATTGAAGGAGTTGGAAACCCCTTTCCATATAGTTTTTGCTCTCCCACAACCATTCTTTTAGGTTATTAGATCCCTTTTCCACCAAAATAAGCCTCATCTTTGTCAAAATATGCTTTAAAGGTATACAATCTAGCATCATTTTGTTATCATTTTGAACCACTCGATGAGGAAAACTTGATAATCTCGAAGCTAAAGCTTCAAAATCCACACAAGCTCAATTGAGTTTGAGGACCACATAATTAATTTAGAACATTTATTTTATCACATTGCATTTTATTTTACTTATCACTAGCATTTAGGAATATTATTGTGCTTGTGTGATGAGACTGACAATCTTGCATGCTATGTGAATAATATATGCTTTATTATGCTTATTTCATATAATCATTTTGCATTCTCTGTTTCTGAAACTATGAAATCACATTGTAAATACCAATAATGTGAAATGTTCATATCCCATAATGAGTCATCATGCTCTCAATCCAATGATGACCTCATGCATCCTTTATATTATCATCATACATCATCATAGCATAAATAATCACGTCAAGCATGCATTATCATCCTATTATTTATGAAATCGAGCAAGCTTTGTGAATGGTCATGTTAATCTTGCAAATTAATCATATCTAAATTAAATTTACTTTTCTGCAATCTTTTCCTTTTCATATGTATTTTATCAGGAAAGCAATGTAATAATTAAATTTTCAGCTTTATTATCTTTCACTATCTGATGTACTATGTGAATGTTATAAAACTATCATTACCAAAAATAGAGTATTATAGTAGCTATACATTGAATATCATATAATGAGAAATAGTAAAAAAGTATATGCGATTCCCCAAACCTAGAAATCTCTTCTAGGGATAATACTCATTAAGTGACCCAATGTTGTCTTTTTCTTTTCCTAACTTTCTAAAAGTCGGGTGGCAACTCCATAAAATCAAAAGCTTCTCATCCCCTGAAGACCAATCATTTGTCCCTATTCAGTAAAGTTATCATGTCTCTCAGAAACAGAAAGACTCGCACAATGTTCCACAAAAACATACCGTTATCCAAAAGCAAGAGAGGTCACTCACACAACCCAAGAGATTAAACAAATGAAAATGAAATAAAAAGGGGAAGAGAAATTATCATTAAAAAGATTGAATCTTTAATTGAGGTTCTCTTCTTCTTCTTGACTCCTTTTCTCCTTTTGCTTCCTTTTCTCTCTATTAGTTATTATAGGTCTTCTTTTTATATTGATTCCCCTATCAATGACATCCTCTAAATTATGGTCCTTGTCTTTTTATAGCCTCTTTATAATGCCCCTTTACCCCCTAGATTTTCTTCTTTTTAAAATGTCCAACTGAACATGTTTTGTGTTGGAAACGAGCTCATCGTGATCATGGAAAAGGGGCATCTAGAGAAGGGTAGAAATCATGGAAATGTTGCACTCGCGACAAAGATTTTGGCCACTCAAGAACCTGCAATCGTTGGTTAAGTTTCTATCGTAGAAGGGCCATAACCTAGGAATGCTTAAAGCTTCAATCAATCTGCAAATGCTCTACCATCTGGGATCATGACAAAATGTTTGCTCTATTTCACTACTTTTTATTCTTCTTTCTTTTTGTCCTCAAGCACCACTAAACACTCTATATCTCTTCCCCCTAGCAAAATAAAACAAAAATATAAAGGTATGTGTTCCTACATGTTAACCTATACTAAATGCTCATTAAAATCAATGAATGAATGATAAATGAACCTAATTTTATATGCGATTTGGCACCAACACAATGCACTTTTTATATTTCACTCTTCATTTTGTTTTATATTAGAAGTATTTAATTTTAATTTTTGAATATTATGGGAAAAAAGAGGAAACAATTTTAGGTAATAAAAGAAGCCAATAGAAAACAAGGATATGAATGGGAAATAGAGGTGTATTAATTAACCTTTTATATAGAAAGCGGATTTTAACTCTCTATATATAGAAAGTCAAACTCACTCTCTAATCTATAATTTAGATTTAGAGAGTAGGTTGGAGTTATTTTTTTACAATCACTCTTTACAAAAAAGAATTTAAGCTAAATAAATAGTGAGTTGGAGATGCTCTTATGAAAAAACTAGCTACCAAAAATAAGATCACCAAGTTTATAGTGTTCTTCTTCATTTAATGCTTTTCCAACTTTTTGTAGTTGAAGGCATGCTCACAGTTGTGGGGAGGCTACTCATGATATTGACCTTTGAAAAACTAGTCGTTAGAGACTAAACTAGCCATTACAGAATTTTTAAAAGCAACGCATGAGCATCCTTAAGGTCATGAGACGTTTTGCTTTAAAACTCCATTTGAATTTCACTTGATCATGATTGAAATCACCTTGCTCATGATTGTGAGGACTTGTTTATGATGATGATGTTGCTCATGAGGAATTTTGCCTCCAATTGAACCTTTATCCTTTGAATGTCATAATTATGAAAATTTTGATCACAACTATGTTAGTCTTCCTCAAGATTGTGAGTGTGCTTGTGATGAGTTCTTTCACCAATTGGACTTAGAGCTTTTGTAAGGTTTTGCTCATGAGGGTTCCTTATGATTGTAAGGAGGCCTATCTCTTTTAAGTAATTTAAGTTTCTTGAGTTCTTTTGATTCCTTGAAGCTCATTGGCATGCTCACAATCATGATGCCACTCGTGAGCATCCTTAATTAAATCTTTTAACCACATTTTGACATTGCTAACTTCATCAATTGAGCATGGCTCTGATCCTAATTATAATACACACTTGAATATATATATTAGAATTGATTATTGAAGTCAAAATCAAAGTTAATTACAGATTGATCATAAAAATGGTTAACATACATTAAAATACTTAAGTACACCTAACTTGTACAGTTCCTATCCGAGGAGACCAACTATAACCCAACATATGCAAAACATACATTTACAACCATCCAAGGCTTACAAGTAAATCCAAAAAGATAAAAAGATATAGTCCTCGACAGCTATCCTCAAGTCAATGTAAAGGTGAACTCCACACCTGTGGTTGTCTCATAGTAAACTCTAACAGTTATACAGATACTCTCCATTTAATCCTCTCTAACTTTAAATATATGAGAAAAAACTCTAGTCAGCTCTACGGCCACTCTCTAGGTGACTATAGCAGCATCATCATGGTAAACCATACACTTAACCATAGTGTCTTTTTATCTCTAACCTCATAGGATATTGATATCCATTATATAGCCATGATTACAGTATATTCTATTAGCATTATAGATACCAACCTAGTTTGGAAAGCAAATAGAAAAGTGAGTATGTTCGTAAGAAAATGCCTAGTTTGGAACAATGCAACTGTTGTACTCGAGAACATAATAATTATATAAAACAAGAAACAAGATACAATCTTTAGTAATACACATAACAATTTACAAGTATGATATTGGTATATAGTAATTTTATTATTTAGTCAGCAGCTCAATTGCAAAGATAATTTTTTATATCCGATAGGCTTGTTACATACAACCATTTCATATTTAGTTATTTCATTTCTCCACCAGTGTATTTCTATTCATTTTGTTGCTCAAGTAATTTCATCACAATTTAATTGGCTTTTCAATGACAAGCTCCAATCGTGTCATTATAAGATACTCGTATTATTTCGAGCATAGTCAATTGAGGGAGCAAAATAGAAATTTAAATTCTCCATTATTATATAATTCCCTTTAGTCGTATTTTAACATTCTCGAAATTAGATATTTATAACTTTAGAACACAATATCACATATATAAGTTGATATCAATGTGATGTACCATTCAATACATTGAAGGTTCAATACGTCTTTATGCATACAACTGACCTCTTGGATTCATCCCAAAGGATTAAAGAATTTCAAGCATCATCCTAAAGATAAATATTTTCATTGGCAGGTAATCTTAAATTAGCGCTCCATAATCTGTCAATTCCTTTTGGATATCATACCTCAAGCACGGTCTTATATCTTATTAAATGGGTGAAAAACTATATTTTTGACACATTTTAATTCTTCATCGAGCCCTTACACCTTGTTATTATATGTGTTTACATATTCTTAAATAAATTTATTTATAAAGTCATTTACATCATTACATTATGAACTTCTTGATTTATTCTTCTTTTATTACATTTGTTAACATAAATGCCTGTATATTAAATATTAAGTCTTCTGCTTTCAAATCTCTTGCCCAACCTTGGGTTTATATCACATGAAATTTTAAAGGTAAGAGTAAATTGATTTTCAGGCCTTAACGAGTATTTATGAATTTTTTAATGCTCAAATACATATGATTTTTAGCATTAGTTTAGCTAAAAATAAGAATTCAAAAGGTTTAATTTTAATTCATAAACTTTTGGTTGTTTTTTTGTTGGTTTGCTTTGTTGTTTTTTGTTCTTTTGGTTGTTGTTTGTTGTTTTGATTGTTGTTTGTTATTTTTTCTATTGTTGTTTTAGTTGTATTTATTGTTTTTTTAGTTGTTGTTTTTTTATTTTTTGGTTGTTATTTGTTATTTTCAGTCAATTTTTTTTTTTTTCATTTTTTGTCTTTTTCAATAAGTTCTTCACTTTTATTAGTATTAATAATAAAAATAAGAATTCCTTTTTTGATATAGTACATATTTCTTTGTTGTTTTTCTATTGTTACTTTTTGTTGTTTTGGTTGCTATTTGTTGTTCTTTTCAGTTTTTTTACTATTAAAATTAATAAAAAAATTAAGCATAAATTAAAACTAAATAATCACTAACAACATTTTAAATCTCCTAATTCTAATTCAATTAACCAAATACATTGCAAAAATAATAATTTAACTAAAATCACTAACACAATAATTTAAAAAAATGAAATTATTTTTTATTTAAATAAAACACAAAGAAATATAAATAATTAAATTAAAATCAAACAAACTATACTACAAATTCTATCAATTAAATTACTCAATGATTAATAATTCAACAAATATTATTTACTAAATTTATTAAAATTATTTCTTGAAACTAAAAAATTAAAAATAAATAGGACATTAATTACAATATAAATAACCTAATTTTAAAAATAAATCAAAAGGAAAATGATAATTTAATCTAATATTCCTACTTAATCCAATCACTATTAATTAATAGTAAAGTAAAAAAACAGAAATTAATAATATATTGCATCGAAAATTATAAACAGAAATAAAATTAATAACTAGAAATAAACAACACAATGACAAAAAATGAAATATGAATAAGAAAAAAAAAGCATTAATTTCAACAATACAATAATTGAATGCATGACATAAAGAACAAGATACAATACAAATTACACAAAATGACATAAAATAATAGGCAAAATAATAATTATAAAATATAAGATAGAAATAAAAAGAATAAAAAGAAGATATACATAAAAAATTAAAATAAATATAAATATAAATTAAAAATAAAAGTAAAAAAAAAAAAAAAAGGATTTTGGAGCAATCGTGCTCGCTATTGCCCAAGAAACAAATTCAAGGTGTGCTGGGCACTGTTGGCGTTTTATTACAAAAAACAATTGGAATAAAGTTCCACCCTTAAACTTTTTAGCAAAGTTCAAAATGCCCTTTTTTGACCTTTTTCGTCAATTTGCCCTCCGAACTTTGCAATAAAGGTCAAATTAGCTCTAAAAATTTTATTTGCACCCCTATTGTCTGAGATGTGCACAAATATCACAGTGAAAATTACAAAAAGCTCCTTAATAGTTTAATAAGTTAACAAATTAGTCCATACTTTCATAAAAACATTTAGTAAAAAATTTATTTTTTAAAATTATGTTTAAACCCTTAATTTATTTGTGGTATATTATATTATTATTTTTAATTTTTAACACAAATTTAAATTATTTAAATTTATATATTTTAATATATTTATAATTAACTATCATGAAAAATACATTACTATTTTTAGTGTTTAGGGACCAAAATTTTTTAGAAAAAACACTTATTGTAGGAAAATTATATATATATATATATATATATATTAATATGATAAAAATTATTCTCTTAAAATAATTAACTATAATATATTATTTTAAAATTTTTTAATAATTTTAACATATAAATAATTTTAACATTTGAAATAATGTCATTTATATTGAAATTAATATGCTTTGTATTAGAATACTTCAAAAATTTTGACTTATTAATTTACATATAAATAACATTATTTACATTATGTGTCAAAAATTCTTAAACTATACCTGTATTAGAATTTTTGAAGTTATAGTATTTTTATTTACATATTTATTTACATATAAATAATATTATTTGAAATCTTAAAATTATTTATATCTTAAAAATTTTAAAAAATATATTATAGTTAGTTATTTTACAAAAATAATTTTTATTATATTAATATAATATAATATATATTTTTAATTTAATGCACACGCACACACACACACACACACACACACACACACACACACACACACATATATATATATATATATATATATATATATATATATATATATATATATATATAATAAGTGGTTTTTTTTTAAAAAAAATTGTTCCATAAACACTAATCATAGCAATATTTTTCATGATAGTTAACTATAAATATATTAAAATATATAAATTTAAATAATTGAAATTTATGTGTTAAAATTTAAAAATGATAATATAATATACCATAAATAAATTAAGGGTTTAAATATAATTTTAGAAAATAAATTTTAAATTTTATACTAAATGTTTTTATGAAAGAATGGACTAATTTGTTAACTTACTAAACTATTAGGGAGCTTTCTGTAATGTTTATTATGATATTTGTGCACATCTCAGACAATAGGGGTGTAAATAAAATTTTTAGGGCTAATTTGACTTTTATTGCAAAGTTTAAGGGGCAAATTGATAAAAAAAGGTTAAAAAAAAAGGGAATTTGAACTTTGATAAAAAGTTTAAAGGACAAATCAAACTTCATTTCAAAAAAATTCCAAGGAAAATAGGAAGAAAGAAAAATATCCAAAATTGAAAGAATATTTCTTTGAAAAAGTTAGGTTTGAAATAAGAAAAATTCAACCTTTTTTTTTAGGAAATGCACTGTGCAAAATTTGAAAAAGTGATATGTTTTTTATTTTTTGGGTTATATATGAAAACTTTGGCTAAAATACCAATTTGCCCTCTAAATTTGGATGCAATGGTCAATAAGCTCAGAAATCAACTTTTTGGCTAATTATCCACCTAGTAAATCTGGGCAATTTGCCTTTATTAGCTTTTCAGAAAAGTTAAATTTAGTCTAAAACAACTTTTTTTTTTCACTAATTCACCTCAATATTTTATACATTGACTAATTAGATCAAATTTATCAAATTTTAAAATATGTAAGACATGAACTAGTAAAAATTAAATTTAAAGTTTTTATTTTTTAAAAATTAATATTCAATTTAAAAATAAATAATTTAATTAAAAATTAAAACATGGAAAAATACAATTAAATTTCAAAATTCTTACATAAATTTAAATTAAAATGATTATTTTTTAAAATTTAAAACTAAAAAATTAAGTTGTCTCTATTTAACTTTTCAAAGATGATGAAATAATACTCATGTATATAACAAATATTATTTCTGAAATTTTTAATTTTTAAATTCTTCAATTTAATTAAATTTAAATCATACATTCACTTATTTGAGAAAGAAATTTAAAAAAATCTTAATTTAAAATTTTAATTTTATAATTATGTCTGTTACATGTTTTTAAATTTGATATAAATTGAACCAAATTACTAATTTTTAAAATATTTTGGATTAATTAATTAAAAATAATAATTTTCAATAGATTTAACTTTATTATTTTATCATAAAAATATATCTTCCATACTTTCTATGTGGGTAGGTTACATCATTTTTTTTATCAAATTTATTCAAAATATATTTTTTATATTAGTGATTAAATTCAATTTAGATCATAAGATGCAAAATCTTAATAGTTACTCTTTTAAAAAAATTAAATATGAAATTTTCTAATTTTTCTATATATATATATATATATATATATATATATATATATATATATATAAAGTTTTAATATTTTTAATCTCTTACTTATACTCATGTACTTTTTTATATCTCTTAATATCTATGATTGAAAAATCAAAAATTAGAAATAATTGATAAGTTTGATTTTATTTTTGGTGAAAAATTGAGGTAGTTGAGTAGATGATGCAATTTAATTTGTTGATTTTGAAAATTTTAAAATAATTGATAATTTAAATTTCATTTTTTAGTAAAAAATTAAATAAATTATATTTTTGTATTTTTCTCTAATTTATGGATATATGATTTAAATTAAACTAAATTGAAAATTTAAATAAAAATAATATTTTATGATTTACCTATAGTTAAAATTTTTATGTTCTCAATCTTTGATTTTTACTCACATACTTTTTATATGTCTTAATATCTATTTAATAATTTTTAAAACCACAATAATAATTACTTAATTATATATATGAGCACTATTTAATTGTAATTAACAATTTAACTAGATGGAACTTAAATTTTTACTTTTAATTTTGAAAATAATAGATTATTTTAATTTAAATTTATGTAAAAAAATCTAAAAATTATATTATCATATATTTTAAATTTTTATTTATTTTTAAATGGAATATTAATTCATGAATAAATAAAAATTTTAAATTTAAATTTTTGCTAATTCATTTCTTGCATATTTTAAAATTTGAAAAACTGGATCTAATTAGTCGATGTATAAAAGTGTTGGGGTGAATTACTCAAAAAAAAGTTATTTTGGACTGAATTGAATATTTCTGAAAAGCTCACCTTGGCTAATTGGCCAAAATTGCCAAGTTGGTATAATTAGCCAAAATGTTAATTTCTGAGCTACTTGCGTTTAAAATCGAGGGCAAATTGCTACTTTAGCATGAAAACTTTTTTTTTTTTTTTTCCTTTAGCAATGCTAAATGGCTAGAATCTAACTTTTTTTTTTTTCCTAAAAAGGGCATTAATCATCTCAAGTGGAGTAGTATGAGGGCTATTAATGGGAAATCATTCAAGTGCAACTCTTTTCTCATGCATCCTCCTATCTATGTCCATGTCCATTTGCCATAAAAATATTGAAGGGAGTCATACTTCACTAAGTGAATTATTATAATATATATACATGCAACCTAAGTCATATACAGTCAAACAGCAATATAAATATAAATATATACAAACATTTCACACAGATGCTAGAATCTGCTTTTATATATAATAAATGCAAAAAAATATTTATTTAAGTGAAGGATCAAATAGAACCCTAAAAATATTTGTAACCTTAATCATAAAACTCTCTAGCCATGAAGGCTTACTTAATTCTAAAGTAATTTTTTTATTCCATTTTTGGACAATAGACTGGCCCAGAGACACTAAGTCAACCGAGCTCCCGCAGTCTCACTATTAGTGTGATTGGCCCCGAGACACTAGGTTAACTAAGCTCCTGTAATCACATTACCTACTTACTGCCATTTTTAATAATCAATCAATGAGATCTCTCCTCAAATAAATCTCATAATGACAAATTCTAAGTCTAATGCACTAATATGTACACAATCTTAGTACAGTCCACTAGGTAGCACATTCTACTGATATCATTCAATTAAATTGTATAATTATTAGAAAATAATAAATACACAATTAAAACATAATGGCATCCATTTTATAAGGAAATATACCAATTATATCCCAAATATATACCAATCAAAGACTAAAAATATTCCAAATATATATGCCACATATATACCAAAATATACCACAAGTATACCAAATATATATTAAGAATATACCAAACATATACGTCGTATATATATCAAAATATACCAAAAATATACTAAGAGTATACCAAAAATTTACTAAATCATTTAATAAAACAATTCATGTTTAAATACATAATGAAAACATAAATGCTCATAATCATGTATCCTTTATGCAATGCATATATAGAATAATAACTCACAGGTTTGCGCTACTCTAGACAGGCTCGACGGGTTTGATCTAATAGGCTTCGATCTCGATGTAACTATAGAAAAATATAATAATAACAATATCAGAATTGAACTCCTAATTTTACACTTCTAAGAATTCTAAAAGAAGACTCGATCTAAGACACAACGCGACCAAAATTCAAAAACTCATGATCGACCCAATGTCACGTTTTCTGAGAATTTTACTGAAATTTTGGCAAAGTCTCCTCTGTAAAATGGACATCTATTTACTAAAAAGTAGAGTCGATCCTGCAAGCAAACACACTTCTAAAATAACAAATGCACAACACCTCGGGTTGGAACCCTCAACTACACCATTTTCCAACCGAAGATCACAATTCACAAAATCAATATTTAATATAATAATATAATAAAAATCATCAAAATCCATAAAATATCAATAATAAACCATAATATAATATATTTAAATAACAAAAACATTAAAGCTAATTATTTTTAAATTAGTTAATAAAATCTCAATAATTTATATAATATTAATAAAAATCCAAATTTTCAATTATTCGAAATTAACTAGTAAAGTTCACCATTAATTATTTAAATAGTTTAAATATATAATAAAAATAGTTAAAAATTCATTTAATCACAAAAATAGTAAATAAATTTATTATTTGAATATATTTTAAAAAATTATTAATAATTAGTTAAAAATAGTAAATAATTCGTAAAAATTATTTTCATACTATTTATTATTTCAAAATTATTCAAAAGATACTAATTAACCATAATTTCAATGAAAACACCAAATTCATTCATTTATATTAATTTTTTCAGAAATTAATTTTTTACATAAACTTGCAAAAATTCGTAGTAAATAATCATGATATAATTTTCATAAACTTCATTCACAAACTATATTTCAAATAATCCAAACAATTTATTAAAAAAAAAAGATTTTCTGACAAGAGTCATTGGAACAGTGACTCGCCGAAAAATTCAAACCTCAAAAATCAAATTAATTCCAAAAAATTCAACAAAAATATATTTGCATAGATTAAGATACACAAAATAACTTTTCTAAAGACACTAAGCCTAAATCACAAGAAAATAAGCTCAAAAAAATAAAAACTAAAAGTTGACCTAAACAATAATTCAAGAAAACTTACAATCAGGATGTTATAAGTTTAAACTGAGCTTATAATTGGCTTTCCCAAAGCTAGAGGATCCAAATAAGCCCAAGAATGCGAGCTTTGGCCACTAGAAAAGCCATCAACGACTAGTTGAGCTTTTGGTTGTTGTTGCTGCTATTTCTGCATGTTTTTCAACGACAAAGGCACTCTGCTGGTGGTGAGAGGAAGAAGAGAAGGAGGGGAGGTGGTGGTGGTGGTGGGTGGTGGCTGTAGGTGGTGGCGCACAACGGGCTGTGGTGGTCTGCACAGTGACGGGAAGTAAGGGAAAAAGAAAAAGAAAATAGGAAGGAAAAAGAAAAAGAAAGAATGAAAGAGAGAAGGGAATACACGAAAATATGTCTTGACTTTCCCTTTATATATATATAACTTACTTTAACACATATATATACATATATATATACAATAACACTAACACAAGCATATAATAATAATAATAATAATAATAATAATAATAATAATAATAACAATAACAATAATAATAAAATAATAATAAGAAGAAGAATAAGAATAATGAGAACAACAACAGCAACAGTAACAACAACAGCAGCAACAACAACAACAACAACAACAATAATAATACTACTAATAATAATAATACTAACATCAATATTTTAAAATAACAATAACTTCCAAATAAATTTCTTTACGTAAAAAAATATTTAAAATAGATAAATAAATACTATTCGTAACAACAACGACAATAATATTTATAAATGAATAAATAATTATATACATACTAAAATCAAATAACACGTAAATAATTATAATATATAAAAATTTAAAATATTATTAACACTGCATATCTCAAAATAATTTTTAATATTTTAAATTATTGGGTCATTACAATCTTCCCCCCTTATAAAAATATGTCCTCGAATTTCAAATAAAAGAACGAACAACAAGAATTTATCAAGGAAAGAGGTAAGGGTAGGCCACTCGCATCTCAACTTTAGTCTCCCAAGTGTGCTCCTCCACATTGTTGCTTTGTCATAACACCTTGACCATTATAAACTGTTCGAGCGCAACTGTCGAACTTGATAGTCTACTATCGCAACTAGCTCCTCCTTATACGTCAAGTCTTCGTTCACTTCCACACTGTCAAGCTGCAACACGTGTGAAGAGTTTGAAATATACTTCCTCAATATCAAGATATGGAACACTGGAAACACTTGAGACAAATTCGGAGGCAAAGCCAACCAATATGCAACCATGCCCACTCTCTCCAAAATCCGAACAGTCCAATATATCTCAGTGTTAATTTCCCCTTTTTGCCAAACCTCATTACACCCTTCATTGGAGACACCTTTAAAAATACATAGTCTCTAACCTAAAACTTTACATCTCTACGTCTCAGATCTGCATAGCTCTTTTATCTGCTAGCTACAATCTCTAATCTTCTTTTGATCACAATAACCTTCTTAGCTACATCCTGAACCATCTCAGGTCTAGTCAGTGCTCTCTCTCTAATCTCATCCCAACATAGAAGGGATCTACACTTTCTTCCATACAAAGCCTTATATAGTGTCATCTCAATACTGTTATTGTAGCTATTATTATATGCAAACTCTACAAGTGGCAAATAATCATCCCAAATACTCCAAGATCCAATACACACATCCTCAACATATCCTCAAGTGTTTAGATCATCCTCTTAGACTGACTATTTATCTGAGGGTGAAAAGTAGTACTGAAATCAAGCCTTGTGCCCGTTGCTTTTTGTAACTTCTACCAAAATTGAGAGGTAAACACTGAACCTCTATTAAATATAATGGACATAGGCACTCCATGAAGGCACATAATATGCTTAACATACAGTTTAACTAACTAAGCTATATAATAAGTGGTTTTAACTAGCAAGAAGTGAGCTGATTTGGTTAACCTATCCATAATCACCTAGATGGAATCATATCCATCCTTCAAACAAGGTAACCCAACCATAAAATCCATAGTAACTCTCTCCCATTTCCACTCAGGAATAGGAAGAGGTTGAAGCTTCCCAGAAGGCTTCTAATGTTCAACTTTCACCTGCTAACGTGTCAAGCACTTAGAAACATAATCAGCTACATCCTTCTTCAATCCATCCCACTAGTACAAATCTCAAATGTTGTGGTACATCGTAGTAACACCTGGATGTACACTATAAGTTGTAAAATGCGTTTCCTCAAGGATATCCTCTCTTAAATTATCCATATTAGGAATGTATAATCTACCACTGATCCATAAAATACCTTCATCATCTAGTGTAAAATCAGTGAACTTCCCTGCACGAACATTCTCCTCAAGCTCAGCTAAAATAGGATTTTGGCCCTGAGCTGCCTTAATCCTATCTCTCAACACTAATTTGACTTTGAACTGAGCTAGCAATCCACCTGATATGCTAATCTTCATCATCAGATCTTAATCCACTAACTCATGCAACTCTTGGATCAACGGTCTCCTCTCCACGCTAATATGAGAAAAACTACTCGAGAACTTCCTACTCAGAGCATCTGCTACCACATTAGCCTTACCTGGATGATAAAATATATCATAATCATAATCCTTCAAGAGCTATAACCATCTCCTTTGCCTCAAGTTCAGATCTCTCTGCTAGAAAATGTACTTCAAGCTCTTATGATCAGTGAAAATCTCATAAGTCACCCATACAGATAATGTCTCTAAATCTTGAGAGTAAAGATAACTGTAGCCATCTCTAAGTTGTAAGTAGGATAATTTATTCATGCTTCTTCAAATTCCTTGAAACATAAGCTATCACCCTACCTTTCTGCATCAACACACAACCTAAGTTGACGCTGAAGGCATCATAATACACAGTGAACTTATCCTCTCCATTAGGCAAAGCTAAAACTGGAGTTATGGTTAACTTCTACTTTAGCAACTAAAAACTGTTCTCATAAGTATCTGACCACACAAACTTCATATTCTTTTGAGTTAAGTGAGTCATAAGAGCTATAATTCTAGAAAAATCCTGCACAAACCTCCTATAATACCTAGTCAAACCCAAAAAACTCTAAATCTCTATGATTGTCGTTGGTCTGGGTCACTCAAATAATGCCTCAATCTTCTGTGGATTAACCTAAATATCATCTTTAAACACCACGTGTCCAAGGAATGCAACACTCTCTAACTATAAATCATACTTTTTGAGAATTTAGCATAAATTTGATATTCTCTCAGTGTCTGTAGTACTATCCTCAAGTGATATATGTGCTACTCTATACTCTTTGAATACACCAGTATATCATTAATGAAGGCTACCACAAACTAATCCATAAACGGTTTCAATACCCTATTCATCATGTCCATAAAAGCAGTTGGTGCATTAGTCAACCCGAATGACATCACCAGAAACTCATAATGGTCATATTGAGTGCAGAATGTCATTTTAGGAACATTGGCCTCACTGATCTGCAACAGATGATAACCTAACCTCAAGTCAACCTTAGAAAAGAACTATGCACCCTAAAGTTGATCAAACAAATAATCTATCCTCGGAAGAGGATACTTATTCTTCACTGTCACCTTATTCAGCTCTCTATAATCAATGCACAGTCTTAGTCTACCATCCTTTTTCTTCACAAACGAGACTGGTGCTCTCCAAGGAGAAACACTAGGTCTAATTAAACCTTTATCTAGCAAATCCTGTAACTGTTCCTTCAATTCCATCAATTATGTAGGAGCCATTCTGTAGGGCGGCATCAAAATAGGAGTTGTACCTAGAACCACATCTATACAATGGTAAACTTGGTAACACCTCAGGAAAAACATCAGGAAACTCACAAGCAACTGGAACATTTGTGAGAGATAACTTCTCCACTAAAGTATCTCTGACAAGTGTTAAGTATCCCTAAAAACCCTTCCTTGGCATCTTCCTAGCCATGATAGTACTGAGATAACTAATCCATACTAAGGATCACATCAAACTCCATCACATCCAACAATACCAATTGCAGTGGCAATTCTCTGCCTCCCACAAACACTGGACAACCAGAAAGAAGAATGTCGGTGTCCAACAAATTGCTTAAAGGAGTGGTAACAGATAAAGGAAAATCCATCCTCGAAGCTTGCCAACACAACTTCAAAGCAAAAATAAGGGACACAAAAGAATGTGTGGCACTCAAATCAATCAAAACTCTAGTATTCAAGTAATAGACTAGAAGTATACCTGTAATAACAACGTTGGATGCCTGAGCATCTTGTTGGGTGAGGGTGAAAACTCTGACCTAACCTCGACCTCCTTACTGATTGGTGGAAGCCTGACCAACACCCTTGGCACCCCCTCTACTATCTTTACCATGCCCCTGCTGGGCAACAATCTGTGTCGTACTCGGATATTGAGCTAGAGGCAATTGATAAAGAGTTAGAGTTGAACTAGCAATATACCGCTATGAAAATGGCTATTGATAGCCAAAATAAGGACATGATCTGGCAACATATCCCATTTATCCGCATCGAAAATAAGCTCAAAGAGTTATGTAGCAGAGTCCCTAATGGACTCTCCCACACGTCTGACAAGCACTAGCTATTGATCTTGTGCTACCATAACTCAAACTCTGACCACTGCTACTACTAAAAGCACTAGAATCAAATCTAACAGGTCTACGCAATCCTCCATGGCCATGCCTACTACTCTTATGAACTCTCTACTAAGGTCTCTGTCTCTACTAATAAGATCCTCCCTGATGACTACTAGAGCTAATATGAAATGTCTAGAATAGTGTGCTTTGAAATCCTCATGACTAAACACCTCCCAACTGATAGTAATTAGGCATAACTCCTTGCCTAACTAATTTGAGCTCTATCTCCTTAGCCAACTCTATAATAGACTCAAGAGTAAGGCCTGTAGTAGGCATCCTAGTAAAAGTAAAACCCAGTCCAGTAATGTATGTCGTAATAGTAAAATACTAATCTCGTATTAAATCTTATACATATCGACCCAGTCTGAGAAACTCTATGGTGTAGTCCTCTATAAATCTGTCACCTTTAGAAATGCTGGTCAATCTGAGTCTATAGCTCATTCGTAGTGGCTTAGGATAGAAATGCCTCATAAATCTCTATCAGAATTGAGCCCAAGTCATCATCGTCATGTGTGACTGAATGACCTGAACGAACTAATATAGGGTTGGTCCCTCAATAGACAGCTCGATGATTATAATCCTCTAATACTCGGTGTGAGTTGTCTAAGTCCTCGTCTCAATAGCGTGTAAAAAATCTAGAGGGTCTGACATCCCATCGAAAGATATCCATCTAAATCTAGCAATAAAACAACGTGGCCTCAAGGTCAGACATACCTTGATGATGGACAGGCTGCATCTATAGTGCAACTTGAGGTATAACAACTTCCTTGAACTCTGGCTCTATAGGTTCATCATCCTGTAGATCTCTTTGCCTCCAGTGACCTACTGCTCCTTGAGGTTTACCTCTACCTTTGTGCCTGGTTGGTGGCTCAAGAGGTAAAACCTCATCCTGAAAGGACTCATCATCCCCGGCCTCAACGACCGGTGGAGCGATATGCACTTGCCTCCTCATTTTGAAAAGACAAAAGCCAACATAATTCATATAAAAAAGATAACCTAATGATTATGCGAAATACTAAGTCAAGAAAAACTTATCAAAGACATAATCGAACCTAATTTACTACAGTTGTTTCAAAGAAAACACAACTCTAAAAACCTAGGTCTATAACACTAATAACCTAGGCTCTTATACCAACTTTGTCATGACCTAAACCGGGAGTCATGATAAGCGCTAGGGAACGAGAATTCTTTCAAATTCGGAACCTATAGCAAGCTTTAAAAATAAAAACACATGCAATAATAATATAAAAATGCACCAAAATTAAAAATTTATTTAATATAAAAGAAATCTTTATATATTGTACATAATAAAAATATTTCATACAATATTTTAATACAAAACTCAAACCAACTACAACACTTCTAGCACAATAACACTACTACTGTAGTTTTTAGAATACAACAAGAGTTCAGATATAAAATTTACATAGTCTAGCTGGGGTTGAAGAAGACTGACGTAAAGTACTATTAGGGAGGTCTC
Source organism: Mallotus nudiflorus (assembly GCA_947683625.1). NCBI lineage: Eukaryota > Viridiplantae > Streptophyta > Magnoliopsida > Malpighiales > Euphorbiaceae > Mallotus > Mallotus nudiflorus. The sequence continues at coordinate 780,864 of CANTUR010000170.1, forward strand.
AAGGGGAAAAAGATCCTGTAAAAAACTATTGAGGGAAGTCAGACCTCACTAAGTGAATTATTATAATATATATACATACAACTTAAGTCATATACAGCCAAACATCAATATAAATATAAATATATATAGGCATTTCACATAGATGCTAAAATCTGCTTTTATATATAATAAATGCAGAAAAATATTTATTTAAGTGAAGGATCAAATAGAACCCTTAAAATATTCGTAACCTCGATCATAAAACTCTCTAGCCATGTAGGCTTACTTAATTCTAAAGTAATTCTCTTATTCCATTTTTTGACAATAAACTGGCCCTAAGACACTAAGTAAACCGAGCTCCCTCAATCTCATTGTCAGTGTGATTGGCCTTGAGACACTATGTTATGACCTAGATTTTTTTTAAATTAATTTATTTTAATATAAGATATGCAGTGTTAATAAATTCAAAAATTTATATTTAACTTATTCTATCACTTGTGATTATTAATTAACATTTTATGCTAAATTGTATATTCTATGCAAATACGTATTTTAAAAGTTAGAAAGCTTACATTAGAGTTTATATTATTATTATTTTGAGAATTTATATTTTCTATAATATTAAATATTACTTAACTATTTCATAAGTATAATTTATTCTATGTTACCTTTATTATTTTCAAGGCTATTATATGTATATATATATATATATATATATATATATATATATATATATATATATATATATATATAAATTATTAAAATATAAAGTATATTATAATATTATATATAAATATACATACACATATACATATAAGAACAAAAAAAAACGCAGCACCTCCTTCCTCCCCTCACAACACCTCTGACCATCACCCACCGTCGCCCCCTCCTTCTTCCTCACCTCCGACCACCAACAGCGTCGCCGGTACTACAGGAAGCCGCAGAAGCCGAGAGTTGCCATTGAAACCAGCCAAGCTCTGTCCGGCCACCATTTCACGCCATTCTCCTCCTCTTGCACCAGTGAGACCCATTCTAAGCTTAGTTTGAGCTTTGATCTTAGTTTGGTTGAGTTTTTGGTTGATTTTTATTTTGAGCTCTAGGGTTCAAAAAAAATTTTAAGCTTGATCTAGCTTGATTCATGCAAACTCCCTTTACAAATGTGATTCCTAGTAGCTCAATCTACCTCTATGAATTTTTGTATGATTTTTGGAATTTATTTTGATTTTTGTGAATTTTTGAATTTTTGAATATGTTATTATTATTTTATTAATTTTCGTAAATTAATTATCAAAATTATAAATTTGGTATATTTGGAGTTATTATGAGTTAATATTAATTTTAGAATAAATAAAATAATTTTTAAGGATATTATATAATTTTTAGGAATTTTTATGGTTTATATCAAAATTAAATAATTAGGTTAGAGTTGGATTTTTGTTGGAATATTGGTTTAATTATGTGTTTTAATTAATATTAATAATATATATGTTGAGAAAATAATTTTTATGCATTTGTATAATTTTTAGGGAATTTTTGAGTAATAATAGTATATTATGTATAATTTGTATTATAGGGGTAAAAAATGTAATTTTGTGCAAATTATAGCTAAATGATATATTGTAGTTGGTTTTAATAATATTTAAGGAATTAAAAGGATTTTTAAAAATTATTTACTATTTTTGACTAATTGATACTAATTTTAGAAAATTATTTTCAAATAATACATTATATATTATTTTTGGGTACTAAAATGGGTTTTAAATTAATTTTATTATATAATTAAACTATTTAAGTAATTGAGTGTGAATTTTATTAATTAGAAGTAAATTCCGATGGTTGGTTGAGTTTGTGATTTCAATCGGGGCTAAATGTAGTTCTGGGAGCTTGACTCGAATGTGAATATCAATGAATACTAGAAGTGCGTTTTTCTATACAGGAATGGCTCTAACTATGGTAGAGAGATGTCCATTTTACATGGGAGACTCTATCAAAATTTTGGTAGATTTTCTCATAAAACATGACATCTTCTGTAACTTCCTAGCATAAATTAAGGTATTCCCGTCTCGAGTCTTATTGGTTTTTCCTGAATCATTCTAGAGTTTCATAATTTTATTAATTTCCCTTCTTTTTCCATAAATATGATTTTAAAAATAAATATGTTATTTTTTTAGAGAGTTTTGGGGCGGGAGTTTCTAGATTGAGGCAGACGTACGGTCGTCAACTATCTTGCTCATCCTGTAAGTTAATGAATTGATTTTTGCGTGTGTTTTCTTTAAAATTTGCATGTGCTTATATTTTCAATATTGTTTACATGGTTAAGAAATTTCATTTGTAATGTATTTATTCATTTATTTATTTCAAAATTAGTTTTTAAGGAATTTTGGTAGAACGGGCTACCTAGTGGGCTTTACTAGGACCGTGTGCACATGGTGGAGATTGAGAGATGGATCCAAAATATGTATGACTTGTGGTTATAAACTGGGACAGGTGCCTTAGTGGAAGCCTATGCTCTCGGGGACCGCCAGTGATGTGGAAAAGTTAAAAATGGACTGGGATGGGTGCCTCAATGGATGCCTTAGCACTTAGGGACCGCTAGTGCCATGTGTTTGGATTAAGTGGATGACTGTTATGCCTCTGCTCTTGGGGACCAACAGTCTAGTTGGATTAAGTAGGCCAAGTTGGCCATTTAGAATTGGGTTTAGGGTTCTACCGAGATTTTTCAAAAGTTGTATATGTATATATATATTATAAACTATTTTTGATACATCTAAACAGTTTTCAAAAAGGATTTCAAACCGTATAACTCTTTTATTAACTTAATCAATGAGGTCTAACTCCCCTTTATTTATTTTTTTCAGGAGTTTAGAACTTTTCCGTTAGGCCTACTTCTCTTCGCTGTGTAGCATCATCACTGACTATTATGTGTAGGTCTACTTAGTTATGTTGTGTTTACTTTTGTGTACTACAGTAGAGAAAACTATTTAAATGAATATTTTATTCGGGTGTATTATGTACTTATGATATTGTATAACTGATGTTTATTTACATTATGTACTATAATTCTATGGTTTAAATTATGTCAAGAAAAATTAGTTTGATAATGTGTATTGTAATTTAAATATTTATTGTAAGGTTTCAAAGTTTTTTTTAATTCTGCATCTTTTCTTTTAAGGCTTACTACGGGATTCGGTAGCTTTATGCTTTCCCATTCCCTAATGCCGGTCACGTGTCCTGGGTTCGGGTCATGACAAAGTTGGTATCAGAGCCAAGTTCAAATTATTGTCTATGTTTGTCTTTCTGTGTAACTACTACAATACATTAGGTTGATAATTGTCTTTGTGATATCCTTGTTTATAAACTCCGCGTATGTGTTAAATACTCTTGTCTTGTTTTGAATTCAGTTTTCTCTGTCTTTTCAGAATGAGGCGTGTGCGAATAGACCCCGTTGCTGATGCAATATTTTGACTTGATGAACAATCTGTGCATAATAAGGCTCTTCCTCCTACTCCATGTCGTAGGGGCAGACGTAGAGGTAGAGGTAAAGTTAAGGAAGCTACAACTAAGGTTCAGGATCAGCCGCCAGTGGAGCCTAAAGCTCCAGTTGTAGACCCCACAGCTTTTGCAGCTGGTCTAGTAATAATTAATCAGGGTCTTACAACTTTGAATCAAGCAATGCCCTTAGTGTAGCATATGTTACAACAGAGAAATTAGGAGATGTCAGACATTGATGCAGCACTTCTCTACTCCTGGATTGGTAGAGTTTCTTTTGATGGTACTGGTGATGCCTTAGACTTCATTAATGCCATTGAGGCACGTACCAGGATAGGACATATAGACCACCAGTGGATTATGATTGTTGAGCTGTCAGTCCAAGCGACAACCCAATATTGGTTTATACAATCGATTCAGCTATTCATGCATGAGTTGACTTGGATAGAGTTTAAGGATTGCTTTTTAAGATTTTTCTATCCTCCAGCCACCAGGGATGCCTACAGGTGGCAGTTGCTTCATATCACCAGAGGGTATAGGTCTATTGAGGACTACACCAGGGAGTTTAACAGGTTTTCTTGACATGCAGAGTATATCAGAAGAGATCCCTACAGAGCAATCGAGTTGTATGTTATTGGTTTGGGGCCAGCTTTTATTAGTATGCTTATTAAGGACCGTACCCTGGAGAGTGTGATAGAAGAGGCTCATCTGATTGAGAGGCGACACATCCGTCAGGGTACCATGATAGATCCTTACATGGTTAGTGGCAGTGGATATGGTGTAGCTCCCGAGTACTAGCAGCCAGTATTTCATATTGGTAGCACGAGTCAGTAGGTTAAGGGTAGTTCACAGCATGGTGGTAGAAGGTCCAAAACATATAGAGTGGGTCGGCATGGTTATGCCATGAACAGAAGAAGTGGTAGAGGTCACAAATTTGGTACTGGAGTTAGCAGTAGTAGCAGTGGGTAGAGCTCTGGACATAGTAGTTCTAGGTTTGGAGCCAGTGTATGTGCTAGTTATGGCCGATTTCATCAAGGCCCATATCATCTGTTATCGGTTGCTTACTTTAGATGTGGGTAGGTTAGTCATCTTGCCAGAGCTTATCCTCACTCTGGATATCAACCACAATATGCTCAGGGTTCATCTTCATCAGTGGCCCAACCTTTCTATCTGATGCCATAGCAGTACAGAGCACCAGTACAGCCACCGCCATAATTTATGGTCCAGGAAAGCCGAGGTTCAGTTGGTAGACCTAGTGGTTATGGTTTTGTGCAGCACTTCGACATCTCAGTAGGCAAGTCGTGGCCAGGCACGAGTTTTCACTTTGACACCACAAGATACTCAGACTTCTAATGTAGTAGTCGCAGGTATTCTCTCAGTTTGTTCTTGTGATGCTAAAGTATTGTTTGACCCTGGCACTTCGCATTCCTTCATTTCCCTTGTGTTTTCTTCGAGAATCGAGTGGCAACCTTCCATTTTGTCCTTTCCTCTATCTATATCAACTCCTCTAAGTCATAAGTTGAAGATAAATATTTTCTTTCCTTCCTGTCCGATGTTAGTTGAGGGTAGAGAATTGTTGGTGGATTTGGTGTTACTTGACGTGTTGGAATTTGATGTCATCTTAGGTATAAATTAGTTGTCGAGATATTATGCTTATGTGAATTTTTGAGAAAAAGAAGTGGTGTTCAAAATTTTGAATGAAGAAGAGTTCTGTTTTAAAGGTGAAAGGAGCTCTATGCCTCACAATCTCATTTTTGCCATTACAGCCCAAAAGATGCTTAGAAGGGGTTATCAAAACTATTTGGCAGTAGTAAGAGATATTGAAATAAAGAAAGGGGTAATTGAACAAGTGCCAGTGGTGTGTGAATTTATGGATGTCTTCCTTGAAGAATTACCGAGATTACCACTAGACAGGGAGATAAAGTTCTGTATCGATGTTATACCTAGTACAAATCCTATTTCTATGCCACCCTACAGGATGGCACTAGCTAAATTGCAGGAGTTGAAGGAGCAATTACAGGAGTTGCTCAATAAGGGTTTCATAAGGCCCAGTACATCGCCTTGGGGTGCTCTAGTGTTGTTTATGAAGAAGAAGGATGGTAGCCTTCGACTTTGTATTGATTATAGGCAATTGAACAAGGTCACCATCAAGAACAAGTATCCACTTCTAAGGATCGATGACTTGTTCGATCAACTTCAAGGTGCTACATAATTCTCTAAGATAGACTTGAGGTCTAGATATCACCATTTGAGGATTAGAAGTGGTGATGAACCCAAGACAGCATTTCGGACGAGATATGGCCATTATGAGTTTCTGGTAATGTCCTTTAGGTTGACTAATGCTCTAGCAGCCTTTATGGACTTAATGAATCGGGTGTTCAGGCCATACTTGGACCGATTTATAATAGTCTTCATTGATGACATCTTAGTTTATTCTAAGAGTGAGCTGAGCATGTTATGCATCTGAGGAGGGTGCTTAAGATTTTAAGGGAGCACAGGTTGTATGCCTAGTTTTCGAAGTGTGAGTTTTGGTTGAGTCAAGTGGCATTTTTAGGCCACGTGGTTTCTAAGGATGGTATACAAGTCGATCCCAAGAAGATAGAAGCTATTATAGAATGGCCGAGGCTAACTACAGTAAGAGAAGTACATAGTTTCTTGGGTCTAGCAGGCTACTACAGGAGATTTGTAAAGGACTTCTCTAAAATTGCCGCACCTTTAACAAGGTTGACCCAGAAGAGTGCTAAGTTTGTGTGGATAGACAAATGCAAAGAGAACTTCCAATTATTGAAGGATTTGTTGACGTCAGCTTCAATTCTAACTTTTCCCTCTGGAAATGAAGGGTATACGATGTATTGTGATGCTTCCAAAGTAGGATTGGGCTGTGTATTAATGCAAAATGTCCAAGTAATTGCTTATGCTTTAAGGTAACTAAATAAGCTCGAGTAAAACTATCCTACTCATGACCTAGAGATGGCAGTTGTTGTGTTTGCTTTGAAGATAGAGGCATTACTTGTATGGGGTTACTTATGAGATTTACACTGATCATAAGAGCTTGAAGTATATTTTTCAGTAAAGGGACTTGAACTTGAGGCAGAGAAGATGGATGGAACTCCTTAAGGACTATAACTATTCCATTTTATACCATCTAAGTAAGGCAAATGTTGTTGCTGATGCCTTGAGTAGGAAGTCAGTGGGCAATCTTGCCCACATCAACTCAGATAGAAGGCCCATTGTCAAGGAGATGCATGAATTGATTGATCAAGGGTTGCAGTTGAAAGTTACTAAAAAGTGCCTTTTAACTCAATTTAGGGTACGATTAGTATACTTGGATCGAGTTAAGGCAGCTTTGAATAGAGACTTGCAGTTGTAGAGGATTACATATGAAGTACAACAAGGGCGGTCAAGAGATTTTCTGATTAACCGAGAAGGTGTGTTGCATTTGGGTACTAGGATTTGTGTATCGAATGTTGATGACTTAAGGAAAGAATTATAAAAGAGGCACATTTTTCTACTTATAGTATCCATCCAGGTTCTACCAAGATGTATCATGACTTGAAAGATACATATTGGTGGAATGGAATGAAGAAGGATATTGCAGAGTTTGTATCTAGATGCCTAACTTGTCAGCAAGTGAAGCTTGAACATCAGAGACCTTCAGGATTATTGCAACCTATGCTAATTACCAAATGGAAATGGGACATGATACCTATGGACTTTGTGACTGGATTACCTCATACTACATGAGGCTATGATGCTATTTAGGTGATTATTGATAGGCTAACTAAGTCAGCACACTTTCTACCAACGAAGAAGATGTACTCTACTGATAGACTGGCAAGACTTTATGTCAACAGGATTATTTGTCTACATGGGGGTACTAATAAGTATAATGTCGTACATTGGAGCCACATTCACCTCAGTATTTTGGCAAGAATTACATAAAGCTTTGGGCACCAGACTGGATTTTAGTACTGCCTTCCATCCTTAGACAGATGGTTAGTTAGAGAGGACCATCAAGACGTTAGAAGATATGCTGAGGATATGTATGATGGATTTTGGAGGACAGTGGGATTCACATTTTCCATTGATTGAGTTTGCCTATAATAATAACTATCATGCTAGTATTGAAATGGCTCTATATGAGGCATTGTACGGTAGAAAATGCATATCACCATTATGTTGGGAGATTGGTGAGAGGTAGCTGATAGGTCCAGAGTTGGTACAGGTGACTTCAAAGAAAGTTCCCATTATACAAAAGAGATTAAAAATAGCCTTCAGCAAACAAAAAAGCTATACTGACCCTAGGGGAAAGGATGTATCCTTTATGGTTGGAGACATGATGTTCCTGAAAAGTGTCTCCAATGAAAGGAGTCATGAGATTTGGCAAGAAGGGTAAGTTAGCTCCTAGATACATTGGACCGTTTAAGATTTGGTCAAGAGTGGGTGAAGTGGCGTATAAGTTGGTGTTACCACTAGAATTGTCGAGAATCCATCCTGTATTTCATGTGTCTATGTTGAGGAAATACATTCCTGACCCATCTCATGTTCTGCAACCTCAAGCCATAGAGCTTAATGATGATCTTACCTACGTAGAGCTTGCACCCTCCTTCTCCCTCACCTCCGACCATCAGTAGTGTCACCGACAATGCAAGAAGCCGAAGAATCCGAGAGTTGCCATTGAAATCCGTCCGACCACCATTTCACGCCATTCCGGTGACATTGTCCTCCTCTTGCACCAGTGAGACCCATTCCAAGCTTAGTTTGAGCTTTGATTTTAGTTTGGTTGAGTTTTTGGTTGATTTTTATTTTGAGCTTTAGGATTTCAAAATTTTTTTAAGCTTGATCTAGCTTGATTCATGCAAACTCCCTTTACAAATATGATTCCTAGTAGCTCAATCTACCTCTATGAATTTTTGTATGATTTTTGGAATTTATTTTGATTTTTGTGAATTTTTAAATATTTTATTATTATTTTATTAATTTTCATAAATTAATTATTAAAATTATAAATTTGGTATATTTGGAGTTATTATGAGTTAATATTAATTTTAGAATAAAGAAAATAATTTTTAAGGATATTATATAATTTTTAGGAATTTTTATGGTTTATGTCAAAATTGAATAATTAGGTTAGAGTTGGATTTTTGTTGTAATATTGGTTTAATTATGTGTTTTAATTGATATTAATAATATATATGTTGAGAAAATAATTTTTTTGCATTTTTATAATTTTTAGGGAATTTTTGAGTAATAATAGTATATTTTGTATATTTTGTATTATAGGGGTAAAAAATGTAATTTTGTGCAAATTATAGCTAAATGATATATTGTAGTTGGTTTTAATAATATTTAAGGAATTAAAAGGATTTTTACAAATTATTTACTATTTTTGACTAATTAATACTAATTTTTGAAAATTATTTTCAAATAATACATTATATATTATTTTTAGGTACTAAAATGGGTTTTAAATTAATTTTATTATATAATTAAACTATTTAAGTAATTGAGTGTGAATTTTATTAATTAGAAGTAAATTGCAATGTTTGGTTGAGTTTGTGATTTCAATCGGGGCTAAGTGTAGTTCTGGGAGCCCGACTCGAGTGTGAATATTTGTGAATACTAAAAGTGCGTTTTTCTATGCAAGAATGGCTTTACCTACGGTAGAGAGATGTCTGTTTTACAGGGGAGACTCTACCAAAATTTCGATAGATTTTCTTGTAAAATGTGACATCTTCCGTAACTTCCTAGCATAAATTAGGGTATTCCCATCTCGAGTCTTATTCGATTTTTTCCAAGTCATTCTAGAGTCTCGTAATTTTATTAATTTCCCTTCTTATTCCATAAATATGATTTAAAAAATAAATATGTTTTTTTAGAGAGTTCCGAAGCGGGAGTTTCTGGATTGAGGCAGACATACGGTCGTCAACCATCTCGCTCATCCTGTAAGTTAATGAATTGATATGTGTGTGTGTTTTCTTTAAAATTTGCATGTGCTTATATTTTTAGTATTGCTTACATGGTCGAGAAATTTCATTTGTAATGTATTATTCATTTATTTATTTCAAAATTAGTTTTTGAGGAATTTTGGTAGAACGGGCTACTTGGTGGGTTTCACTAGGGCCGTGTGCACATGGTGGAGATTGAGAGATGGATCCAAAATATGTATGACTTGTGGTTATAAAGTGGGACAGGTGCCTCGGTGGAAGCTTCTACTCTTGGGGACTGCTAGTGATGTGGAAAAGTTAAAAATGGATTGGGATTGGTGCCTCGGTGGATGCCTTAGCTCTCGGGGACTACCAGTGCCATGTGTTTGGATTAAGTGGATGACTGTGGCTTGGTGCCTCGATTGATGCCTCTACTCTCGGGGACTGGCAGTCTAGTTAGATTAAGTGGGTCCAATTAGCCATTTAGAATTGGGTTTAGGATTGTACTGAGATTTTTCAAAAGTTGTATATGTATATATATATTATAAACTATTTTTGATACATCTAAATGGTTTTCAAAAAGGATTTCAAACCGTACAGCTCTTTTATTAACTTACTCAGTGAGGTTAACTCCCCTCAATTTATTTTTTTTTAGGAGTTTGGGACTTTTATATTAGGCCTACTTCTCTTCGTTATGTAGCATCATCACTGGCTATTCTGCGTAGGTCTACTTAGTTATGTTGTGTTTACTTTTGTGTACTGTAGTAGAGAAAACTGTTTAACTGAATATTTTATTCAGGTGTATTATGTACTTATGATATTGTATAACTGATGTTTATTTACTTTATGTACTACGATGCTATGGTTTAAATTATATCAAGAAAAATCAATTTGATAATGTGTATTGTAATTTAAATATTTATTGTACGGTTTCAAAATTTTTTTTTTAATTTCGCATCTTTTCTTTTAAGACTTACTACGGGATTCGGTAGCTTTATGCTTTCCAATTCCCTAATGCCAGTCACGTGCCCTAGGTTCGGGTCGTGACACACTAAGTCAACCGAACTCCCACAATCACACTTCTCACTTACTGCAATTTTCAATAATCAATCAGATCTCTCCTCAAATAGATCTCATAATGACAAATCCTAAGTTTAATGCATTGGTACGTACATAGTCCTAATGCAACCCACTAGGTAGCACATTCTACTGATATCCTTTAATTAAATTGTACAATTATTGAAAAATAATAAATACACAATTAAAACATTATGACATCCATTTTATAAGGAAATATACCAATTATATTCCAAAAATATACCAATCATATACTAAAAATATTACAAATATATATGCCACATATATACTAAAATATACCAAAAGTATACCAAATATATATTAAGAATATACCAAACATACATGTCACATATATATATCAAAATATGCCAAAAATATACTAAGAATATACCAAAAAAATACTAAATCATTAAATAAACAATTCATGTTTAAATACATAATGAAAACATGGATGCTCATAATCATGTGTCCTATATGCAATACATATATAGAATAATAACTCACAAGTTTGCGCTACTCTAGACAGACTCGACGGGCATGGTCCGATAAGCTTCAGTTTAGGTGCAACTGTAGAAAAATATAATAATAACAATATCAGAATTGAACTCCTAATTTTACACTTCTAAGAATTCTAAAGGAAAACTCGATATAGGACACGACGCGATGAAAATTCAAAAATTCAGGATCGACCCGACATCACATTTTACTAGAATTCTACTAAAAATTCGATAGAGTCTCCTCTGTAAAAAAAAAAATCTCTCTACTGAAAGTAGAGTCAATCTTGCAAGAAAATATACTTCTATAACCACAAATACACAACACCTCGAGTTGGAACCTCAAACTACATAATTTCTCAACCGAGGATCACAATTCGCAAAATCAACATTTAATAATAATATAATAAAAATCATCAAAATCCATAAACATCAATAATAAACCACAATATAATATATCTAAATAACAAAAACATTAAAGCTAATTATTTTCAAATTAGTTAATAAAATCTCAATAATTTATATAATATTAATAAAAATCTAATTTTTCAATTATTCAAAATTAACTAGTAAAATTCACAATTAATTATTTAAATAGTTTAAATATATAATAAAAATATTCAAAAATTCATTTAATCACAAAAATAGTAAATAAACTTATTATTTGAATATATTTTTAAAATTTTTTAATAATTAGTTAAAAATAGAAAATAATTCGTAAAAGTTATTTTAATACTATTTATTATTCTGAAATTATTTAAAAAATACTAATTAACCATAATATGAATTAAAACACCAAATTCACTAATTTATATTAATTTTTCCAAAAATTAATTTTTTACATAAACTTTAAAAAATTCATAGTAAATAATTGGAACATAACTTTCATAAACTTCCTAAAATAATCCAAAAATTTTATTAAAAATAAAAAGATTTTTCAACGAGGTCATCGGAACAGTGATTCGCCAAAAAATTCAAACCTCAAAAATCAAATTAATTCCAAAAAATTCAACAAAAATATATTTGCATAGATTAAGCTACACACAACAACTACTCTAAAGACACTAAGCCTAAATCACAAGAAAATAAGCTAAAAAAAAATAAAAACTAAAAGTTGACCTAAACAATAACTCATGAAAACTTACAATTGGGAGGTTCTAAGCTTAAATTGAGCTTATAATTGGCTTTCTCGGAGCTAGAGGATCCAAACAAGCTCGGGAACGCGAGCTTTGGCCACTGGAAAAGCCATCGACGATGAGTTGAGCTTCAGTTTCTGCTACTATTGTTTCTGCATGTTTTTCGGCAACAGAGGCACTCTGCTAGTGGTAAGAGGAAGAAGAGAAGGAGGGGAGGTGATGGTGGTGGGTGGTGGCACACGACAGGCTGGGGTGGTCTGGACAGTGATGGGAAGCAAGGGAAGAATAAGAAAATAGAAAGGAAAAAGAAAAAACAAAGGGAAGGGAATATTCGAAAAAAAATATCCTGACTTTCCCTTTTTATTATATATATATATATAAGCACATGCATATAATAATAATAATAATAATAATAATAATAATAATAATAATAATAATAATAATAATAATAATAATAATAATAATAATAGTAGTAGTAGTAGTAGTAGTAGTAGTAATATTTTAAAATAACAATAACTTCCAAATAAATTTTTGTATATAAAAAAATATTTAAAATAAATAAATAAATAATATTCGCAACAACAATAATAATATTTATAAATGAATAAATAATTATATACATACTAAAATCAAATAACATGCAAATAATTATAATATATAAAAATTTAAAATATTATTAACACTGCATATCTTAAAATAATTTTTAATAATTTAAAATATCGGATCATTACAAAAACTCAAACTCAGATTTTCCATATGTTATTGAAAACTCTTTGATCATTAGTCTAAAATTCACCAATTTGAAGATTTGTAACATTAACTTGACTATTAAATATTTTTTTGAAAACACTTATATATAATAAAAATAATAATTATTATAATATTATTTACCTCATGAATTTTAAATAATATCAATAAGATTAGATTAACAATAAGAATTAATAAATTATTAAATATAATAATATGACTTTTTTTAATATAATTACTTATTTTAATTAAAACAACGTAATTTTAGACAAAATTACATTGTTTTAATTATCTATAATTAGGGGTATGTAAAAATAAAAACCGGATCAAATATCTAAACCGAACCGAATTAGATTTAGATTTTACATTTTGTTAATAAAATTTCGACAAACATAAAGTGCACTTGTACTAATTGGTTAAAGATAAAAGGATATATTAGATTTATGAAAATACATTACGAATTTTGAATCAACATATCTAATTATATAATCATTAAAAAATTTTTAGTTATTAGACAAGTAGTTTAATGATTAAATGTTCATCTTGTAATGTTTTTTTTTTTCCTTAAAAAAATTTCAGAGTAATGAAAAATGAAAAAAAGTAAGAGAAAACGACCATCCAATGCATGTGTATTCGTGAACATCTTGTTTACAAGTAGGTTACTAAATAATAATAATTATTATTATTAGTATATGTTAGAAGGTTAGGCATAATAGTTCTTTAAGAATTTGAATTTTGAAAAGGTATATTAATCGTTGTAAATAGGATATTATAGTAAATAAGTGCTAAAAAAATTTGCGTTCTTACGGATCTACTAGCTTTGAACTTTAAAACAATCGAAATTATGTAACTCCCAAATATCAGGTATTCAATTTAAAAACAAAAAAATTATAAAAGTTTACCTCATATGACTAAAGTTTCCAAAGATGAAGTCTATTGCACCTTTAATATAGTAGTTGTGAAAATAATGGTAGCCTTTTTATCCCATATTGTATCTTGAAATTTTTCACTTAGATCATTTTTATTAATTAATTAAAATATAATTTTATTTTATAAATATTTTTAATAATAAGATAGTATCTTATTATTTTTTAGTTTAATTTCATAAATTTTTATTTTTTATGATTGATTAGTGTAGACGACGGGGTTTAATGCGCGTTTAAGATTTTAGTAACCGCGACACTGTTTGAGCTCACAGTTCTAGAGAACACACTAACCATTGTCATAAAAACATGGCGTGGAGATAAGGAGTCGTCACCCAGAGTAATAACTGTGACAAATCAAAAAGGTGGTACTCAATTCCCTAAAAGAAAACTAGCACCACAATCAGGAAATTCTGTATACAGAATACCAACTTCTTTCAGTCTCGTGTTCATTTATAATTACTTTATAAGTTACTAAATTATCCTCTATTTACATGTAATTTCATATAAAACCCTTATTCTAACAATTAACTCTAAGGCAAACCAGTCATGAAAATACAAGTAAATAATGCATTCATTCAGACATATAATCCATAAGTTAGTCTAATGTATATTAATTTTATTTAAATGAACTAAATCTACATGTTTTTATTTACAAGTAAGTTAAAGACTAGCAAGCCTAATTCCTTTTAATTTTAATGAATCTAAGTCTATTTATTTTAATTCTAAAAATGGGTATAAATCTACAAATTATGAAATATTTAAATTAGTATGTCTAATTCTACATATTTTAATGCTAAGGTGATCTTAAATCTACAAGTTATGAAAAAGACTTAAATTAAGTGAGTTAAGTCTAATTAGTTAAATTAAATTAGGTAGACTTATGTCTAATTTACTAAATGGGCCTAAGTTACCTCTAACCTAAATCTAATTAATTATAGGCCTAAAATGCATTTTAATTAATTAAACCTAAAAATCTAAATTTAAATGGATGAATTATAATCTAATATGGGCTTAAGGCCCAAAACACATAAGAATAAACAAACAAGCACAAAATACATAAAAATAAATAAACAAGCCCAAAACACAAATAAAATAAACAAGTCCAAAAACAAATAAAACACATTAAAACAATTAAATTAAAGATTAAATAACTAATTAAATTAATCCTTCTAAACCATAATTTTCATTACCATGCAACCTAAATTAATCTACTTCCTCCATTAATTTTAATTAATTACCCAAGTAAAACCCTAATTTTACTAACCAATTAATGAAAATAAACAAGCAATCACACACATAATTTCACTATTCTCACTATTGAGGCTATTACAATAATCTATTGAAAATAAAAATAATTAATACAACCCCAAAAATAAATAAATAAATAAATAAAATAATAATAATAAACCCTAGAAACTATATCTACAAGGTCTTATTCATGACATTTTATGGACTTCTTATGGATTTGATTCTCTAAGTATGATCATCATGTGTTTTCCTCCATAATCACCATAAAAAAAATAGTGAATAAATAATAAAACAAAATTAAAAATTAATAAAATAAATCAATCAATCAAATAAAAGAGAACAAAGAGAAAGTGATGCTTATGAATATTTCTTAATAAAGTACTCCTCAGATTTGTAGAATCACCGTCTTGTAAGACTTCGAATATTATTTTTTAAAAATTCTTCAAAAATCTTTTAATCAAGCAATTAAACAAAAGAAATTTATAGAGAATAAGATTTTTTTCTCTCTTTTTTTCTTCTTGTTTTGCCTTCTTCTTTTTCCCTCCTCTTCATTTTTTTTATTTTTTTCCTCTGCCTTTTTATTTTTCCCCCCTTACTTTTCAAAGCCAGAATCCTCCTTATATAGGGATATATCTTGAACCCTGTTTATAAATTGATTACTAAAAAGCTTCTATTTCCTTAAAAAAACATTATCAAAATAATTTTAGGAAAATTTCAGATTAATTAGGACTCAATTTATCTAGAAAATTCAAGAATTTGCGGAAGGAATATAATTCCAATCGGAATTAATGTAATTTCGATCGGACCCTCTTTTTTTACTTTTAATTATAAAAAGGTCCTTCAAAGAATTTAAATTTTACAATTAGGTCCTTAAAAAGCATTACAATTTAGTCTATGAAAATATTAAATTCTTTCTTTAAAAAAGTGCAATTAGACTCTTGAAGTTTTAAAGTTTAAATATTAAAGACCTATTCATGACATTTTCATTATTGAAGTCTTCTGTCGCATCCATAACTCATTATCCTGAAATTGAGTGTCTATAATTAGTTTTTTATTGTTTGAATTATTTTTCAATAATGATAAAATATTTATGATATGTTTGCCGTTAATATCATTCAAAAATTAATTCTTAGTACTATTGAAAAACCTAGTTCACAGTACTTTTGAAGATCACACAAACATATTACATTAGGAATATTTTTTTTTTGTTTGCGAATAAATTTTTATGTTTTAAGAATACAATTTTTTTGGCCAAATAAAGCATGCATGCATATATACATACGAAAAAAATCTTCATGCAAAGTATATTGTTGGACATAAAATTCAACATATTTGAGTATTATTTTATTTATGTGGTATTATTTTGTATTTTATTTATGATAATACATGTTAAAAAAATTGATAAAATTGTAGACCAAATTTAGGAAATGAGAATATTTTACTAAAATTCTAAAAGATTTTTTTTTCAATTTTTTGATCTAATAAATTGAAGGATATATAAATAATTAAATTTAGCATTAATTAATTTGTGCCAAATATTTTTTGTACAATTTGTGCCAAAAAGATTTTCTCAATATTATATTTAGTCTTCCAAATAATTCATTAGGAAATATTAGATTATTTTCTTTTTACATGTCAAATATTTCTTTTTCCAATATGAAGGTAATGTGAGTCTTTTTATTTTCATTGACTTTTTCTATAAAAAAATTTGGATAGATACTATCATGATAACTTTTTTTTTTTTAAAAAAAAAAAAGGAAATGTACCCTACAAATTTGAACAAGTACACTATTGAAGGAACAAAAATAATAAAACATTTTGCACCAGCCCTTTTTTTTAAAGGAAATGCACCGTACAAATTTCAACAAGTACAAACAAAAACACAATTTGCACCAGCCGGGAATCGAACCCGGGTCTGTACCGTGGCAGGGTACTATTCTACCACTAGACCACTGGTGCTAGTGACCTTTGCGTTCTAAATAGTTTTTTTATTTGAGTATTGTTAGCGCAATTAACTTTGTTCACTAATGTTTTGAATGTAAGGTATTCAAATATAAATGTAAATTTTATTAAAATTTATTTTGGATACTAAATGAATTTATATTAATAAAAATTTAAAATAAATTTTTAATAAATTTAAAAGTTGGAATAATACTATTTACAATCTTAAAAGTTATATAGTTTTTACAATTAAGTCTTAAATATTTAATTTTTAACAATAAAGTTCTATAAGTTTTAAAAAGTTTTTCTGTTAGTTTTATCTATTGGTCAAATTAATTTTTCGTTAGTCAACTATTAAAATTAATTTTTTTTTTTTACATTTTTGTCTTAAAACTTTAAATAAATAAATTTATTTTTTTATAATTTATTATATTATTAATTTTTTATAATGAAATGTATTTTCTCAGTAAAAATAATATCAAAAAATTAAAAATTAAAAATATTTCTTTCTTAAATTATTAGTTTCAATAACAATAACAAATAAAAATTAATCAAGTATTATTTTCATAATTTAAAATAAATAATTTTAATTAATATATCATATACAAATAAATTTTTTTATATTTACTTAAATTCAATTGGTTTTTTTAACATTATAATTTGCTTTAGATTTTAAATATTTATTAAAATCAATTGTTTATTTTAAATTCAAATGAATTTAAACAATATTTAAAATATAACACAAATTGTAACATTGTAAAAATTGATTGAGTTTTATCCATATAAAAAATTTATTCATTTATGATATATTAATTAAAGTTATATATTTAAAAAATTTAATTAATTTTATTTAATGTTGCTTATTAAACTATTAATTAAGGAAAAAATATTTTTTTGATAACAACATTCTTAATATTTGATAACTATATAGCTCACTAAAATAATATTAAAAAATTAAAATTAAAATATTTTTTCATAAATTACTAGTTTAATCATCAACATTAAATTATTAAATTATTAATTTTAATTAATATATCATGAATAAATAAAATTTTTATATGGATAAAGCTCAATCAATTTTGACAATATTATAATTTTTTTCTATTTTAAATAATTTTTAAACTCAATTGAATTTAAAAAAAATTAAATCAATAGATATTTAAAATTTAAGACAGATTTTAATGTTGACAAAATTAATTAAATTTATGTAAATATAAAAAAATTATTTGTTTAAGATATATTAATTAAAATTATGTACTTTAAATTATTAAAATAATACTTGATTAATTTTATTTGTTATTGTTATTAAAACTAATAATTTAACAAAGAAATATTTTTAATTTTTTGATATTATTTTTATTGAGTAAATATAATTATTATGAAAATTTAATAATATAATAAATTATAAATATACATAAAATTATTTATTTAAAATATAAATTTTTTTCAAGTTTTAGGACTAAAATTTTTTTTGGAAAAAATTTAATTTTAATAGTTGATTAACGGAAAATTGATTTAACCACCAGATATGGCTAACGGTATTTTTTTAAAAAATTTATAAAACTTAATTATTAAAAATTAAACATTTAAAAAAATTATATAACTTTTATGACCACAAATATTATTATCTCTTAAAAGTTGATTAAATGAAGATGTGGAATAGTATTTAACTATATATTGTTTAAAAATTTTATATTTAAAATTTAAAATTCAATACTTACATAATGTCGGTGGGAACTCGAAGTTCCGTGAAGTGCATGGTTAAGGAAAGTTCTACAGAAGAGAAGGTATCAAATGATGGGTCACCTGATCTTTGCTAAGGTATGGCAGTTTCGAAGATGACGCAATGCCAAGTTGAAAAATTGAAATATAAATCAATCCATTTAAAATACACTAAAAAATAGGTTTAAGCAGGTTAACCAATCTAACACGTTTTCTGACCAACTGAAGGGTAGTTATAACCCAACGCAATTTTTTTATTTAAATTGCAAAAATTACAGATTAATCATTTTAAAATAAAATTATATAAATTGAAAAACTAATTTAAAATGAGAGTAAATTACATTTTCCTTCTTTAAATTTGACCTAATTTACACTTGTTTTTCTCTTATTTTAAAATCGAATTTTTATCTCCTCTAATTTTTGTTTCACTAACATTTATGAACTTCCGTTAGGGTTAGACAATTTCTTCCGTTAAGTGACATATAAAAAACTAAAATGCCCTTCCAAATAATAAAAATTATAATTAATTATAAAATACTAATGATAACTTAAATCTATAATAAATATAATGTTACTAACAATCAAGTTTTTAAATCAATTACAATAGGATTAACAATAATGTTAGTCCTAAAAGATATTATGTTTTTGTCACGATCCGAACCCGAGGGTACGTGATCGGTACTAGAGAATGGGTAGGCATAAGACCCCCGAAACCCATAGTAAGCTTAAAGGAGAAGAAAATAAAACCATTCATATTTTAAACTTTATTTTAAAACAGAACACATTATCAAACTGATTTTCCTCAGAATACACAAATTCAACTGCTTAAATAAAATGTGCTTCAACGTCTCACATTATAAATCGAATTTAAATCTTATACATAAGCGTATTTCGTACATATAAACTACGTAATTATGCTTAAACCATACAAATCCTTAGTACATATACTACTGCAAAAACCTAGATTAACACACAGTACAGCTTACAATGACCTACATAAAATAGCCGGTGAAGAAGAAACCCGACGTGGAGGTAGTCTGAGGTCGAAATCCCAAGCTCCTGAAAAAAATAAATAAATTGAGGGGAATCAGACCTCACTGAGTAAGTCAATAAAAAGAGCTGTACGGTTTGAAAACCTTTGAAAACTATATATGTTTATAGTGAAAATAATTTATAATATATAAGTATAGCTTTCGAAAAATCTCGGTAGAACCCTAAACCCAAGATCTAAATGGCCAACCGGGCCCACTTATTCCAACTAGACTACCGGTCCCCAAGAGCAAAGGCATCAACCGAGGCACCAAACCGTAGTCATTCACTTAATCCAAATAAATGGCACTGGCGGTCCCTGAGAGCTAAGGCATCAACCGAGGCATCAAGCCGTAGTCATTCACTTAATCCAAATAAATGGCACTGGCGGTCCCTGAGAGCTAAGGCATCAACCGAGACACCCATCCCAGTCCATTATTGACTTTCCAATCACTGGCGGTCCCCGAGAGCAAAGGCTTCTACCGAGGCACCCGTCCCAGTTTAACATTCATCAATCATACAATTATCGTATCCATCTCTCAATCTCTACCATGTGCACATAGTCCTGGTGAAGCCCACCAGGTAGCCCGTTCTATCAAAATTTCTCAAATCGATTTTAAATAAATAAAATGCATTTAAATAATAAATAATAGCATTAAATTAAATAAATCATATAATCAATATAATAGGAATACGAGCACATGCATTCTTTAAATAAACACATGCACAGATCGTTCTATTGACTTACAGGATGAATGCGAAGGCTGACGACCACGCGTCTGCCTCGGTCTCATAGCTTCTGCTCCGATATGCTCTAAAAGAAAAATAATGAATCGACTTTTAAAACATGACTAAGGAATCGAAATCAGAAATCAACAAAATAATGAAATTCCAGATTGACTCGAGGAAAATCGGACAAGACTCGACAGACAGAATTTAACCTAACTAACGGTAGAAATTTTACGAGTATCACGTTTTACGAGAAAATCTATCGAAATTTCGGTAGAGTCTCCTCTGTAAAACGGACATCTCTCTACCGAAGGTAGAGCCAGACCTACATAGAAAATGCACTTCTAATAGCCACAACCACCCACACTCCAGTCGGGCTTTCAAAGCTACAATTTGCCCCGACCGAGATCACAACTCAAATAAATATCAAGAATTAATAATAATATATATTTCTCAAAATATATATATTTATATATCTATATATTTTACATACACATATACTAAAAATAAATAAACATATATAAAATCTTAATTATTCAAAATTAAACAATTAAATTTGTATTCCATCACCAACAATATAAATATAATTATTACCCAAATTAAACCTTGGTAATGTATTATAGGAATATATATATATATATATATATATATATATTGGGAATTCGCTATTTAAAATTTTACACTACTTAGGTAATTGTATCAATTAATTTATAAAAATTGTCTAAACCCTTAAATATTAATAAGACTAATTAAAATATATATTTTACCATATTTAGTGAAAAATTACATTTTTACCCCTAGAATATATATATAAATTACATAATGTGCTATATATACTAAAAAAAATTTCTTAAATTTATTTAATCATCCAAAACTTATTTTCTCAATGTTAAATTCTTAATATAATTAAAACATATTAATGGCTTTTAATTTCTTCAAAAAAAAAAAATAATTAGCCTAATAATTAAATTTTGACATAAGGTATAAAAATTCCTAAAAATTGTATAATATTCAAAAAAATTTGTTTTCTTTACCCTAAAATTAATATCAACTCATAATAACACCAAAATACCAAATATTATTATTATTTATTATTTTTATAATTAATTCCCGAAAATTCCTAAAATAATATTAAAATATTCAATAATTCACCAAAAATCAAAATAAATTCCAAAAATTATACAAAAATTCCTAGAGGTAGATTGAGCTACTAGGAATCACATTTGAAAAGGAAATTTTCATGAATCAAGCTAGAGCAAGTTAAAAAAAAAATTCAAAACCCTAGAGTTCAAAAACTAACAATCCTCAAAACTCAACCAAAAACGAGATTAAAGCTTAAACTAAGCTTGGAATGTGTCTCACCGGTGCAAGGGGAGGAGATTAGCACCGGAATGGAGGGAAATGGTGGCCGGACGAAGCTTGGGCGATTTTTGGAGCAACTCTCGGCTTCTTCCCTTCCAGCGGTTTCCGGCAGCTCTATAGGCGACCGGAGGTGAGGGAGAAGGAGGAGGAAGCAGCAGATGGTGGTCGGAGATGGGGGAGGCACAGTGATGGTGGTAGTCGAGGGCGTCGCGCGGTGGGGAGAGGTTGAAGCTTCGGTTCCTTCTTTTTCTCTTCAATATATTCTATATGTGTATATATATATATATATATATATATATATATATATATATATATATATATATATATATATATATATATATATATATATATATATATATACATAAACATACACTACATGAAATATATACGCTAATTATATATATACATATTATATTATATATATATACATATTAATTACCATTAATATAATAATATATATAACTATATATTAACATATATTTATGCATGTATGTATATAGATAAACATTAGTACATATATATATATATATATATATATACATATACTACTTATACATACATATATACACAAATTACTTTAATATACACATTTAAATCAATATTTAACCCTAAATATAATGTTAACACAAATATAATATAATATAATACAAAAAATAACTATTACTAATACTATTTGAGAAAAAATATACCTTTTTTTTTTATTCAAATAATTATATATATAGGGTATTACAGTTTTTACAATTAAGTCCTATAAGGAAAAATTTTTACAATCAAATTCTAAAACTAATAAAAATGCATGGTGTTAGTCCTACTTTGTCAAACCAAATGGAAATTAATGATGTGTCAGTCATCTTACACTTCCTCTCTAAAACTCCTTATGACCTGTTAGTCATCCCTTTCCCTACTCCTGTCTTGTCTTTGCTCCCAATCCATATCCCTCTTCCTCTGCTACATATCCCAGCTGCCATGCCTCTTCTCCCCTCTAAGACTTCTATTATAACTAGCACTACGATCCCTCTCCACTTCTTGACTAATGTGTCATAGATCCTTATCATGCATAACAAACTCCTGACAATGATCCACTCTTGTGAGTGGATCATTGAAATACTTACAGAATAAATTTATTTTGCAAGAACAAATTTATCTAATGCAGCATATGAACATATGGATTTTAGGCATAAAATAAGTTCTTATAAGCCATATGCAATAGTTTGAAACAAACAGTTTTACTAAAAAAAATCATGAGCGCTACTCATGTAAACTTTCTCTTCATTTCCCTCCACAAGCCGGTCTTCCTTTTTTTTTTAATTTATAGTTGTTGCAAGCATTATGAATTTTTTGTCTCATTTTACAACACTCTTTTCTCTAACTCTATCATTTTGATGCTCATTTTCTCAATTTCACTCTTTACTTCTTCCTCATCATCAAAATTTACTTTCACCATGTTCTCCATATCTTCTCTAACTTCATCTCTTTATAATTTTTCACCAACAGCATGAACCTGATTTGCAATCACACCTCACATCAGCAACTATGATGTGAAATATCTGCACCACAAACCTCAATGGCAACCTTCCATTATTTAATTCATTGTATGTTCATAAGTATCATGTGAAATTTTTTGACAATCCAACATCCTCCATACCTCCTCTTTTTCATGTTTTGTTAAATATCTATGCTTGTCTAAGTAAATGTCAACAACCTTGTAAAAGTGCTTAGCAATTCTCCTCAAGTATTCAGTATTATATTACATTTCCTTTGTATTAGAGCATTTAGAAAGTAAATGATCCCTTTAACCAAAACTGATCTACAGACAAGAATAAGAACATGGTGGCAAAATAAAAAATAATTTCCATAGCTAGTCACATGTCTTCTTCAAAACCCATAAATAAAAAGCATTTATCCTTACATGAGGTAAAGATCTAAAGCCATTAAGTAAGGACTCATTTAATGGGTATTCCTTATAATCTTTAAAGGGTACTCCTTTGATTTTGAGATGTGAAATTACAATGTTAAGAGACCTTTTGTTCCTCTTCAAAATGGATGATATCACTCTGCTTTGAAACATCTCTCCTTATCTAATATGTCGGTGAGAACAATGATGATGACGGTGGTGGCAATGTTTGTGATGCATGGAGGACTTATCTTTCTTAGGTTCATTGTCAAAAGGTGATCGACGGTGCTTGCAACGGGAGTCATCAATGTCGCTTGCCATTTCAAAAAGCTTTAATTAGTTTTAAGAAATTTACTCGTTGTGGTAAATTCTAATGGAGTTATGGAGAAAAGGGTATTTGTCTTTGTTTATGGGTAAGACAATGAATGGAAAGGAAGATGGACTAGGAGCAGAGATGAGAGAGGAGTAAGGAAAGGGGTAACTGACAGGTCATAAGGAGTTTTGAAGAGGAAGTGTAAGATAACTGACACATCATCAATTTCCATTTGGTTTGACAGAGTAGGACTAACGTTGTGCATTTTTATTAGTTTTAGGACTTGATTGTAAAATTTTTTTCTTATAGGACTTAGTTGTAAAAATTTATTATCTTTTAGGACTATCGTTGTTCTTAATCCATTATAATAAACAAAAAAAAACAATATCAAGTTAATAAAATAAAAATAATTTTAAATGTCCTTATCATCTCATGATATATTTCATATTGCATATGATTCTTTTTTTTTTTTAGTTATAAACTTTTTTATGGTAATATTTTAATATTCACTTAAGTGATAAATGTATATATTTAATGTCATTAAATATATGAGATTAAAATATCTTATAAATATTATTAGTATTTTAAAGTTAATTATAGTAATTTATTGTTTAAATGAGCATTTTAGTCCCTTAATATGGTATTTAATGAAAAAAGGTCTAACCCCAATGGAACTCCTTAAATATTAACAGAATAAAAGTTGAGGGATTTAGAAGTTTGACTTTTAAAAAAGAGGGAGGTAAGTGTAAATTTGGTGAATTTTTAGGGAGAGGAACGTGTAATTTACTCTAATAATTTGTTATACATTTGTTTAAACTCAAAAAAATAGGGAAAAATCAAAAGTAGAAAAGAAACCATATGGAAAATAATATTGATATGTGTATTTTTTTACACATGTTTTGGTTGAATTTTAATGAATTTTGGATAAATAAATAATTATACTTGGGTAGAATTTAGGTTTAATTAGGAAATATTTTTAGTTTAGAGTTTTAGTTAGGTTTTTATTAATTTTGATTTAATTTTAGTCTTAATAGGAGTTTGTAATTAAGTATTAATCAATATCCCTTTTTGTAGGAAGTTTGGAAAATAATTCCCATGGTTTAAGGATTTCGAGTGACATGGGTGTGCTTGTGCCCATGCTATGCACTAGAAGGAATTTTAGCGAGACACGACCTAGAGCATGACAATATTGTAAGCCGTGCCATCATTTGGATCATAGGGAGCCTATGACACAAGAACCACATGGTCATGCCTTAGACCGTGTCCTATGTTGCCTACTTTAAAGAATTTATAAAGATGAAGCACGGTTGGCAACATGACTGTGTGTTGAGCCATGCTGGAGAGATGTGATGCAACACAGGTAAAGACACGAGCAAAGAAAAGAAATTTTCCTTAACACAAAGGATTAGGAATTCCACAACTATTAAGTCTTTGTCAAGTCTTTCCTATATAAAAGGGATATTTAGGAGTTTTATTATTCATTCATCAGTACATTTTGAAGCCACAAATAAGAGCAACCTTAAAAATTAAAGAAGGATTGCGCAAGATTCAAGAATTTTATCAATGATTTCTTCTTCATCTTCAATCTCTTAATTATGTTTGTGATTTTTGCCATAAGAACTATGTATGGCTAAACACTTTTTAGGTTTTAGGTTAGGAGTAGCTATTTCATTATGTGTTTGAACACAAGTCTTTTATTAATTTAATTTTTAGTTAATTCTATGCATTAAGCTTAATTTCTTGCTTTCATTCTTGGCCAGCTTATTTGTATGTTTATGGGTAGATTAACCAATGAAAGTTAGAGAAATTTACTAGCTTAAGACTCATAGGACTTAGACCACTTAACCACAAAAGTAGGCAATCTCTTTAGGGGTAAAATGATTATTACGAAACTTAATGAGTTTTGATTAACTTCTTAATCATAAAAGTAGGTTAAATATTAATCTTTACATGCTTAATTGAGCTCGAGAGAGCCTTTAGGTATTTTAGAACAATAACCCTTAACCAAAATCAAGGTGCTTAAAAATTAAGTGTTCATGATCTAATTGGAATAGTGAAATTAAATCTAAGCTCTATGTTTTAATTTATTGATTTTCTCTTAACTTCAATTTTTAGCTTATATTTTGATTTTCCAAATTACTTTGTCGATTTGCTAGCTAAGAACATAGGTAGAAAAATTAGTATTCAATATTCTCAAGGGAATGACAACTCTTTATACTGCAATTCACGATCTGTGTGCTTACTGGTTTTAAACGCAACAAATATCTTTTAAAACTTTTTTTTTTTAAAAAAAAGGAGATATAACTTTAAAAATGAGAGAGAAAAATTTAAAACTGAATATTTATGTTATTACATAATAGTAATTAAGAATTTTTTTTATTTAAATTAGCAAATAGAGTTAATGAAAAAATGTTGAAAAAAGTCATTTTCTATTACAACTATATTTTCATTGTTTTATATATTTCTTTATTACCATTAAATAAGATTTATTTTACATATTTAATAGTAAATATTTGAACAACAAACTTTACCTTGCAAAAAAAAATTTATTTTTTGAAGATTATAATATTATAAAAATTATTTTAAGAGTCTTTTTTTGGACAAAAATCTATTTAAATTTTAGTAAATATGTATGTACGAAGGGGGCAAGGACAGTAAATTATATCATAAACCCCTGTTTATATTGTAATATGGACCAATGGTCCAATCACATGTATTAAGAAAAAAACATTTTTTTTTATTAGTTAAGAAAGGGAGGCACATCTTTACATCACTCTCTTTTCCACTATTATAAATTATTTGTTTTTTCCTGATCCTTTAGTTGAGATACAAAGTACCAACTATTATAATCTTTGGAAGAAAAAATTTCTATTTCTATTTCTATTAATATTAATTTTTATTTTTAATTAATATTAATATTATAAAAATTAATAGGTTACTTGGTCAAATAATATATTTTTTAACAAGAAATAATCTAGTTTCATTGATTAAATAATGAAAATTCATTAGTTATTAAATATAAGTTTATCACTTTTAATACTCTAATTTATTATTTTATATACGTTCATCAATAAAAAACTATAAGTTCATTGAACACAACATACATGTTTATTAACTATACACTTGTGATTCATCAAATAATTTACCTATTTAAGCGTGTGTATATTTATATAGTAAAAATTAATATTAATATTGATAACCCATATCAGTATCCTATTCTAATAAGGTTTATATTTCCCCAAAGAGGAGAATTACTTGAATAAGAAGAAAGCTCAATAAGTAAGTCTATTTCAATTAGGAAGACTATCCTCTCCTAAATAAGGCAATCCTATAAGACTAAGGAATCATATTACTAAGAGGCTTGAGTAATATCTTCTCCTATAAATACATCTCATGACATCTTATGTCATTCATGCTCTCATCATACAACATCCATCACCAAGACATCATTCCATTATTCCATCACCTCATCATCAAAAGCAATCATCCTTTACTCCTTTATTATGTATTCTCTATTCTATTATGTCTATTAGCTTTATTATATTTTTCCTCATACCGTTACTAACTTAAGCTTCTGAGTGTTTATGGGGGAAACCTCGCACCTTTACCCATTCTCCTCATCGATGTAGGTTCCATAAGCAAAAATATCAATTCAGAGTTACCAAGTGGCGTCGTCTATAAGAAAACCTAGCTTTTCTTATTTGTTTTAAAATAAGAAAGTCAAAGCCTAGGCATAATCAAATTAAAAATTTGAGTTATCTTTGATTATTGGAAACCTAGCTTCGTGACTCAACCTTCAACTAGATCAACAAGAAGAAATAAGAAGACCTAGTTTAACTTGTGAAAGCTAAGGAAGAGCTTTAAAAATACAATAAGAGTGGAATTCATTAAAGCTGGTGAACAGGACGATTCCTTTACAAGATCTAAGGCGTTCAAACAACAATACATATATAAAAAAGGGTACATCTTTAGAGAATTCAGGCTTTAAAAGCATAGGGTATCAAGAATTAAGGGAGTCACGCATATCCACTCACTAAGCATCATGCTTCAAGCACTAAACATGGAGTACACATCAAGCACTGAGTTTTAAATGATGGGCATCTACCATTAGGCTTTGAGCATCGAGCACCCTTTGAACGCGAAGAACTGAGCGTCGAGTATCAAGAATCAACTTTATAAGCACTCAAACTCTGAGTAAATGCTCAGCAGCTTTGCTTTCATTCCGAGATAAATATCCTAATACATCAAGACATAAACACTGCTATTTACAAGTCTAGTTGAATCTGGCACCCTCAAGATTTATGGTTAGTTGCAATCTTGAAGGCACATTATTCTAGCATCCGTTGATTGATTTTCATGGTCCAATCATGTCATCCAGGGACAATTTTGAATGGATAAGAGTGACCATCCTTTTCAACTAACTCACAAGCCATAATGCAAGGAAGATACAAAAATTAGATCTTTGACAAAACTTATAGCTCAAGATGTATAAAAAAAAGAGAAAATTGATAAAGACAGAATGAGGCCTTTAACAAAAAGCGTTCTTGGGTTAAAAACTAAGTTCTGATTATAGAGTACTCAATGAAGCATCGAGCTCTGAACATCAAGCATTCATTGAAGCATAAGGGATCCGAGCATCATCTTCAAATGAGCATTCACTGGGCACCAACTCTATGACTGCCTACCGAGCCCCAAACTATGAATCTTAAAGATAATTTGATCATTAGATTTATCATTCTTTAGCTTGCAGGATCCCTCAAAACACTTAATTTAAGGGAGCAAGCTGTCTTTGAGAGCTGATATGAAAAACTAGTAGGTGACAAGAATCAGGAAGTTATGTATAAAAGAGGACACCAAAGGCAAGCCATTTTGATCACCAAAGTCTTAGATATTCAAACATCCACCAAGCTTCGAGCATCGACCCCCGTCATCAGGCATTGAAAGTCAAGCTAACCACGCAACGGGCATTACAACACCAAAGAACTGAGCATCATCAACTCAAAGATAGACATCTAATTCTTGAATATCAAGTTTCAAACTGGTTTGAATTAAAGTTACATTTTATACAAAGTCATAGAAACAACAAGGCAAGGACTAAGTTTCAAAGCACCGTGCTTCTGAGTATTGAGTTTCAAAGCATCGAGATTCTGAGTATTAAAATGTGGAGGATATCGAACATCTGGAACAAGCACTTAGGTGCCTACTAAGCTCCGGGCATCCATTGAGCATTGGGCTTATTAACACTGAAGATTAATAATAATCAAATACTTGTGTCTGACCTTCATCCGATGAACACTACATAAAGCCTTACAAAGTTGAGATTGAATGTCGATGTCCATTCACAGAGCATCCAAACAACCTGAGCACTGTCCACCAAAGCCTTGGGGATCCAAGCATCAAGGACTGAGTTTTTAAGAATTTGAGCATCTAAGTCTGAACTTCAAAGAGTCTGAGTAATAAGAGTTTGAATTATAGCACTAGAGCTTATAAACTCTCAAACATCCGAGTTTTGAGTCTGTTATTATAGCCTTGGATATCCAGGTAGCATCGAGCACTAAGCATAAAAAGATTCGAGCATTTGAAACCCAAAGATAGACAGACATCAAGGCTTGATTCTCAATTATTCAAGTACTAGACATGAGTCTGAATTATTTTAATTTTATTCCTGATGAGCATCGAGTACTTAGACATTAACTCTCAAATATCCGAATATGAAGATAGTCAGATTCAAAATTAAAGATAGGTAACAAGGAGTCTAATATAGCAAGGATATTCTTAGACAATCAAATGATGTAGATAAAAAAGATCATAGAGAGACCTGTAAATACATCGACAACCACTGAGTGATAACGAATGTAAATATTCATCTATTCAGAAAGGAGACGAGCACTACAACAAGATGTTAATGTCAGAGCAGTATAGTTTCATGCAATTGGATACACACAAACTTAGGCAGTATCTTTAAAGACAAGGTCATTCAAGTAACAATTGAAGCAAACGATGAACATAAATATCCGTGAATTCGAAGGCGGGACAAGAGTACATCAAGAGATAAGTTTCTCTAGTTTCTTTTGATATTATTTATTTTATTTATCTTCTTTATTCTTATATGAATATTTATAGCTTGTCACACAAGCACGCTTACACATCTACACATAGATGCTTGTCCATATATACATGGTTATTATTCATGAAAAATATACATCAATTATATTTGATATATTTATTACATAAGGACTAACCATCAAATGAGATCGATTATACAATCCTAAAACTATTGTTCTTTTATCTATCGCTGCAGATAAGGAAAATGTATTTATTGGAGATGCTACTTTAAGCACCCATCAGTCTAAATGATTGAACACTCTGATATTCTCACTTGGCATCAACATAAAGAGATTGTCAAAAGACATTAGACACATTATCAGGCAACACTAAGGCAAAAAATCCCTCACTTATGCTCATATAATAAATGGTGGTTCCTACTCAAAGCTAGATCAAATAGCACTCGGGCAAATCTTACTCTACCTCAGATCTTTGAAATTTCAGAGAATATCTAACAAGGGAAATCCAAGAATGGAGTCAAGTATATCTACCACATAGCTGGATAAATCAAAAGGCAATTCCAAGACATCCTAGCTAGCATCACACACTATCCTTTATTTTAGAAGCGGTGCAACATTGACCCTTCACCTAAATTACAAATGCTCATCTCATAATTCAGATTGGGCAAACACAAATTTTGGTCCTTTAAAACCCACCTTCCATCATTTCAAAAACTCTCACTAAATTACTATCCCATATTATGGAGCTCATATTGAAAGGGCTCTGACTCACTACCAGGATCCAAACATCCTATCTTTTATAAAAATACTACCAATAACAAATGCTCAAAAAATCAAACATCTGCAGTAATAATATTCAGACTCAATATCAATCATTATTCTGACTAGGCAGCTGCCATCAATAGTCATTGAAGTTCATAAACCAAGCAACATCATATGGCACTCGGGATGCACTTTTAATGCACCGAGACTATACGACTCTTGCGTCTTGCTTCTAATGCACCAAGATTAAGTCCAGTGACTAAAGCTAGCACCCTCAGGTCACTTTTATAGTACTGAGGTTTGGCACTTAGGCTGCGCTTCTAATGCACCAAGATTAAGTCCAGTGACTGAAGCTGGCACCCTTAGGTCACTTTTATAGTAATGAAGTTCCAAGCATGTAAGCCTTACATCCTTGCACCGAGCATCTAAGCCTTGTACATTAGTCCAGTGATTGAAGCTGGCACCCTCAGGTCGCTTCTATAGTACTAAGGTTTAGCACTCGGGCCGCGCTTTTAATGCACTGAGCATCAAAACTCTAGTGACAACTAGTTTCGTCACGTTGCCTTCTTACTGACGGGTTAATCCATTATATATCCTTTTTTATTGTAGATTTTGTGCATTTAAGTCCAGCTGGCACTTCAAATAATGTTTTTTCTATAATGATTCAAGACTCAATATCGAGCTTTATCTTTTCTTATGATTGAGGCTGGTCACCTTAACTCGCCCTTCCATATAAAATACAATGGAATTTTTTGTCATTTACAGATCCGGATACATCAGACATAAATATTCAAACAGACTTTTAGGGGGGACTCTTGATAACCCATATCAGTATCCTATTCCAATAGGGGTTATATTCCCCCAAAGAGGAGGATTACTTGAATAAGAAGAAAGCTTAATAAGGAAGTCTATTTTAATTAGGAAGACTACTCTACAAAGGAAGTCTCCTCCTCTCCTAAATAAGGCAATCCTACAAGACTAAGGAATCACATTCCTAAGAGGTTTGAGCAATATCTTCTCCTATAAATACATCTCATGACATCTCATGTCATTCATACTCCCATCATACAACATCACCAAGACATAATTCCATCACCTCATCATCACAAGCAATCATCCTTTACTCCTTTATTCTCTATTCTATTATACCTATTAGCTTTATTATATTTTTCCTTATACCATTATTGACTTAAGCTTCTAAGTGTTTATGGGGGAAACCCCGCACCTTTATCCGTTCTCCTCATCGATGCAGGTTTCACAAGCAAAAATATCAATTCGAAGTTATCAAATATTAAAAAAATTAATAGGTTAATTAGTAAAATAATATAGTTTTTTTAACAAGAAATAATCTAGTTTCATTAATTAAATCATGAAAATTCATTATTTATTAATTATAAGTTCATCACTTTTAATACTCTAATTTATTATTCTATATATGTTCATCAATAAAAAAAATTATAAGTTCATTGAACACAACATACCTGTTCATTAACTGTATACTTGTGATTCATTAAACACTTTATATATATATATATATATATATATAGTTTTTTTAACAAGAAATAATCTAGTTTCATTAATTAAATCATGAAAATTCATTATTTATTAATTATAAGTTCATCACTTTTAATACTCTAATTTATTATTCTATATATGTTCATCAGTAAAAAAAAAACTATAAGTTCATTGAACATAACATACATGTTCATTAATTGTATACTTGTGATTCATCAAACACTTTATATATATATATATATATATATATATATCAGGACCACCCAAGGATTCTAAGGGATAGTGAAGCAAGGAATAGTGATGATGCAGATGCAATATAAAGGCACAATGTCGGTCTCACGCTCCTAGTCGCAAGCTAGACATGGAGGTTACCGGTCCAATATGCAGCAATTAGCAATTTAGAGCAATTAAAATACAGAATTTCTGATGTGCAAGATCCTAATATCTTAGGCGAGCACAAAGCATACTTAATCAATATAGAAAGTTAAGAAAGCTTTAAAGAAGAAATGAAATGCAGAAAATAAATAAATCTTTAAAGAAAATAAGGCATAAGGAAACTATAATACATGATTAAATATAAGAACATATAAGAAAGTAATCTTATAGGGAAAGAAAATTTTCTTTTCTTTATTAAAATCCAAGTAAGGGAAGGTTACAGAAGTTCTTTAATCCTCAGCAAAGGAGTTATATGGGAAAAGAGAAATTACAGAGAAATTATATCAATCTTAGTGAAGTGATAAAACAATTTTTAATCTACTTTACTTAGAGAGGAAAGCTAAGTATATCTTTTTCTACTAATTTTTCTGCCCCCTTCAAAGGCTGGAGAAGGTTTCTATATATAGAGCTTGAGAGGGGATGCTGTAGAGGCACGAGATTCGTTAGGAGGGAGTAGCCCATGTGAGAGGGACCAGAGATGTTTCTAATGCGTCCGTAATTGGAGGAGGAATAATTTGCCTCAGACTTTCTATTTTTAATTTAGTGGCGAGATACTCAACAGATCTTGAAAAGAGAAGTCGGGGCCCCACCCATGTGGTCTGACAGAGTGAAGAGGGATGGCTGCTGAGGCAGGAGGAGAGTATTTGACATAGAAGTCAAATTTCCCTGAGTGCTGTCCGAGAGTGTCCCAATTTGGGTGACCTGGAAAATAGAGAATATTAGAAATACCTTTTTTTTTTTTTAATACCATAATTTTTACATGGGCTGTCCATAAGGATTTTCAATCCATTGGGCTAACTAAATAAAATATTTACAAGGGTTTGCAGAATAAGAACTTTACAAGACTTTATAAGCCTGTGGGCTTAATAAGGCTAAAAATACCATAACAGTCGTCTTCGTTGTCATTACCAAATCGATGAAGGGCTCAGACTCTTCAGAATGGCTAGAAGTTGCAGAAGAAGTAGCCCGAGACTGGACTAACTGTTGCATTATTTTGAAATATTCTTCTTCTGTTTTGACAGCTGCAAGAAGGGCACTGGCATGGGATTTTTAAGCAAGGAAGTTGGTCCGGGAGGGAGGACTTCCAATGAAACCATGATTTTGAAGCCATTCAGAGATTGCTGTTTTAGAAATCTTTTCTGGAATTCTGTAGGAATTCCACCATTTTACTTTAAATTTTCTTTGTAGAACTATAATGCCATTATTGGATGAGTAGTTGAGATACCATTGAGAGACCCATGGTACGAAGAACTTGGAAAAATAAAGGCATAAGGAAGGGAACTTCTTCTCAAGAGAGGAGGGTTTGTAATGGGATTTAAAAAGGTCAAACCCATTATGAATATCAGAAGGAAGGATGTCAGGGATAGGACCATAGTTATTCCACCATCTGGTGAACCATGCAGGAAACTTGGAAAGATTAGCATGATCACTTAAGAAAAATAACCATGAGTGGGTGGCATAATGATTTTGGATAAGGAAGGTGTTGAATAATGCTTGTTCATAGTCCCAATAAGAGAATGTTGGGCAAAAGTCGAGCTTGGTTTGGAAATTTACAGGGAAAGATTTAGGCTTAAAGAGATCTTGACCCCAATCTTTAGGATGAAGGACTTTAAGGATTTTGCAGGTAGAGTAAGAAGGGTCATGGGATCCTTTATGGTAGAAGTGTTTGAATTCTGCTGAACCAGTAAATTCCAAAATAGTTTGATAATACTCTTGGGGTTTTGAAAGATCCCAAGGTTTAAAAAACCAATTATTTGGAAAATGGTTTTGCATTGCTATAAAAGGATTTTTGTTATAAAACCCATCTTCAATTGTTAAGATGTTTTGAAAAGTGGTTTTTATGAGAAATTCAGAAGACTTTATTTTAGATTATGATAAAACAATTTGTGAACTACTTTGGGTAGCCACAGGAGTTAAATTATTTTGAGAAAGGATCTGAGAGGAAGAAGATTCACCTTTCTCAGTTTTCGAAACAGGCTGAGAGACTTTACCTGAGGGCGGAGGAAGGCCCAAAATACTAGGAGGCTCTGAAACTGGAGGTTTCAGAGTTGGTTGAATAGCCTGGAGGAGTTCAGGAGTTTTAGAGATCGATTCAACCCATTGTTGAATTACAAGAGCTTTAGTTGAATCATCTTTATTTTATTCCTGGCTGGCAACCTCATACCAAGACTTTATTGGCTTTTCAGTAGAAAGAGGGAGAGGAACTTTAGTTAGGGCAACTTTATCTGGATCTGAAATTTCTTTACCAGAGGGTTCTTTCTTTTTGTGGGGCATCTTTATATGTTTTGTAAAAATTCTCTTGTCAGGAAATCTGGAAGAGAATTTTCATTTCCTTTAATAAATTCAATTTCAAAATCAAAGATACTCAAAATAGCTTGCCATCTAGCAAAAATCTGTTTGGATGCAATATTTTGAACATCTTTTTGTAAAATTTCTTTAGCAGATTTACAATCAATTTGAAGTAAAAACTTTTGATTGAGTAAATCAGATTGAAACTTTGTGATGCAGAGTACAATGGAAAGAATTTTTTTCTTGATGGTAGAGTAGTTCTTTTGGGTATCATTCCAGTGACCTGAAGTATACTGTATAACTACTTCCCGCCCATTTTGAACTTGCTTTAAAATACCACCATAACCTAATTCACTAGCATCAGTTTCTACAACTTTAGGAAGACTAGGATCAGCTATATGGAGACATGGGATAGAAACTATATATCTCTTTATGTGTTGGACAACTCTAGTGTGTTCATCTGTCCAAGGAGGTGGATTCTTTTTTAACCTATCATGTAAAGGTTTGGCTATCTTATTAATGTTGGGACAAAAATCCAGAACATAGTTAAGGCTGCCTAAAAATCTTTGCAATTGGGTTTTGTCAAGAATTTTATCAGGAAACTTGTTAGCAAATTGTAGGCATCTCTCTATAGGAACAATGGTTCCTTGACAGATATAATGTCCTAGGAATCTGATTCTAGTTTAGAAGAGAGATATCTTCTTTTCAGAAATAACAAGGCCTGCGTTCTTGACAACATAGAGAAAAGTCTTTAAATGCTTGAGGTGTTGTTCAATGGATTTGGAGAAAATGAGGACATCATCAATATAAACTATACAAAATTCAAAATAAGGATTAAAAATGTCATTCATAATTCTTTGAAATTCAGAAGGAGCATTTTTTAAACCGAAGGGCATTACATTCCACTGATATTGGCCAAAAGGGACAGTAAAGGCAGTTTTATAACAATGCTTTATGTCAATTTGTATTTGCCAAAAACCTGATTTCATGTCAAATTTTGAGAAAATAAATGCAGAATGGAGTTTTTGAAGAAGATCTTTTTTGTTTGGAATAGGATACCTAATCCATTTGAGGGCTGTATTCAAAGGCTTATAATTTATTACAAGTCTAGGAGTACCTCTCTCTTGTTCAAAAGCTTTATTAACGTAAAAGGCTGCACAACTCCATGGTGACCGAGATCTAGAGATTAATCCTTTAGATTGAAGATCTTGAATTTCTTTTCTACAATGTTGTTCTAATTCAGCATTCATCTAAATTGGTCTAGCTTTAGTAGGGATATTTCTTTCATCAAATCTTGGCTCATAGGGGAGGTCAACTATATGTTTTTTTCTATTCCAAAAGGCATTTGGCAAATCGGAACAGACTTCTTTAATAAAATGGTTTTGAAGATCAAGAATGCATTTTTTTACAAAATCATTTTGTAATTGATGTTCAATTTTGTTAAAATGAACGCTTTGCTTTAAATCGAATAAATATGTTTCTTTACTTTTAACCAAGAAATTTATTTGATTTTTGTAAATAGAATGAGCTTGAACAAAGTTGAGCTGGCGAGTTTTTGGTTTAGCCAAGAAGGGAAAAGAAATGAAAATATCTTTATCTTTAAAATCTATTGAGTTATGAGTAACTATGTAGGGAGTTATCAGATTAATAAATGGTGTCCCTAAGATTACTGAATAACTAATATCAGAGACAAGAAGGAAAGAAGTTTTAATGGAAAATCCGTTGTTTAAAATACTGACATCTGTTTTGCCATCAATATGCATTTTTGAATTGTTAGCAGAAGAGAGTGTTTCACGGGTTTTTTCTTGAAAACGATGAGGGACAATAGAGGTCTTTATGCAACTTAAATCAGCGCCTGTGTCAAACAGAGCGACAGTATCATACTGAAAGTTTTTATCAAAGATAAGGGAAACTTTAACAATGTATTTCCTAGAAGTAATTTGACTTAAAGTATAGAGGAAATCATGAGGGATTTTATCTATACTAGCCAAGGACTGAGGTTCTAATCTTAAGTTTGTGATGTCATCACTCTCACTAGATTCTTCATCTAGTTTGGTGACAAGAAACTGGATTAGTTCAGAATCTTTTTGTTGCTTTTCTTTAATATACTTTAGTTCAGTTTTAATGGTCTTTATTTCAGACTGGAGTTCCTGGACATTTCCTATGGGTTTCTTACCATGCTTATTCCTATTCAGGATGGCTGTAAGATCATACATGTTGATACTTGTGGAAGGTAACTCAGTCTTAGGGGGCTCAGGTTCCTTTTCTAAGGATTGCCTAAGTTGTTCTAGATATCTTTTTTGGACATCAGGATCATTGATGTGTTGTATAGCATCTAGAATGAGGTTTTATTCTTTAGTAAGCATGTTCAAATGTTTTTTATCAGAACTAGAATCTGAACCTAGAAAAGAAGAAGAGGTTGTAGCTAGTTCATCTATTTGAGGGATTCCTAGAGAGGAGGATTCAGACTCAGACTCGGATGTGTGCAAAAGCAATGCAGAAAGTTGTGCTAGAGTGTCTTCTCCTAGGTCAAGTTCCTGGAGTTTCTTAGAAACCTTGCAATATTTGGAAATATGTCCCTTTTTGCCACATTTGTAGCAGGTGATATCTTTCGGATTTCTTTTCTTGGGTTTGGAATCTTTATCGTTCTTAGGGAAGGAATTTCTGTAAGGTTTTTTGTAGTAGGGTTCACCAGAAGTCTTTTTCTTATGAAACTTTCTTGGTTTAGAAAATTTCTTAGGGGAAAAGTACTTGGATTTGGACTCTTTACTACAATCTCCTTTGCATGCTTTATCTTGACTGTAGCCATAGTCGAATTGTTTACAGAAAGATCCTAATTCTTTTTTGGATTTCTTTAACTCCCACTTTAGATGTTTTTGGAGTTTCAAATCCTGACAGATCTTAAGGCCTTCTTTTTGGGTAGTACTGATCAATTCGCCATAGGTGAGCTGGTCATAGG
This sequence comes from Mallotus nudiflorus, assembly GCA_947683625.1. Lineage (NCBI taxonomy): Eukaryota > Viridiplantae > Streptophyta > Magnoliopsida > Malpighiales > Euphorbiaceae > Mallotus > Mallotus nudiflorus. Next base: position 818,902 of record CANTUR010000170.1, read on the forward strand.
GAATGATATGGGATCCAAAGGATTGTCTAATGGTGTTTCTGACACGTTCTCCTAAAAGGGTAGGAAGCCCTGCTAAAAAATTTTCCTTCCAGAAAGGCTGGTTGGAGTCTTCTCTGATCATGACTCTGGTTAAGAAAGTTGATCTATACCATTGGAAATCGTTGAGTTTTTTGCACTTTAGATTGGATAGGAGGTCAACATTTTTATCTTTAAGATGGGAAGAATCTCCTATGAAATGGAGTGCTATAGTGAGAATAAGAGTAGATACTGAGTCTTGGGTAGTGTTTCCTGAGGAATTAAGAATATGTAGACCTTCCTCATCTCTTTTAACAGCATACAAGATGTTTGTTTGCTGTTGGATAGTAAGATGATAATCCCACCATCCTTTAATTGTCCAGAGAAACTTGCTATAACAAGTTCAGCTATAGACATATCAGAGGTTTCTGTTTGGGTTTTATAAGCATTGGAGGCCATAGTCATTTACTGAAGGGTATTCAGAATTTGAAATTCTGACATGCCATCAATGTTCCACTCGTAAACAGAACTAGCATTGAACTTGGGCTGAACAAGGATACTAAGTTGGTTACCTATGTCTAAATCTGGATAAGAAGCTCTAGTGTATCCTGAGCGGAAGGGCTGGTTATTCTGCCAATGAAGTTTAGCAATTCTAGGAGACTGTTCTTCTTCATCAGTAGCGGATTCTAAGACTTTATCTAAGACACTAACATTTTGATTGATAGTCTGGCTATCATTTTGAGGAGTGTCAGGTACTATAGGAGTGGAGGAAGAAGGAGTCATACGGCTAAGCTGGCTTCTAATAGCTTCGAGGAACTCAAATTTGTTAGATCTAATTTCTTGTTGGGTAGTTTGGGAGACTTGGAAAGGTTTGAACATAGGGTTCTTTAGTTTTTTATTTGTAGAAGTTGATGGTTCTATAGTGTCATAGGGCTGCTTTTCTATCCTAGAAAGCTGTTTACCTATGCTATGAAGATGAGCATTGGTAAAGTTGTTCTGGGAAACTATATTCTTTAAATTTTGGGTGTCACTATCTTGAGGTTTCTTGTAAGGGGTAGCATCAATAGTTTCTTCGCCTATAGGGATCTTGATCATCCTAAGGGGAGGATGTTCAGATTCTATAGATTGGCCGTTGGCTAATTCCTAGTTTTTCTTTTGAATAGTAACAGGGTTTATTTCTTTAAAAGGATATGAAATATCATTTTCTGAAGCATAAACTTCAAACCAGTCAAAGCAAAATAAATTTACTTTATTATTCTGTAAGAAATCATAAAACTTTATTTGAATATCTTGTCTCGTATTTAAAAAATACTTGAAAAACCAAGTTCTTTTTTCTAAATTATGAGATGCATAAAAATCTTTATGCAAAGATGCTTTATCAGGTGTAAATACTTTATCAATAACACTTAGTTCATGGGCTATATTTTCTGTAAGGGCTGAGGCTGTTGGTGAGGCAAGAGGTGAAGGAGACTTTATTTCTTGTTGTGGTTCTGTATATATGGGTTGTGCTATGTTGTTGCTGAGATTAATATTTCTGAGAGCTATATTGGGTAGGTCAGATGTAGAGAATCTGGCTGGAATGTAAGGAGGAATCATAACCGGAGGTATATTTGGATGTAGTTTTGCTTGATCTGGATAGGGAAGAATAATGGGTCTTTGTGGTTCTTGTCTCTGTGAATCTTTATATGGAAGGTTAATGACAGAAGGGATCTGGGATATTCTTCCAAGGTCAAGGGATTATGATGATGAGGCATCAGAAAATCTGGCACTAGAAGAGGTTTTGTCGAAGCTAATTTTTACTCTTTCATCCTGGAACTGGGTTATTTGCTTTATTTATGTGTTTGGGAGTGTTTTGTCTTGGATTTGTATTATAGGTTCGGTAGCACTTTCTAAGATCCAGTCTTCAGGAAGGGTTATCTGGTTCCACTGTATAGGCTTGGGTATAACAACATTTGCTTTAGTCATGTCAGTTTGAAGAAGCAAAGTTTCTCCTTTTTAACTATGAAATCGACTCTTGGTAGCAAAAGCTGACATCATAGCTTTATAATGAACTTTGAAAACTAGTGCAATAGGAATAGATCCATCTTCCATAACATAGTTATGGGTTTGGATTTGTAAAACCAAAGACTTTAAAAGATTTGGGTCATTCAAAGAAATTGTGAAATTGGGATAACAGTCAAATGATATGGGACCTTTACAGAGGCTAGATTCTATAGTTCCTAACAAAGAATCTTTAAAATTTCTAAATCGCTTATCCCTTAGGGTAGCGAGAATAGAGGTATTAAGTCCTTCTCTATTGAGGGGCTTAACACCAACTTGGATAAGACCTATATGGATATATCTGAATCCTTTAGCTTTATGTTTTTCAATAGAAGAAGAAGAAAGGAGTTTAATTTCATCTTTAGATTTGTCCAGCTGGACATCTCTTTCTTCAGTTCTAATAACAAAATCAACTTATATATATATATATATATATATATATATATATATATATATATATATATATATATATATATATATATATATATATATATATATATATATATATATATATATATAAAGTAAAACTTAATATTAATTAATATTAATATTATAAAAATTAATTGGTTAATTGGTCAGATAATATAGTTTTCTTAATAAGAAATAATCTAGTTTCATTGATTAAATCATGAACATTCATTAGTTATTAACTATTAGTTGCTTTGTATTATTCTTTTTTTTTTATTAATAAAGGTTATGGTTTAAGAGCATGATGTGGGTGCTAAAGGGGTGCTAGCTTAGCTGGGATGCCTAGGTGCACATTTTGATTCCTTTCCATGAAAATTTCATTTAAAAAAAAACTATTAGTTCATCACTTTTAATACTTTAATATTATTCTATCTATGTTCATCAATAAAAAACTATAAGTTCATTGAAAACAACTTACATGTTCATTAATTATACACTTGTGATTCATCAAACAATTTACCTATATATGAAAACTCTTTGCACATCATTATCTTCTTCTTCCTATTTTTGCATCTCACATTCTTTGATCTCATTCTCATCATAGAGACTGATAGGTTTGTACCATTTAGCACAAAACAAGTATTTAATAAAATCAAAAGCTATTAAAGTTGTAGTTAAAAAGTAAAATATGTCCATATGGCTTGCATTCAAGTCATCAGGACTCCATCCAATCTTCTCTCCTTTCTCTATGATCCCTATTACCACATTAACCAGCAAACTACTGACATAGTTTCCAAGAGATATGGAAGCCATGCAAAGTGAGCTTCCAAAGCTTTTTATACTAGATGTTGCTTACCAATGTACATAAAAGACTTTTGATGCATCCACAAGTACATATTGAGGAATTTGCCAAAATATGCTTAAAGAACTTATCTTTTAACTTGGTGTAACATATCTAAACCTTTCAATCTATGTAACACCAGTTACAACCATTGCAAGCATGTCGATATTCAACCATATACCCATTCTTTAAAGCTCACTTAATCCCTTGGTATTGCCACTTAATCTTCTTGCTACAGGAACTAGGATTTGTCGATAAATTTTGGTGCAGATAAGAACATTGTAGATAACAATCTAGTTAAATTCAAAGGTCAAGCTTAAAATAACCATTTAGAATCGAAGAGATCTGAAGATACTTAAGAGAAGAGTATGAAAATCATTTCTGAGTTAAAAATCAAGCATAACCTAGTAAAATTTAAAGCTGCAAAAAGAAGAAGCACAAAAGAATAAGAATAAGAAGAAGATGGCAACAAAAAAAAAGGGCGCATTTTTTTTTCCATACATGTGATGGATCCTTGGTCCATATTACAATATGGACAGGGGCAGGGGCAGAAAAAATTACAAAAAAGTGTTCACTTATTATTATATAAAAATTAGATAATTTAGCCATATACTAATAAAAATTAAATTAATTAAAATGTAATTCTAATTTAATTAAAAGTATATTTCCTATTCTAATTAGGTTAACTCATATTTTATATAAAAATTAAATCAATTAAAATGTAATTTTAATTTAATTGAAAGTATATTTTCTATTTTAATTAGGTTAACTTTTGTTTCATCTCTAATAAAAATTAGAGATAAGTACAATTTTGATTCTTGTGGTTATGTTTTTTTGTAAAATCAGTCATGTGGTTTTTGTTTTTGGCATTTAAGTACCATGTGTTACACTTTTTTTTTTACATTTTAGTACATTTCTAAGTAAAATCATCATTATTTTAAGAGAAAACATTAATATAATATTAAATTTCAATGATAAACTTGTTCTATATACAATTTATGATCAATCTAACTAATTTGTTATCTTTAAAAATTTTGTAAATTTATTTTAAAAATTATTTCTTTTTATTCATAATTAAATTAAAAGTACACCTATTTTTTTTTTTTGCAAGGTTATTATAGTTAGTTGAAAAATATATTACTAATTATTGAATAATATATTACTCATTATATGATGTTAACATTGAAAATGCATATTATTTTTACATTAAAGCATATATTTTAAACAATATTTGCTAGAAGGATACTAAAGTGTAAAAAAAATGTGAAACATGGGGTAATTAAATGTAAAACAAAAAAGAGGACTGGTTTTGCCAAAAAGGCAAAACCACATGGATAAAAATGTACTTATCCCTAAAAATTAAATTAATTAAAAATTTAGTAGTAATTTTGTTATATATATATATATATATATATATATATATATATATAAAATTTAATTATGTCTACTTATGTTTTATCTAATATAAATCAAATTAATTAACATAATTTTATAAGTCTAACTAAATAAAATTTAAGGGTGGGTTTGGACCAAGGGAGTAAATGTTATTCCTGTAATTCATTAACCTCCTTTAACTTTGTTTGGCAGATTGTAGATAATGAATGTTAACTATTAACCCCTTTAATAAATAACCTCATTTATGTGTATTTTTGTTAACCTAGTTGGGGGTAGGATAATGGTCTGTAAATATTTTTTTATTGAAAACATACATATTTTTCATTGTTCTTCCATTTTATTCTTATTTATAAATTATTCATCTTCTCAATTTTTTTTACATTAATAAAATATAAATCAAATTTATAAAAAAATATATAAATCAATTTATTTTTTTATGATGGTTTTATTATTTTTAGTTTAATTGTTACAAGTAATTTTTTAATTTTTTATATATTAATTCTATTTTATAATATTTGTAATATTTTTTGTGTAAAAATTGTATAAAATATATTATGTAATTTTATCTTTATGAAAATTTTCTAATAATTTTTAATTATTTAATATTTTAAAAATTATTTTTATTATTTATGGAAAAATTAATAATTTATGTTATCTTAATTGTTCCTTATATATTAACAGTTTTTTTAAAAAAAAATCAATTACACAGTTTATGCATTATCCTTTATTTGCCAAATAAGATTAGCAATAAAACTATTATAATTGTAATTGTTATTCCCTTAATAGTTACACATGTAACTATTACATATCTTTTCTTTAATCTCGATTTAAACACACCCTGATAAGTAAATAACTAAAATCAAATTAAATTTTTTTATAAAATAGTTAGTTATTAACGTCAAGTTAAAATGTTGAAAGATTGTTGTGTTTAACTAGAAAACTCATGAAGAATGTAATAAGTTACTATATTATAACTCTATTGAGTTTGTAAAATTAGATTATTCTTTAAATAAAAATATTGAAAGAGTATTATATAATTTTTCAAATAGAAAATTTATTAAATAAAATTTTTATTTAGCTTGTGCCTGTAATCATATTTTAGAACGAGCATACAATGTGTTTTAGAGTAGCATTTTTGTAAGTAAAGTAGTGCAATTATCGTATTTAGATATTTTTATAAAATTTAATAAAAAAGCTAAAATTAAATTAATCAATATTTGTTATTTATTTATTATTTGAAATTAAAAAAATTACATTCAATTACTTTTTGAGTGAATAAAAGTATTAATATTAAAGATATTAAAGAAATAAAGTGTCGTTGTTTAAATAAAAAATTTGCTGAAGTTGTAAAAAATTATAAATTTATTGGGGTTGTAATATTTAAATTATAATAAAAATATAACTTCTTATTATTTTTACAAGTTTTATTAGAAATATAACTAATCTAGCGATTAATTATGACCATAATAATTTTTATATAAAATTAATTAGTTATAAAGTTGAGAAAAATATTAATTATAAAAAACATTAAAAAGTACCATATAATTATTTAAATAAAAAATTTATCAAAATTGCAATTAATTATAACCATACTAAGTTAATATCAAATTGTTAAATAAACAAATTACACTTTTATCATTTTTAAACTTTTTGGTGATAATAATAATAATAATGTTGTTGATGATGATGAACATCAAATCAATTAATAAAATTTGATAATCCAATATGAGATTTGTTTTTTCTCTCCAGACTTGAGAGTCTAGGTTTTTTTTTCTTCTCTTTTAAGAGTTGAGAGTGATCAATTATAATACTTTGACATTTTTGTTTTTGGATAAAAAAATGGAGGAAGATTTGGCTTTTCTGTCTCTTAATGCTGATGAAGGGGAAAAGATTCTACTCGAAGGGGATGAGGTAGCATTTGATGAGAGTTTCAATGATTTTTGCCTTGTTGGGCATTTTTTTATCTAATAAATCTTTCAATTTTCAGGCAATGCAATTATGTATGGCTAACATTTTGAAGCCGATGCATGATGTGTTGGTGAAAGACCTAGGAAATCATCGTTATATGTTTTTAGTTCTTTCATGAGTAAAACTTGAGAAGGGTGTATTGTTGGGTTTTAAGATTCCATACGCAGTAAAAAAATAAAATTTTAATCACAAATCTGAACCTAAATCCAAGTAATTCGATTAATTGATTAAATTTAGGGTTTTCATTTTCTTACCACAAATGCAGAAGGGACAAGAAATCTGGAAGGAAGAGAGGAGGTTAATTCCGATGACACCCTATCTCGAGCTTTTAATTTAACAGTTCGGATTTAAGACGTCTCCAAAAGAATTCATCCTCTATAAGTATCCACACGAATATCCCTTGATTTTGAAAACAAATATTTGTATGCTAGCACCTTCTCTTGATTTCCCACAAATCAAGAAAAAAGAACTCTATGTTTTGTTTTCTAAAAGAGAGAAAATGAATTTGGTGGCAGAATAATGAGAGTGTATAAAACCCTACAGAATAAAACATATTTATAGACATTTAAATTAGGGTTTCACTTACCAAACAACCTTTTGGTAATTTCTCACTTATTCTTATTCTGATTTTATTTAGAATTAAATTAGAAATAATATTCTATTTATTTAAGATAACCTTTACCTTAAATAAATAAATAAATATTTTATTTATTTATTTCCACAGAGCTTATTTGGACTTGTTAAATCCATATTCATTTTGGTCTTATTCAAAGTGTGTGACCCTATAGGTTCACATGACGTTGGTAGTGGGCCTTAAATCTCTATTTAGGCCTATAAGTCATAAGTGGCCTCTAGCAAGACATTATGACTATCCAAGTCATGTGAAGTCAATAATCCTATATAACCTAATATACAATGAATATTCTAATCCCTTTGTCACATGATATCTTTATTGACTATAAAGTATAGATTATGTCATCCTTATAGAATTCAATAATATGATTTCTTGATTCCAAGTAAACTGAGAATAATAACTCTTTATCAATTTAATTTAGCATGACCATGCATTTTCCTCAGTCTATCTTATCAAGGGGCCTATAAATATCTTACTTATATTAAATAAGGGAAAATTTTCTTCTTAATCACTCACATTTCTCATATAACTTATTTTATACCCAACAACAACCTATTTTATCATCCAGTTAAAGATAATGTAAGATTATGTCAAAATATAAAATAGTTATGTAGAAATCCATGGTGATTTCAAGGTCAGAGGACTAAGCCAATATTATTGTGATGAGAATTACTTATGACAATTATCTATGTAGTATTCTCATAATGGGTCAATCCAGCACTTTATTTCTCAAATAAATACCTATGAGTTGAGTTAATATGTCATATTCATGATTAGTAAAACATAATCATCAATCAACACCATACTAGCCATAATACATTGTTATGACTAGGGATAATTTGAATAGAACTAATATTTAATCTAAGGAATTTACTATCAAGTCGCATACTTGATCACCTAACTAAGAATTGACTATTCAAGTAATTATCATAACACAAAATGATAATGAAAAATGCCTCTTTATTAAATAAAAAGATAAAGTCAAAACATGGTCATACATGATTGACCTAGTACATATCACTAACAATCCCCCACTTGCACTAGGCCCAATCTATATTAAAACTAATACTCATGGACCTAGTATGACTCTCATGCTTAGGTTGTGGAAGAGGCTTAATCAGTGGATCAACAACATTATCATTTGTAGGTACTCTGTATATCTTCACGTCTCTTCTCTCAATGATTTCTTGAATGAGATGATAACGCCTGAGTATGTGTTCAGATCTCTGATGTGATTTGGGCTCCTTAGCTTGAGTTATAACTCCATTATTGTCACAATATAAGTTCATTAGATCTGATATACTAGGAATAACACCTAGTCCATTTATCAACTTCTTGATCCAAATAGCCTCCTTAGATGCTTCTGAGGCAACTATATACTCAGCTTCTATTGTAGAATCAGCAATGGTGTCTTGCTTGGAACTCCTCCAGCTCACTACACCTCCATTCAAATAAAACACATAACCTGACTGTGATTGAAAATCATCTTTGTCAGTTTGGAAGTTAACATCTGTGTAACCATTTATAACTAGCTCATCTTCCTTACCATCATACAGTAAAAATGCATCCTTAGTTCTTTTTAAGTACTTAAGGATGTTTTTAACTATTGTCCAATGACTTTCACCTGGGTTTGGCTGGTATCTATTGTTGTGCTTAAGGCATATGAAATATCAGGTTGAGTACACAACATTGCATACATAATAGATCCAATAGCAGAAGTGTATGGAATCTTGCTCATATGGTCTTGCTCATCTTATGTCATAGGACATTGAATCTTGCTGAGACTAATGCCATATGACATTGGCAAGAATCCCCTCTTAAAGTCTTGCATACTAAACCTGTTGAATACCTTATCAATGTAAGTGCTCTGACTTAGGCCAATAAGCCTTTTAGATCTATCTCTATAGATCTTGATGCCTAATATATAAGTGGTTTCACCTAAGTCTTTCATTGAGAAATAATTCCTTAACCATGATTTAACATTTTGTAAAATAGGGATATCATTTCCAATGAGTAGTATGTCATTAACATACAACACCAAAAACACAATTGCGCTCCCACTAACCTTCTTATAAACACAAGATTCATCTTCATTCTTAATGAAGCCAAACTCTTTGACTGCTTCATCAAAATAAAGATTCCAACTCCTAGATGCTTGCTTCAGTTAATAAATGGACCTTTGAAGCTTGCATACCTTTCCAGCATTCTCAGGATTGACAAAACCCTCTAGTTATGTGATGTACACATCCTCAAGTAGGTTTCTATTAAGAAACACTGTTTTGACATCCATTTGCCATATCTCATAATCATGGTATGCAGCTACAGCAAGGAAAAATTCAAATAGATTTCAGTGAAAAGGTTTTATCATAGTCTATACCATGTGTTTATTTGAAACCCTTTGCAACCAGTCTTGCCTTAAAGGTATGCACATTGCCATCCATGTCTATTTTATTTTTAAAAACCCATTTGCATCCAATAGTTTTTAAGCCATCAGTTGGGTCAATCAATGTCCAAACTTTATTATCATACATGGATTGCATTTTTAATTTTATGGCTTCTAGCCATTTCTTAGAGTCAATACTACTTATGGCCTCTTAATAGGATGTGGGCTCATTTTGATCCACAATCAACACATCATTATCATCAGTTAGGAGAAATCTATGTCTCATAAGGATTTGACATGTCCTACCAACCTCTTTCGGCCTTTTGGCACTTGTGCAAGTTCAATAGTTACTTGTTGATCCAGCTGCGGTTCCATACTTGGTACAATGCTATTTTGTGGGTCTTAAATTTCTTCAAGTTGGGCTGTGCTCCCACTAGATCCTTCGAAAATAAATTATTTTTCCAAAAATAAACCATTTTGAGCAACAAACACTTTGTTCTTAGAAGCATTGTAGAAATAATATCCTTTAGTTTCTTTAGGATATCCCACAAAAGAGCATTTATCAGATTTGGGTGATAGTTTATCTAAGATTTAATTCTTTACATAAACATCACATCCCCAAATCTTAAGAAAAGACAAATTAGGATGTTTTCCAGTCCACATCTCTTATGGTGTCTTTTCAACTGCCTTTGTTGGAACTCTATTCAAAATGAATGCATCAGTTTCTAAAGCATATCCCCAAAAAGAGATTAGAAGATTAGATTGACTCATCATTGATTGAACCATATCCAATAAAGTCTGATTTCTCCATTCAGACACACTATTCCATTGCGGTGTACCTGAAGGAGTCAATTGTGAAATAATCCTATAATCTCTAAGATGATCTATAAATTCTTGGCTTAAATATTCACCACCTTAATAAGATCTTAGTGTTTTAATATTTTTACCAAGTTGGTTTTGTACTTCATTCTTGAAAACTTTTAACTTTTCAAAAGATTCAGATTTATGTTTCATTAGATAAATATAATAATATCTATTAAAATCATTTATAAAAGAGATGAAGTATTGAAAACCTCCTATAGCAGTTGAGCTTAATGGTCCACATACATCTGAATGTATAAGGCCCAATAAATCATTAGCTCTCTCACCTTTTCCAGTAGAAGGCATTTTAGTCATTTTTCCTAGTAAACAAGATTCACATGTTTCAAATGATTCATAATCAAATGAATTTAAAAGCCCATTTTGGTGAAGCTTTGAAATGCGTTTATCATTTATGTGTCTTAAATGACAATGCTAGAGATAGGTAGTGTTTAAATCATTAGATTTAAACTTCTTTATATCAATGTTATAGACTGACTTTTCATTAGTGTCTTCAACATTTAGAACATTAAGACCACTGGTGCGTGGAGCAAATCCATAGAAAATGTTATCATGATAAATATTGCATTTATTATTCCTAATAATAAATTCAAAATCTTTTTTGTCCAAACAAGAAACAAAAAAATATTCCTACACATAGTAGGCATATAATTATAATTTTCCAAAATTTAAAAAAAGTCCACTAGGCAAACTTAACTCATAAGTCCCTACAGCTAAAGTAGCAACTCTTGCTTAATTGCCAACTCATAGGTCCACTTCACCTCTAGCCAATGATCTACTCTCTTTTAGACCTTCACATTAGTACAAATATGAGATCCTGATCTAGTATCCAATACCCAAGAATTAGAAGTAGACAAATTAATTTCTATAATATGAATACTTGAAGAGGTAGTCGCACTACCCTTTTTCTTGTTCAGATCATTCAAATATAGCTTGTAATTTCTTTTCCAATGACCTAACTTATTACAGAAAAAGCATATTCCCTCCTTTAGTAGCTTTGCTTAGGGTTTAGCTTTGAACTTGGGCTTGGGATTTGGTTTTGGCTTTTAAAAGCCTTTGGGAGCCTTGCCTTTTCCCTTTCTAACCTTTTTCATACCCTTTCCCTTATTAACTATTAGAATATCCTTAGTGGAATTCTTGATGTTCTTTTTAGTAGTTTTAAGCATCACATGCAACTCTAAAATAATGTTGTCCATACTATGCATATTGAAATTCATGATGAAACCATTATAAGCTTCAAGCAAAGATTAGAGAATGATATCAATAGCCAATTCTTGTTCAATCTTTAGACCAAGCTTGTCCAGGTATTCAAGATGACCCTTCATCTTGAGAACATGAGGACTGACAGAGCCACTAACAATCAACTTGCAAGAGAGCAATGCCCTGATGGTATTGAACCTTTTGATTCTAGCTTTCTCTTGGAACATTTCCTTAAGATGGCCTATCATAGTATAAGCCTCCATTTCCATCAGTTGTTTTTGAAGCTTAGACTCCATGCATCCAAGCATGAGACAAGTGACATCAACTGAATCATTGAGATGCTTATTATAAGCATCCTTTTATGCTTTAGGAGCATTAGCAGCTAGTTCCTCTTGGATAGGTTAATCATGAATATATTCCCTTCTTTCTTGCCTAAGAACAATTCTTAGATTTTTGTACCAGTCAAGAAAGTTAGTCCCATTTAGCTTATCCTTCTCAAGGATCAATCGTAGTGACATGGTAGGTGCAGTGTTTGATGTCATTATCTATAACAAATATATATAACGTACATTCAGTTTTATTATGAAAAGGCATAAGAAAACTCCCACTAAATTTTCATAAATTATAAAACCCTTAAAATAATTTAAATAATTGAAATTTCTTAGTGGGCCAAGATCCATATTTCACCCTACTTCAAGTAAGCTTTGGCTTATCACTTAAAGTGTGGCTATTTACGTAGGTAACACTTTACCACATCTCATGTAATTCTTGGATAATTATAGGATATAACATGTACTGGCATATCCTATCAAATGCCCTAGGTCCAAAACCATTTTGATAACCTAGTTAAGTCTAACCAACTTAAACATATGATGTCACCATTATCCATTTTATCTTATTTAGATGGCTTTATACATAATGCTTTGGCATAACCTATATATAGCAATCTAAATCTTGATAAGTGTTGATTAATGGGAGGCATTTTAATGACTTATTATTAAATGAGGGTTTAGTTAATTTTTTAATCTTATTTAGTTATTTTTATATTGCATCACATACATGGCATCACATGCATAACATAATAACATAATAAGATAAGCATGACATATCATGGCCCATAACTAAGTTGATCTTCATAAGCCAATATGAACATCAAAGGTCAAACCTAGGTGATAGTACTAATACAAATTTATCCTTTAAATTGGATCTCCATCTTTTACCATAGACCTCCTCCTTGGGCTCCTACCTTGGATCTCCATCATGGGCCTTCAACTTGAATTTGCATCTTAGATATTGATTTTACATTACATGTTGTAATTAAAATTATTCTATTACTATCTAATAAAATAAAATAAAATAATTACAACAAATAAAATGACTCGCAGGCTATATTTAAAAATTACAACCCAATAAAATAAAATCCAATCACATTGGTTCAAGGGCCATGCTATGTATCATGCATTTAACAATAAATACATATTCCAAAATATTTTAATTTATAAATTAATTAAATTATTATATTCAAAAACAAAATGCATAATGAGTCCATTTGCGGTTAAATATACCGCCCTTGACAGAAATCTGTATAATCAAAATATTCTTGTTTTAACATTAAAAAGAAATCGAATTTGTTGTTTAAACAAAATACTTATTTTGATTTCTTAAAACAATATACATAACACAGAAAATCATAATTCTGTGTACTGTTTAATCATATTAAACAATTATAAACATTAATCAAATTAATGTTTAATGTTGTTTTCATATAAATTGTAATTAATCATCACAAAATCAAAATTGTTTGGATAAAATTTTTGAAAACTCCTTTTAAAAAATGAATCACTCAAAAACACATATATACATAATTGAATTAATCGAATTACAAGTGGCTCTGATACCACTATTAGGTTTCAAGATTCCATACATAGCAGAAAAATAAAATTTGAATCACAAACTCGAACCTGGATCTAAGTAATTCAATTAATTGATTAAATCTACCATAAACACAGAAGAGGCAAGAAATCTAGAAAGAAGAGAGAAGGTTCATTTCAGTGACACCCTACCTCAAGCTTTTAATTTAGCAGTTTGGATTTGAGACGTCTCCAAAAGAATACGTCTTCCATAAGTGTCCACACGAACAACCCTTGTAGGTTCACATGATGTTGGCAGTGGGCCTTAAATCTCTATTTAGGCCTACAAGTTATAAGTGGCCTTTAGCAAGACATTATGACTACCCAAGTCATATGAAGTCAATAATTCAATATAACCTAATATACAGTGAATATTCTAGTCCCTTTGTCACATGATGTCTCTATTGAATATAAGACATAGATTATGTCATCCTTATAGAATTCAATCATATAATTTATTAATTCTAAGTAGACTGAGAATGATAACTATTTATCAATTTAATTTAGCATGACCATGCATTTTCCTTAGTCTATCTTATTAAGGGGCCCATAGATATCTTACTCATATTAAATGAGGGACAAATTCCTTCTCAATCACTCACATTTCTCACATAACTCATTTTATACCCAATAAAAATCTATTTTATCATCCAGTTAAAGATAATGTAAGATTATGTCAAAATATAAAATAGTTATATAGAAATCCATAGTGATTTCAAGGTTAGAGGACTAAGCCAATATTACTGTAATGAGAATTACTTATGATAATTATCTATATAGTATTCTCATGATAGGTCAATCTAGCACTTTATTTCTTAAATAAGTACCAATGAGTTGACTTAATATATCATATTCATGATTAGTACAATATAATCATCAATCAACACCATACCAGCCATAATACATTGTTATGACTAGGGATAATTTGAATAGAACTCATATTTAATTTAAGGGTTTTACAATCAAGTCACATACTTAATGACCTTAGTAAGAATTGACTATTCAAGTAATTATCATAACACAAAATGATAATGAAAAATGCCTCTTTATTAATGTAATACCCTATATATTATTTAAATAAAAAGGGATAATTTCTTTCAAATAGTATTACTAACAATTACTTTTGCATCATATTATATTTTATTTATTTATGTTCATATTATTTAAGGGTTATTAATATATGAGAGTATTACTTACTTAATGTTTAGAATTTCATTGTCTATTAATATCATTATTATTATTTTTAATTTTATTATTACTATTTTAAACTATATTAAATTTTATGTCTATGTATGTGTTTCCATGTACATGCACATATACAAAATATATAAATATATATATGTGTGTGTATGTTCCTACTCATATATATATATATACACACATATATAAATAATTTAGGTTAAATATTAGTTAGGTGGGTGTGTGCATTTAAAATAATTAGTGTATATATATATATATATATATATATATATATATATATATATATATATATATATATATATATATATATATATATATATATATATATATGTAAGGATTTGGACAAAAAAAAATGGGATCAAGGCAAAAGAAAGCAGAAAAAAAACACTTAACAGAGAAAAGGAACCCTCACCAGCACCCTCCTTCCCGTCCGTCACCCTGCCATTCTCTGTCCCTCACTGTGCTGCCTTCTCCCTTGCCGGAGAACTTCATTTCCACCATGCTTCAGAAGCTCCCAAGTCTGGCAGCTGCTGCTCTTCTTCTTTCCCCCCGTCAGACAGCAAGCTTCCTCTCTCCCTGCGCATGACAGCACCCTCCTGCCAGCTTGATCCTCTGCTTGCCATTGCTGTCCACCTCGCCTGTGCTGCTCAATCTTCTCCATTTTTCCCGACGACAGCAAGCTCTTCCTCCTCTTCTCCCTCGTCCTGCTGGCAATGAGTAACACTCACTTGATCCCTCCTTCCTTCCTTCGATTTTTTGCTTGACTTTGATAGATCCTAGGTTAGTTAGGGTTGTTTAGTTTGTATTTGAAGTTGGTTTCAATTTTTTTGAAATTTTTGGTAAATTAGTTGAATTTCCAGAATTTATTTAATGTTTATTTGGTTTTATTAGATATTTATTTCGGTATAATTAGTAATTAGGGTGGTTGTGGTTAATTATTTTTGAGTGAATCAAATTTATTGAAATTTTTAGAAATTATTGTAAATTTGGTAGAATTTTTGAAAATGTTAGTAATATTTTGTTAATTTTCGAAATTATGGTTAAAAAATTATAAAATTTTAATAATTGAGGTTGTTATTAAATGTTATTAATTTTAGAACTCAAATTATAATTTTTGTGATTTTTATACTATTTTTATAAATATTTTTGAGTTTATGCCAAATTTGATTTTAGGTTAAATAATATATATTTGAAAATTTTTTTTGTTGATTAAATATTTTAATTATATTAGGGAAGTTTATTTTGAGAAAGGAATTTTTGGCATGACTAAATAATTTTAAGGAATTATTTTAGTATTAATAGCACATTATGTAATTTATGTATTTTAGGGGTAAAAAAAATGTAATTTTATGCTAAATATAGTTAAATATATATTTTTTTATATATTTTAAGTAGTTTTATTAATATTTAAAGGGTTAGACAATTTTTATAAATTAATTGATATTTCTATCTAAGTAGTGTAAAATTTAAATATCAAATTCCCAATATATATATATATATATATATATATATATATATATATATATATATAAACACATATAATACATTACAAAGGTTTTAATTTGGGTTATAATTATATTTATATTTTGATGATGGAATGCAAATTTAATTGTTTAATTATGAATAATTGAGATTTTATATAATTTTATTTATTTTTAGTATACGTGTACGGGAAATATGTATTTTAGAAATAAATGTTATTAATTCTTGCTATTTTATTGAGTTGTGATCTCGGTCGGGGCAAATTGTAGTTTTGGAAGCCCGACTCGAGTGTGGGTGTTTGTGGTTATTAGAAGTGCATTTTCTATGCAGGTCTGGCTCTACCTTCGGTAGAGAGATGTCCATTTTACAGAGGAGACTCTGCCGAAATTTCAATAGATTTTCTCGTAAAACGTGATACCCATAAAATTTCTACCGTTAGTTAGGTTAAATCCTATCTGTCGAGTCTTGTCCAATTTTCCTTGAGTCAGTCTGAAATTTCATTATTTTGTTGATTTCTGATTTTGATTCCTTAGTCATGTTTTAAAAGTCGATTATTATTTTTCTTTTAGAGCATATCGGAGCAGAAGCTGTGAGACCGAGGCAGACGCGTGGTCGTCAGCCTTCGAATTCATCTTGTAAGTCAATAGAACGATCTGTGCGTGTGATTATGTAAAGAATGCATGCGCTCATATTTTTATTATATTGATTATATGATTATTTAATTAAATGTTATTACTTAAGATTTAAACGCATTTATTTATTTAAAATCGATTTTGAGAAATTTTGGTAGAACGGGCTACCTGGTGGGCCTCACCAGGACTATGTGCACATGGTCGAAATTGAGAGATGGATCCGATTATTGTATGACTGGTGAATATTAAACTGGGATGGGTGCCTCGGTGGAAGCCTTTACTCTCGGGGACCGCTAGTGATTGGAAAGTCAATAATGGACTGGGATGGGTGCCTCAGTTGATGCCTTAGCTCTCGGGGACCGCCAGTGCCATATATTTGGATTAAGTGAATGACTACGGCTTGGTGCCTCGGTTGATGCCCTTGCTCTCGGGGACCGGTAGTCTAGTTGGAATAAGTGGGCCCAGTTGGCCATGTAGATTTTTGGATTTAGGGTTCTACCGAGATTTTTCAAAAACTATATTTATACATTATAAATTATTTTCACTATAAACATATATAGTTTTCAAAGGTTTTCAAACCGTACAGCTCTTTTTATCGACTTACTCAGTGAGGTCTGATTCCCCTCAATTTATTTTTTTTTCAGGAGCTTGGGAGTTCGACCTCAGACTACCTCCACGCCGGGTTTTTTCTTCATTGGCTATTTTATGTAGGTCATTGTAAGTTGTACTGTGTGTTAAACTAGGTTGCTGCATTAGTATATGTGCTAAGAGTTTGGATGGTTTAAGCATTATTATGTAGTTTAATTGTACAAAACACACTCATGTATAAGATTTAAATTCGATTTATAATATGAGATGTTGAAGCACATTATATTTAAACAGTTGAATTTGTGTATTTTGAGAAAAATCAGTTTGATAATGTGTTCTATTTTAAATTAAAGTTTTAAATTGTAAGGAGTTGTTTACCTTTTCTTTAAGGCTTACTATGGGTTTCGGGGGCCTTATGCCTTCCCATTTCCTAGTGCCGGTCACGTGCCCCTCGGGTTCGAGTCGTGACAAAGTTGGTATCAGAGCATAAGTTTGATTAATTTTCTATGTCTGTCTTTTTATGTAACTACTGCAGTTTTAGGGTTGATAATTTTCTTGAGATGTTATTATTTCTAATTTCGCATTGTTTTAAATATTCTTACCCCGTTTTGAATTCGATTTTCCTTGTCTTCTTTTCAGAATGAGACGTGTGCGTACCGACCCCGATGTTGATCCGACTCTTAGACTTGATGAGCAGTCTGTGCATGATGAGGCTCCCCTTCCTGCTCCACGTCGTAGGGGCAGAGGTAGAGGTAGAGGTCGAGCCAGGGGTAGCTGCAGCTAAGATTCCTGATCAGCAGCCAGTCGAGCCTGAAGCCCCAGCTGTTGACCCCACAGCCTTTGTAGCTGGACTGGCAGGGACTAATCAGGGTCTAGCAACATTGAATCAGGCAATGCCCCTTGTATAGCAGATGCTTCAGCAGAGGAATCAGGGGATGTCAAACACTGAAGCAGCACTTCTTTACTCTCGGATCGGTAGAGTTTCTTTCGACGGTACGGGTGATGCCTTATACTTCATTAATGCGATTGAGGCACGTACCATGACTGGACATATGGATTATCAGGGGATTATGATTGTGGAGTTGTCGGTTCAGGCGGCTGCTCAGGATTGGTTTATGCAGTCGATTTAGCCATCGATGCATGAGCTGACTTGGCCAGAGTTTAAGGATCGATTTTTGAGATTTTTCTATCCTCCAGCCACCAGAGGTGCCTACAGGTGGCAGCTATTTCACATCACTAGAGGCGATAGGTCAGTGGAGGACTACACTAGAGAGTTTAATAGGTTGTCCCGACATGCAGAAGATATCAGGAGGGACCCTTACAGAGCAGTGGAGCTATATGTTACTGGATTGGGACCCGCTTTTGTTGGTATGCGTACCGAGGACCGCACCCTAGAGAGTGTGATTGAGGAGGCCCATTTGATTGAGAGGCGACATATCCGCCAGGGCACCATGATAGATCCTTATATGGTCGGGGGCAGTGGATATGGTGTAGCTCCCGGATACCAGCAGCCAGCATTTCACATCGATAGTTCGAGTCAGCAGGCTACGGGTAGTTCTCAGTAGAGTGGTAGGAGGTCCAGGACTCACCGAGTTGGCCGACATGGATATGCCTCAAACAAGAGAACCGATAGGAGTCACAGATTCGGTACAAGAGTTAGTAGCAGCAGTAGTGGGCAGAGTTCCAGGCAGAGTAGTTCTGGGTCTGGAGCCAGTGCTTGCACGAGTTATGGACGATTTCATCAGGGCTCGTGTCATATGTTGACGGGTGCTTGCTTCAGATGTGGGCAGGTTGGACATCTTGGCAGAGCTTGTCCCCACTCCGGATACCAGCCACAGTAGGTTCAGGGTTCATCTTCATCAGTGGCTCAGCCCTACTATTTGATGCCTCAGCAGTATCGAGCACCCATACAGCCACAGCAGAGACCGCCTCAGCCTATGAGTCAGCAGGGTCGAGGTTCAGTTGGTAGACCTAGCGGACATGGTTTTGCGCAGCCTTCGACTTCTCAGCAGGCAGGTCGTGGTCAGGCTTGAGTGTTCACTTTGACACCACAGGATGCTCAGACTTTGAATGCAGTGGTAGCATGTATTCTCTCAGTCTGTGCATGCGATGCTAGAGTGTTGTTTGACCCCGGTGCTTCACATTCCTTCATTTCTCCTATGTTCACTTCAAGAATGGAGTGGCAGCCTTCTAGGTTATCCTTTCCTCTATCTGTTTTAACTCCTCTTAGTGACGAGTTGGAGACAAATGTCTTCTTTCCTTCATGTCCGATGATGGTTGATGGTAGAGAACTATGGGCGGACTTAGTATTGCTCGACGTACTGGAATTCGATGTCATTTTGGGCATGGATTATTTGTCGAGGAATTATGCTTCGATGAATTATAGAGAGAAAGAAGTGGTGTTCAGAATTCCAGGTGAAGAAGAATTCTGTTTCAAGGGTGAAAAGAGCTCTATGCCTCATAATCTCATTTCTACCATTACAGCCCAGAAGATGCTTAGAAGGGGTTGTCAGGGTTACTTGGCAGTGGTAAAAGATGTTGAGAAGGAGAACGTGGCAATTGACCAGGTGCCAGTGGTGTGTGAATTTTTGGATGTCTTTCCTGAAGAATTACCAGGATTACCACCAGACAGAGAGATAGAGTTCTGTATCGATGTCATACCTGGTATGGATCCTATTTCTATGCCACCTTACAGAATGGCACCAGCTGAACTACAGGAGCTAAAAGAGCAATTTCAAGAGTTGCTTGATAAGGGTTTCATCAGACCCAGTACATCGCCTTGGGGTGCTCCGGTGTTGTTCGTGAAGAAGAAGGATGGTAGCCTTCGACTCTATATCGATTACAGGCAGTTGAATAAGGTCACCATCAAGAACAAGTACCCACTTTCGAGGATCGATGATCTGTTTGATCAACTTCAAGGTGCTACATGCTTCTCTAAAATAGACCTGAGATCTGGGCATCATCAGTTGAGAATCGGAAGAGGTGATGAGCCCAAGACAGCCTTTCGAACAAGATATGGCCATTATGAGTTTTTAGTAATGTCCTTTGGGTTGACTAATGCTCCAGCAGCCTTTATGGACTTGATGAATAGGGTGTTTAGGCCATACTTGGACCGGTTTGTGATAGTTTTCATTGACGATATCTTGGTTTATTCCAAGAGTGAGGCTGAGCATGTGATGCATCTGAGAAGGGTACTTCAAACCTTAAAGGAGCACAGGTTGTATGCCAAATTCTCAAAGTACGAGTTCTGGTTGCATTAACTGGCATTTCTAGGCCACGTGGTTTCTCGAGATGGCATACAGGTGGACCCTAAGAAGATAGAGGCTATTACAGAGTGGTCAAGGCCGACTACAGTTAGGGAAGGATAGAGTTTCCTAGGTCTAGCAGGCTATTACAGAAGATTTGTGAAGGACTTCTCTAGAATTGCTACACCTTTGACAAGGTTGACCCAGAAGAGTGCTAAGTTTGTATGGACAGACAAATACGAAGAGCACTTTCAGTTATTGAAGGACTTGTTGACGTCAGCTCCAATTCTAACTTTACCCTCTGGGAATGAAGGTTATACAGTGTACTGTGATGCTTCCAGAGTAGGATTGGGCTATGTGTTGATGCAAAATGGCCAAGCGATTGCTTATGCTTCGAGGTAGTTGAAGAAGCACAAGCAGAACTATCCTACTCACGACTTAGAGATGGCAGCCGTTGTGTTTGCTTTGAAAATATGGAGGCATTACTTGTACAGAGTGACGTGTGAGATATACACTGATCACAAGAGCTTGAAATATATTTTCTAGCAGAGGGACTTGAATTTAAGGCAAAGGAGATGGATGGAACTCCTTAAGGATTATGATTGCTCCATTTTATACCATCCAGGTAAGGCGAATGTTGTTGCGGATGCCTTGAGTAGAAAATCAGCAGGCAGCCTTGCCCATATTAGCATAGAGAGAAGACCCATTATCAAGGAGTTGCATGGGTTAATTGATCAGGGGTTGCAGATGAAAGTTACCCAAAAATGCCTTTTAGCTCAATTCAGTGTACGATCAGTATACTTGGATCGGGTTAAGGCAGCTCAAAGTAGAGACCCCCAATTATAGAGGATCATGTATGAAGTACAACAAGGACAGTCACGGGACTTTATGATTAACAAAGAAGGTGTATTGCGGTTGGGTACTAGGATTTGTGTGCCAGATGTTGATGACTTGAGAAAGGAGATTATGGAAGAAGCACATTTTTCTGCATATAGTGTTCATCCAGGTTCTACCAAGATGTATCATAATCTGAAGGATACATATTGGTGGAATGGAATGAAGAAGGACGTTGCAGAGTTTGTATCCTGGTGCTTGACTTGCCAGCAAGTAAAGCTTAAACATCAGAGACCCTCGGGACTATTGCAACCCATGCCAATTCCTGAATGGAAATGGGATATGATAGCCATGGATTTCGTGACTGAGCTACCTCGGACTACTGGAGGTTATGACGCTATTTGGGTGATTGTTAACAGGTTAACTAAGTCAGCACACTTTCTACCTATAAAGAAGACGTACTCTACTGATAGACTGACGAAACTTTATGTCAATAGGATTGTTTGTCTACATGGAGTGCCTGTGAGCATAGTGTCGGATAGAGGAGCCACCTTTACCTCAGTCTTTTGGTAAGAATTACACAAGGCCTTGGGTACCAGATTGGATTTCAGTATGGCCTTCCACCCTCAGACGGATGGTCAGTCAGAGAGGACCATCCAGACGTTAGAAGATATGCTGAGGATGTGTGTAATGGATTTTGGAGGACAATGGGATTCACACTTGCCATTGATTGAGTTTGCTTATAATAACAGCTATCATGCTAGCATCGAGATCGCTCCGTATGAGGCACTATATGGTAGGAAGTGTAGATCACCTTTGTGTTGGGAGATTGGTGAAAGGCAGTTAACGGGACTAGAGTTGGTACAAATCACTTCAGAGAAAGTCCCCATTATTCAGCAGCGATTGAAGACAGCCTTCAGCAGACATAAGAGCTATACTGACCCTAGGAGGAAGGATGTATCCTTCATGGTTGGAGACATGGTGTTCTTGAAGGAGTCTCCAATGAAAGGAGTTATGAGATTTGGCAAGAAGGGTAAGCTAGCTCCCAAATACATTGGACCGTTTGAGATTCGGTCTAGAGTAGGTGAAGTGGCGTTTAGGATGATGCTACCACCAGAACTGACAAGAATCCATCCTATATTTCATGTGTCCATGCTGAGGAAATACGTCCCTGATCCATCTCACGTGTTGCAACCTCAAGCCGTAGAGCTTAGCGATGATTTGACTTACGAGGAGTACCCGATGGCGATTGTGGATCGCCAAATCCAACAGCTACAGACTAAGGAGATACCGATGGTGAAGGTGCTATGGAGTAACCATTCCGTAGAGGATTGCACTTGGGAAACTGAAGCCAAGATGCGAGTTTCATTTCCATATCTTTTTCCCTCTTAGTCTCGTAATTCCTCTTTTCTTTTCTTTCTTTTCTTGAATTCGAGGACGAATTCATATAAGGAGGGGAGACTGTAATACCTTATATATTATTTAAATAAAAAGGGATAATTTCTTTCAAATAGTATTACTAACAATTACTTTTGCATCATATTATATTTTATTTATTTATGTTCATATTATTTAAGGGTTATTAATATATGAGAGTATTACTTACTTAATGTTTAGAATTTCATTGTCTATTAATATCATTATTATTATTAATATTTTTATTATTACTATTTTAAACTATATTCAATTTTATGTCTATGTATGTGTTTCCATGTACATGCACATATACAAAATATATAAATATATATATGTGTGTGTATGTTACTACTCATATATATATATATATATATATATATATACATACATACATACACATATATAAATAATTTAGGTTAAATATTAGTTAGGTGGGTGTGTGCATTTAAAATAATTAGTGTATATATATATATGTGTGCATGTAGTATATGTATCTATATATATATATATACCAAAAATTTACCTATATACACATATACATATACTAAATTATATTAATATATATATATATATATATATATATATATATATATATATATATATATGTAAGGATTTGGACAAAAAAAAAAGGGATCAAGGCAAAAGAAAGCAGAAAAAAAACACTTGACAGAGAAAAGGAACCCTCACCAGCACCCTCCTTCCCGTCCGTCACCCTGCCATTCTCTGTCCCTCACTGTGCCGCCTTCTCCCTTGCCGGAGAACTTCATTTCCACCATGCTTCAGAAGCTCCCAGGTCTGGCAGCTACTGCTCTTCTTCTTTCCCCCCGTCAGACAGCAAGCTTCCTCTCTCCCTGCGTGTGACAACACCCTCCTGCCAGCTTGATCCTCCGTTGCCATTGCTGTCCACCTCGCCTGTGCTGCTCAATCTTCTCCATTTTTCCCGACAACAGCAAGCTCTTCCTCCTCTTCTCCCTCGTCTTGCTGGCAGTGAGTAACACTCACTTGATCCCTCCTTCCTTCCTTCGATTTTTTGCTTGACTTTGATAGATCCTAGTTTAGTTAGGGTTGTTTAGTTTGTATTTGAAGTTGGTTTCAATTTTTTTGAAATTTTTGGTAAATTAGTTGAATTTCCAGAATTTATTTAATGTTTATTTGGTTTTATTAGATATTTATTTCGGTATAATTAGTAATTAGGGTGGTTGTGGTTAATTATTTTTGAGTGAATCAAATTTATTGAAATTTTTAGGAATTATTGTAAATTTGGTAGAATTTTTGAAAATGTTAGTAATATTTTGTTAATTTTTGAAATTATGGTTAAAAAATTATAAAATTTTAATAATTGAGGTTGTTATTAAATGTTATTAATTTTAGAACTCAAATTATAATTTTTGTGATTTTTATACTATTTTTATAAATATTTTTGAGTTTATGCCAAATTTGATTTTAGGTTAAATAATATATATTTGGAAATTTTTTTTTAGTTGATTAAATATTTTAATTATATTAGGGAAGTTTATTTTGAGAAAAGGAATTTTTGGCATGATTAAATAATTTTAAGGAATTATTTTAGTATTAATAGCACATTATGTAATTTATGTATTTTAGGGGTAAAAAAATGTAATTTTATGCTAAATATAGTTAAATATATATATATTTTATATATTTTAAGCAGTTTTATTAATATTTAAAGGGTTAGACAATTTTTATAAATTAATTGATATTTCTATCTAAGTAGTGTAAAATTTAAATATCAAATTCCCAATATATATATATATATATATATATATATACATATAATACATTACAAAGGTTTTAATTTGGGTTATAATTATATTTATATTTTGATGATGGAATGCAAATTTAATTGTTTAATTCTGAATAATTGAGATTTTATATAATTTTATTTATTTTTAGTATACGTGTACGGGAAATGTGTATTTTAGAAATAAATATTATTAATTCTTGCTATTTTATTGAGTTGTGATCTCGGTCGGGGCAAATTGTAGTTTTAGAAGCCCGGCTCGAGTGTGGGTGTTTATGGTTATTAGAAGTGCATTTTCTATGCAAGTCTGGCTCTACCTTCGGTAGAGAGATGTCCATTTTACAGAGGAGACTCTGTCGAAATTTCAATAGATTTTCTCGTAAAACGTGATACTCGTAAAATTTCTACCGTTAGTTAGGTTAAATCCTGTATGTCGAGTCTTGTCCAATTTTCCTCGAGTCAGTCTGGAATTTCATTATTTTGTTAATTTCTGATTTCGATTCCTTAGTCATGTTTTAAAAGTCGATTATTATTTTTCTTTTAGAGCATATCGGAGCAGAAGCTGTGAGACCGAGGCAGACGCGTGGTCGTCAGCCTTCGCATTCATCCTGTAAGTCAATAGAACGATCTGTGCGTGTGTTTATGTAAAGAATGCATGCGCTCGTATTTTTATTATATTGATTATATGATTATTTAATTAAATGTTATTACTTAAGATTTAAACGCATTTATTTATTTAAAATCGATTTTGAGAAATTTTGGTAGAACGGGCTACCTGGTGGGCCTCACCAGGACTATGTGCACATGGTCGAGATTGAGAGATGGATTCGATTATTGTATGACTGGTGAATATTAAACTGGGATGGGTGCCTCGGTGGAAGCCTTTGCTCTCGGGGACCGCCAGTGATTAGAAAGTCAATAATGGACTGGGATGGGTGCCTCAGTTGATGCCTTAGCTCTCGGGGACCGCCAGTGCCATATATTTGGATTAAGTGAATGACTACAGCTTGGTGCCTCGATTGATGCCCTTGCTCTCGGGGATCGGTAGTCTAGTTGGAATAAGTGGGCCTAGTTGGCCATGTAGATTTTTGGATTTAGGGTTCTACTGAGATTTTTCAAAAACTATATTTATACATTATAAATTATTTTCACTATAAACATATATAGTTTTCAAAGGTTTTCAAACCGTATAGCTCTTTTTATCGACTTACTCAGTGAGGTCTGATTCCCCTCAATTTATTTTTTTTTTCAGGAGCTTGAGAGTTCGACCTCAGACTACCTCCATGCCGGGTTTCTTCTTCATCGGCTATTTTATGTAGGTCATTGTAAGTTGTACTGTGTGCTAATCTAGGTTGCTGTAGTAGTATATGTGCTAAGAGTTTGGATGGTTTAAGCATTATTATGTAGTTTAATTGTACAAAACACACTCATGTATAAGATTTAAATTCGATTTATAATATGAGATGTTGAAGCACATTATATTTAAACAGTTGAATTTGTGTATTTTGAGAAAAATCAATTTGATAATGTGTTCTGTTTAAAGTTTTAAATTGTAAGGAGTTGTTTACCTTTTCTTTAAGGTTTACTACGGGTTTCGAGGGCCTTATGCCTTCCCATTCCCTAGTGCCAGTCACGTGCCCCTCGGGTTCGGGTCGTGACAATTAAATAAAATTATAAAGTCAAAACATGGTCATACATAATTGACCTAATGCATATCACTAACATGTATGAGGGTGGTCCTTGGTCTTTTAATGGTTTCTTACTATTGCTTTATTAGATTTAAAAGGAAGAAATTCCAATGCAAGTCTCATTGTTTCATATTTTGATATGGATTTAAATATTTGATATACTGGTGGGTTATATGTCGTTGAAGGTTGGAAAGCAATTTGGCAATTATATTGAAGAGTTTTTCGAATATGAAAAAGTTAACAACTCTGGTTTCTCGAGAAATTTCGTGCAAGTTCATGTGAAGTTTGATATCAAGAATCCTCTCAGAAGGTTGAAGAAAATTAAAAATCCAAATGGTACATGAAGTCCATTTTAAATATGAGCGGTTAATATAGTTTTATTTTCTTTATAGAGTTCTTAAGCATATTGAAAGATTTTATCCAAAATGTTATGTTTTTGTCACTGAGAAGCTGTAACATGGGTGGGGACCTTAGATCAAAGCTCAGAATCACCGATCAGCTGATAGTGGCAGAGAGAGGTGGTTACAAGAACCAGGTTTTGACTCTTTTAATTTGATGTTTTCTAGTAATCTGGATAATGCTCATTCTTTGGCAACAAATTTTCAAATGAGGAAGGTAGTGGGTGTAAAGGAGCTAATGTTTCTATTGTGATGGGTATGAAAAGAGATGGTGTAAATGACAGGGTTTAGTGCGTGCCCAAGATTTTAGCAGCCATGATACTGTTTGAGCTCAGGGCTCTAGAGAACACACTAACCATTGTTATAAAGACATGGCATGGAGATGAGGAGTTGCCACCCAGGGTAATAACTGGGACAAATAAAAAATGGTGATACTCGATTCTCTAAAAGAAAGCTAGCACCACAACCTGGAGATTCTAGATACGAAATACTAACTTCTTTTAGTCTTCAGTTCATTTAGAATTACTTTAAGAATTACTATCTTACCCTTTATTTACATGCAATTTCATATAAACCCTTAAACAATTAACTCCATGCAAACTAGTCATGAAAAATACATATAAACAATGCATTCATTTAAGTTCACAATCCTTAAGTTAGTATAATCTACATTAATTTTAATTAAATGAGCTAAGTCTACATGTTTTAATTTTACAAGTGACCTTAAAGACTACTGGGCCTACTTTCTATTGAATTTTAATTAAGTGAACCTAAGTCTATTTATTTTAATTCTAAAATGGGCCTAAATCTATAAATTATGAAGTATTTGAATTAGTGGGCCTAGTTCTACATGTTTTAATTCTAGGGTGATCTTAAATCTACAAGTTATGGGAAAGGTTTTAAGTTAATGGGCTATGTCTATTAAATTAATTAAACTAAACTAGGTGGACTTATGTCTAAATTAACTAAATGAGCCTAAATTATTTCTACCCTAAATCTAGTTAATTATGGGTCTAAAGATGCATTTTATTTAAAATCTAGACTTAATTAATTAATAACCTATTAAATGAAATAAGCTAATTAAAAGATGGGCCAAAAAGAACTACCTAAACATAAAACTAATTAAATGAGTTAAAGTCTAACTTGGGCTTTGGGCCTAAAACACACAAAAATAAATAAACAAACCCAAAAACATAAAAAAAAAAAAATACCAAAACAATCAAATAAAAGATCAAACAATAAATTAATTTATTTCTTCTAACTAATTTAGTTAAAGTGACCTTAAACAACAAATTATTAATAAAATAATTAACAAGCAACTCTAATTCTATCCATTTAAATCTAATTCAGTTTTAATTAAAAAACCTAATTATCTTTATAGCCATTAATTTTAATTAATCATCCAATTAAAACCCTAATCTTACTACCCAATTAATTAAAATAAACACAAACTACACACATAAGATTTCATTATTCCCACTATTGGGGCTATTATAATGATCTAAAGAACTAATACAACAAAAAAAAAACTAAATACAAAAAATACAAAATAAAATAACTAATAAAACAACTAAATAAAAAAAACCTAGAGTTCAGCTACAAAATTTAATCTATGGCATTCCATGGATCTTCATGGATTTTGTTCTCTAAGTGAATTTATCATGTAACCCTCTCCATAATCACCAACAAACACAAAAATAAATAATGAATAGTGAATAAATAAAATATCAATAAAAATTAAATAAAGCTAAAATTAAATAGAACTAAAATAATCAAATAAAAAAATAGAAGAGTAGGAGAGGAGATAATTGTATGAATGCAGTATTAATTTGCTCTTTAGAGTGGTGTAAATCACCATTTGTTTTTTTAGAATAGATTTCCAATGCTTGGCCTTTCCTCCCAAAAGTCTATTATTTCTTCTTCAAAGAACAGTACCTCTCAAGAAAATATTATTTTGAAAACTACGTAAAAGGAAAAGGAGAGGTCCAGGAAGAAGTCCCCCCTGGAGAGTTTGAGTTGGGTTTATATAGAATACCCTAGCTAAAAAACGTATCATACTGTGACTTCCTCTCTTCATAAGTGATAGATTTTTGATTTCAAAAGGACATTTGATTTCCTAAAAAATTTAGATATATCTTAGAAAAGGGATTTATTTTGACCAATCAAAATTCACAAAATAAAATTTTTAAAATAAAAAAAAGACGGAAAACATTTAATTCTGATCAGAATTATATAGTTTCGATCGGAATTATATAGTTCCGATCGGAATTACATAATTCCAATCGGAATTATAGTTTTATGTAATATTTATTGGAATTATGTAATCCTGATTGAAATTACAGAATTCTGATCTCTCTTTTTTACAAAAAGACCCCTGAAAGAATTTAAAATTTTCAATTAGGTCCTTAAAGAAAACATTACAATTAAGTCATTAAAAACTAATAAAATTCTTTGAAAAATGCATTTAGGCTTTTAAGGTTTGAAACTTCAAGTGTTGAGGATCTATTTATAATATTTTCATCATTAGAGTCCTTTGTCGCATCCACACCTTATCATTTAGAAATTGGGTGCTTATAGATGGCATTGTGGTTATTAATCCTATGATGGGCTTGGGTTGGTAAGTCATGGATTTTTAGTTGAATGAGGATGTGTATATGGATATTTTAGAAGATTAAAAAAGAAAAAGGGCCTTGAAAATTCATCAATCTAAGTTATCCAATGACGTTGTTGCTAAGGAAGTAGGTGTTAACGACACTGATTTTGCTCTTTAGATGGAAACTGACAATGAATCCAATCAAGCTTCAAGTTCATAGGTCAGTTCTATCTATTTATGGACCCTACCATCAGCCATAATAGGCATTAGTTGCAACTGTCGTGGGCTTGGCAACACACAATCAGTTTTAGCTCTTAGGGATCTTTTTAGATCTTATAAGAAAAATTTTATTTTCTTGATTGAGACTTTTGTTATGTCTAATAAAGTTCATGAAATAAAGTCTAGTTTGGGTTATCATGGTTGCTTCATTTATTAATGCGAATGGTTTAGTACAGAGGGGTATTGGTTTTTATGGACAGCCTAATCATAGCTTGAGATATCAGTTTTAGGACTTACTTCATTCTCTCTTTCAGGTATCTTCACTTCCATGGTGTGTTTTTGGGGATTTTGGAAAATTTCTTTTGTAAATTGAGAAGAATGGTTCCTCTCCTCATCTAGATGGTCTTATTAGAGCATTCAAGAAGGTTATTGATGATTGTCATCTTATTCATATGGATCTCGAGGGTTATGGTTTTACCTAGGAAAAGGGGCATGGTTTTGGTGCTTTAATGGAAGAGCATTTAGATCGATGTATTATTAGTGTTACTTTGAGAGATTTATTTCCAGAGACACGACTTGTTGTTACTTTTGCTTTGATTTTAGATCATCATCCTTTGAAAATTTTATTCACCTCATCGTTTTATATTCTTAGGATCACAATTTCCACTTTGAAAACACTTGGTTATAAGAAAGAGACTTTACAAATTGCTTTTTTATTTGGTAGGAAGCTTAAGATGTTTCTTTGTTGGTTAATCATTTACATGTGGATTCTATTTCCATGCATAAGTGGGGTTGAGATTTACGTAACCAATTCAAAAGTTGAGTTGCTTAAACAAAATTTAAGATAAAGTCTACTATGAACTCTAGCATATCACTAAAAAATTTAGAGGTTCTAAGAATTAAATCTGAGTTAAATTCTTTGTTGTCTTAAGAAGATACATATTGGAAACAAAGGGTGAAAAGCTTTTGGCTTCAAAATGGGGATTGTGATAGTAATTTTTTCCATGCTATGGCTTTGGACCATCGTACAAAAAATAAAATTATTGAACTTAAGTGTGAGGATGGATTTCTTGTATCTGACAGGCTAGTATTCATAGAGTGGTTAGTGATTATCTTTCTACTCTCTTTGTTAATGCTGGTTGTAACAACTTCCCTATGGTTAATTATATCTTAAATAAAGTCTCAGATACTAATAATGATGTCATGTTGGCTTCTTTCACATTTGAAGAATTTTCTAATGCTATTTTTCAAATGCTCCTTAATAAGTCGTCTGGGAAGGATGGATTTAATCTAGCTTTTTTTTAACATTTCTGGTAGATCATTAGGCATAAGGTCTTTTCAGCTTACTCTGATTTGCTATACTTTAGTGTGTTCCCTCCCAAAACTTAATGACATTTTGATTGCATTAATTCCTAAAATCTTTGCACCCTTTTCTTTGTATGATTTTAGACCAATATTATTATGTAATGTGTTTTATAAAATTATGGCAAAGGTTCTAGCTAATCATTTAAAGAAAATTTTACCAAACATAATTTTAGAAGAGCAATTAGCTTTTGTTCTTGATAACATTTTAGTGGCTTTTAAAGCAATTCACTGTATGAAAAGGAAAACTAGGGGAAGAAAGGTTATATGGCTTTTAAGATTGACATTAGCAAAACTTATGATAGAATTAAATGGTCATATTTGGAGGTTGTTCTCTTATAGTTTGGTTTTTATAATTAATGAATGGATTGGATGATGCTATGTGTTACATCTATTAATTATTCTATTCTTGTTAATGGGGAAGAGGAGGGCCATATTGTTCCTTTAAGAGGATTAAGGCAAGGCTATCCACTTTCACCTTATTTATTTATCTTGTGTGCTGAAGGTTTGTTTTCTCTTATTAAAAAGTGGAATTGTAGGGTAAGTTAAATGGTTGTTTGATTTGTAAAAGTGCACTGAGGATTTCCAATTTATTATTTATTGATGACATTTTTTTCTTTTTCTAAGCCACCTGGAAACACTCAATTTCGGGATAATAAAATATGAATGCGACAAAGGACTCTAATGATGAAAATGTTATAAGTAAGTCTTCAACACTTGAAGTTTGAAACCTTAAATGTTTGAATATGTTTTCAAAAAGAGTTTCATTAGTCTTTTAATGACTTAATTGTAATACCTTTTAAGACCTAATTGAAAATTTTAATTTCTTTTCGGGGTCTTTTTATAATTAAAAGTTAAAAAAAATTGAAGTATAGAATTTTGATCGGAATTTTATAATTTTGATCGGAAGTACGTGTTTTCCATCTGATTTTGTATTTTTTACAGAAAATAAAAATATTTTCCTGAGTTTTGATTAGTTAAAACATTTTCTTAAATTTATTTTTAGGATTTATCTAATTCTTTAGGAAATAAATTCCTTTTAAATTTGGAACTCTTAGTACGTAGAACTTAGGGTTTTTTGGGTTTTTCCTTATAAAAGGAAAGCTTAGGCTCTTGGAGCAATAAAAAAAAACTCAACTATCAATTCTCAATACTGAGCATTTTTTTCCACAAAAATAAAAACAAACTCTTGGTGATTTATTCATTTGGAGATTTTTGAGAAGAAGAATAACAAGTTTTGAAGGCCTATTAAAAAACAATGGTGATCTTATTAGTCTGAAGAGCAATTCATTTACAAGCATCTATAAGCATTATCTTCTTCCTACCTTCTTTTGTTATTCTTCTTTTATTATTATTTTGATTTTATTGAATTTCAATTTTATTTTTATTATAATATAATTCACTAATCATTGTTTTATCCTTTTGTGATCGTGATTATGGAGGAGATTACACGATGATCATACTTGGAGAACCAAATCCATAACGGTCCATAGAATGCCATGGGTGGAATTTTATAGCTAGATGTAGTTTATAGGTTTTTCATTTAATTGTGTTATTTTTATTTATTTTTGGGTTTTGTATTAATTCTATTTTTTTATTATTCTTAATAGTTCATTATAATAGCCCCAATAGTAAGAATAATGAAATTTGGTGTGTGTTTTATTTTAAGTAATTGGTTAGTAAAATTAGGGTTTTCATTCGGTAATTAATTAAAATTAATGGTTATAGAAATCATTAGGTTTTCTAATTAAAATTGAATTAGATTTAAGTTGGTAAAATTAGTTTACTTGATTGATTGTATTATTTATTGTTCATGTTTACTTTAATTAAATTAGGGTTTTAGAATATATTTAATTAATTGTTTGATCTTTTATTTATTTTTTTTGTTTTTGGCTTGTTTGCTTATGTTTATGTGTTTTGGACCCTGGGCCCACATTAGGCTTTAACTCATTTAAATAGGTTTAAGTTTTTTTAGGTTTAATTAATGAAAATGCATTTTTAGGCCCATAATTGATTAGATTTAGGGTTAAGATAACTTAGGCCCATTTAGTTAATTAGACGTAGGCTAACTTAATTTAATTTAATTAATTTAGACTTAGCCCATGTAATTTAAGCCTTTTCCATAATTTGTAGACTTAAGATCACTTTAGAATTAAAACACGTAGAATTAAGCCCACTAAATTAAATACTTTATAATTTGTAGATTTAGGCCAATTTTTTATAATTA
The DNA here is from genome assembly GCA_947683625.1 of Mallotus nudiflorus. Lineage (NCBI taxonomy): Eukaryota > Viridiplantae > Streptophyta > Magnoliopsida > Malpighiales > Euphorbiaceae > Mallotus > Mallotus nudiflorus. The sequence continues at coordinate 852,221 of CANTUR010000170.1, forward strand.
AAATAAATAGACTTAGGATCATTTAATTAAAATTAAATAGGAATTAGGCCCCATTAGTCTTTAGGCTCACTTATAAATTAAATCATGTAGATTTAGCTCATTTAATTAAAATCAATGTAGATTAGACTAACCTAGAGATTATGATGATTACATTATTTACTTGTATATTTCATGACTAGTTTGCCTAGAGTTGATTGCTTTTTTAGGGTTTATATGAAATTGCATGTAAATAGAGGATAAAATAGTAATTCATAAAGTAATTCTAAAAGAACATGAGACTGAAAGAAGTTGGTATTCCGTATCCAGAATCTCCTGGTTGTAGTGCTAGCTTTATTTTAGGGAATCAAGTACCACCATTTTTTGATTTGTCCCAGTTATTACCCTAGGTGGTGACTCCTAATCTTTATGCCATGTCTTTGTGACAGTGGTTAGTGTGTTCTCTAGAGCCCTGAGCTCAAAAAGTGTCACGGTTGCTAAGATCTTAGGTGCACGCTAAACCCCATCGTCTATAGTGGAGACTCCATTGGGGATAAGAGATATTGATTATACTTGTGTTCTTTAGAATTTTTTATTAATTATTATTTTATTCTTGCATTCATTATGCATGTCCTTATTAACCGATGGCATTGGTTTATGGTTCCATGATTCCACTAGCTTCATGGGATTGTAAATTGGCTAACCATCACTTTTAGCCTTAACTTGGTTCAAGAGAGATTACTAGGCTCATTTGACCAGAGTCTGTAACCTAAGTCCTAAAGGGGGTAGTCTTCTTTTAAGTTTACAAAGGATGTTGGGCCCCTCTGACCTTGGCATGTAACTCAAGTTTTAAAGGAGGGCATCTTACTAAGGGAACCTTGACCTTTTTACTGGACTTAGCTCATATAGTGGCTTAGTAACTTCCCTTAGGATTACCCAAATTGCTTGTGAATGTTGCCATGAGGTATTTCTATCTATAAAGGGCCAAGCCCATACTTTAGAAGCCCATTAGGACTAATAAAGATTAGGCTATGCTTTTATACCTAGACATATTATTTCTATGCTTTACTACTTTAAGAGATATGACATGCACATCAGTTCTTGATATCCCCCATTGATATTAAGGCCAAGACAAAAAATCCTAGGAAAAGAGACTCACCATTGAATACGTGTGTGGGAGGAATAAGGTTGGAAGGATGTGTATACTTGTTACTTGACTTGATTGTTACTTGTTACTTGTTGCATAGCACGTGAATTATGCATACATGCATTACATGCATCATACTAACAATTTGTCTTTCAGCCATTATAAATTCATCCAGGTCTTCTAGAGTCAGAAAGGTGGCAAACTAGTGAGAATTGATTCGAGTCCGTAATCAATTGCGAAAGAGATCCTTACCAGACTAGAAAGGAGCCCCATCAATCCATTCTACCTAGAAGCTACATAGCCTAAATAACTCAAAGAAATGGAACAATAAGAGGGAGGAAACTGGCCCTAAAGGATGTCAAAGGAGTGTTGATGGATGACATGAGAGTGATAATGAAAGATGAATTAAGACAAGATCTTGCTAGATTGATGACACCACCTGCTACTGCTGCATCTCTTATTGTATCCAATCCACTTGTTATGGGTACACCACCCACTAACAATGACAATGCTGCTAGGAACATACTTGCTATAAAAATGAAGTTAGAGGATGTCGAGAGTTACATGGTTGAAAAGGTGAAAAGGGAATCACTTGAGCAAGTTTAAGAGCTGGAATCCAAGCTGATGACTCAAAAGATGTCCAAGATGGAGGAGTTATAAGAGGACAAGGCATTGGATACTCATTTAACTTTAATGATATAATGCAATTTGAGGAGAATAAGTTGCTTGATAAATTCAAAATGACACAACTACAAAAGTTTGACAGTATTGGAGACCCAACCTTAGTCAATACACAACTACCATGAGCACCACTAAGGCTCCTTTATCTATGGTTACCAAGTTGTTTGTGTTATCCTTAGAGGGTATGGTTGTCAATTGGTATCATGGGTTAGAAAAGTCTATCCAAGCAGACTAGAAGGAACTGTGTACCACTTTTCTAAAGCAATATAACTACAACACTAGGCTCAAAATGTCCATTAGGGATCTAAAATTGACCAAGCAGAAGCCTAATAAATCATTCTCAGATTTTCTGACCAGGTTCATGAATAAGGCAGGATTAATGAAGAACAACCTAGCTGAAAAAGATTAGGTTAGGATGATAGTTTGAAATGTGTCACCTAATCTGGTTAAGAGGTTGTAGATGTTGAACCCCAAGACATTTGTAGACCTTTATGATGATGGGTTGCAAGCTGAAGAGATAAAAAATGAGAAGAAGAAGATCACTAGAAGCATCGGAGTGAGAAATTACCCAACTAGGGGCATACAACAAGGAAATGTTAGTTGGATTGTAGGAGTCCATGCTATTCAACAACGTAGGAAATTCTCAAATTTTAATCAGCCCTTATCTAAAGTCTTAGACTAATTGATCCAAAAAGGGCTCCTTAAACCTTTAACCCCCTCTAGACCACCAAACCCAAATCTCCCTAGCTTTGACCCAAACAGTTACTGTAAATTTCACTAAGTTGCTAGCCATTTAATTAACTCTTGCATGCACCTTAAACATGAAATTCAAAACCTCATAGACTCTAGAAAAGTCATGGAACCTAAGAAATCCAATCTAAACCCAAATACCAAAAAAACCCTTTCTCAAGTTACCAAAATATGCCACCCCTAACTACCATGATGATCAACTCAGGAGTTAGCGAGGAAGAAGTGCTTAACTCCTTTGAGGATCTAAACTTTAAAACCAATGAGAAACTCCCTAATGCCCCAAAATATGAGAAGAGAATAGAAGACTTATTGGGACAACCTTTAGGCAAATTCGACTGCAAGGTGTGTTATTCCAAACCACCTTCTTTCAACATACCCATTGAGTTGATCATGCCTACAGGATGGGGTGATGAATTTGATGATAAGAAGATGCCTGATAAGAGAGAGAAATTCATGGTTGAGGTGTGGAAAGATGAAAAGAAGGAGTAAACCATTAGGGTTATAGACATCTAGTATAACTCTGATAAAGAAGGCACTAAAGGCTACAATGTATGGGTTGATAATCCAGAAGTCAGTTATGTCACTAGAAGTGGTAAGGGTTATAAACTAATGGAGAAGACCACAAAGAGAGAGGAGGATTGCTAAAAGAGAAGACTCAAATGAACATGATGATGACTTGATCCTTAAATATCTTGAGAAGGCAAAAGCAAATGTGAGCATTTGGGAGCTCTTGATGCACTCAAGTAGCCTTAGGAAGGCTCTAGTTAAGGCTCTAACCAAGATGAACATTGACACCACTACAACCCTTAAAGCAATGGTGGCCAAGGTTACTGAGAAGAAGCATGGGGTTATCACCTTTTCGGATGAGGATTTACTTGTGGAAGGGAGGAATCATAATAAAGCTCTGTTCATCCCAACTGAAGTCAGAGGGAAGAAGACTAATTATGTGATGGTGGATGATAGGTTTGTAATTAATGTTTGCCTGCTACAGATTCTGCCTAATCTAAGGGTGAAGGTGGAGGATTTAACAAAATCTGACCTCAGAGCTTATGATAACAGCACAAGGAATGTGGAAGGAACATTTATGTCTCTTGTAAAGACCGGACCTATAGAGGCAATGGTGGAGTTCACCATGATGGATATCCCTATCACCTATGCTTTATTTTTGGGTAGGCCCTAGTATCATACTTTAGGAGGAGTGATTTTAACTATGCATCAAAAGGTGAAATTCCTATTGGATGGAGAAGTTGTCACTTTAGATGTTAGTGTGGGTAAGACTATGTCTACAGTTATGGATGGTCAGAAGCAGATAGTCATCCCTCCTGGTTTCCAAATAACCATGATTTTTTATGGAATTGAGATGGATCTAAGGGTTATGAGCATGATCAAGAAAATGAATTATTGCCCTAGACAAGGACTAGGAAAGAATGAGCAAGGAAGCCCAAAGTTCTTGAATTTCAAAGGACAAAATGATACTAGAGGATTGGGCTATACAGGAGTTGGGCTTGGTAGTAAAAGAGCTAGAAGAAGGATTCTTAACGAGAATAACTTCAAAAAGAATGTGGGACCGCTATAGGATAACTTTGTCAAAGAAATAAAAAAGAAGTTCTACCTGGGTGAAAAGGAGCCTGTCCAAATAGCTGGAGTGAATGTTCCTGGTTTTGAGATCTTCAAGAAGCAGATAGTTGAGGGTCTGGTATAAGACAACAAAGATAAGGTGATGAAGAAAGTTGTTGAGAAGATAAGGACTAAGGCCATTGAAGGGTTGCTATGTTTGCCACCTAACAAAGAACCACCACAGGATGCCACCTAACGAAGAACCACCACAGGATTTAGCTAGCATTATTAATAATAGTTTTAATGACATTTTTTTTATGAAGAAACTGATGTAATAATGTCTGGTCTATGTTGAGGATGCAAATGTTATTTTTTCTATGATCAATGATATAAACTCTAGTTTTGCTTACTTGTGTGATGTTGATTCTGATGGTCTTATGCACTTTAATAATGATCGTTCATGCATGTTTAACCTTAATTCTATTCAATTATATTCATTAAATATGGGCACAAACGAACAACCAAAGCACATCTCTATATCATATGATTTAACTCCTGAAGAGAGGGAAAAATTAGAGAGAATATTAATAAAAAGAAAGGTAGTATTCGCTTGGTCCTATGAGGACATGCTAGGTATTGACAGAGAAATTATAAAGCATTGTATTCTAATATATCCAAAGGCTAAACCTATTAAGCAAAAAACTTTATAGGTTAAGGCTAGAGTGGGTAGAAAAGATAAGGGAAGAACCCGCTAAATAAATCCATGCCAATTTCCTAGAAGTGGTAGAATATCCTCAATGGTTGGCAAATATAGTACCTGTTCCTAAAAAAGATGAAAAAATTTGAATGTGTGTAGATTTTAGGGATTTGAATAAAGCATGCTTGAAGGATGATTTTCCTTTACCCCATATTGATGTGATTGTCGATAGTGCGACATCTAGTGCAATGTACTCTTTCATGGATGGGTTCTCAAGTTATAATAAGATAATGATGGTAGTCATAGACAAGATCAAGACCGCTTTTATCATGGAATAGGGGACATACTGCTACAAAGTGATGCCATTCAGATTGAAGAATACATAAGCAACCTATCAAAGGGCAATAACATCTTTATTCCATGATATGATGCACAGGGAAGTGGAAGTGTATGTTGACGATATAATGGTCAAGTCAGGAACTAAGGAAGGAAATTTAAGGCTTTAGAAAAATTTCTATCAAGAATAGAAAGATACAATCTAAGGCTTAATCCGAAGAAATGTATCTTCAGGGTCACTTCGAGAAAGTTATTGAAGCACATAGTCAGCAATTAAGGAATAAAAGTTGATCCAGACAAGATTAAAGCCATTCAGGAGATGCCAACACTAAAAATAGAAAAGGAAGTATGAGTATTTATTGGAAAGCTGCAGTACATTAGTAGGTTTATTACAAAACTCACTATGGTTTGTGATCCAATTCTAAAGCTCTTAAGGAAGAGTCAACCCATGGAATGGAATGAAGAATACCAAAAAGCTTTTGATAAATTAAAGAATACCTTACTAATCTGCCTGTGTTAAGGCCACCAAGACATGGTAAACCCTAAATCTTATATTTAGCTTTAGAGGAAAAAGCAATAGGGGCAATGCTAGCACAAGAAGGACCAAAAGGAGTGGAGTATGCAATGTATTATCTTAGTAAGAAGTTCCTACCATATGAAGAGAATATGATCTTGTGGAGAAGATGTGTTTGATTATGATATAGGCCACAATGAAGCTAAGGCATTATTTTGCAATCCTACAAAGTACAAGCTATTTCAAATATAGATCCTTTAAGGTACTTGTTTCAACCACCAACCTTAATTGGAAAGATGTCACGATGGTTGGTACTTCTAACTGAGTTTAATATTGAGTACATCAATACCGAGGTCATTAAAGGAAGATCAGTGGCAGAATTCCTAGCACATAATGTAGTTAAAGGAAATAAGCAGTGGAATTTAGAGTTTCCAGATGAGAACTTACTAGTAATAGAGCGACGCAAATGGAAGCTTTATTTTGATGGGGCTATGAATAATAGCGAAGCAGGGCTAGGAGTGATTATTGTCATACCAAAAGGAGAAACCATCCTAATGGCTAAGAAATTGGACTTCAAGGTTACGAACAACATGGCTGAGTATGAGGCATGCATCTATAGGCTAGAAGTAGTGCTAGTAGTAGGAGTTAAAGACCTACTGGTTTATAGAGATTCCATGTTAGTCATTAGCCAGGCTAATGAGGAATGGGAAGTAAAAGAAGAGAGGTTGAAACCTTACATCTATTATTGAAGAAGCTAATAAGAAATTTCACTAAATGTCTCATCATCCATTTACTAAGAGATGAGAATCAAATGATAGATGCTTTGGCAATGCTCTCTTTAATATGGAATAAACCGACAGGGTATATTATGAAGCCTTTGGTGATAATGAAAATGAAAGCTCCATATTATGGTGAAGAATCAATTAGGAGTATTCAGATAGACTCAAAAGAAAAGCCATGGTTTTATGACATCCAGAGATTCATCGAAGAAAGGAAATACCCATATAAGGCAACTTCTAAAGAAAGATATGCCCTTTGTGTTCTTGTATGTCATTATGCAAGTCATGATGGGGTATTATATAGAAGAATGCCAGATGGAATACAATTGAGATATCTCAAGAAGAATGAAGCAGAACATGCGATAAGAGAAATTCATGCATGGATTTATGGATCTCATATGAATGGGATGATTCTAATGAAGAAAATAATTTGATAGGGGTACTATTGGATGAGCATGGAAAGAGATTATATCCAAATAGTGAGATAGTGTCATCAATACCAGACACATGGAAACATCAACCATCTTCCTGCTACTGTGCTAAATAGTCTAATATCTCCATGCCCTTTGCAGTATAGGGGATAGATATAATAGGGGAGATAAGACCAACTACCTCGAATGGGCATAAATATGTAGTGGTGGTGATCGACTATTTCTCTCAATGGATAGAAGCAGAATCTTTTAGTACTTTAAAAGCTAGACAAATGGCAAGATTCATTGAGAAGAATCTCATTTGAAGCTATGGGATCCCACATCACATTATGACGGACAATGGTGTTAAGTTTCAGGCAAAGATAGCTAAATTTTTACAGAGATACAATATTAAGCATAATAAATCCTCACATTATCAACCTCAAGCTAATGGTGCAGTTGAAGCGGCTATTAAGAATATAAAGAGAATCCTCTCCAAAATGATGAAAACGCATAAAGATTGGTAAGAGTATCTTCCTTTTGCCTTATGGGGATATAAAACTAAAATGCATACTGCTATAGGAAAGATGTCATTCTCATTAGTATACAGTTGTGAAGCAGTTTTGCCTATGGAGATGGAAATTAAATCTTTGAGGGTTGTTATGGAAATGAAAGTCCCTAAGAGTGAATGGATGCAAAAGAGATATGACCACCTTGTGTCTCTAGAAGAGAAAAGGATGGAGGCTCTATTTCACACTCAAATTTATCAGAGAAAGATAGCAAGAGCCTTTAACAAGAAGGTTAAACCCATAAGGATAAAGGCTGGAGACATGGTGCTAAAGCAGTCAAGGGCAACGATATTTGATCCAAGAGAAAAATTTAGTCCAAATTGAGAAGGGCCATATTTAGTCAAGATAATCCTACCTAAGGGAGCTGCAAAGATATCATATTTAGAAGGGAATGAGTTCATTGAGCCAATCAACATGGATCCCCTAAAAAAATACTACCTTTTAAAAAAAAAAGTCCACAGGTTAGAAAACCTGAAAAGGCTAGTCAGGTAAAAATTAGGACATTCCCACTGTTTAGAAAACCTACAAAGGGCTGACAGTAAAAAATTAGGGAATAACATAAAAGAAGTGATCCCACTGATCAAAAAACTCATAAAGGGCTGACAAACAGAAATTAGGGTAATAAAAGTAAGAGAAAAATGTTCAATTAGAAAATCTGAAAGGACTAGTTGATAACAAGAGTTATGTCATGTGATGTAATAAATGTACTCATTTTGTCCTTAATTAATGAATAAAATTGAAATGAATTTTTTTTAATATCGTATATTCTATCTTACAAAGCATAAAGACTTAAAGGAAAAACAAAACATGAGAGCCTATAAGACCAGGCTTATAAGATCATTATACTATTTTTGTTTTTATTTCTTCTTTTGTGACTTATCTAGCAATACTTGAGTCCTTTTATACTTAGCAAATCCTGGTGGTTCTGTAGCTTGCATGATAACCTAAGCCTTGAAATTATCATTAGTAGTCATATCAGCATCCAAATGCATGTTCCACTCTAATGCTCTGTGGGGCCATAGGTTCTTCATTTTGTCTAAAAAATCTTGCCTCGGAGGGAAGCCTTCAAAGCTAAGTATAACAATCACAATAAATTATAGATGACCGTATTGGTAGCAAAGGCATGATGGGGAAAAGAAGGTCGAAAATTGTCACCCAGGAATAGGAACACAGTGGTCATACAGGTTGATGGTCACAAACTTCAACTTCCACCCAGGAAAGATCCATGTAATCTCAGTGGCAACAATGCCTTTCATCTAATCAATTAATTGACCTATAGTATGCTTGTCCTTCACCTTCAATGGAAAATACTATAGATGATGAGGTTGATAAAATAAGGCATTGGTGGGGGGATTAAGTAGACTCAATTTCTCCTGTAGCCAAATCTAAAAAAAAAAAAAGCAAAGTAAAAAACCTGAAAGGGCAACTTAGGCAAAAAAAAGTTCAATAAATTCTAAGGTTTGATCCAAAACAAAAGTCATAATCCATTCATAAAAGGGAGAACAGTTCATAGGAAAAAGGAAAATACAATCATGAAAGCATAAGTCCTAAAGATGAAAGATCAGTCATCCTAAGCTCCAGTGTTTAGCCAAGGACTCCATCCTCTAGTTGGATCATTGCTCTGATTTGGGGCATAGAAGTCTCAGCATCATGACCGTCAAAGCCAAGACTATCAAGCTATCTGCGAAGCCTCTCATTCTCATGCTTCAGATCTCCAGCATAACTCTATCACATTAAGAATAGTTAAAATCATGCATATCATACATAATATGCATACATTTGCATACTTGTTGTAAATACTAACCCGCCAACTATCTATGATCTATATAGTAAATAATCTCTAGGATGAGGCAAGGCTATATAGATACTCTGCTTGTGTCTGAGGGTTTTTTAAAATGACATATACTAATTTAGCAACAAGTGTCAGTTTATGTAGGATTGGGAATGCAAAAATACACTTACATGTGAAGCATCAAAAGGAGAAAAGCTAGGAATTTGAACCATATCAAGGTACATGTGTTGCTCAATGGGAGTCTGCATCGTAGGAGTCTAATAGTACATAGACCTATGAAGCAGGGGAATATCGCTAGGAATGGTACTTAAGGAAGTATCACCTCGAGCAGCTCCATTATGCTGAGTAGGCTTAACCTCCTCCTCAACCCTCTTAGTATTACCCTCAATCTCCTCCTCCATAGCAACATCAGTAGCATCTTTAACCTAAACAGAAAATAAATGTCATCCATAGTGACAAAGGAGAATGAAGTAAGATAGTGATAAGGAGGAAGGGTGATGGAAAGCATACCTCAACTGGATATGTGGGAACCTACTATAGGGGATTCTCTCAAATATACTCCTAATAATGGTGAGAATGCTCAAGCAATGTCAAAGCATCATATCCCTCAAGAGCTGCTTTGAGCTTAAGACTAGTCAAACTATAACTCCTCAACATGGAAGAGGGAATATAAGAAGGAACATGCCTCCTGCAAGGACCTATATGCCAATGATAAACATGCTCACCTAAATACCATATTTGGCAACCATAACCAGGAAGCAAGATCCTCATAGTCTCAAGCCTTACAACATCAGTCATGAAACTGTATCACTGAATGTCTTCAGTGCCAACTAGCCAAATTGATTTGACCTATAAATTCATTTAAATAAATTTTATTTAACTTTTATAACTTATCAGATGCTAATAGTTGAATTTATCTTACCAGGTCCCACTCTAAAGAGTTCAACTAGTCCTGATAAGTCTGTAAGTCATACTTAACACTAGTAAGACATGAAGAATGCCATCTCTGTATCAATAGAAGACTCCTGTCAGAGTTAATAGTGCTAAAGTCTTGGATTACCTTGATCTTAATGCCCTAGATCTGAAAAGGAAAAGATAAGTTAAAATGAAAAAGAGTTATAAAAGAGGAAAAATTGAAAAGGAGTAAAAGACACAAAGGAGGCATACATGCAATATGTGTCAGAAGCCACACATCGTCACAATAACTCTATAGATAGTATCTAGTCTATAGTAGAGATAGGCAAAAGTTGCGAATCCCCAATCGAAAGTAACTACTCTAACAAGATCCTGAAGGGGACCAAGAAGCGCAATGCTAACCTCATGACCAATCTCACAAAAGAGGGTAGTGCCTAATAGTATCAATAAGAAGCATCTCGTCTTCTAAAGGATCTGACGAGGTGTGGTAGTAGGCAATCTCCTAAAGCCTTGAACAAGAGAAGAAAGAAGCACGTTCTTTTGATTCTTCTATGTTAGAACAAACCGAGCAAGTCACGAACATAAAGACTCCTAGCATCCTCAAGAAGAGTGTAGTTATGGATATAAAAAAGAACTGGGGTACCCCCAAAGGTGATCCTAGTGATAGTGGAGAAGGTCATGGGAGAAATAGTCAGCTCACCCACTCGCGTATGAAAGGTATGAGTAGTATTCATCCACCTTTTGATAAGAGCAAAAAGGTGAATAGTGATCTAACCTACCTCAAGCAGTCAATAAAGAAATAATGAAGTATCAGAAGCCAGACGCCCAGATATGCTATACTACCTCTCTTGATAAATCATGAAAGAGTTCTTGAGCCAAGTGAAAGCAACTAGAGAATTTCAATGGTTTTTGAATAAAATTCAGAAAATGATAAAATTACCTTCCTTCCTAACTTTTAATTTTTGTTTATTTTCATTTCTATCTTAAAATAATATCAGAAAACTAGATTTTCAATCATAAATCCAAAATTTTGATCGGATTTCTAGATTTTTGATTGGTATTTCTGGATTTCCAATTGGAAATCCAAAAATTCTGATATGAAATTTAGATTTTTTATCGAAAATTTAGAAATATGTCTAAATTTTGTTAGTCCTCAGATATGTTAAAACCAATTTTGCATAATTTTGCTTCAAAATTGACAATTTCATGTAATTTTGTCTAATTTGTATGAGAGATGTTCTATTATTGCATGCATAAATATGTTAACGTATTAACAAGAATATGCTTTTTGCAGAATTAAAGATAAAAGAGAAATTTACCTCATTGCCAGCCTGTGAGCATCTATAAAGGTGCAACCAAGTCAAAGGGAGCACCTCTTCCCTTTCATTAAGTCCCAGGCTGTTTTGAGGAAAATGTAGTTAAGATATAATTGGATTTGATTTCTAGGAGTTGCTTCCACATACCTTACATCCTGGGTGAGCTAATAGGATCAGATAGATTCCAAATTGGAGATCAGATGAAAGAATAATTAAAGAAGTAAGATTTCAAAATCAAGAGAAAAAAAGGGAATGAAAGAGATGGGAAATGAAGAAATGAATCGACAAAATGCAAGGTATATATTAAAGTGGCAAACATCCATTTTAGTCCCTTAACTTCATTTTCATTCAAGTCCAAAGCTTTTCTTGCAATTTACTCCTAAATTGCAAAGCTACATGATTTGATAATTCCTTGAATGTAGTCAACATTGTACAACTAAGTACAATGTACCTATTTCAATTCAGACTATATGTCTGAGTGTAGTCGACATTGTATGATTGAGTACAATGCATCCTTCCAATCTAGACTATACGATCGAGTATAGTCAACATCATACGACCGAGTGTGATGTATCCATCCAAATCAACGTTAGACATCCAAGTGTAGTATTTCCTCAGATGTTTTAGGATTATATCTAGTATTGTATGGTAACACAAGCATTTATTATGAACCGATAATGGCTACAAGCATAAACCTCAAGGAGCATAGGTAAGTACCTGAACTTTTATTCTTAAGAAATTATGTGTTTATTTGCTTTATCGCAATTTATCAAGCAAATACTGACAAAGGGGGGCAACTGTAAACACACTATTTTGAGATAATAAAATATGGATGCGACAAAGGACTCCAATGAATGATGATGGATTCTTTGCTAAGGTTTTGCAGTTGAGAATAAATGTGTTTTATGTTTAGATATTGGTGACCATAATTTTCATGTTTTTGTGGATTTCCCATTTGTTTAGGCTTGTTGGGATATCTTAAAGATGCCTTTTGTTCATCTTTTAAGGTTAGACTTTGTAAATTAGTTTAAGTAAATGCTAAGTTTTTTTTAAGGAGGAAGACCATTTGTGATTTCAAAATGCTTGGAACTCTTATCTATGGCAACGTTGTGATGTCCTTCCACATTCATGTACTCGGTTTGCTTTAACCTTATTGTCAAACTACCATTCTGCCATTGTTATTGTTCTCAATGGTTCTTAGCTTACTTCCCAAGTCTTGCGTAACTAGCAGTGCCCTCCCTAAGGTATTATTAAATTAAATGTTAATGCTTTAATCAATGCTATTACAAACATTGTTGGTTATGGGCTAGTTTTATGTGATAACAATGGTCATTGAATTCATTTTTATTCTTACACATTTCTAGGTTCTAAGAATGCATTGATAGCTGAAGCTTTATGTTTACAAACTGCTTTAAGTTAGGTTAAAGATCAAGGCATGTCTCGAGTTTTTATTGAATTATATGCAAAGATGGTGGTTAATGGATTTTACTTATATCCTACTTATATGTCTGGGTTTGGGGTATTAATTATGTTCTGTCGAAGAATCACTACTGAATGTCTAGAGGTTTTGTCCAGTTTGCTCCTAGATAAGCCAATGTTGTTGTATAATAGTAGTAGTAGTAGTAGCAGCAGCAGCAGTAGCATCAACAACAGCAGTAGTAGTATTAGTAGTAGTAGTAGTAGCAGCAGCAGTAGTAGTAGCAGCAACAGTAGTAGTAGTAGTAGCAGCAGTAGCAACAACAGTAGTAGTAGCAGCAACAACAGTAGTAGTAGTAATAGTAGCAGTAGTAGCAGCAGCAGCAGTTGTAGTAGTAGCAGCAGCAGTAGTAGTAGCAGTAGCAGCAGTAGCAATAGTAGTAGCAGTAGCAATAGTAGTAATAGTAGCAGTAGATACGATTTTTTTTTTTAGTTATTACGATTTTTTTCATAACTAACCAAAAAACAGAAAAACAAATTCAAAATTCAAATTTACGGTTTACTTTTTATTTTTTCTAAACATATGGCATTAACTAAAATTCTTTCAAAAATATAGTACTGATTTTCAATACAAACAACAATTTGACAAGAAGTTCACAACAACAACCAACAACAATTATTTTTTAACATTTTATTTTAATAATGAGTAAATGGTTCCATTTATCTTCAACCATAGGTCAATTTTTTTTAAATAATCCTATCTTTTAATTTGTATCAATTTAAACAATTAACTTTTTGACTTCTTTCAATTGGCATGCGACTTCTTTCAATTAGCATGTGTAATTGCTGACATGTCAAAAATAGTGTTGACAGACTAAGGAAATCAAAGCAGTGTCATTTTAATCATGACCAAAATAAAAATGGTAATTTCGATTTGGTTGAAAATATATATAAAAAAAAGCTAAATTGAAAATATTTAAAAATAACCTTATTGAACTAAATAAGGGTCAAAACCAAATTGAACTAAGCTGAACTAGTTCAATTCAGTTCGTTGATTTATTCTATTTGAAGTTTTATTTTTGCAATTTTTAAAAAAATTTGATTTATGTGATTTTGCACTATTTTAATTATATTTATGAGAACTATTATTTTTATTTTTTATATTTATTCTATTTATTAACTTCTTAGAAATTCAACCGAACTGATTTTCTAAAATGAATTTAAATATTTTTGTTTTGAATTTTTTTGGTATTAAATAATTTTATTAAGATTTTTAAATATTTAAAAATAATATTATTGATTTATTTTGAAATATTAGTGATACACTGATCAAATGAAACTTTAAACACCATATAATTTAAAATATTTTAGAAATTCAATTCGATTTGGTTTAATACAATAAAACCAAACTAAAGTGAAAATATTTAGGTTCTTTAAAATAAAAATTGAACTAAATTTTTTACAATTTAAACTAAACCGAACCGATTCAAATTTCAATTATTTTTACTCACCCTTACTTGCCCCGTCAGAATTGTCTTTGACATATAAGTAAATCATGTCACCAATTACACATGCCAATTGAAGGTTAGAAAAAAATTTAAAAAATTAAAAAAAATTAATTGTTTAAATTAATACAAATTAACATATAGGATTACTTAGAAAATTGACTTTTGAGGATAAATGAGATAATTTTCCTTTTATAAATCATTCCACCCAAATACAAATAAATGAATTTCCTTATTCTATGTCATTCCTCTAAACCAAACAACATTATCATCCATCTTTCTCACCTATCTTCGGCCATTCACGATCTTATTCGTCCTCTATACCAGATAAAGATAGACAAAGGAAGAATGAGCAAAAATCCAAACATAATAAACAAAATCCCTCTAAATACAACAATTTAGCCTTTCCTACAGCTTTACAATCTTCTTTACCTTGTAAAAGGCAATAATGACTATGATTAGAACAACTCAATTATCATTCATATGCTATTTTGAATATACAGAGTATAGAGGTAATAAATAGAAGCTAATATGATATCTATAGCACATATTTGAATCTTTGAATTATAAGTAGAATATATTATCCTTATTACCGAGCTGTAAGTTAAGCATGGGAAGCAACAAAGCTCAACTTGTTATGACGCAGATAAAATCAGTATTTAGACAAAGGTTTAGTGAGGCAGTATGCAATTTGGTCATTTTTGGAGATGTGCCAAACTTGAAGAGTATGATTCATAACTTGATCATAAACATAATGATAATTAGTCTCTAAATTCTTGTAGTGCGTATAAAAGATAAGAGTGGTGGTAAGATAAGTTACATTGAGTTTGTCATACCAAATGGTCGATAAGGATGAAGATGGTTAACCAATTTCAATAAGTAAGGAAGTAAGCCATTGTAACTTAGTTGCAGTGGAAGTAATGACCCTATATTCTACCTTAATGGATGGTCGTGCAACTTTCCTATGCTTTTTAGATCCCCCAAGTAATTAAATTATGATCAATAAAGATATAAAATCTAGAAGTAGATTTTTTATCATCAATGGATCCTCCTCAATCAGCATCACAGTAAGCAGTTAATTGAGTGAAAGAAGATGGTGGAAGAAGAAGGCCATGACACGATGTATGGTGAAGGTAATGCAGAATGCATTTTACAGCAGTCCAATGAACATCTGTTAGTTGGTGCATGAATTGGAAGACTTTATTCATAGAGAAAGATATATCAAGTTTGGTGATGGATAAATACTAAAGACCACCAATTATACTATGATAGAGATAAGGATTATGGAATGGTAAACCATAATTGAGTGAGAGTCAAACTTGAGGGTAAAAAGGAGTGGAAATGCCATTAGCTTAATCCATATTGGCATGATGGACCAAGTTATATATATTTTTTGTTGATTGAGTAATGCACCCCGTGAAGTCTAATGAACTTCTATGCCAAGAAAATTGAAGAGAGCACTAAGATCATTTAAAGAAAATTATTGTTTAAGAGTGGATACTATTTGCTAAATATGAGAGGGCCGATTACCTATTAAAACAGTATCATTAACATAAACCAAACAAAAAGCAACAAGACCATTATAATTGTAGTAGAACAAAGATGAATTAATTTTTAAGCCATGCAAATTAATGGTAAGAATAGCATTATAGAGACACCCAAACCATTATTATGGAGCTTATTTGAATCCATAAAGAGGCTTGTTGAGTTTACAAACATGATTTAGATATTGAGGATGAATGAATCCTTATGGTTGTTGCATAAACACGTTCGCTTCCAATTTTGCATGCAAAAAGGCATTTAAAACATCCAGCTGTTTAACATTACACTAGATGAAATAATAATAGAGAGAACGAGATGGATAGTTACTGGTTTAACAACAGGATTATAAGTGTCATGTAAATTAATACCAGGTCTCCAATAAAAGCCTTTAGCCACTAAGCGTGCTTTATATTAATCGATAGAGCCATTTTTATTTCATAAGATATACCATTTACATCCCACTAAGTTTTGAGAAGAATGTGAAAGTACTAATTCCCTTGTGTGATTAGTATGAAAAGCACTCATTTCATCCTCCATTGCGTGAAGCCAATATGGTAACTTTATGGCTTATTTATAAGTTATGGGTTCAATAGGAAGAACAAGTATTGTATGAAATAATTTCGATTTTAAAGAGCCTGTTTGTGAGCGGGTTATCAGTGGATGGGTTTTGTGTTGGTTGGAGCTATTGTATATCGAGAGATTAACAACAAGTGGTAACCCATGGGATATGGTTGGAAGAAGTGAGGATAAGGCAGTATTTTGATGAGGATGAGAATAAAATGTTAGCGAGGAAGATGATGGACTATTGGTAGATTACAAGATGTAGGTGATAATGACAAAGAAGAAGGAATTTGATGGAGAATAGGAGATTGGGTGGATTCGAGTAAGGTAGTGGTTAGAGGTGGTAGTATAGGAATAAGAGTCTATGTTTGGGTAGGTTAAGAGTTATTTTGGAACCAAAAAGTGGAGGGAATGTGAATTGTGGTGGGTATAAAGTTAATATTAGATTGAACACAAGAAGCTAAAGATTGCAAATTAGCAAATGGAAAAACTTATTCATAGAAAATTATATGTTACGAGATAAAAAATTTAAAAGAAGAAAGATAAAGACAAATATAACCTTTATAAATTTTACCATACCTAAAGAATACACTTTTATGAGAATGAGAATCAAATTTATTAGTAGTGTAGTATTTTAACCAAGGATAATATAAATATCCAAATATTTGAAAATTATTGTATTGGAGTGAGTGTTTAAGTAATTTTGAACAGGATGAGGTATTAGATAAAAGTGGCATGGGTAGTTAATTAATGATATACACTACTACTTTAAAAGCATAAGACCAATATTGCTTAGGAACATGAGAATGATGATGTAAAGATAGGCCTATTTCAACTATATGCATATGTTTGTGCTCAACGCATCCATTTTGTTCAAGTGTTTGCAGACATGTAAATTGTTAACTAATGCCATTATTAGATAAATATTTGGTTAATTCTTGAAACTCTCACCACCCTAATCAGATTGAAAAACTATAATAAAATGATTAAATAATTTTTTAATAAGATGACGAAAATTGATAAAATTGCTAAGGACTTCAGATTTCTAATGAAGAAAATAAATCCAATAATATTTGCTAAAATGATTATAAAATAAAATAAAATATCTATGACCATTAATTGAAGCAATAGGAGCAGGAACCCATAAATTAGGACAAATTAAATCTAAAGGTCCATGCACATGAGACTAAGAAGTTGGAAATAGAAGCTTGTGACTTTTACTAATAAAGTAAGCATGACACAATTTGTAAAATTTATTTAGTGATACTGGAATTTTATTATGAATAAGAACATTCTTGACAATATGAATAGAAGCATGACCCGATCTTTTATGCTATATTTATAAAGAGCAAATCATAGTTTTGCATGTCGTAGAAGAAATAGTTGAAATTGGTGAAGAATTGGTGACCAGATTGAGGTACAAAGAGTAGAGTCCACTGTCATTCAATTTTGTAATCAAGACTTCCTTCGTGGGGATATCCTTTATTTCAAAATATAAAGGAAAAAATTCAATTGAAACATTGTTAAAGTTTATAAATGAAGAATAGAAAGAAGGTTAGCATAAATATTAGGAACATCGAAAATATCTTGCAAATGAAAAAATGATTATAAGAGACACTATGATTGGAACCAATATGTGAGATTAAAAGAGTATTACTATTGTCAATTTAAACCTCATCAGACCCTTGAAAATCATATTGCAAAGTGAGATTATCAAGATTTAAGGTGATATGATTAGTAGCTCATGTGTCTATAATCTAAGAAGTTGGTGTTATGGATTTTATGTTGGTTGGAAGATGAGCAGTAGATAATTGAGGATTGGTATGGGATCGTAACTTTGGAGATGAACTAGTTTTGGATGTATATCCAATGCCATAACAATTGTAACATATGAGTTACATTACATCCATGGGAGCTAAAGAAGAGTTATTGTTTGGTTGAGAAAAGGAGGGACGACTATTATTGAACAATGGATGAGGTGGACAATAACTCGAAAGGAAGTGATTGTTGTCCAGTAAATGATTTTCGCCCTTTACCACTACATGATGTTGGTTGACTACTCTATCCATGCATAATAATGGAATGACAAGTAGTAATGCTATTGAGGCTTAATTAGATTTTAAATTCTCAGCATTCAGATTGGGTTCCTTACTCAATAAAAGACTGTATAAATTGTTAAAAGAGAAGTCCGTTGGGTGATTTTCCAGAAAGTGTATAAAAGCTTTATACAAAGAGCCAAAACAATTAGTAATTACCTTAACAAGGGCATCTTCTCTAACAAGATGTCTTAAGTAGCTAATTGATCATACCTGCCTTTTGCCTGTTGAGTATATTGGGCAATAGATTCACCTTGCTGCTTCTTCAATCAATAAAAATTAGCTTTGATATTTCTAACTTGAGATTTTGAACCAACTACATAGGGAGGTTGCAAGTTTTTTCCAAGCTTCCATGGCACCAGAGACTCTAACTTGAGGTGCAAACTTCTATAAGATTGAACTAATAATCCAACTTAGGAGTAGCTGATCTTGTTGGAACCAATCATGAAAAATAGGATTTGGTTGATTGTTTATCTATTTTGGAGGAGGTTTTATGGTTCCATCTATATGGTTAGCTAAATCATAGCTATAAAGTAGGGGCATGAGTTGTACTTGCCATATAAGATAATTTGTAAAATTAAGTTTGATGAGAAGTTGATGAGCTATATTGGGAATAGTAATGAAGGTAGTTTGCTAGCTAGATGTAGTTGTAATTTGTTGAGGATTTGAAGAATTTTTAGCCATGTTGAATAGCTAGGTTATTAAACCGTTGGTTGGCTCTAATACGATGTAATAGGCAACAATGACTATAATGAGAATAGCTCAATTATCATTCATATGTTGTTTTGAATAAAAAGAGTATATATGTAACAAACATAAGCTCATTTGATCTCTATGGTATATATTTGAATTTTGAATTACAAGTAGAATACGTTATCCTTATCAAATTTATGTATTTAAAAGCTTTATTTATGTAGAAAACACAAAAGTTAAGAAAGTACATTCATAACTGATATTAATTAATATATAAACATATTTTACATGGCTTATTAGTAGTAGTAGTAGTAGAATGCACAAATGATAACTTTCTCTTTTTAAATCAAATAAATATTACTTTTGACTTAAGTTAATGACAATAATATTTAGGGAAAATCATCTATTTTATCCTAAACTTTGAGCCAATTATCAATTAAATTATATTTTTAAAGTCATTTTAATTTGCTTTTTTAACTTTATAAACTGTATCAATTCTATCCGATTTTATTTAAATGATTTAATTATAATTTTATAAATTAATTTTAAAATCCTGTAAAATAAAAATTACTTTTAGATTTCTGTAAAGGATCTAATTTTAATTTTAAAAATTCATTTTTAAAAAAAATAATATTTGAAAAATATTTTCAAGTTTTAATTTTAACATTTTTTTAAATAAATTTTAAAAATTTTTGTATAAAATTTTAATTTTTTATGTATTAATTCAAAATAATAAGAAAAAAGTGATAACTTGTGAATCAATTTATTACATAGACTAATATTAAAAAAAATTTAAAAATGAAGTATTCACTTTAAATAATAATAAAAATTTTAATTTTTCTAAATATTTTTATATTATTGACTAATATTTTTAGTGCCTCAAAATTCTCTCTTTTTTTATCTAAGTCATTTTTTATTTGACCTCTATTAGAAAATTTTCTAAATAATGTGGTTGAAAGTTGAGAAATATAATTTAAAATAAAAATTTAGTGAAAATTTAAAAATTTATGAAAATATATAAAAATTAATTTTTAAATTTATGTCAAAAGTAACAAAATTACAATTTAAAAACATCTTATATTTTATTTTTCTTATAGGGAAAAAAGGATAAAAAATTTAATAAGTGTCAAATTTATCTTATAGGAGCCTAAAAGTAATTTTTAAAAAATATAATTAGATCATTCACATAAAATTAGAGAGAATTGGCACAAGTTATAAAGTTGAAGAATCAAATTGAAATGACTTTTAAAGTAGGATTTAATTAATAATTGATTTAAAGTTCATGATAAAAGGGACGGCTTCCCCTAACATTTACTTGTTATATCTCATAATATTCTTAAAAAGAAATGACCATTAGATTACTCTCACGTACAATTGCTTTTATTTTGTTTAAAAATTGCAACAATCAAAACTTATTATTAGCAAGTGATAAATAAACTTTATAATAAATAAATTTATTAATAAGCTTATAATATATAAACTTATCAATTTTATTACACAAGTGATATATGTGTATGTGTATATATTAATCTTATTTGAGCAACTAAGTAAAAGATCACAAAATGAACAAGAAAATGTATATTCATTGCCAAAACACTCAAAAAGGTGTTTACACAGACTACTCTCTTCGTAATACAGCACATAACATAATCGAACCACGCAATCATGCACATTGGGCATATATATATTAGAAGTTTATTTTCTATAATTATATATCACTAAAAAGATGAATAACGTGCGCAAAAGAGATAGTAATATAATCAATCCTGGTTGTTCAATATATATATATATATATATATATATATATATATAATCAATCCTGTCAAAAGGCAACAAGCAGTGCAAAACAAAGCACAATCTGACGTTAACAATGTGCATGTGCATGGCCACCCTTCCTTGATTAGATAATTCGGAGCTCTAACCCCTCGTTCCAATTGATTTTTTTTGGTGTCCACCACATCCCCATTCCCAACACCCTCCCTGATTTCTACCTCCACCGCTGCCTCCTCCCCAACCCCAACCTCCACCTCCACCTCCCCCTCCTCCTCCCCCTCCACCACCTCCATTTCCGCCACCACCACCTCCACCACCACCATTGCCACCACCACCCCCACTGCCACCTCCTCCTCCACCACCACTTCCCCCACCCCATCCATGTCCTTTACCATTTCCTGCACCCCCACCCCCACCCCCACCTCCCCCACTACCACTACCTCCGCCACCTCCACCACCATTGCCACCTCCACCACCTCCTCCACCACCTCCATTCCCTTTCCCTCCTCTATGATTGTGTGATTTGCCTTTGCCTTGTCCATCTCCCTTGCCACTCCCACTACCACCCCCACCTCCCCCACCACTACCACTGCCGCCACCGCCTCCACTACCACTCCCTTTTCCTCTTCTATGATTGTGTGCATGGCCTTTGCCTTGTCCATTACCCTTACCAGCTCCACCGCTTCCTCCTCCATTACTACAATTGCTACCTCCACCTTGGTCACTTCCACTACCTCCCCCTCCACTACCATTGCCACCTCCACCACCGCCACCATTGCCACCTCCACCGCCACCACCACCATGCCCTTTCCCTCTTCTATGTTTGTGTGCATTGCCATTTCCATTTCCCTTACCACTCCCACCACCACCTCCTCCGCTCCCTCCTCCATTACTACCACTGCTGCCCCCACCTCTCCTCCCTCCTTCCCCTCCTCCTTTTCCACCATTCATACTACTATTGTTTTCATTTAATACTTCCTTGGTTGGGTGTATTTTTCTCTCCTGTATATCATTATAATTCTTATCGTTTCTTTCATGTGAAAATACAAGACTTGTCGTTTCATTAAGCTGAACATCAATGCCATTTCTTTCTACAAAACCATGAAGCCCAACAACCAACAATGGGCCAAACACCACTGCAAGAAAAAACAAAGCTTCAACTTTTTTTCCAATGATCTCCATTTGCTGCTTCAGTTTGAGAAACGAGAACACAATATCCACCTTCTTATACTCTTGTCAGTTGAACCAGAAATTTGCCCACTGACAGATAAATAAGTCCCCACAAGATCAAACTCAGAGGCAACAAACCGGACCATTCACAAAGTTGCAGCAATATAATAATCTGCCTTGAGCTGCAATTTGTCCCCACCTCCATATTCATATAATGCTCAGCTTGTTAGAGAACTATATGGATTAATATGGCGAACATAATTAAAACCACGTTAACATACTAAAAAATATTATTTCTTTGTAATACTGAACTTGGAAATTAATGGCAATCGATGTCATAAATTATGTATATATTATGATGTTACAGACGTAAGATGGTGATTTAGTTACTGTTTAGCATACATGAATTAATGGAGCATAATAAATTAAGCATTCTTATAAAAATTTGACACCCTAAGTGTTGGGCATAGTCTAAAACACTATGACTTGGCTACATGAATACCCTACAAATATCATGACTTTCCATTTTTTTTTTTGGTTGATTCATTGTTAAATTTATTGATTTTTTTGTCAATAAAATTTTTGTATTATAATATTTTTTGGTATATTATAAAATCGGGTTGATTTTTTTTATAGAATAAACGAGAAAAATTTAATAGTTTTAAGAACAACTCCCACATCTCTCATGAGCTAAAATTGATTGCATTATACTTCATTTTGTCATTCTATAATTATTTAAGAATTTAGAATTTGAATATCATTTAATTTGAACTTTCATGAAAATTACATAAAAGTACTATTAACTTTAATTTTAAATCATAAATTTAGAATAATTTGCCCTATATGGTGGGTGGAACTATACCATAGCACCATACATATGCACTAGTAGGAAGGGTACCCTACGCATAATTCATACCCATGATGTTAGGTAGTTGGAGATAGAGGGTAATGCCTTTGGCTTGACGAATGTGAAAAGCTTTATTAGGAGGGCAAATAATTCAACCATGTGATATAAGATTATTGTGCACATAAAATTTAGGGCTTTTTGGACATAGCTTCATGTTCATGCTATTAATTTTTCTTTATTTTTGCAACCTGTTTTGAGTGCATTCCAGATATATAGAAAGAAAGAAACGTACAGGTACATATCATGTTTATATTATAAGGACCATACTAGTGTAATGATTTTTTTTTTCCATGCGAGGGAATATTGAGTGCTTTTCTCTTTTACTAATGTGCGCATGCTTTTCTTGTTGAGGTTGGCAATTTGTTCTGGTCGGTTATAAATAGATGGTGTTTAAATATGAATATATTATAAAATTTATTTATTTAAATACAATCTATTTAATTAATCATGTCAAATATTTACAAATTTATGTGTATTTATGTAAAGTAAATTTCACAAGACAATCTATATAAGTGGTTTAAATTTGGATACAAAAACTGGTTTAAATTTTATAAAAGTTAAAAACTGATAAAGATTAAAATAATCCAGTGTAACAATAAATAGATATTTAATTTGATAAATAAATAAGAGAAAATTAAAAAAAAATTATTGTTGATTTACATCAAAATATCTTATCTTTTGTATTAATTACATGCCTACACAATTTATTTTTAATTATACTCTTTTTTTTTCTTTTTCAATTTTGTCCATTTTTTCTTTGTTCTTTTTTTTTTATTTTCACATTATTTTTTCTTTCTCCTTTTATTTTCTTTTTTCATTTCCATTTCTTATTTTTCTTATTTTTCCTTTTTTCTTTTCTCTCTTTATTTTTTACTCGTGTTATTTGTTTAATTTTCTTTTATTTATTTTTTTTCATATTTCCTATCCTTATTTTTAAAATTTTTTTCTTTTTATTTATTTTTATTTTTTTATTTTTTCTCTATTATCCTTATTTTTTCATTTTTCATTTTATTCTTATATTTATTTTTATTTTTTATTTTATTTTATTCTTATTTTTTAAAATTTTAAAATTTTTCCTTTTTAAAATTTTTTTATTCTTAGTTTTTTTTAGTGTTGGTTTTGGTGTGTATATATATATATATATATATATATATATATATATATATATATATATATATATATATATATATATAACTCATATTAATTTTAATAAAGAATCAATGTTTTAGATATTCTAGGAAAATATTTTGAAATATAAATTTGTATATTTATATATATTTATTAGGCTGTTATTATTTTATTCATTTTATACATGGAAAATAAAGTAAAATAAACAAATAAAAATATTTCAAGTTTCATGCATTTGAAAAAAGATGGGCACTTGGATTCAAATTAATTGATATGCATATATCAATTATTTTTATTTATTTTTTATTTTAATTAATTGAATACAATTATATTTAAAATTTATTACTCAAAGCCAACTATTTCTATGATAATTTTTCTAACAATATATACTTACTCAAATTATCATATTCAGATACTATTTTGATTTTTAGATACGAAAAATATTAAGATAATATAATTTTAGTTGGAGGAAAATATTTGAATAATATTCAGATTATTACTTATCATTTTAAGATGTTGTTTTTAGTTTCTGGTACTATTTTGAGTTTCAGATACTATGTTGAGTTTTCAATACTAATAATATTTAGAAAATATACTGTTTTGAGTTTTTGATACCGTTTTGAGTTTCATATATGAATAATATTCAAAAAAATATATTGTTTTGAGTTTCAGATACGAATAATATTCAGAAAGTATATTGTTTTGAGTTTCAAATACTTAAAATATTAAGATTATATACTATTTTGATTGTATTATATACAAATAATATTAAAAATATATACTATTTTTAAGTATCATTCTTATTATTTCTTAAGTTGGTTGTGTAACAAAAATTTTAATTAATAATTTTTGTTAATTTTTAACATAATTGGACAATATAGACCCAACTTTTTTTTAACAAAACATAAATTTTTATTTTTTCAATAATAATACACTAATCTAAGATATTAAAAATGTTAAGAGATACTATTTTCTAGCGACAAAATCTGATCTTAATTTGTGTCAAGAATGAAAGCTTTTGATTTTTTTTAAGAAAAAAAAAAAGAGGAATGGTCTTCACCAAACTTATTCTCTCGACATTACATTATTAATTAAAAAAAGTTGATATAAAAATTTCAAATTAAACTAATATAATCTATCAGTTGATTAATGCACTAGTCAGATAATATACTGCTTTTTTAGTATCATATGCAATTGGAATTTTTAAACACATATAATATTCATATAGTATACTATATTTATGAGTTTGAGATACTATTCTTAATTTTCAGATACTATTCTGAATTTTAAATACTATAATATTAAGATAATATACTATTTTAATTATATCATATACAAATAATATTCAAAAAATATATTATTTTTAAGTATCATTCTTATCATTTGTTAAGTTTATCGTGTAACAAAAATTGATCATAAAAAAATTGGTAAAATTTTAATTAATTTAATTTTTTATTCACAGAAAATTTTTTAAAAAATTAAAATTATAAACTGCATAATAAAAAAAATTAGTATTGAATACAATAACAAAATGTTTAATGCAAGTTGCAATTAGTACAAAAAAAAAATACGAAACTTTCCCAAGAAAAATCAACAAGAAAAAATGAAAAAATGGGAGTTTTTGCTGCAATAGCAGTGTTACTTCCATTCCTATATTACTACTGGCTATAGAAAAATCCACAGTCATGGGTTGATCTTTATGGGAAAGGGAGTGACTGTGTAAAGTTATGGCTTATGTCTCTTATTTCTTTAAGCTTATTCAATTCATTTCTCTCTTTTTAGTCTCCTCTTTGTCATGGCCTCCTTCTCTCTACTTCTGGCCTCTCTTTGGTGTTGGTCAGTTTCTCAACTTCAAGGCATATCAATTGCTTGGTGAATCGGGTACTTACTATGGTGTATGCTTTGGAAAGAACATTCCTTGGGTGACAATTTCCATTTGGGGTTATAATATATCATCAATATGTTAGAAGCATTTTGAGCCTTCTTGCATGTCTATCTCGGGCTCCCTTCCAATACATCCTTGTGTGGTGTCTGGGATATGTATTCGTGATTCATCTAGAATCAAAAAAGGATCCAGCTACTCTTGCAAAGCTACTTTCATGATTTCAATAATTGTAGTTCACTAACCACTGATCTGGAAGAAGCTAATGGCTAGATTTTATGGAGGTGCTTTTTATTTTTTATTTTTACTTTTATCTAGTTTAATAGCATCTTTGAATATTTTGTACTTGTATTTCAATTTACATTTCATTTTGATAATATTTAGTGCCAATGACTCTTTGTTCTAAAAAAAGACATACTACAAAATGTTGATTGAACTATAAAAAAGTACATAATGGTTAAGTTCTTCCAAGAAGCATCAACTTGATCTTGAGGGACATTAAAGATAGGCCATAAGTCAACTCCGGGAGGCTTAGAATTGTTGTTAGACAAGGGATCAAATCCACCCTAGCTCTCATAGTTCTAGAGACTTTGAATGAGGATAGTTCCATTTCCTTAACGTGAAATTTTTGCACCTGCCCAAGTAGCACTAATTCCATGAAATACATGCGACAACTAAACTTAAAAACCATAAAGAAATAAAAAATTGATCATTGTAAAACCCTAAAGGCCTTGTTTATAATAAAATTAAATTAAATTCTTACAAATAATCAAGTAAACTTTCAAGTGGGAAAAATTGAATTCAATTTCACTGTACATAACACATCACTCACCGGCTAAGAAATGGCTTTTGGGAAAAGATGGTGGTGGCATCCATTAGAATCAGGAGAAGTACTTTCAAAGTGAAAATAAGTCAAAACGTTTCTATGAGGTAATGGCCTTAGCTGTAATTCCTTACGGAACTCTTCTTGTTCTTGTTTTAGTCTTTGATCTTGTATAGTCAATCCAAGGATGATTGGAGTAGAGACGAGATCAAAAACAAGAATCACAAAAAGTAAAAAAAATGTTCAAGGGAAATCTGTAGAGAATAGTGCATGCTTTGTAGTTGCAATCTATTGATGTCATTAGCAACGGAAATGCTAAATGCTACCATTTTCAATTTGCTTTCCATTGCCAGCCGAATCGAATCAGAGCAACAAAGCTTGAGAAGTGAGGTGGGCGGAGAAGCCATTGATGGCATGGAAAAGGAAGAAGAAAGAAAGAAGAAGAAGAGGAGAAGGAAAGAGACAGAGAGTGAAAAAAAATCATAGAAGAATAAGTTGTCGCGTTGTATCGGCATTTTTAGGGTACGTATGAAATTTTTGGAAAAAAAAGACATACATATAATTTAATAGAAACTAGGGACATTTGATGTTAATGCCTCTCATTTTTTGGTATTTTTGTAAAAGCCCTGATAAATAAATAGATAATTAATTATAACAAATAGATAGCAATGCTATTGTGATAAAAGATAAAATGTGCATAAACTGTAACAACTCTAAGGTTACATGTTTGTAACCAATAAATAGATAATTAATTTAATAAAAAAATAAATAGATAATCAATTATGACGAATGGATAGCGATGATCTTATAACAAAAAACAAGATGTACGTAAGCTATGACAACTCTAAGGTTACATTTTTGTAACTAATAAATAGATAATCAATTTGATAAAAATAAATAAATGGATAAATTGTAACAAATGGATACCAATCTTATTATAACAAAAGATAAGATGTACATAAGGCTGCATGTGTATTTATACTTGACCAATTGCTAATACAAAATTATTATTGTGCCCAACTCTTTATATTAGAGTTCTTGCCTAACAGCTTAAAAACATTCAACCTTCTTATTGACCTTAGTAAGCTATCAATCTTGATTTTAATCTTAAAAAAATTTAATTTTGAGCAACTAAAATGTTTGCTTCAAGTGTGTATATGTTAGAAATCATTTAAAATTCAAAATAATGATGAATTACCAAAGGAAATCATCTTGGAAAGACATCACAAGCACTATCTCGATCAGACTTAAGACATGGATCAAATTGCATATTTTTAGCAATTTTGGAACCTATCCTAATCTCAATCCTAACCGAGACCAAGCCCAGGATAGGAGTGAATCTGCTCAAATGAATTTTGGGACAATGAATATTTCAATCCAATGTCTCGACTAGGACATTGCCTGGGACCAGGCAATCCCGACTGGGACCTAATTCTACAAAATTTAATTTTTAGGTAGAACTAATCCTGATTTATATCCCGACAAGGACTATGTCCAGGACCAGAGAAATTCAAACCTAAAATGGCTACAAAATGCTACTTTTGAAGCATCCCGACTAGGACTGATGTAATCCCGACCGTGACTTGACAAATTACAGCTCAAAAGTCTAAATTACATTCAAATGGAATTTGATTTAGTTGGAAATGAATTTATTGCTTCCAATAGTTATAATTAAATTGCTTAAGTATAAATATAACCTCTAAAGATTATTTTGATGTTAAGGAAACCTGTTTATTCATTATATACTTTCAAACATTCAATTAAGCTCTTTAAACTCTTTCAAAATTCATTTTATTTTTGTATAACTCTTATGAGAGTTGGTGAGTGTTAGGATAGAAATTCTTATTCTTTTATTTTCTAGGGTTAAAAAATGGGAAGTGAGATTTTATTCCAAAGGAGTTGGTTTAAGTGTTTAGCCATTAAAACACATAGGAATTCAGTTTTAGTGTGAGCATTTGAAAACACTTGTGTATCAGTTTTTGAGTGATCCTTGAAAACTCAAGTTTTAAGGTTGAAGAGTGAACCACAAAACTCTCATGTAATCTCAGTCTTGTAAATAAGATTATAAGGAATTGAAAATCCTAACTTGGGGATAAGTTAAGTGGAGACATAGGATCTTTGAGAATCCAAATTACTTAAATTCTTGTGTTCATCATTCTTCCTTCGAAACATTCCTTTTAATTCTTAATCAAATCTTTTATTTTTTTATCATTATTCGATAGCCCTACTCACCCCCAAGGAACTTTCACTTCCTTTCTTCCTTTTATTTTTAATGGTTACTCATGGTGCCTTGACTAATGCTGCAGTTGGACCTCTTACTGATATTACTATTGTAATTCCATCACCCAATATTGCTAATCAATTATCAAGTAAATTAGATTCTTCTAATTATCTATTATAGAAAGTTCATATTCTTCATTTACTTAGAAGCTTTAATCTTGTTCATCATATTGATGGTTCCTAAGATCCACTTATTCACTTTAGAGAATGACAAACCAAATCCAACTTATTTATCATGGTACTAAGAAGATTAAGTAATCCTAAGTTGGCTGGTCACCTTTATTTTACAAAGCTTGCTTCCATATATTGTTGGTTGTTTAATTGCACTAGATCCTCAGACTAAACCTGCCAAGATTTATGTGTCTAGTTCATAAATTCAAATTCATCAATTGAAATCCAAGCTTCCTAAACTTTAACGTGGTAGTGATTTTATAATGATGTACACAAATAAAGTGAAATATATTATTAATCAATTAATAGCCATACAAACTCCAATTTCTAATGATGATTTAGTTAGTGCTAGTATGGTAGGTCTTAAGGATTCTTTTAAACCCTTTGTTTAATCTATAGAGTCAAAGCATGAAGACATCAGTTATGATGATCCATATGGGTTGTTATTAAATGATTAACAATAACTCAATATTGAATCTTCTTCTCTAAATGATTCCATATAACCCACTACTCATCTTAAGCAAAAGCAGTCTCATCAATCTTCTTGTGCTTAAGGTGAAGGTACCAATCATAGTGGTTGTGTTGGTAAAGGTCGTGAGCATACTATCACCATTGGATAACTTAATCCTCTTATTATGATCACTAGTCTACCACTTCCAACCTTAGGTTATAATTTGGTCCTTTTTTATATTCTTATGTTTCTCCTTTCCTTTAATTTTTAGGTTCTATATCAGATGCTCACACTTTTTAGTGTCACAACTGTAAAGATTTTGGTCATATTACTAGGACTTATTCTAGTCCTAAATTATAAACATCCACTCATTATTTTAGTACTTGTCCTATTGCTTATGTTGTAACTACTTTAAACCTTTCTGCTTAACCTTTGATTGTTGACTAAGGAGAAAATCACCACATTGCAACAAACTTGGAAAATCTCACCATTCAATCTCCTTATGATGGCTCCAATGACCTTGAAATTGCGAATGGTAACTCACTCCCAATCATTCATGTTAGGTCTTCTTCTTTTCATGCTAATAAGCATTCATTTTTGCTTATTCAACTTTTATATGCTATAAATTTATCTTGTAATTTAATTTCTTTTAGTTCTTTTACTTGTCATAATTCTATCTCTATTGAATTCTTTCCTAACTATTTTCTTGTAAAGGATATCCACATGAAGTTGGTCCTTTACAAAGGCTAAAATAATAAAGGTTCATACACTATGTTTCTTTACTCTCCCATATAGAGATCATTGTTACTTGTAGCATATGCAGTTTCTTTACCTACTTGGCCATGTTAATTTTCATCTTATCAAGTAAACATTAGTTAAAAGTAACATTTCCTTTACTAGTAATAATCACTCTTGTCTTTTTCATGTTACACTATTAGTAAGTACCACAAATTGCCATTTCTAGAGTCTAATTTTAAGGCAACTCAGTCTTTGGAATTGATTTAAACTAATTTAGGACCATCTCCTTATGTCTTAAATAATGGTTCTCAATACTATGTATTATTGTTTTTTAACATTATAGCAAGTATTATTGGATTTATTTTCTTTAATATAAATCTAATGTCCTTAATGTGTTTATCCAATTTTTAGCATTACTTCAAAAATATTTTGTTTGTCAATTAAATATTTCCAAGAAAATTAGGGTGGTGAAAACATAGCCTTAACTAATTATCTCAAAAATATATAATGTATTACACAATGAATCTCTTACTCTCATATCCTTGAGCAAAATGGATGTACAAACATTAGCACATTGTTGAAATTGCTAGATCTTTACTGACTTATGCACTTATAACATCGTCCTTTTAAACTTATGCCTTTGAACATATTGTGTACACCATTAATCATTTATCAATATCTTATATTCATCCCCGCACACCTTATAAGGTATTATTTTCAAGAAAACCAAATTATCATCAACTCTAGATTTTTCATTATCTTTGCTACTCATGGCTCAAACTTTATGATAAAAATAAATTATATTCTCATTCAAAAGCTTGTGTGTTCTTGGGCCATTCCAAAGTTCATAAAGGGTATATGCTTTGACATTTTCTCTCAAAAATTATACATTTCATGCCTTGTCATTTTTTATGAATAGGTTTTCCTATTTGCTAGTACCCATGGTTATAACACTCAGTTTCTCAATCCTACATTAAGCTCAATAATCTTTATTCCCTCAACAATTTAATTTTGGCATCAACTAACAAAACATAATAGTCCTAGCCTCTTGGGTGCACCCCCTACCATCTTTACCAAGTAATGTTCTTATACATTAAACAATTACTTCTAGCCCAACTAATATTATTACTTCACCTACATTTTCATCTATTAATCCCTATAAACATATTAATAACTCTGTTATAATCATAAGCCTATCTACCTCTCACCCTCATCCTAATCCTACCAAAATGCATCCTATCACCTCTAAACTGCGAACTTAAAACTTAAAACCTTTAAAGTATCATTGCACCAACTTGCTTTAACCAAGTAATAAAACATACTAACTAGCACTAGGAAATGCAAGAGGAGATAAATGCTCTTATTAGAATTGAAACTTTAGTACCTCAGACTCCTAATCAAAATGTCATTTGCTGTAAATAGGTCTATATAATCAAATAACAGATGATGGCAACATTAATAGTTTTAAAGCGTAATTTTTAACAAAGTTTTCACCAATTCCCTAGGATTGATTTTTCTCCAACCTTTTTCCCTATTGTCAAACTGACTACAATTTGTGTAATTCTCACTGCTATAATCTCTAAAGGATGGGAAGTTAGACAACTAGGTGTTTCTAATTCCTTTCTGCATGAGCAATTCAAGGATGATGTTTATATACCTCAACCACCTAGATTTGTAAAGTATGAAAATGCTAATCATATGTCATCTTAATTGCTTCTTATAGACTTAAGTGAGTAGTAAAATAATAGTATAAGTGTCTTGTTAATTCACTTTGCACTTTTGGCTTTTCCAAGTCTAATGTTGATTCATTTTTTTTATCATGGAGGTGTCACAATATATTGTTTTATTTTTATCAATAATATACTTATCACTAAAAGCCATTCTAAAGTCTTACTATAACTTCTTGCTTCTCTACAATATAGTTTTTATTTAAAGGATTTAAGACGCTTAAAAATATATATTTTATTATATGGAAACATAATGGAAGCCTAATGATATTTTACTCATATAATCCAAGTACATTCAAGATCTTTTATTCAAAGCTAATATGCATGAATGTAATTCTATTATCACTCATGTTGGGTTTTCGTGATGCAAACAGGTAGCAAAAATTAAAAATTTAATCATAAAACCCTTACAGGATCCATGTAATTCAGTTAAATCAATTAAGAGGGATTTTAAAAACTCTCCAAGATTATCTTAAGGGAAGATGGTTGGAAGGATGAGAGAGCTTTCACACCTATGATATCCTACCTTAAGTTTTTCATATTTTCATGTCAAATTAAGGCATTACCAATAAAACCACGCCATGTACTGGTATCCACATGAGGAGGATGTCCAAAATGGTGTAGTTATGCTAGCACCTTTTTAATCTCACTTTTTCCGTCTGATTTTCTTTTCTCAAAAGAAGTATAAAAACGTGAAAAAAGTAAAAAAATAAGATTAATGTGTATAAAACCCTAGATAATAAGATGTATATATATACATACCATCTAGGGTTTTTTTAATATCTACTTACCAAAACAGTTTTGATAAGTTTAAACTTCTTTTCTCTATTTTGATTCTAATTCCAAAATTATAATCATTTCCAATTTATTTAATATCATACTTACCTTAAATAAATAAGGAAATAAATAAAATAAAATAAAATTCCTTCCTATTATATTTAAGATAACATTTGCCTATATATTATTAGGTTTTCATAATTCATACACGTAGCGAAAAATAAAACTTTCAATCATGAAATCCTCACAGGATACATGTAATTTGAATAAATTGATTATAAGAAAGATTCCAAATACTCATTAAGATGATTTTAAGGCAAGGAAGTTAGAAGGAAGGGAGGGGGTTCACATCGATGACACCCTATGTCAAGCTTTTCATATCCTTAGCTGGATTAAGGCACTGCTAATAAAGCCATACCCTTTACTAGTATCCACATGAACAGGGTGCCAAAGTAATGTTAGTGTGCTAGTAACTTTGTAGTCTCAGTTTTATTTTCTCTCTATGTATTTTTCCTTTCACAAAGGAAGTAAAAGAGGAAGAACGAGAATAATAGCCTTATAAAATACTAGAGAAAGAGATGTATATATAGACATCCCATATAAGGTTTCTCAAACCACTTACTTACCAAAATAATTTTGGTAAGATTAAACTTCCTTTTTTTTTTTCTAATTTGAGTCTAATACCAAAATTAGAATAATTTTCAATTTATTTAAGATAACTCTTACCTTAAATAAATAAGGAAATAAATAAAAGTTGGTGTGCTAGCACCTCTGTAGTCTCACTTTTATTTTCTCTCTATGTATTTTTCTTTTCATAAAAGAAGTTGAAAAAAAGGAGGAGAATAATAGCCTTACAAAACCTTAGAGAAAGATATGTATATATAGACATCTCATCTAGGGTTTCTCAAGCCATTTACTTAATAAAATAGTTTTAGTAAGATTAAACTTCCTTTTTTCTATTTTGATTTTAATTCCAAAATTAAAATAATTTCCAATTTATTTAAGATAACCCTTACCTTAAATAAATAAGAAAATAAATAAATATAAATATAAATACACATACACACAAAAACAATATATATATATATATATACATACATATATATATATATATATATATATATATATATATATATATATATATATATATATATATATATATATATATATATATATATATATATATATATATATATATATATATATATATATATATATATATATATAATTAATTAATCCAATCTAAGTGTATGGCCCTATAGGTTTATACAACGTTGGCAGTGGACCTAAATTAACCTAATTTTCTTTGGATGTGTTCTAAGTTTGCAACCTTGTAGGTTCATATAATGTTGGCAGCGGGTCTAAATTTTTCAATTTAGCCCACAAGTCATAAGTGGCCTCTAGCATGACATTATGACTACTCAAGTTGTATGAAGGCTAATAATCCGATATAACCTAATACACAGTGTGTATTAAAGTCTTTTGTCATACGATATCTTGATTGAACATAATGCATGGTTTATGTCATCCTTATATAGTTCAATTATATTATTTCTCAATCTCAAGTAAATTAATATTAGTAACTCTTTATTTGATATTGATAACTCTTTATCAACTCATTCTAGCATGGTCATACATTTCTCTTTAGTCTAACTTATCACGGCACCCATAAATAACTTCTCAAAATAACTAAGGGACAAACTTCATCTTAATCACTCACACTCCTCATATAACTCATTCTATATCCAATCATAATTTGTTTTACCATTCGGTTAATGATGATGTAAGAATGTGTCAAAATACAAAAATTATCATATAGGAAACTACGGTGATTTCAGGTTAAAAGATTGAAATAATACTATGGTGATAAGAATCACTTATGAAAATTATCCATATAGTATTCTCATAGTGGGTCGATCTAGTACATCATTTATCTAACTATGTACCTATGGGTTTGACTCAATATCTCATATGCATTATCTGTAAAACATAATCATTAGTCAAACTCATATTAGTCTTTATTCATTTTTGTTCCCACAATAATAATTGACTATGGGTGATTTACTACCCAAGTTGTGTAAAGGCTGATAATCTGACATAACCTAATCCATAATGTCTATCATAGTCCTTTTGCCACACTAATTGAACATAAGACATAGTTCATGTCATCCTTATGTTGTTCAATCATATTATTTCTTGATCTTAAGTAAACTGATACTGATAACTCTTTATTAACTCATTCTAGCATGACCATGCATTTTTCCTCAGTTTAACTTATTGAGGGGCCCATATATATCTTCTCATAATAAATAAGGGACAAATTCCATCTTAATCACTTATAATCCTCACATAAGTCATTATATATCCAATCACAACCTCTTTTACCATCTGGTTAAAAATGATGTAAGAATGTGCCAAAACATAAAACTTATTATGTAGGAAACTATGGTGATTTTAGATTAGAGGACTGAAATAATACTACTGTGATGAGAATCACTTATGACAATTACCAATTTAGTATTCTTATATAGGGTCAATCCAGTACATCATTTCTCTAAAAATGTACCTATGAGTTTAATGTAATATCTTATATATGATTACTAAAATGTGATCATCAGCAACCTCATACTATTCTTTATTCATTGTTCATTATTGTTCCCACAACAATGATTTACTAAGGATAATTTAAAATAGAATTTAAGTTTCATTAAATAGTTTTACTATCAAGTCACATACTTGATGACCTCAAGCAAAATTAACTATTTAAGGAAATTATTAGAATTAGCTAGTAATAAAATGCCTCTTTATTAATAAATGAAATATGATAATGTCAAAATATGGTTGTTATATGATTGGCCTAGGGCATATCACTAACAACTCCTACATGCACTAAAGAGTCTTTGACCTTGCATAATGGTCATTTGATAACCCATTATTATATCACAGTATTATTAATGGACTACTATATTTATCATTAACCAAGTCTGACATATCCTTCATGATTAATAAAACCTCTTAATTCATGCACTCTCTTACCATAAATGCACTGGGAAAATATTAAAAGAATTTTACGATACCTTCATTCCATTATGTTTAATGATTTTTGAATTACCAAGTCTTTTTTTTACAAAACTTTCAGCCTATTTAGATTATAATTGGGTTGGGAGTAATGATGATCATGAGTCCCCTTCTAGTTATATTATTTATCTAAAGAAAAACTTAATATCTTGGAACTTTAGAAAAATAATAGTATCATGTTCTTCAACTGAGGTTGAATACCATGCATTGGCAACCGTTACACAACTGAGCTAATACGGCTACAAACTCTTCTTCATGACTTGCATGTTTTCGTTCCTCGTATTATCACTTGATGTGACAATTCAGTAGCCACTAACCTTATTTAGTACACATCTAGTTTACCATACTAGAATGGAGCATCTTAAAATTAACCTACATTTTATCCATGAGGAAGTCAATAATCATGAACTTTAAGTTTGCCATATTTTTAGTCAAAATCAAATAGTTGATGCTCTTACAAAGTCGTTAGCATGTCAAGAATTTTCAAAACAAATTCATTAACTTGTGAAGGTGTAATAAGAATTGGAAAAATCCTTTTGTAACCAGTAAATAGATAATCAGTTGTAACAGATAGATAGCAATTTTGTTGTAATAAAAATAAGATATATTTAAACTGTAATAACTCTAAAGTTACATGTGTGTTTATAGTTGAGTAATTGCAAATAAAAAAATTATTATTATGCCCAGCTCTTTCAAAATATATCTAAAAATATCATGACACATGTACAACATATTTGACACAAATAACATAAAATTATTTAAAAATAAGAATATAATATTACAATATAGTAAATAATATTTCAATAAAAAAAATTAAGAAATATATATATATATATATATATATATATATAATACCACAAACTTTCATTAATTAATTACACTTGTGCCTTCTTCATAAAAAATATTTACAAGAATTCACCTATACAAAATGCCCTTCTCCTTCCACTTAAAATGTTCTTTACGCATGTTACAGGTCTTTTTGCCCCCTTATCATTTTGCAGGTCTTCTTCTTATTTTTCCTTAATTCTTCTTCAAGTCTTTATTACCACTTCCTCCTCCTCTGCTTACTTTTGCTAATCAATTTAAATAAACAAAAAACAAAATCCAATGGAAGCAAAGATCAGCAAATTCCTTAATTCTATTGGCTTTTTCTTCATAGCGATTACCAAATCCCCTTATGATCATCTTAGAACATTCTTTTCTCTTACTCCTCTTCTTTATTCCTAATTTTGTTAATTAGGGATTTTTTTTTCTATACTTCAATGTTTGAACATTGATTATGGAATTATATGTGATAATTATTGTTTCATATGAATATGACTTTTTGTTATATAATGAAACATGATTTTTGGATATAAAACAAAAAGGTTTCTTTTTGGCATAGATTGGATTGCTAATGGGTGAGAAAGATTCAGTAATTGAAGTTCATGTTAGCAGTAAATGTAATGCAACACCAAAGAAATTTGATGCGATGGTTTGGTTTTGTTGCATCACTACACATGTATTGGTTGTAGAAATCTTAACTAGTGAAGTTTATGTGGGAATGTTTCAAAGGTTGGCATTTGGCAATCAAGACTATAGTTTAAAGGTTTTATTATTATAATACATTTTGAAATTGCATTACATTCATTTCATTGTTTTTTTTTTTTTTTGCTTAGGAATTTTAGGAACTCCATTTAAGTTATAGAATTCCAAGGTTTGGTGAGAACAATTATATGAATTATAATGCTTATGGGATTTTATTGTATAGATTATGATGATGATGATATAGCATTAAATTAGTAAACTCCTTAAGCATCTATTAAGTACATCAGAATACATTATATGTTTTAAGTGATTGCTCTTATGCTCTTATATTGAAATTCCATGGAAAAGGATTTTCTTGATTGAAATTAATTGATGTGGATCAAATGGCTTTGAGATTTTTGGACGAGTTTGATAGGAAGGAAATGCACAACAGTGCTTTTAATGGCTCTAACTTTCAACTTCGAATGAACTACAGGCTAATTCAAAGACCAATATTCATTATAAGGTTTATCCATAATGGCTTAGGTTTTAGGTCCAAATTCGACTATTTAACACCTCAAATTTGGCTTTAAAGTTTATGTTCATTTTATGGGTTTTTTTAGTCTTTTTGCCTTTTTCTTTTAAGGTTTTGTCTTGAACAATATCTACTCATCTTGTTGGATGCTTGAACATAGTTTTTTTATGATATTTAATAGATTTTTCTATTTCTTCAATTTTTGTTATTCAATTGTGAATCAACGAATCTTGATGCATGTTCTTTTGGTATTAATTGAATCAACATATTAGTAGAAGATTATTTTATGAGTATTGGATGAATCAACAGACTATAATAGTTATCCCTATTACTTACAAGCTTTTGCTATGTTGTTAATCTAATAAAAAATTTATCTATAGTTTTCTTGATTAATATATTCAAGTTGGATAAATGACCCACTTATATATATTTGTCCCCAATTCAAATTTCATGCAAAAACACCTTTCCTTTCTTGATAAGTAGATTGGAGAGGAAAGAAGGTAGTGATGATGGCCACTTTTGTTCTTAAAAGTGACAACAGTCCTAAAATGATTAAAGGTGAATAGGATTTTGAATTATTAATTTTGGGAGTGCTCCAATAGACACTTCCAAATTGGTGAAGAATCTTATCACCTTCAGAGAAATCAATGTATATTCTCATATACCACAATACAAGAGTTTTGTATTGTGTCCATAAATTAATGTATATTCCACAGTTTTCAAAAAAAAACATAAATTTTTGAAGTGATCTATTGCAATAGAAATATCTTTATCCTTAAATTATAGATATTTCTATTACAATAGAAATATTTATATCCTTAAATTATAAATATTTGCGAATTGTGTTAACAACAAATAATAATAATAATAATAATAATAATAATAATAATAATAATAATAATAATAATAATAATAATAATAATAATAATAATAATAATATCATCATCATCATCATAATAATAATAATAATAATAATAATAATAATATTTATTATTATTATTATTATTATTATTATTATTATTATTATTATTATTATTATTATTATTTAGAAAGTATTCTAAATTATTGTATCAGAAATATAAAATAACGTAAAGTATTCTAAACTGACAAAATATATATATATATATATATATATATATATATATATATATACAAAATTTTACATATCTACTTAATTGGATATCATTATTCTTTGTAAGCTTTGGACTTGTCAAACATAAAATGTTTTGGAAAGACGTGCATACTTCCCAACATAGTATTCAACTGAGGTACGAGCTTAAATGATGACAATATAATAATAGTAGTAGGAGGAGGAGGAGGAAGAAGTCTTAAAAGTAAAATGTTTTAAAAAGACATGCATATTTCCCAATATAGTATTCAACTGAGGTGTGAGCTTAAACAGTAACAATATTATAATAAGACACCAATCACGAGCTTGTCCAGACCGTGACCAAAGGGTAAAGAACTTAAGATGTTCACGGTTTGGGCTAACCATTGTGAGTACCTCATGACCAAGTATTCTGTAAGACACAATGGTCACCTACAAGAGCAACGACTGTATGTTCATAAGTCATATGAGCATACCACCATGATCGTGAGTAGCAGAAATCTTGTAAAAAAATTATTTTGCATTTAATGGAACTTAAAGATGATTGGGGACAATGTTAATGACCCCAATAACCATATTTGAGTTGATAATGTATATAAACAACTCTTAGAGCTTCATTGAAGTGTTAGATACTTGGTTGTTGAACTCTTTACTCTTAGCATTCATTGAAGCTCTCAAAATTTTGTCTAATTTCTTTGTTGTTCATTAAATTCTTAAAAGTTGGTTATGCGTTAGAAATGAGACTTCTACTTTATCTAATTCTGGGGATAGATTAGAAGGGAAGTGAGGTTTATTTCTTAATGAATTAGTTTAAGTGTTTACCCATCAAAATAATTGGGATTATGGTTAGAGCTTAGCCTAATCAAAAACTCATTATTATAAGGTTTAGAGTTGATCGTAAAGCTCTTGTAATCTCAATCTTGTGAATAAGATTGGTGTGGGGATTGAAAATTATAACTTAGGGATAAGTTAAGTGGAGACGTAGATTCATTTGTGAATTGAACTCCTCAAACATTTGTGTTTGGTCCTCTATCTTCTTAAGCCTTTTTAATCCTTGCTTAAGTTCATTAATTTTCTTTTAAATTTTAAAAAGTCATATTCACCCCCTAGGGCAATTATTGTCACGACCCAAAACAGGGGCCATGACCGGCGCTAGGGAACGGGAATTCTTTCGAATCCGGAACCCGTAGCAAGCCTAAAAATAAAATAAATATGCAATGATAACCATAAAAATATAATATGCAGCGGAAAATAAAAATCATAAATATTACAATATCATCCATATCAACTGGATTCAATTCAAAACTCATCACATCGCATATATAATCTCATAAATGTATAATCTTTATACAAATCCAGTTTTACTATAATACATCTCTTTAAAACAAATACTTTAATTCACAACTACTGCAGTGTCTAGATAAAATAAATAAGACTCAAGTATACAATTTACATAAAGAAGCCGGGGCGGAAGAAATCCGGCGTATCGACCTGCTACTGAGGTATGAGGAAGTTGACTCTCCTGAAAAATAGTCAACGGAGGGGAGTCAGACCTCACTGAGTGAATTACTATAATACATATACATACACTCTAAGTGATAATGCATACAGTCAACAGTATATGAGTAATATGTATATATACAGGCAAGTTCATACAGATGCAGAAAAATCATTTTATATATTTTGTCTGAAAATCAATTTTTATGAAGGATCACATAGAACCCTAGAATATTGCAACCTCAGAAAAATAGTGTTAAACAACACTCTAGCCATACAGGCTCACTGATTCCAAATATATCCACTTAATCCATTTGGACAGTAGACTGGCCCCGAGACACTAAGTCAACTGAGCTCCAGTAGTCTGACTGCCAGTGTGATTGGCCCCGAGACACTTGGTCAACCAAGCTCCAGCAATCACACCCACAAACCACATCTCACATCTCAATAATCATAATCAAATCAATATCCACAAATAATTTAGTAATATAGCCTAAAGCTATAGGCGTACCGGTACGTACTCGGTCCTAGTGCTGCCCACTAGGTAGCACGTTCTATTGATATCCTTCATCATTAAATATAAAACATTCATTCACAAAAATAAATGATGCATGAAGTTCAATAAAATACAACATAAACCATATATATACCGAAAATATACCAAAAGTAAACCAGGTATATTTCGAGTATATATATGTCAAATAAATTCAATCAAATCATAAATTAAACTAAAAATATATTTAAATATATTTTAAATATATTTTATTAATAAAACATGTATATAATTTATTATATACCAAAAATATATCAAAAATATACTTGAATATAAATCATATTATTTATGCATATTTAGTCAAAATAAAACATGCATTTTCTAAATCATGCATCCTAAGCATATATATATATAATATAGTAACTCACCTAATGCGCTCCACGAGATAGGTCCGACGGGCCTGGTCCACTAACCCTCGGTCTCGGCGCAACTAAACAAGAAATAATTAATCGATATCAGAATAACCCTAACAAAAATCCTAGAATTAAATCTAGAGTATTCAACACAGAATCGAAAATTAGGGTTCGACTAGATATCACGTTTTACGAGAATTCTACCGAAAATTCAGCAGAACCTCCCCTGTAAAACGGACATCTCTCTACTCAAAAGAGTAGAGCCGACCCTGCAAAGAAACACACTTCAAAAATAAACACCACAATCAATCACAACCCCTCGGTCGGACTCCAGACTACAATCTGTCGACCGGGGTCCACAAAC
Organism: Mallotus nudiflorus; assembly: GCA_947683625.1. Taxonomy (NCBI): domain Eukaryota; kingdom Viridiplantae; phylum Streptophyta; class Magnoliopsida; order Malpighiales; family Euphorbiaceae; genus Mallotus; species Mallotus nudiflorus. The sequence continues at coordinate 894,294 of CANTUR010000170.1, forward strand.
ACAGAATATATATTCAAATATACCAAAAATATCCTTAAATCATAAAAATACATTTCATACGTAGAAATTACATAATAAATCTTGAAACACTGTAAAAATCGATTAAAACTCATTTTATTAGAAAAACCGTATATTATATATATAATTGAAAATAATTCCCGGAAAATAGTTTTAATTAGTTAAAAATACTAGATATTTTGTAGAAATCATTTTTATACCTTAAATAAATATTAAAACCAATTAAATTACATTTTTAGACAATTTAGGGTAAAATTACCAAAATACCCCTATATATATATATATACCTAAATTACTTCAAAAATTCACCAAAAATCATACAATTATCCAAAATTAATTTTCTCAACATATTTATCAATAATATCAATAATTAAACTCAATTAACCAATTAAATTCAATTTAAAACACAATTAACTTAATTTTACAAAATCACATAAACTTCAATAATTAAAAATAAATACTTAGAAATTCATAAAAATTCCAAATAAATTTCTATAATTCATTTCAACACCTAATTCAACCATAAACTCCAATTTCATAATTTAAATAATTAATTTCCGAAAATTAGAAAATAATATTAAAATATTCAAAAATACCCAAAAATCCAAACAATCTCCAAAAATTCTGTAAAAATTCATACATGAAGATTAAGCTACCAGGAACAACATTTGTGAAGGAATTTTCCATGAATCATCCAAATCGAAGCTCAAAAAAATCGAAAACTCAAAGAGGCCGAAATCTTCAAATCGAAACCTAAGCAATTCTAGACCATTTTAGCTCAAACCAAAGCTAGAATAACACTCACCGGAGCTCAAGGAGAAGATAGAGACCGGCGGTGTCGAAAACGGTGGCCGGAGGAGGGAGAAACGGCGGTGAAGAAATGGTGGTGGTCGGCGCCCGCGGGAGAGAAAGAAGAAGAAGAAGAAAAAGAAAAAGAAAGAAAAAGGAAAGAGAAAGAAAAAGAAAAAGAAAGAAAAAGGAAAAGAAAAAAAAAGAAAAAGAAAAGAAAAAAAAATAAAATAAATTAAAATAATTAAATATTAATAAATAATTAAAAATAAAATAATAAATTTTAATAATTTAATAATAAATAAAATAATCAAATAATAATAAATAAATAATAAAATATTAGGGTAATAATAAACCCTAATTAAATAAATATACACACACAGGCTTTATTTAATAATTTAAAAATATGTATGAGTTCATGCAAACCCGTAAATACATTTAAAATAATTAATAATACATTGTTTACGTGGAAATTTCCCCGAAAATGAAAGTCCCGGGAAAATTTTACGTAAAACACTGTATATAAGACACAGTAATTAAAATAGGTTTAAAATACATATTAACTCATAAAAATATCGTATAATGCATAAAAATTATTGACACTGTATATCCCGGTACAGTGTAAAAATATTTTTAAAAAACACGGGATATTACAATTATAAAGACAATCTCTTACACTTTTATTCAGCTCATTATATTTTCCATTATCTTTGATTATTATTATTATTATTATTATTATTATTATTATTATTATTATTATTATTATTATTATTATTATTATTTCCTGCATATATAAAACAGTATCAAAAACCCAATATAAACCAAAAAGCAATAGAAATAAAAAAAAATACCATAGTAGCATGTTTAACACTCTATTTACCAATAATACCATATTGGTTAGAAAAAGAAATAGAATCACACTTTTCAAAAAAAAAAAAAGTCACCCATACATCTCCACTCAAACAACAAACAACTTTTATAGTAGAATCAATAACAATGAAAAGATAATCAACATCATCAAATACAATCTCTTCACCTTAAAAATAAAAACAACACATCAAAAGCAAAACTAGAAACCAAAATGAAACAAAAAAAAATTATATAACAAAAAAAAAAAAAAAAAACAGGATACACCAAATTGGAATTCTTCAACACTTCATCCCCATCAACACCATCTTTAACATAACCATCTTTATATTAGAATTAAAACAAACATCCTTAGAAAATTTCTGATCACCCTTAAAACAAAAAAACAAAATAAAGTATCAGAAACCAAAAAGATACAAAAATAATAAAACAACACATACCAACATATTCCTTTATCTCATTAACACCATCAATGGTTTTAACAAACTCTGAATCATAAACTTCCTTCTTCTCACCATCTCCTCCACCTTTAGTGTTTTTACATTCATTTTTCCTTATCTTCAGCACCCTTTTCACAACCAGCAACATCTCATAAACTATAATTAAAAGCATTAAAAGCACCTCCACCTTTCCCTGCACATTTAAAACAAGATAAAAAACTAAAAGTAAACAAAAAAACAACAAAATTAAATACATGCTACTTGATAATAGAATGGAGATATGAGATATCTATTCTTGCACCTCTCACATACTGAACAAGTGCTCTACTATCTGAGCTACACCCAACTTCATCTTTCATTTACTAACACATTATTAAATTAGATTATGATTTGTTTAAAGAAAACTAAAACTAACCCAATTCCTATAGCTGTTATATTGTTATGAATCCCAAATTGACAAAAATATTTATAAAAAAAATAAACATAAAGTATTCTAAATTGACAAATATATATATAGAATTTAAAGGTATTTGATACAAAAGAAAATGGAGTGACAATTTTATTTTTAAAATTATTAAAGTGTTTTAAATATAGCTCTCTTAATTTTTAGTATTTGATAAGTTCATTACATGAATTTATGTTGTCTTGAATTTGAAGTTATATGGTATTATTTTGTATTTTACAAACACATTAGACTACTTGAAACCTTAAAAATGTTGAGATTATATTTTTTGTGCTTGAAATATATTGATAAAATTGATTCTACTTTAGAATCATTAGAAATTAAAATTATGACTTTATTTTCCTTACCCAAAGTTCTTTTTTCGCTTTTTAGAAATAGTTATGTTAGTTCATCATAATAAATGTTACATCTTTTATAGATTACAAACTTGAGTAATCAATTATATACAAAAAATTTATTGCATGTGAGTTGCTTATACTTTGGCCATCACATTCTATGTATTTTTATAACCCATTTGAGGAATTTATCAAATAAATCTCAAAAAATATATTGGATAATGCTTCACTAATTAAAAAAGAGGAAAATTAAGGAAAAATAATTTTTTTTAAAAAAGAGAGAAGAAAAAAGAGAAATAAAAAAAAATAAAGAGAAGATAAAAATTAAAAAAAAAAGAAGGAGAAAAATTAGAAATGAAAAAAGAGAAAAAAAAAAAGAAAAGAAGGATAAAATAAAAATTTATAGAAAAAGAGGAAAAGGAAAAAATAAAAATAAAAATAAAAAGAATAAAAGAATAAAAGAAAAGAGAAGGAAATTAAAAATAAGAAAAAAGGATAAATAAAAAATTATAAAAATAGTAAAAAAATAAGAGAAAAAATAAAGGGATAAGTACAATTTTGATCCCTGTGATTTTGCTTTTTTGGTAAAACCAATCATGTATTTTTTTTTTTTGACATTTAGGTACCTTGTGTTTTACATTTTTTTACACTTTAATACCCTTCAAATAGATATTTTTCAAAATATATGTTTTAATGTAAAAATAATATGAATTTTCAATATTAAAATTATATACCTAATAAGATGCCATTCAACTAACAACAATTAACTCACAAAAAAAATAAATTTGAATGTAATTTAATTTAAATATAAATAAAAAGAAATTATTTTTAAAATAAATTTACAATATTTTTAAAATAAAAAATTAGTTAGATCGATCATAAATCATATATAAAGTAAATTTATTATTAAAATTTAATATTATATTAATATTTTTTCATAAAATAATGATGATGTTAATTAGAATGGTACTAAAGTGTAAACAAATATGAAATACATGATACTTAAATGTCAGAAAAAATAAGATTAATTTTACCAAAAGAAAAAACCATAAGAACCAAATTGTAATTATCCTAAAAATAAAAAAAAAATGATATCCATCAAGGAATTGATTTAAAAAAACAAAAAAAAAATGCATAGAAACGAAAAAAACAAAAAAGAAAAATATGGATACATTTTTCAAAGAACTTTGAGGTATTTTTATTGAAAATATTTAAAAAGCTCTTTTAAAAAAAAATCCCTAGAGAATAAAGAAGAGGTTGAACCTTTGTTTACCTTGTCAATGGAACTGGATGTTGTTTCGGCCCATCTTCCAGATTAATCTACCGATAGTAAAGATTGGGAGTAAATATATTTCTGTCTTTGCGTACAAGGAGACATTACAAATTATTATTATTATTATTATTATTATTATTATTATTATTATTATTATTATTATTATTATTATTATTATTTTGAATTGAGTAGGAAAAATCAAGAATTAAATTTTAACTTATTAATATTTTTAAAAAAAATTATTACTAAACTACTTAACTTTTAACGACATTTTACGAATTAAGATTACTTGGTAACAACATTCATTTTTTTTATTGTCCTAGATTATACCTGGACCCTATATATATATCAATAACTCAAAACCCTATGGATTGTAATTATTATATATGGGTTTTACAATTTTTTTTATAAATTGAAATTGTGGCATTTAGTAAACAGAAAAATGAGATGAACTCGTTCTAACCAGTTGGATAATAGAATTAAAATAATATTAAATTTATCTATTTTATTGATAAAATTAAAACATGATATAAATTAATGATTATTTTAGATTAAGCTTTTTTATAATTTGATTATTTTAAAAATTTTATTTCAATATAAGGTGCAGTTTTTATTGAAAAATTGTGTTGCTTTTGATCCATGTAGAAATCTTCAGATATTTGATAGTTATGATTTGAGAAGATTATTGCACCTCACAATTAATTTATATTATACCATCTAAATATTTTATATTGATCAACAAAAAATAACACATGTATCTTTCCTCAATAAATTAAATAATAACAATTAATATATCAAAAATTTGTGGAATTTTCTTATAATAAGAGTCTATTTGTCTAAATTATTGCTGATAACTGATGATTAATAACCAGTGATTAGTAGTTGATAGCTAATAAATACTACATATTTGGTAAAACTACATCTATTGTAGCTGATAATGTTTTTAATTACTAATGTAGACATTACCTAATTTGTATACAAAACAATTATATTTTATTATTTATATTTTTGAATATATGTGTTCTATTATTATTATTATTATTGACAATAAATTCTTAAATAGAATATTAACATATATTGTTATTAGTATTAGAACTGACAGAGTTTTGAAATTTTTTCGTTGATATAATTTCAAATTTTTTTTATTTGTATGTATATTTCAATAAATTTATATTTAATTTTTAACTAAGTTGAAACTAATTAATTAAAGTTAAAAAAAGATTATAAATATATATATTTTAAAATAGATGTTGGTGAAAAGTTATAAATTATAGCTGATATAAATTAAAACTGTTTCACATCCTATAGTATGGATCAGCTACCAATTTAAAAACTTAACCAAATTTTTTTACTATACCTATTAAAGGATGCACATTAACAGCTCTTCCCAACATTATTTCCGACACTCCCTTAGTTGGTTCGAGACGAAGACATCCGGGAAAACGAATGACCTTGAATTCGGTCTCAACTCTTAGTTATGCTGAACGGGCTGTGGAAATTCTAGGCTGGTCCGGTCCAGCAATTGAACAATTGTTTGAGATTGCAGAAAGGGCTACAAAATCTGAAATCTCAATAGGAGAAAATTATATTTGCAGATTTTGTTAAAACTGAGAATAAGTTTGAATAGTTAGAAAATTAATTAAATTTTTAACACCCAATGAATTCGATATTTTGCCAACCCCGTATAGACTGGATGGTCCATCATTTAGGCACAGAGATTGGCACCACGGTTGAAGTTGGCTGTTTGAACCAACCTCTCAAATATATGGTTGTTTAAAAAAAAAATTGATATTTTAAAATTGGCATTCAAAATAAAATAAAAAAAATAAAAATTAAGTGCTTTTACATTTATAACAAAAAAAAATATATAAATTTTTTGTTAAAAAAAAGGACAAATAAATAATAGTGGAACACACTGCTTTATATTGGAAGAAGATGTGTTCTGGTATTGGGCTAAAATTTGGTATGTATTTGGTTGTTGTTGGGTTAGTTTGGGCCTATACTGTACCTGTTTAATGTTGTCTAATGTAGTTAAATTATTGTTCGAAAAAAAATACATCACGAGCTTAAATTCGTACGGCATTTAGTCTGATTTGCGATTGAGGTAGAACTAAGTAAGCCTTTCATAAGTTTTGAATGAGAATTAGATGAATAATTGGGCAGTTTAGAGGCTTAGGATGAATTTGAGAGTAAAATAAGCACACAAGAGTTTGTGGAATATGAAATGTCAAGAATTGGGCGGGATAGAATGTTACAAATGCAATGTAAATCTCACATATGAAAGTAATAAACCGTTCTAAATTTAAAAATATGGATACTGCATATTTTAATATATTAAAAGCATTTTGAATCTACTTTTTATTTAATTTAAATTTTTTATTATAAAAAGTGATGGTAAAAAATAGAATTTCAGTCTATTTTTTAAATTTAAATTATATATTAGAAAGTAAATTTAGAGTCAAAATTCACAATTTATATTACCTCTATTTTCTATATATATCATTATTTTCTATTAGTTTTTTTTATTATCTAAATTTTTTCTCTTTCTTATCACAATATTCAAAAATTAAAATTAAATATTTTTAGGATAAAACAAAATGAAAAATAAATTATAAATAGTGTATTGAATTTAAATAAAATTATTTACTTTTTTATTAAAATAATTTTCATTATCTAAAATATATTTTTTATTTTAAAAAATTCTATTGGAGATATTTTAATCTTTTGAGAGAAAATAATGCTCTGACAAAATGCTTGCTAGGTAGATGAATGAATTAAATGCAGAGTGAGAAAGTAATGTAGATTTGGTGCCATATGATTCACTTGAAAAATTCAATTTGGTCGATAAAAAAAAAAAAAAGACAATTTCAGTTTTGTCCATATGACAAAGATGTTCTATCGATTGACTACAACAAAATTTTCTAATTATAACATCAAAGCTACAAAAGTCAAGGCAATACGTTCTCCTCTAGCTAATTGTCATCTTTCTCGAAAAACATTTTTAAAAAATCATCAATAAATTATGTTTGTAATTATCATCTCATTAATTAGATGACTATGTCAATATATATATATATAGATGCAATGACTAGTTGCAAATCAAATCAGAAAACTTGAGATAAAATTATTAAAAATTTCAAAATTTAAATATTCAACAAGTCTAAATTTTGATGTTTTATTATTAAATACCGAGTTAATGTCTTTTTTAACTTTATTTTGCTAAAAAACTGTTTATAATGAAAATTAGGAAAAATTATTATATATATTTGGTGCACCTGGCAAGAAAATTGGATTTATTTAAATAAAATCTTGAATTTGAGTTTTATTTATGAAAAAATTTATGTATTAAAGAGTTTTATCCTTTTTATAAATCCATTTGGATCGACTTTAAAATATTTAAAACTTGTATGGCTATAAAATACTAAAAACATTAGATTTAGTTAAATTAAAATATTTTTACTAAAATTAAAATTTTTGAATAAAAATGTAAAAAATAAAAAAGATTTAAATTTTTTATATTACTGGACCTAAATTCTTTTTTATGTTAATCCTAATGTTTTTAAAATAAATTCATATTTATATTATAAAAAAATTTTTGCACTTCACATCTAATTAAAATATTAAAAACTTTAATTTTTTTGAATTATTAGAATTAAAAATTATTCGACTATTAGAAAATTATCAATTTTTAAAATTTTTTAGTTTATAATAATATTCTTAGCTAGATATAAATATATATTGATTGATTAATGATATTTTTCACCATATTTTCAGAGAAAAAAAAAACTATAAGAACGTTCATTCACCAACCAAGTTTGGAATTGTACGTCTACTGGTATAAAATAATTATATTTTCAAATACTATAATGTAAAAATGAGAACAGTAGAGTCCACAAATTGGCAAGAGGAAGAATTTAAATGGAAAAGGTCAATCAAATGTTCATATCAAAAGATCTCATTGTGGTTTTGTTTTCTTCTTTTCTTTGTAGTCCTTTTCCATAGAAAATATAAAAATTAAAATTAGGAGTATTTTCGTCATCTGAAACAAAAAAAAAAGTGCATAAGCTTCTTTTTTTGACAAAAATTGTATAATCTTCTTGCGGTCCATGCAAAATCATAAAAGTCGTATTTATAAGACCATTTGTAATTGTAAGGAAAAATTTATAATGGACTTTGAACTCCAGAATTCTATCATAATCTTATTTTTTTCTTTTCTTTTATTATTATTATTATTATTAAATATAATTATTTTTACACATAATAATAATAATAATAATAATAATAATTAATACGACTTAAAAAACAACATATTTAAGATTCTGCACTTCTTAATGTTATTAGAAAGAAATGAGGACTAAATTGCCTTTTTCATAGCATGATATTTATAAATGTTGAATAAATTTGCAAGTATACATCATTTGTGATAGATTTTTTTAAGTACACATCATTTGTGATGGATTTTTTTTTAGCTTACTTGAATAATGGGAATAATCAACAGGTCTATGATAGCCACATGGGTTAAGAGTCCAAAAAAATTCCATAGAATCAATAATTAAACTTAATAAGGTTTTTTTTAATGTGAAATAATAGTTAAATAATAATTTTAAAAAAAAATATCTTAAAATACAGAATAATATATAATTGTTATTGATAATAGGTTTATGAAATTTTTGAGTTTGATGTCCTGCAGTCTATGAACAGAAGATAAGGTGAGAGATGGAGAGAGTCCTCATGAACACTTCAATGTCTAAGTTAGATAATAGAAATAAGGAAAATACAAAATAACTAGAATATGTGAAAATGAAATGGTTCTTTGTGAGGAATGTAGAACTTTATATATAGTAATATTCAAACTTGAAAGGAATCAGATTCCGTGTGAGATAGTAAATCATAATTTTGATAGGAGAATGTCCTTTTATATTTAGAACTCCACTTTGGGATAGTTCTTATTCTGGACGAATTTATCTTCTTATTAATTTAAATGTCTCTATTTAAGAAATAAAAGACTCATAATTAGATGAGAATATTATAAATGGCATCACTATCATTAACTAATAGAGAAAAAAAATCAATTAAGACTGCATCAAAATAGACTTGATCGGCCAATTTTTTTTATGCAATAATTTTCTGAGTGATAGTTGAAAATCTAATATTCAACTCTGTGAAACATTGGAAACGCGTACTCAAATACTGAAAGTTGCTAGATTTCTTACTTTTCGTGCGGCACTTATTCTTTTATTCCAACCTATTTTCTTTTCCTATTTTTCAACGTGTCATACCACACAATTTTCTTGTAGCTTATAAATCATTAAATCCAACTAAATTTGTGTTTATTAAAATTTAAATATATTTATACAGTTAAACACCGATTTTGATAATAATTTTAATATCTAAATGATAAAAACTTATATTAATTATATAATTAATCATTGATTAAATAATATTTTCATTTAATTATATTCGTAAAAACACATCAATTCATTGGTAAAAAAAAAAAAAAACATTAAATCCGGAAGCAGAATAGATATCATGACTGTACTAAATTCTCTTTTATGTTTTTATTTAGGTTTATGAATGGATTTATTCTTAGGTCTTTCTTCATGGATTCTTTGTTGATTGCTTTATGGGATTTATCTGGTTTTAGTTGCATGGCAAAAATATTGGTTAAATTAAAAAATTGTCTATTACGATTAAACTTAGTTAAAATTAAGATGGTCAAGTTGTGAAAATAGCCAATAAATATGTTCCTTTCTTGTTACAAAGTTACACGTTACAAACAATGGGTCAACATCTAATACATAATATATAAAATAGAAGAGAACGAAAATTAATACATAACATGTGCACTTTCATTTAAAGTTAGTTTTTTATATGGTAATTATTAATTATTAATATTTAATTTTTTTCATTAGTTATTATTGTCCTTTCCAGAAATAGTTTTTACACTTAAATAAAATAGATACACAATATTTTTAATTTTGCTACATGCATGTAATTATGTTAAAAAAAGTACTCTTAGAAAGTAAAACTGTAGGTTCATAATTATTATAAATAATTATAAATCTAAATTTAAATTTAATAATTATTAAAGATAATTATTCATGTGTTTATTCTTTATTTTTATTTTGGATTATTACATTATTTTATCATAAACTTTAGTCATTTTCATCAATTTATTTTATTTTTAAAATTATGTCAAATTGGTATATAAACTTTCCTATTAATTGCAAATCTATCTACAGTCAAAATAGAACTGCAAAAAAGATGAAAGTTAAGAATAGAAAAATTATCAATTTCTTCTTCTAATTTCTTATTTAGCAAATAATTTACACATGTATGACATGTCAGTATGCCAACTCAATATAAACACATATTATTTTGACCGTGAATAGATTTATAACAAATTGAAAAGTTCATATTTCAATTCACTAGAATTTCAAAAATAAGATAGATTGACGAAAATGGTTAAAGTTGATGATATAATAATGTAATATAACTCTTTTATTTTTATGTTTGGAAGTAAGGTAATTTTGTTTAATTGAAGATAATTATATTTGTTTTAATTAAAAATCTTAATTTTATTTAAAAGAATATAGTATCAAAGGGTATATAAAGATATATATATTTTTAAAGTGAGTGCTTAGTTTTATACAAAGAAAAAAAAAGAATATAACATTTATAAAAGTTACAAAATCTTGAATGAACTCCACTCAAATATTTTAAAATTTCATTTTAATCTTCAGCAGGCATATATGTCAATTCAAAGCTAGCTAACCCAGATGCATCCAAAAGGATTGGCACCAAACTACAATACGTTGATAAACAAGATAATGAATTTAAATCACTGTTAAGATTGTGTCATCTTCACCTAATCAATTGAGGACTATTCAGGAATATATTGGAAAAATATAAGTAAGAAAGTGAAATCCTGGAAAAAAAAAAAGCACAGAGTTATCCAATTTGGACAAGTTCCCACTACTTTTTTTTTTTTTTTTTTTGAGAACTACAAGTTCCCACTACTTGATCGAGCACACAAGCATGTTTCTTGACTGCCCACATATATATCTATCATACACTTCCACCATTGATTATAGCATTAATAATTCAAAATGCCACTCTTTCTTCGCCACTATCATAAAAAATAAAGTGGGATACATATCTCAATGATGATGCGAGCATTATGCTATGATAACATCCAACACCGATTAATCCAATATTCGCTCAGTAATATAAAATTTCAATGAATTTATATTTGAGCAAATTATTATTTTTTTTTTCGGACATTTGATCTAATTAATATTTTCTTTTATGTAAAGTCGAATTTTTGCATTTCCCATATAAGTACTTCCGCTATGATTAAATAATTTTTTTAATTGAATGCTATATAAAATGATTAAAATATCTTTTTAAACAATAAAAAATTGTAATTAACCATAAACATTAAGAATATGGTTCTTTTTTTTTACATATCATTCGTAAGTGCAATATGCATGTATTTAATAATATTAAATATAAAACACTAAAATATTATTAGTGTTTGGTAGTTAATAATTATTTTTTTATTATCTAAAAGGACGTCTTGATGTTGTTATATAGCACTTAATGAAAAAAAAAAGGCTTAACCCAAATGGAAGTTTTTAAGTTTTACTGAAGTTTTTATAGTGAGATATTTTGTATTATTTAAATTTTTAGTAGGTTGAATTTTACATACTAATAAATAATCATCAACGTGTTTTATACGTGAATAAAAATTTTATTTAATTTGTGATACATATAGAACATAAATAATTAAATTTATTATTATTATTATTATTATTATTATTATTATTATTAAATAAAAATGACTGTTATTTATTTATATAAAATTTGATAATTAACTTAATATAGTTATAATTTATTATAATTTTTATAAATATTTTACTTAAATAATTATATGATATTACTTCAATCTTTCTTATTATTAATTTTTCTCAACTTTATAACTGATTTTATATAAAAAAAAATATTATGTTCATAATTAATTAAAAGATAATAAAAATTATTAGTTATTTGTTTATAAAAATTTATAAAATAATAAAAGTTATATTTTCTTTATATAACAATTTAAATATTACAACCCTATTTAATTTATTACAATTTTAGTAAACTAAATTTTTTTATTGCAACTATGACACTTTATTTCTTCAATTTTTTTTATATTAATACTTTTATTTATACAAAAAATTAATTTGATACTATTTTTAAGTTCAACTAATAATTAAATACAAATAATTAATTAATTTAATTTTAATGTGGTTTTGTTAAATTTTATAAAAATATCTAAAAGTGATCATTATACTACGTTTCTTATAGACAATATACTTCCAAACAAATTATATACTCTATTTTTTATTTATTAATTTTAATTTATAAACATATCTACTTTTAGAATAAATTATATAATTTTCCTATTTTCATAAAATTTAACAATATTGATTTCAATTATTTTTAATATAATAAAACTTATAAAATTATGTTATCTAATTTGATTTATATTAGATATATGCTCTATTTTTTATTTATTAATTTTTACTTTATAAAAATATCTACTTTTAGAATAAATTATATATTTTTCTTATTTCATAAAATTTATTGATTATTTACTTATTAAATTTAATATAATAATACTTAAAAAATTATGTTATCTACTTTGATTTATATTTGATAAAATATAAATAGACCTCATTAAAATAGAAAAAAAAAATATTTTAAACAAAATTATCACTACAATTGTAATTAATTTAATTTTGCTAGTAATAATATAAAAATTAACATAATTAAAATATAAAACATATTTTCAATTAAATTAGAATTATATGTTAATTAATTTCATTTTTATTAGAGATAAAATAGAAATTAACCAAATTAGAAAAGGAAATATACTTTTTCTCATGCCCCGAACCAAAGGGCACATGACCGGTACTAGAAAATGGATAGGTATAAGACTTCCGAAACCTGTAATAAGCCTTAAGGAAAAGAAAAATAAAACCTTCAATTTAAAAATTTATTTCACTCAAGAACACATTATCAAACTAATTTTTCAAAAAAATAAACATAATCATGCGCATTATAAAATATTCTCCATCATCAAGTATCATAAATAAATCTTAAAATATTATACATAAACGTGGTTCATTAAAATGCATTACATAAGTATACTTAAATTATACAAACTCATAGTATAAATACTACTGCAATATTCTAGAATTACTACTACAATACAACTCATAAAAAATTACATAATATAGCTGGTGATAAAGAAATCTGCCGTAGAGGCAGTCTGAGGTCGAACTCCTAAGCTCTTGAAAAAAAATAGATTGAGGGGAATCAGACCTCACTGAGTAAGTCAATAAAAAGAGCTGTAGGGTTTGAAAATCTTTATGAACACCATATAGTTATAGTGAAAATAATGTATAACGTGTGTGTGTGTGTGTGTGTGTGTGTGTGTGTGTGTGTATATATATATATATATATATATATATATATATATATATATATATATATATATATATATATATATATATATATATATATATATATATATATATAGCTTTTGAAAAATCTCGGTAGAACCCTAAACCCAATTTTAAATTGGCCAATTGGGCCTACTTAATCCATATAGACTATCAGTCCCCGAGAGCAAAAGCATCAACCGAGGCACCAAGCCGCAGTCATCCACTTAATTCAAATACATGGCACTGGTGGTCCCTGAGAGCTAAGGTGTCACGACCCGAACCCGAGGGCACGTGACCGGCACTAGGGAATGGGAGGGCATAAGGCCCCCGAAACCCGTAGTAAGCCTTAAAGAAAAGATAAACAGCTCCTTACAATTTAAAATTTTATTTTAAAATAGAACACATTATCAAACTGATTTTTCTTAAAAATAAACAGATTCAAGTGCTTAATAGAAATGTGTTTCAACGTCACGTATTATAAATTAAACTTAAATCTTATACATAAGCATGGTTCATACAAATAAACTACACAATATACTTAAAACATACAACTCTTAGTACATATACTACTGCAGCATCCTAGAATAATACAACAGTACAGCTTACAATGACCTACATAAAATAGCCAGTGAAGAAGAAACCCGACGTGGAAGTAGTCTGAGGTCAAACTCCCAAGCTCCTAAAAAAAAATAAATTGAGGGGAATCAGACCTCATTGAGTAAGTCAATAAAAGAGTTGTACGGTTTGAAAATCCTTTTTTTTTTTTGAAAACTATATATATATATATAATGAAAATAACTTATAATGTATAAGTATAGCCTTTGAAAAATCTCGGTAGAACCCTAAACCCAAAAATCTATATGGCCAATTGGGCCCACTTATTCTAACTAGACTACCGGTCCCCGAGAGCAAAGGCATCAACCGAGGCACCAAGTCGTAGTCATCCACTTAATCCAAATATATGGCACTGACGGTCCCCGAGAGCAAAGGCATCGACCGAGGCACCCATCCCAGTCCATTATCAACCTTACAATCACTGGCGGTCCCCGAGAGCAAAGGCTTCCACCGAGGCACCCGTCCCAGTTTAACATTCACCAATCATATATATTTCGGATCCATCTCTCAATCTCTACCATGTGCACATAGTCCTGGTGAAGCCCACCAGGTAGCCCGTTCTACTAAAATTTCTCAAAATCGATTTTAAATAAATAAAATGCATTTAAATCTTAAATAATAGCATTAAATTAAATAAATCATATAATCAATATAATAAAAATACGAGCGCATGCATTCTTTAAATAAACACACGCACAGATCGTTCTATTGACTTACAAGATGAATGCGAAGGCTGACGACCACGCATTTGCCTCGGTCTCACAGCTTCTGCTCCGAAATGCTCTAAAAGAATAATAACAAATTGACTTTTAATGTAATACCCTATATTTTTTATTTAAATAAAGGAATTTTCAAATAGTGTTATTAATAATTACTTTTGCATTATATTATATTTATGTTAATATATTTTAGGGTTATTAATACATGTAAGTATTATTTATTTATTGTCTAGAATTTCATTGTCTATTATTATCATTATTGTTATTATTGCTATTTTAAACTATATTAACTTTAAGGCTATATATATATATATATATATATATATATATATATATATATATATATATATATATTCATACTTATATGTATATTTAGGGTTAAATATTATTTTAGATGTGTGTATATTAAAATAACTTGTGTATATATATATATGTATATGTAGTATATGTATATATACCAATATTTACCTATACACACATACATGCATAATTATATATTAATATATATTAATAGTTTATAAAAAGAAAAAAAAAAAAAAATATATATATATATATATATATATATAATATATATATATATATATATATATATATATATATATATATATATATATATATATATATATATATATTATATATATATATATATATAATATATATATATATGTGTGTGTGTGTGTGTGTGTGTGTGAAAAAAGGACCAAAACCGAAGATAAAAGTAACAAAAGAAAAATAAAAGAAAATAGAAAAAAAAAATGAAAACAGGGAAGAAGCTTCCCGAGCCAGCCCCTGCAACCTCTCCCTCTCCGTCCCTCACCATCTCTCCTTACTTCCTTACTGCACCGTTCTCACTGCCACCACCAGAGACACTATTACCGCCGCGGGAAGGAGCTTCAGGAGGTGTTGTTGTCACTGCCCCCCGTTTTCTTCCTCTGTCAGCTCGAACCCAAGCTGACCCGGTGCCACCCAAGCTTCCCCAACTTCCCTCATCCTCTTAGGTGTCTGTCCAAGCCAAGAGTCGCCGCTGCAACTCACCTTCAGCGCCGGAATTGGAGGTTGAAGGTGAGTTGCTCAGTGTTGTTTTTAGGTTGCTGTTAGGTTGTTTTCTGGTTGTTGATCGAATATAGATGTTGATTTTAGGTTTTTCTTGAGTATATGTTGGATTATGCCAATAAATTGCTTCAATTTGAATTTTTAAGCATTTTTCTTAATTTTCCTTAATTTACAAATTTTTTCATAATTTTATTTAATTTTATTTGGATTTATTGAATATTTATTTGGTTTAATTAGTAAAAATTAGAGTAATCATAGTTAATGGTTCTTGGTATATTAATTTTATTTAAGGTTTTAGAATTTTGGTGTTAATTAGAGGTTTATATAAATTTTAGGTATTTAATTGGTATTTATGTTAATTTTTGAAAATTATTGTGAAAAATTATGAAATTTTAATAATTGAAGTTATTAGTGAATGTTAATAATTTTAGAACTCAAATTATAATTTTTGAGATTTTTTATACTATTTTTATAAATATTTTTGAGTTTATGCCAAATGTGATTTTTAGGTTAAATTATATTTTTAGAAGAAATTATTGGCTGATTTTATGTTTTAATTATATTAGGAAGATTAATTTTGAGAAAATAATTTTAGGGATGATTAAATAATTTTAAGGAATTTTTTTAGTACTAATAATACATTATGTAATTTATGTATTTAGGGGTAAAAATGTAATTTTATGCTAATTATAGTTAAATATATATTTTAGTTAGTTTTATTAATATTTAAGGGGTTTAGACAATTTTTATAAATTAATTGATATTTTTGATTAAGTAGTGTTAATTTTGAATATTAATTCCAAATATATATATATATATATATATATATATATATATATATATATATATATATATGCATGTACATAGTAACACATAAATAGCCATAAAATTTAATATAGTTTTAAATAGTAGTAATAATAATAATAATAATAATAATAATAATAATAAACAACGAAATTTTAAACAATAAACAAATAAACTCACATATACAATCATTTCATAAATTAATAACCCTAAAAAGTATTATTAACAATTGTATAATATAATGCAAAAGTAATTATTAATAACACTATTTAAAAATCTCTTTATTTAAATAAATATATAGGGTATTATATAAGGCATCCACTGAGGCACCCATCCTAATCCATTATTAACTTTCTAATCATTGGCAGTCCCCGAGAGCAAAAGCTTCCACTGAGGCACTTGTCCCAGTTTATATCCATAAGTCATACATACGTCGGATCTATCTCTCAATCTCTACCATGTGCACACGGTCCTAGTGAAATTCACCAGGTAGTCTGTTTTACCAAAATTTCTCAAAACTAATTTTAAATAATAAAATGCACTTAAATCTTAAATAGTAGCATTTCAATTAAATAAATCATATAATAAATACTAAAAATATGAGCACACACATCTTTAAATAAAACACACGCACAAATCAATTTATCAACTTACAAGACGAGCGAAAAGGCTGACCACCACGCGTTTGCCTAGATCCAATAGCTTCTACTTCGGTATTCTCTAAAAAAATAATAAAACTATTTTAAAAACACGCCTATGGAATTAAAATTGAAAATTAATAGAAATAGCAAAATTCTAGACTGACTTGAGGAAGACCAGATAAGACTCGATAGATAGGAAAAATCCTAATTAACGCTAGGAATTTGCGGAAGACGTCACGTTTTATGAGAAAATCTACCGAAATTTTAACCAAATCTCCTCTGTAAAATGGACATCTCTCTACCATAGGTAGAGTCATTCCTGCATAGAAAAATAAACTTCTAGTTTTTACAGATATTCACACTCGAGTCGGGCTCCCAGAACTACACTTAACCTTGACCGAGATCACAACTCAACCATCACACAAAAAGTAAATCATTTATTTCCCAAAAATACATATTACATATAAATATCCATAACTTAGAAAATCATCTCTCCTTAAAGCTTAAAAACAAACTTTCACAAAAATATATATATAATATTTGGAAACAATATTCAAAATTAACATTACTTAATTAAAAATACAAATTAATTTATAAAAATCCTCTAAACCTCTTAAATATTAAATAAAACTAACTAAAATATATATTTAACTATAATTAGCATAAAATTACATATTTACCCATATATTAGAAAAATACACATAATACTCAAAATAATACCTAATACATTATTTAAAATTAATTTTTGAAAATTAGTGTTAATTAGTCTAAAATAGTAAATAATTTGTAAAAATACTTTTAAATTCCTTAAATATTATTAAAACCAACCAAAATCCATTTTTTAACTATAATTAGCACAAAATTATATTTTTACCCCTATATTACATAAATTTACATAATATATTGTTATTACTCAAAAATTCCCTAAAAATTATATAAATACCTAAAAATTATTTTCTCAACATTAAATTTCTTAATACTAATAGAAACATAAAATTGACTAATAATTTCTTCCAAAAATATAAATTTAACCTAATTATCCACATTTGACATAAACTTAAAATAATTATAAAAATAGTATAAAAATCACAAAAAACCATAAATTAAGTTCTAAAATTAATAACATTTAATAATAATTCCAATTATCAAAATTTCATAATTTTTAACAATTAATTTTTGAAAATAAATAAAATACTAATAAAATATTCAAAATTCACAAAATTCACAATTAACACAAAAATTTTCTATAATCTTAAAGAAAATCAATATACCAAAAATAATTAACATTAATTACTCTAATTACTAATTAAACTCAAATAAAAATTAAATAAAATTCTGTAAAATCAAGAAAAATCAAAATAATATACAAAAATTGGATTTAAACATCTAACTTAGCATAATTAATCATCTAGCTTAAAATAAATAAAGCTTAACACATAAATCAACTCAGACAACCAGAAATTAACCCAGAAACAACTTAAAAACAACCATGCACAACTCACCTTCAACCTCAATTTCTAACGCCGAAAATGGGTGGCAACGGTGAGGCTTGGTGTCAATCGACGTCTGAGAAGATGAGGAAGGCTAAGGGAGCAACGATGACACCGATCCAGCTCCAACAGCAGTGATGAAAGCTTCAAACCGGGAGAGGAAGACTAAAGGAAGAAAAAGGAGGAGAGAAAGGAAGTTGGCGGCTGCTGCGGTGATGATGGCTACTCTGGGAGGGTCATGGCGCATTGGAGGGAGAGGGAGTGACGGTGATGGTGGCAGACGGGGAGGAGATGCAGTGGGTGTGTGGTTCGGGTTTCTTGGGTGCTTCTTCCTTTACATGTATGTATATATATATATATATACACACACACACACACACACATACATATATATGTATTTATACATATAAATTCTAAAATTACATACTATACATGCATTTTCTCACACATGCACGTATATATATACACAAACACACTTATATCCATACATATATATACCCAAAATAATACTTACATATAATAATAAAACCCTAAAATAATAATAATATAATCTATCTGAATTAAATATCTCAATTAAAATTATTTATTAATAACACAAATTCAAAAATTACTTTATAAAAATATAGGGTATTACACTTTCAATTAAATTGGAATTGCATTTTAATTAATTTATTTTTTTTTTAAATATATAATAGAAGTTAACCTAATTAAAATAGGAAACATACTTTCAATTATATTAAAATTATATTTTAATTAAATTAATTTTTATTTGAGATAAAATAGACTTTAACCTAATTAGAATAGAAAATATACTTTCAATTAAAATGGAATTTTTGTTAGAGATAAGATAGAAGTTAACCTAAATAAAATAGATAATATACTTTCAATTAAATTAAAATTATATTTTAGTTAATTTAATTTTTATTATAGATAAAATAGAAGTTAATTTAATTAAAATAGGAAATAGATTTTCATTCAAATTAAAATTATATTTTATTTTTATTAGTAAATGACTAAATTATCTAATTTTTATATAATAACAAGTGTAGACTGTCACGACCCAAAACAGGGGTCATGACCGGCGCTTCTTTCGAATCCGGAACCCGTAGCAAGCCTAAAAATAAAATAAAACATACAATGATAATAATAACCACACTAAATGCAGCGAAAATAAAACCATAATTATCAAAATAAAAATCCATATCTCATATATAGATAAATCCTTTGATACAAGTCTCAGTTCAACTTCTTAAAATACATAACTCACACAAATATATTACATAAAACCCACAATTTATTTACAACTACTGTAGTGTCTAGATTATTAAAATAAAAATCAAGACTCAGATAAGTAGTTTACATAAAGAAGTCGGGGCGGAAGAAATCTGGCGTACAGGCCTGCTACTGAGGTTTGAAGATGATGACTCTTCTGAAAAATGGTCAACAGAGGGGAGTCAGACCTCACTGAGTGAATTACTATAATATATATACATGCATACTAAATGACAATGCACACAATCAAAAGTATATATATCTAATAAGTATATATATACAAGCAAATACACGCAGATGCAATAAAATCATTTTATATATATTTATTGAAAATCACAGTTTATGAAGGATCAAATAGAACCCTAGAATATCGCAACCTCAAAACAGTGTTAGACAATACTCTAGCCATACAGGCTCACTTATTTCAATATATGATCACTTGATCCATTTGGACAGTAGACTAGCCCCGAGACACTAAGTCAACCGAGCTCCAGCAGTCTGACTGTCAGTGTGATTGGCCCTGAGATACTTGGTCAACTGATCTCCAGCAATCACACTCCCAAATCACATCACACATCAGATAAATCAATTCCAATCAATATTCTCAAACTGGTTAGTAATATAGCCTAAATGCTATAAGCGTACCGGTACGTACTCGGTCCTAGTGCTGCCCACTAGGTAGCACGTTCTATCGATATCCATCATTTTAAATATAAAACATTCATTCATAAATAAATGATGCATGTAATTGAATAAAATAGCAACATAAACCATATGTATACTAAAAATATACCAAAAGTAAACCAGGTATATTTCGAGTATATATATGTCAAATAAATCCAATATAATCGTAAAATAAACTAAATATATATTTAAAAACATTTTAAATATAAATTGTAATACCCTATGTTTTAATTAAATATGTAATTTTATATTTAAATCTTTAATAAATACTTTTAGGTTATATTATATAAAAGATTATTTTTTTTTATATATCTAATGGAGGTATTTTATATATATAATATATATATATATATATATATATATATATATATATATATATATATTAATATTAATATTATATTTAGGGTTAAATATTATTTAAGATGTGTGTATATTAAAATAACTTGTATTTATATAAGTGCATGTAGTGTATGTATATACATATATACACACTAATAATTACCTAGACACACCTATATGTATAATAATATATTATTTTATATTAATAGTTTATAGTATTTTATATATATATATATATATATATATATATATAAGTGATGGGAAGTGGACCAAAGAAAAAAAAATCAAAGAACATAGAAAGAAAGCAAAGTAGCAGCGTGAGGTAGAAAAAAAAAATAGGGAGAAGAGAAATAGAAACTCCCAAGCCCTGTACCCTCTCCCACTTCATCCCTCACCATCTCTCCCTCCTCCTTCACTGCGCCGTTCGTCCTGCCACCATCAGAATCACCATTGCTGTCGCACCAAGCTGCCAAGGGAAGAGCTGCTGCTGCCATTCCTCATTTCTTTCCTCTGTCAGCTTTGATCCAAGCTGATCCAACACCACCCAAGCTTCCCCAACTTCCCTCATCATCTTAGGTGTCCGTCCAAGCCAAGAGCCGCCGCTGCAACTCACCACCGGCGCCGGAATTGAAGGTTGAAGGTGAGTTGCGCAGAGTTGTTCTTAGGTTGTTGACAGGTTGTTTTCTGGTTGTTGCTAGATTTTTAATGTTGATTTTAGGTTGTTTTTTAGTATATTTTGGATTATGCCCATAAATTGCTTCAATTTGGATTTTTAAATATTTTTCCTAATTTTTCTTACTTACAGAATTTTTTTTATATAATATTTATTTATTTATTTTAATTTTTTAGTTGATTTATTGGGTTTATTTGGTTTAGTTAGTGAAATGAAAGTGATTATAGTTAATTGTTTTAGTATATTAATTTTATGTAAGATTTTAGAGTTTTTAGTGTTAATTAGAGGGTTACGTAAATTTTAAGTATTTAAAGGGTAATTAGGCTAATTTCAAAAATTTTGATTAAAAATTATGAAATTTTAATAATTGAGGTTATTATTAAATGTTATTAATTTTAGAACTCAAATTATAATTTTTGAGATTTTCATACTATTTTTATAAATATTTTTGAGTGTATGCCAAATTTGATTTTTAGGTTAAATAATAATATTTGGAAAAATTGTTGGTTGATTGTATGTTTTAATTATAGTAGGAAGATTTATTTTGAGAAAAATAATTTTTGGAATGATTAGATAATTTTAAGGAATTATTTTTGTATATATATAGCACATTATGTAATTTATATATATGCTAGGGGTAAAAATGTAATTTTACACTAAATATGATAAATATATATTTTAATTAGTTTTACTAATATTTAAAGGGTTTTAGATAATTTTTATAAATTAAATTGACATAATCACTTAAGTAGAGTAAATTTTAGATATTAAATTTCAAATAATGTATATATATATATATATATATATATTATATATATATATATAATACATTACAAAGGTTTTATTTTGGATAATAATTATAATTATAATTGTTGGGGATGGAATACAAATTTAATTGTTTACTTTTGAATATTTGAGTTGTGATCTCGGTCGGGGCAAATTGTAGTTTTGAGAGCCCGACTTGAGTGTGAATGGTTGTGTATATTGGAAGTGCATTTTCTATATAGGTCTGGCTCTACCTTTGGTAGAGAGATGTCCGTTTTACAGAGGAGATTCTGTTGAAATTTTGGTAGATTTTCTCGTAAAACGTGATATCCGTAAAAATTCCTACCGTTAGTCAGGTTAAATCCTGTCTGTCGAGTCTTGTCCGGTTTTCCTCGAGTCAATCTGGAATTTTATTATTTTGTTGATTTCTGATTTCGATTCCTTAGTCATATTTAAAAAGTCGATTATTATTATTTCCTTCTAGATCATCTCAGAGCAGAAGCTGTGAGACCGAGGCAAACGCGTGGTCGTCAGCCTTCGCATTCATCCTGTAAGTCGATAAAATGATATGTGCGTGTGTTTGTTTAAAGAATGCATGCGCTCGTATTTCTATTATATTGATTATATGATTTATTTAATTTAATGCTATCATTTACGATTTAAATGCAAATTATTTATGTAATACCCTACATATATATATATATATATATATATAATTATTTTAATATTAAGGGACACATTTTTCTCGAGAAGTACTAATAATAGTTAATTTGCATTATATTAAAGTATAAAAATTTTATTAACATTATATTTTAGGATAAATATTAATTTAAATGTGCATATCTATTCACATGTGTATATATATATATATAGATATATATATATATATAATATAGTATAAAGTGTAATTATATACTTGTGTATATATATGTATACGTTTTCATGTAGTATATGGTAGCATACATATATATATATATATATATATATATATATATATATATATATATATATATATATATATATATATATATATATAAGTATAGGTACACTATTATACTTGAATATACATTGTGTATATATATATATGTGTGTATTTATATATGATATAAATATATATATATAGTATATATATGTATATAGTCATAATGTAGTATAATAAGTATAGTATATATATGTATATATATATGTATGTATGTGTGTATATATATATATATATATATATATATACATTAGTTTATATTATAGTATATATAAGTATATGTATATCTATATATATATATATGTATATGTATGTTTTTGGAAGAGGAAAGGCAGAACCGAGCTCCCATCCTCCCCCACCTCCGCGAATCCTTCGACCACCACCGTCACTGCGCCTCCCCCACCTCCGGCCACCGTCTGCTACTCCCTCTTCCTTCTCCCTCGCCTCCGGCCACCTGCAGAGCCGCCGGAAGCTGCTGGGAAGAAGAAAGCCGAGAGTTTTGCTCTAACTCGCCCAAGCTTCGTCCGGCCACCATTTTCCTCCATTCCGGTGCCAATCTCCTCCCCTTGCACCGGTGAGGCTTAATCTAACCTTTGTTTAAGCTTTGATCATGAATTGATTGAGTTTTGGTTGATTTTTAGTTTGTGAACTCTAGGGTTTCGAATTTTTTTTAACTTAATCTAGCTTGATTCATACAAACTCCCTTTACAAATATGATTCCTAGTAGCTTAATCTACCTCTAGGAATTTTTGTATAATTTTTGGAATTTATTTTGATTTTTGGTGAATTTTGGATATTTAAATAATTTTTTTTAGGAATTTTCGGGAATTAATTATAAAAATGGTAAATAATAATAATAATTGACATTTTGGTGATATTAAGTGTTGAAATTAATTTTAGGGTAAGGTAGATAATTTAAGAAAATTATACAAATTTTCTAGGAATTTTTATGCTTTATGTCAAAATATAATAATTAGATTAATTTTGAAACTTTGGGTTAAATAGGTAATGAAATTGATAAATGAGGTTATTAGTGAATAATATGAATTTTACAACTCAAATCATAATTTTTGAGATTTTTATACTATTCTTATAAATATATTTGAGTTTATGCCAAAAATTTATTTTTAGGGTAAATAATATTTTTGGGAGAAAATTTGTTGGTTAATTAAATGTTTTAATTACATTAAGAAAATGTATTTTGAGAAAATGAATTTTTGACATGATTAAATAGTTTTTAAGAATTATTTTTAGTAGTAAAAGCTCATTATGTAAATTATGTATTTTAGGGGGGTAAAAATGTAATTTTACACTAAATTTGATAAATATATATTTTAATTAGTTTTATGAATAATTAAAGGGTTTAGATAATTTTTATAAATTAATTGACATAATTTCCTAAGTAATGTAAATTTTGAATATCAAATTCCCAATATATATATATATATATATATATACACACATAATACATTGCACTAGATTTAATTTGGGCTATAATCATAATTTTAATATGGTTAGAATACAAATTTAATTTGCTCAATTTTGAATAATGGAGACTTTGTATAATTTTTATCTATTCTAATATGTATGTATGAGATATATGTATTTAAGAAACACATATTATTAAATTGTGATATTTTATTTGAGTTGTGATCTCGGTCGGGGCAAATTGTATTTTGGGAGCCCGACTCGAGTGTGAATGGTTTTGGAAATTAGAAGTGCATTTTCTATGCAGGTTTGGCTCTACCTTTGGTAGAGAGATGTCCGTTTTACAGAGGAGACTCTGCCGAAATTTCGGTAGATTTTCTCGTAAAACATGATATTCGTAGAAAAGTGTCTACCGTTAATTAGGTTAAATCCTGTCTGTCGAGTCTCGTCCGGTTTTCATCGAGTCAGTCTGGAATTTTATTACTTTGTTGATTCCTGAATTTGATTCCTTAGTCGTGTTTTTAAAAGTCGATTTATTAATTTCTTTTAGAGCATATCGGAGCAGAAGCTGTGAGACCGAGGCAGACGCGTGGTCGTCAGCCTTCACATTCATCCTGTAAGTCAGTAGAACGATCTGTGCGTGTGTTTATGTAAGAATGCATGCGCTCGTATTTCTATTATATTGATTATATGATTTATTTAATTTAATGCTATTATTTACGATTTAAATGCATTTTATTTATTCAAAATCGATTTGAGAAATTTTGGTAGAACGGGCTACCTGGTGGGCCTCACCAGGACTATGTGCACATGGTAGAGATTGAGAGATGGATCCGAAAATTTTATGATTGATGAATGTTAAACTGGGACAGGTGCCTCGGTAGAAGCCTTAGCTCTCGGGGACCGCCAGTGATTGAAAAGTCAATAATGGACTGGGATGGGTGCCTCGGTTGATGCCTTAGCTCTCGGGGACCGCCAGATCCATATATTTGGATTAAGTGAATGACTATGGCTTGGTGCCTCGGTTGATGCCCTTGCTCTCGGGGACCGGTAGTCTAATTGGAATAAGTGGGCCCGGTTGGCCATTTAGACTTGTGTCTAGGGTTCTACCGAGATTTTTCAAAGCTAT
This sequence comes from Mallotus nudiflorus, assembly GCA_947683625.1. Taxonomy (NCBI): domain Eukaryota; kingdom Viridiplantae; phylum Streptophyta; class Magnoliopsida; order Malpighiales; family Euphorbiaceae; genus Mallotus; species Mallotus nudiflorus. Next base: position 920,564 of record CANTUR010000170.1, read on the forward strand.
AATTATATATATTGTAAATTATTTTCACTATAAAAAATATATAGTTTTCAAAAAGGTTTTCAAACCGTACAACTCTTTTGTTGACTTACTCAGTGAGGTCTGATTCCCCTCAATTTATTTTTTTCAGGAGCTTGGGAGTTTGACCTCAGACTACCTCTACGCCGGAATTCTTCTTCACCGGCAATTTTATGTAGGTCATTGTAAGCTGTACTGTGTATTAATCTAGGATGCTGCAGTAGTATATGTATTGAGGATTTATATGGTTTAAACTAAATTATGTAGTTTATTTGTACGAAATACATCTATGTATATGACATAAACTCAATTTATAATATGAGATGTTGAATCGTATTTTTATTAAACTGTTAAATTTGTGTAATTTGAGAAAAATCAGTTTGATAATATGTTCTGTTTTTAATTAAAGTAAAGATATGAATGGTTTTATTTTTCTTTTCCTTTAGGCTTACTACGGGTTTCGGTGGCCTTATGCCTACCCATTCCCTAGTGCCGGTCACGTGCCCTCGGGTTCGGGTCGTGACAATTTATTTTAAATCGATTTGAGAAATTTTGGTAGAACGAGCTACCTGGTGGGCTTCACCAGGACTATGTGCACATGGTAGAGATTGAGAGATGGATCCGTGATATATATGATTGATGAATGTTAAACTGGGACGGGTGCCTCGGTGGAAGCCATTGCTCTCGGGGACCGCCAGTGATTGTAAGGTTATTAATGGACTGGGATGGGTGCCTCGGTCGATGCCTTTGCTCTCAGGGACCGCCAGTGCCATATATTAGGATTAAGTGAATGACTACGGCTTGGTGCCTCGGTTGATGCCCTTGCTCTCGGGGACTGGTAGTCTAGTTGGAATAAGTGGGCCTAGTTGGCCGTTTAGACTTGGGTTTAGGGTTCTACCGAGATTTTCCAAAAGCTATACTTATATATTATAAATTATTTTCACTATAAATATATATAGTTTTCAAAAAGGTTTTCAAACTGTACAGCTCTTTTATTGACTTACTCAGTGAGGTCTGATTCCCCTCAATTTTTTTTTTTCAGGAGCTTGGGAGTTCGACCTCAGACTACCTCTACGCCGGATTTCTTCTTCACCGGCTATTTTATGTAGGTTATTATAAGCTGTACTGTGTACTAATCTAGGTTGCTTTAGTAGTATATGTATTAAAGATTTGTATGGTTTAAACATAATTATGTAATTTATTTGTGTAAACCACGCTTGCGTATAAGATTCAATCTGATTTATAATATGAGATGTTGAAATACATTATTATTTAAGCAGTTGAATTTGTGTATTCTGAGAAAAATCAGTTTGATAATGTGTTTTGTTTTAAAGTAAAGTTTAATATGTGACTGGTTTTATTTTCTTTTTCCTTTAGGCTTACTACGGGTTTCGGGGGCCTTATGCTTACCCATTCCCTAGTGCCGGTCACGTGCCCTCGGGTTCGGGTCGTGACATAAATGTTTAATAAAGCATGCATATAATTTAAGATATACCAAAATATACCGAATATAAACTAAAGATAAACTTAAATACCAAATGAATTATTTATGCATAATTAATCAAAATAACATACATTTCTAAATCATGCACCCTAAACATATATATATAAAATAGTAACTCACACTTAGTGCGCTCCTCGAGATGGGTCCGACGGGCCTGGTCCACTAGGCCTCGGTCTCGGCGTAACTAAACAAATAATTAATAAAAGACATCAGAATAAACCTAACAGAAAATCCTAAAAACTCGATCTAGAATATTAGACATAGAATCAAAATTAGGGTTTGACCGGATATCACGTTTTACGAGAATTCTACCAAAAATCCGGTAGAACCTCTCCTGTAAAACGGACATCTCTCTACTCAAAGAGTAGAGCCGGCCCTGCAAATAAATACACTTCGAAAAACAGACACAAAAACACATCCACAACCCCTCGGTCAGACTCCAAACTACAGTCTACCGACCAGGGTCCACAATTCATAGAACAATTATGGAAATACCAAAAATGCCCTTATATCACAGAAATATATTTAATAAGTATAAATTACATAATTAACCTTAAAACACAGTAAAAACCAATAAAACTCATTTTATTTAGAAAAATCGTATATTATATATATAATTAAAAATAATTCATGAAAAATAGTTTTAATTAATTAAAAATACTAAATAATTTGTAGAAATCATTTTTATACCTTAAATACTTATTAAAACCAATTTAATTACATTTTTAGCCAATTTAGTGTAAAATTATCAAAATACCCCTATATATATAAATATACTAAAATTACTCCAAAAATTCACCAAAAATAATAAAATTATCCAAAATTAATTTTCTCAACATTTTTACCAATAATATCAATAATTAAACTCAATTAACCAATTAAATTCAATTAAAAACATAATTAACCTAATTTTCCAAAATTACATAAACCTAATTAAATTCAAAATAAATACATAGAAATTCATAAAAATTCCAAATAAATTTATATAATTCATTTTAACACCTATATTTATCATAAAACACAATTTCATAATTTATTTAATTAATTTCCGAAAATTAGAAAATAATAATAAAATATTCAAAAATACCCAAAAATCAAAATAATTCCCAAAAATTCTACAAAAATTCACACATATAGATTAAGCTAAGGGAAACAACATTTATGAAGGAATTTTTCATGAATCAATCATTTGAAGCTCAAAAAAAAAAATCAAAAACCCTAAGATGGCCGAATTGAACAATTGACAAAAACCTTACCAAATCAAGTTTTAAGATTAAAAAAAGCTTGGAATCATCTTCTATGGCTTCAGGGGAGTCCAATGACACTGGAATGAAAGAATTTTGTGGCCGGAATAGTGAGGTGTGAAGAAAATGGGACTTTCGGCCAAAAATGGTGGAAGACAAGCTGACCGGCGCCGGGGAAGACGACTGGGACGGCGAGGCAGTGAAGGAGGATGGTGACACACAGGGGAGGCACTCTGAATGGCGGTGAACGGACGGCGAGGGCGAGGGTTAGGGGATGGGTTGTCGGGGGAAGGGGAAGAAAATGGAAGAGAAAAGAAAAGAAATAAAATTTATATATATATATATATATATTATAATATTAATAATAGTTTAATAATTTATAATATAGTATATTAATATAATACTTAGAAAAATTACCCACCACACACATAATTCAATATTTTAAAATTTAATGCTAAATAAAAATAATTAAATAAATAATAAAATATTAGGGTAATTAATTAAATCCTAATTAAATAAAAAAGTACACATATATACGTTATTTAGTATTTTAAAAATATATATGAGTTCATGCAAGTCCTGGGAAAATTTTACGTAAAATAACATAAAGAATATATAATAATTAAAATATGTTTTAAATACATATAAACTCGTAAAAATATCATAATTATATACAAAATTATTAACATTACATATCCTGATGCAGTATTAAAATATTTTAAAAAAATACGGGATATTACAGTCCTTTTTGTAATTTTGTATATTCTCACTTCGTACATTTATATACACTACAAAATAATTACATATTTCATACGTGAACAAAAATATATTTAACTTGTGATATATAATAAATAAACAATTAAACACATTATTAATATCATATAACAATATTATTTATTTATTTAACAATTTATATTAACTTATTATAGTTATAATTCATTACAGTTTTATAATTCTTTTCTTTAAACAATTATATGATATTATTTCAATATTTTTTATAATTAATTTTTCTTAATTGTAGAACTAATTTCATATAAAAACAATTATAGTCATAATTAATTATAAGATAATAACACATTATTAGCTATTTGATAATAAAAAATTTAAAAATAATAAAAGTTATATTTTCTTTATATAACAATTTAAATATCATAACCCATTGAACTTATAATTTATTACAATTTAGTAAATTTTTTATTTGACTTATGACATTTTGTTTCTTTAATATTGTTAATATTAATACTTTTATTACACAAAAATTAATTTAATATAATTTTTTAAGTTCAACTAATAATTAAATGAAAAATATGAATTAATTTTATTTTAACTCTTTTTTATTAAATTTTATAAAAATATATAAAAATGATAATTGTACTACTTTTCATACAAATATACCTTCACAAAAATTGTATGCTCTATTTTTTATTTATTAATTTTTAATTTATAAAAATATCTATTTTTAAAACAAATTATATACTTTTCCTATTTTTATAAAATTTATTAATTTTGATTTTAATCATTTACTTTTTAAATTATAAAATTATGTTATCTAATTTGATTTATATTAGATAAAATATAAGTAAGCCTAATTAAAATAGAAAGAAATATATTTTTAACAAAATTATCACTAAAATTTTAATTAATTTAATTTTGTTAGAGATAAAATAGAAATTAACATAATTAAAATAGGAAATATAGTTTTCAATTAAATTAGAGTTATATATTAATTAATTTTATTTTTATTAGAGATAAAATAAAAATTAACCTAATTTGAATAGGAAATATACTTTCAATTAGATGAGAATTACATTTTAATTAATTTAATTTTGTTAGAGATAAAATAAAAGTTAACCTAATTAAAATAGGAAACATATTTTTAATTAAATTAAAAACATATTTTAGTTAATTTAATTTTTATTAGAGATAAAATAGAAGTTAACCTAATAAAAATAGGAAATAGACTTTCTATCAAATTGAAATTATATATCCAATTAAAATTATATTTTAATTAATTCAATTTTACTTTTATTAGTAAATGACAAAATTATTAAATTTTTATATAATAATAAGTGAAGATTTTTCCGTAATTTTGCATGTCCGTCCTCCCCCTTCGCACGTGAATAAAAAATTTATTTGACTCATGATATATAATAAATAAATAATTCAACATAATAATAATAATAATAATAATAATAATAATAATAATAATATTATTATTATTATTATTATTATTATTATTATTATTATTATTATTATTAATGTTTTACACGTGAATAAAAAATTTATTCGACTCGTGATATATAATAAATAAATAAATATATTATTATTATTATTATTATTATTACTACTACTACATCATAAAAGCTTTAAAAATAATAATATTGTTTTTTTGTTATTCAACAATTTGATAATAGTTATAATTCATTACAATTTTCATATATTTTATTTAAATCATTATATGATATTGCTTCAATATTTTTTATAATTAGTTTTTCTCAAGTTCACCTAATTAAATTAGAAAATATACTTTCAATTAAATTATACTTTTTGTTAAAGATAAGATAGAAGTTAACTTAAATAAAATAGAAAATATACTTTCAATTAAATCTCTATATTTTAGTTAATTTAATTTTTTATTAGAGATAAAATAAAAGTTAACCCTCGTGAATATATATAACACCATGTATTTTAAAGCACTTGTATTTTTTTAAGGATATTTTAGTCACCGAAAAATTAAATTTGAAATTTACTTTTTAATCTCTTTTCATGAATTTTACTTTAACTTAGTAGTAATGTCATTATTTTAAAAGATCAGAATTAATTTGTAAAATGAACATATGTAATAAATATTTTTTTTACATTTTTTATAAATATAACCTAAAACTATCAATAACAAATTTGTCATTTCCCATTTGTATCAAATGCCATAAAATTTTAAAAATTTAAATGATGAAAGAGAAAGATATCATAAGTGTTGTAAACCATAAAGTCTATAAAAATAAAAATAAAATTATAAGGTATCTAAGTATTTGAAAAAAAAAAAAATTCTTGATAGTAAAAAAATAATACTAGATGATATTTATTTTTCTGAACTGAAAACTACTTGATATTTGCAAGTATTCAGTAGATACTTCATGAATGAGGTCAGGATGACTTGGAATTGAAGTAAGAATCCCATGTAGAGATAGGGATGAATTTAACCCTGGAGCAAGTTATCTTCTTGATATTTTTATATTGTTTATTCATTTATTTATTTTTGCCTTCTTTTCGCTCTCATTCAGATTAGCCGTATATTGCATCCATTATTTCTCATTAAATATGAAAAGATGAGATCAATACAATGTTGCTATCTGACCCAAATCAGAAAAATCTGATTAGGACAAATGATGTTAATTGTTTACCACACCATTTTTGAAGAACACAATCAATGTGGCAGGCAACAAGTTGGTGCTATTTTTAGCTGCCTGTATTCATATTAGTCCATTTTTGCTCATTTTTCTGTGTGCTTATTTCTGTTCATTTTTGTTATATTTACCAAGAGAAAATAACCCAAATACTGTAAAATTGTTTTGCTCATTCTTAACGAATAATTATTTATTTTGATTACCTAATTTGGCCTTCCATTTGGTTTAGCGACTTAGTGTCCTTAAGCTATGTTCTTGAGTTTCTAAAAATGTTTATGTTTTAATTTTAATTCATAAACCTAATAACTTTATTATATATACAGAGCCTGCTTTCAAAACTTGAAACAAAATAATAATGTAATGGAAACTTTTTTAATCTTGTTTTCAGAACCAAACATTGAAAAATATAATATAGGGATAATCACTCTGTAAGTCTTAAAAGTTATACTAATTTTTTTTAATAAAGTCTTATAAATTTTAATTGTTTTAATTGAATTCATTAACTTTTTATAAATTACACAATTAGTTCTAAACTGTTAAAATTGATAAATTTAGCTTACGTGTTAGTTACTCTTAAAATTTCCTTTAAATTGATTGATAACATGTCAATTATGCTAGATAAACTTTAAAATACATAATGCCACTTTGTAATGACATGTCATATTTACACTATCACTTAAGTTTTTTTTTTAATTTTTTTTTTGTTTTTATTATTTTTGTTTTTTTTTTTGTAATTTAAAAATCTTTACCGTTAAAGACTAATACAAATACATCAATGGAAAGCTACATTTTTTTCCAAAAAAAATTGGTGACGATGTGGATATTGTTTGGGTCTTGAAGAAACATGTATGTAACTATTATTATTATTATTTTTTTTTTGGGAACATTGATAATGGAAAGCAAAAGTAAACGTTAAGCATGATTATAATATAGGCTAACCAGATGATGCAATTTTATATAGTTAAATTTTGATTTCAGTGCTAAGTACATGAGTTTATATATTATTTTTTCATTGTTCTTTATTTTAGGGAAAATAAATAATCCAAAATAAAGGGTTTCAATTGGATTTAGTGTTAATGGAGGTTAAAAATAAAATTCCCTTTTGTATAATTAATTATTGATTGTTGTGCTAATTATAGTTCTTTACATATTAGGGTTTTATTGTGCATGGTTGACTTAGTACTTTTTTTTTTGCTTTGTTGTTATGGTTTAATTTATAGGCATTTATATAATGGCTGAAGCATACCTAGTATAGCATTATAGTGGAAAACTAAAAAAATATTTTTGTAGGAGGGGATGAATTTAGTCAAATTGTAGACATCGATAAATTAACTTATTAGTGCTTACTTGACCATGTTAAGGGTGAACTAAAACAAAAGGAGCACTTAAAGTTATACTTTATGAATAGTTATAATGGTAATTTAATGGAGGTTTATTATGATGTAACAACTTGCTAATTGTTAACTATTTTAAATGAAGAAAAGGAAAGTGATATTTATATTGTGAATGATAACATTATAGAAAGTGCAAATATTAAGGATAGGTGGCAATTTAAGGATTTATTTTATGAGGTAGATGTAGATGAAGTAAATTAAGTTGGCCAAGTAGGTGAAATTATTATAAATGAGAATGAGACAGACTTAGAAGAAGATGAAGAGTATGTAGAGATTAATAAAGAATTTATGCTTGATGGAGATGACTTAGAGTTGCAAGAAGCTAGAAAGAATTTGAAGAATTTAGATAAAATGTTATTTAATGATAACATACTTAATGAGATGCAATTGAGGAGGATAGAAGAGTTGAGGAGGCAGGTGAGTTAGTTTACGAGGTAGGTAAGGAGGTAGCTGAGGAGGTAGTTTAGGGAGTAGTACATGAATTGCAATTTCATGGATACAGATGAAGAAATGGATACTGACTTTTTATTAGAGAAGTTTAATGCGGTTTTAGCAGTCAAACTGATTAACTTACAATGTTTAGTCAAATTGTTAGATAGGCTTGAGCATTGATCGGTTCGGCTAGGTTCAGCTTTTGAGGGATACATTTTTATCAGTTTTTTTGGAGCCATTTTCAATACCAAATCGAGCTGAAAGCATTAAATAATCAGTTTTGAAGACTGATTCTTTTGGTAACATCGGTTTGGTAAATCAGTTTATTTCGGTTAGACCTAAAAATGTGGGTTGGGCCAAAAATATATTTGAACAGAGAAAATATAGTTGTTTTACTACTTTGGGCGAACCCCAATTTAACTTACATAATTACATAAGGCTTTTTAGGGGCAAGCCCAATGTGTAATAATTACAAAATACATAATTGGAGCCAAGCCCACTGTGTTACATATTCAAAATGTACAAATTACATTTGTAAATTTGTATAAAATTAGATAATAGATACAAAAAAAAAAAATTGAAGTTGTAATTAAGTTGCTAAGCCTAAGACTTCTACTAAAAAATGTTTGCTTTAGTGTTAATAAAAAGCTTCCACTTCATATGACTTCAAAAAAAATTTAGAAGCTAACATCAAAAAGCTTCCATAAAAAATATATATGCAATGAAGGGGCTTGCACATCAATGTAAAAAATTCTGATTGCAGATAGAGCAAATTTGCACCAAAATAAGTACCATTCCTTTAGTTAAACATAAATAGATGTATACAGAATCAGTAAACATGAATTGAAAAGCAAATATTGCAAAATAAACAAAGACAACAGGCTCATCTTTGAGTTTTCAATCATGTCCAAATGGTGCCACAATTTCTAACAAATACATGTCATAAAAGAAATTTAAGCAAACACATTCATAGACTCTGCACAAAAAAATTAGGAGGAAGCTTCATTATTGCCCATTTAGATTCAGGCAAATGCAACAAAATAAGAAATTGAATGCAGGAGAAGGACAACAAAAGCATATTCATTGTATTCACATAAATGAGAAGTAGTTTCAAAGAAAGCCTTAAGCAAAAAAATGAAAAGTAGTTACATTGTATTAATTTAAAAGCTAAGTAGAAAGGAAAATGTATAAAAAAGTGGGCTCAAATATATGTAATTTTATTTCATTGTAAAAATATGGCCATATTTTTTGGCAACAAATAAATGCCACCATAGAAATAGAGGCAATCACTTTTACTTCTCAATAATAAGTAGGTGGAAGCATCATCATAGCCCATTATAAGCAAAAGCAACAACAATAATAGCAACTTTCAATTAAAGCCACTTCAGTGTTGGTAACAACATTAACAACTTTAACAAGTAAGCCACTTCAGTGAAGGTCATATTTCAAACAACAGTCAATATATATAGAGTATGATTTCAAAACAAGCACATGACATATACACAACATAGGCAGTAAAGTGGTCAGCAGTTCACATAAATAATGAAATCAATTCAATATTACCGAATAATCATTTAAATGGCACTTGATGATGCCGTAGTAGGGCTAACTCCAACTGGGGGTAACTCTGACAAAATAACCAAGTAAATAAATTAGAAGATAAATTATGAGAATTAGAAATAAGAAAATTTAATAAACATAAACATTAAATTATGGAATCGTACCTTTCTCAAACTTCTCAACCTTTTATAAGGCCTCTTCAATTAAGACTGGATTTAATGACAATCTCAACCAGTCTTAAGAACATATTAATTCTTCCATAAGTTTTGGAGTTAAAGAATTCCTAAAACAATCTAGCACCCTCCTTTATATGCTAAATGCAAATTTAGAAGCCATAGTTGAGATGGGCACAACTAATACATCACAGGCTAAGCTTGATAGAATTGGAAATCTCTCAGCATTAACCTTCCACCATTTATGAATATCAAATGAACCCTCGTCCTTAAGTAGAGACTCTGAGAGATAAAGTTCTAACTTTGTCTTTTTGCTCCCACTAATTCCAAGTTCCATTCTGTGCTTTTTAAATCTGGCTTTCAACAAGTTCATTAATTTCCCAAATTTAGTAGAAGCAAGTTCAAAGACAACAATTGAGAGGCCAGATTGAGAAGAAGCTTGAGAAGGAGGTTTAACAAAAGCAGAATAATCATCAAAGAGTTTAAACATTATAGATTTCACATTACAGGCTTCCACCCATAAATTCCCCATAAATTTGAGTGGGGGAATACTCTATGTATTTTAGCTTGTCTCTAGGATCAAGAACATTTGTAATAAATATTAATAAGTTCATTTATTGAGGATCCCCCTAATACTTGTCAAATTTGGCTTTCATGGAAAAAATCTTTTACTTGTATCATCATAATTTTGCCACTCCATTAATATACATAATAGATAAGATATTTAAAAAAAAGAGTTTGCAATAACATACTAAAAACTAGAAATTCTTAATGTCATTTCATAAAAATGGTGCAAAAAGTCAATAAGTTGCTTGGCTGAAATCTAGTCCATGAAGTCAGGTACATCATCCCCTAAATTTTCCTTAAATGCATGCTCACACACCTCATATTTTTGTAAAACTTTATCAAACAAACAAGTAGTTTTTAATATAACATATGTTAAATTCCATAAAGTAGGCACATTTAGAGTCAATGAAAACTTACAATCAACACCAAGTAAATTAGCAAATTCTTTAAATTTATGCAACCTTGCAGGTGAATACCCAATATATCTTACTACTTCTTTAACCCTTTTGATAGACAGACTAGATTTTTTCAACCTTTCATTGACAACTAAATTGAGAATGTGTGCAATGCATCGTATGTGAACATACTTAACTCTAATAGTAGATGTGCCCAATACATTAGTTATTTTTAAAAAACCTAATGTCATTTGAAGAAGCTATCTACTGTCACAGTAAAAAAATTTTTACACCCCATTCAAGCAGACAGTTTTCTAAACTTTTTATAATGTACTAACCCCTGTGAGATGTAATAGGGACAAAGGAAATGATTTTTTTTAGAGCTTCCACTCAATATCAATGTAATGAGTGGTAATGTATATATAATTAATGCATTGAATTGAAGTCCAAGAGTTAGTTTTTATGCTGACTCTTTGACTTTGGTAGGGATTCATGAAAACATTTTTTAAATTTGGCCTTGTTTCTAAATATGCATTATAATAGTCTCGACTGATTGTCCATCTACTAGGTATCTTGAACCTAGGACATGCAATCGATATAAAATATTTGAATCCCTCCCTCTTAATAAATTTAAAGGGAAGCTCATCAATAATCACCATATTAGAAAATGTGTGAGCGATTAGTGTTTCTTATTTTCAGTTTTGATGCGAATTGGTTCCGTAAGGGTCTTTTCATTTTATTTTTGAGGGATATGACAACTTTACTGAATAAGGACAAATAATTGGTCTCAAGAGGGATGAGACACTTTTTTGATTTTATGGAGTCACCACCCGATTTTTAGAAAATCGAAAAAAGAAAGGGATAACATCAGGTCACTCAGCGAGTATTGCCCCTAGTATAGATTTTTAGGTTCGGGGGATCGCATGTAATTTTTTAACTATTTCTCATTATATGATGTTTGATATATAGCTATCACAACACCATATGTTTGGTAATTACAGTTTGTATAGCATTCAGACAATTCATAAGATGGTGGAAGATAATAAAGTTGAAGACATTACTATTACATCACTTTCCATAAAAAAGGAAAAAGAGATTGCAAAAAAGTAAATGTAATTTAGATATGATGAATCTGCAAGGTAAATATGACTATTCATATAGCTTGCTTGATCACATGAATAATGGGATAAGCAATTGACACTTAATCACTTAAAGAGTAAGCAAAATGTAGATGATCATACATGTTTGCAATGATTATTTATGCTATGATGATATATGATGATATAGGGGATGCATGATGTCATTATTGGATAAAAAATATAATAACTCTATTCTAGGGTATGAACTTTTCACATTATTGAAATTTATGATGTGATTTCATGTTTTAGAACTAGAGGATGCAGAATGATGATATGAAATAAGCATAATAAAGCATAGATTATTCATATAGGATGCAAAATTGCTAGTCTCATCACACAAGCACAACAATATTCCCAAATGCTAGTGATAATAAAATAAAATGCAATGTGATAAAATAAATGTCACGACCCGAACCCGAGGGCACGTGACCGGCACTAGGGAATGGGTAAGCATAAGGCCCCCGAAACCCGTAGTAAGCCTATAGGAAAAAAAAGAAAATAAAACCATTCATATATTAAACTTTACTTTAAAACAGAACACATTATCAAACTGATTTTTCTCAGAATACACAATTTCAACTGTTTAAATAATAATGTGTTTCAACATCTCATATTATAAATCAAATTGAATCTCATACATAAGCGTGGTTTACACAAATAAACTACACAATTATGTTTAAACCATACAAATACTTATAACATATACTATTGCAGCAACCTAGATTAACACACAGTACAGCTTACAATGACCTATATAAAATAGCCGGTGAAGAAGAAACCCAGCGTGGAGGTAGTCTGAGGTCGAAATCCCAAGCTCCTGAAAAAAAATAAATTGAGGGGAATCAGACCTCACTGAGTAAGTCAATAAAAAGAGCTGTACGGTTTGAAAACTATATATGTTTATAGTGAAAATAATGAATAATATATATATATTTATAGCTTTTGAAAAATCTCAGTAGAACCCTAAACCCAAAATCTAAATGGCCAACCGGGCCCATTTATTCCAACTAGACTACCGGTCCCCGAGAGCACGGGCATCAACCGAGGCACCAAGCTGTAGCCACTCACTTAATCCAAATATATGGCACTGGCGGTCCTCGAGAGCTAAGGCATCAACCGAGGCATCCATCCCAGTCCATTATGGACTTTCCAATCACTGGCGGTCCCCGAGAGCAAAGGCTTCTACCGAGGCACTCGTCCCAGTTTAACATTCACTAATCATATATACATTGAATCCATCTCTTAATCCCTACCATGTGCACATAGTCCTGGTGAAGCCCACCAGGTAGCCCGTTCTACCAAAATTTCTCAAATCGATTTTAAATAAATAAAATGCATTTAAATCGTAAACAATAGCATTACATTAGATAGATCATATAATCAACATAATAGAAATATGAGTGCATGCATTCTTTAAATAAACACACGCACATATCGTTCTATTGACTTACAGGATGAATGCGAAGGCTGACGACCACGCGCCTGCCTCGGTCTCACAGCTTCAGCTCCGATATGCTCTAAAAGAAAAATAATGAATCGACTTTTAAAACATGACTAAGGAATCGAAATCAGAAATCAACAAAATAATAAAATTCCAGACTGACTCGAGGAAAACCGGACGAGACTTGACAGACAGGATTTAACCTAACTAACGGTAGAAGTTTTATGAGTATCACATTTTACGAGAAAATCTATCGAAATTTCGACAGAGTCTCCTCTGTAAAACGGACATCTCTCTACCAAAGGTAGAGCCAGACCTGCATAGAAAATGCACTTCCAAAATACACAACCATTCACACTCGAGTCGTGCTCCCAAAACTTCAATTTGCCCCGACCGAGATCACAACTCAATAAAGTATCAAAATTAATAATATTTATTTCTCCATTTACACACATACTAAAATAAATAAAATTATATAAAATCTCAATTATTCAAAATTAAACAATTAAATTTGTATTCCATTACTATTAATATAATTATAATTATTATCCAAATGAAAACCTTTGTAATATATTATATGAATATATATATATATATATATATAGTATACTTATTATACTATAATATAACTATATACATATATACTACATATATACCATATATATATATATACATGCGTATAATTATACTTTATACTATATTATATATACATATACATAGATATTATATACATATATACACTTAACCTACTAATATATATATACATATAATATAATAATTAAACCCTACATCTATATTTATAAATATACATATATGTATATATTTATAAATATATATATTCATATATTTATTCATATGCACATGTATACACACATATATATATATTTGTTTATAGGCATACATGTAGCTAATAACTTTACTTTAATTTAAAATAACACTAATAGCGATAATGAAAATAATAATAATAAGCACAATAATAACAATCATAAAATAAATATAATATGATGGAAAGATAACTATTTATAGTATGATTTGATAAAATAAAATAAAATAAATAAATAAATAAATAAAATACCCCTATTTATTTAAGTAATATGTAGGGCATTACAATCTCCCCTCCTTATAGGAATTCGTTCTCGAATTCAAGAAAAGAAAGAAAAGAGGAATTACAAAGCTAAGAAGGAAAAAGATACGGAAACGAAACTCGCATCTCGGCTTCAGTTTCCCAGGTGCAATCCTCAGCGGAATGATTACTCCATAACACCTTCACCATTGGTATCTCCTTAGTCCGCAACTGTCGGATTTGGCGTTCCACAATCGCCACCGAGTACTCCTCATAAGTCAAATCATCACTAAGCTCTACGGCTTGAGGTTGCAACACGTGAGACGGATCAGGGACGTATTTTCTCAACATGGACACATGAAATACAGGATGGATTCTTGATAGCTCTAGTGGTAACACCAACCTATACGCCACTTCACCCACTCTAGACCGAATCTCAAACGGTCCAACGTATCTGGGAGCTAGCTTACCTTTCTTATCAAATCTCATAACTCCTTTCATTGGAGACACCTTCAGGAATACCATGTTTCCAACCATGAAGGATACATCCTTCCTCTTAGGGTTAGCGTAGCTCTTCTGTCTACTAAAGGCTGTCTTTAATCGCTGCTGTATAATGGGGACTTTCTCTGAAGTGATCTTCACCAACTCCGGTCCCATGAACTGCCTCTCACCAGTCTCCCAACACAAAGGTGATCTACACTTCCTACCATATAGTGCCTCATATGGAGCCATCTCGATGCTAGCATGATAGCTAATAAGCAAACTCAATCAGTGGCAAGTGTGAATCCCATTGTCCTCCAAAATCCATTACACACATTCTCAGCATATCTTCTAACGTCTATATGGTCCTCTCTGACTGACCATCTGTCTGAGGGTGGAAGGTCGTACTGAAATCCAATCTGGTACCCAAAGCCTTGTGTAATTCTTGCCAGAAGATTGAGATAAAAGTGGCTCCTCTATCAGACACTATGCTCACAGGCACTCCATGTAGACAAACAATCCTATTGACATAAAGTCTTGCCAGTCTATCAGTAGAGTACGTCTTCTTTATAGGCATAAAGTGTGCTGACTTAGTCAACCTGTCAACAATCACCCAAATAGCATCATAACCTCCAGTAGTTCGAGGTAGTCCAATCATGAAATCCATGGCTATCATATCCCATTTCCATTCAAGAATTGGCATGGGTTGCAACAGTCCCGAGGGTCTCTGATGTTCAAGCTTTACTTGCTGGCAAGTCAGGCACCTGGATACAAACTCTGCAATATCCTTCTTTATTCCATTCCACCAATATGTATCCTTCAGATTATGATACATCTTGGTAAAACCCGGATGAACACGATATGCAGAAAAATGTGCTTCTTCCATAATCTCCTTCCTCAAGTCATCAACATCTGGCACACAAATCCTAGTGCCCAACCACAATATAGCTTCCCTGTCAATCATAAAATCCCGTGACTGCCCTTGTTGCACTTCATACATGATTCTCTGCAGCTGGGGGTCTCTGCTCTGAGCTGCCTTAACCCGATCCAATTATACTGATCGTACACTGAATTGAGCTAAAAGGCACTTTCGGGTAACTTTCATTTGTAACCCCTGGTCAATCAATCCATGCAACTCTTTGATAATGGGCCTTCTCTCTGTGCTAATATAGGCAAGGCTGCCTGCTGATTTTCTACTCAAGGCATCCGCAACAACATTCGCCTTGCCTGGATGGTATAAAATGGAGTAATTATAATCCTTAAGGAGTTCCATCCATCTTCTCTGCCTTAAATTCAAGTCCCTCTACTGAAAGATATATTTCAGGCTCTTGTGATCAGTGTATATCTCACATGTCACCCCATATAAGTAATGCCTCCATATTTTCAAAGCAAACACCATAGCTGCCATCTCCAAGTCATGAGTAGGATAGTTTTGCTCGTGCTTCTTCAACTGCCTCGAAGCATAAGCAATCACTTGGCCATTTTGCATCAACACACAGCCCAATCCTACTCTGGAAGCATCACAATACACTGTATATCCTTCATTCCTAGAGGGTAAAGTTAGAATTGGTGCCGACGTCAACAAGTTCTTCAATAATTGAAAGTGCTCTTCACATTTGTCTGTCCATACAAACTTAACATTCTTCTGGGTCAACCTTGTCAAAGGTGCAGCAATTCTAGAGAAGTCCTTCATAAATCTTCTGTAATAGCCTGTTAGACCCAAGAAACTCCGTACTTCCCTAACTGTAGTCGGCCTTGACCACTCTGTAATAGCCTCTATCTTCTTAGGGTCCACCTGTATGCCATCTCGAGAAACCACGTGGCCTAGAAATCCCACTTGATGCAACCAAAACTCGCACTTTGAGAATTTGGCATACAACCTATGCTCCCTTAAAGTTTGAAGTACCCTTCTCAGATGCATCACATGTTCAGCCTCACTCTTGGAATAAACCAAGATATCGTCAATGAAAACTATCACAAACCGATCTAAGTATGGCCTGAATACCTGATTCATAAAGTCCATAAAGGCTACTGGAGCATTAGTCAACCCAAAGGACATTACTAAAAACTCATAATGGCCATATCTTGTTCGAAAGGCTGTCTTGGGCTCATCACCTCTTCTGATTCTCAACTGATGATACCCAAATCTCAGGTTTATTTTAGAAAAGCATGTAACACCTTGAAGTTGATCAAACAGATCATCAATCCTCTGAAGTGGGTACTTATTCTTGATGGTGACCTTATTCAACTGTCTATAGTCGATACAAAGTCGAAGGCTACCATCTTTCTTCTTCATGAACAACACCGAAGCACCCCAGGGCGATGTACTGGGTCTGATGAAACCCTTATCAAGCAACTCCTGCAACTACTCTTTCAGCTCCTGTAGTTCAGCTGGTGCCATTCTATAGGGTGGCATAGAAATAGGATCCGTACCATGTATGACATCGATACAGAACTCTATCTCTTTATCTGGTGGTAATCCTGGTAATTCTTCAGGAAAGACATCCAAAAATTCACACACCACTGGTACTTGCTCAATTGCCACATTCTCCTTCTCAACATCTTTTACCACTGCCAAGTAACCTTGACAACCCCTTCTAAGCATCTTCCGGGCTGTAATGGCAGAAATGAGACTACGAGGCATAGAGCTCCTTTCACCTTTGAAATAGAATTCTTCTTCACCTGGAATCCTAAACACCACTTCTTTCTCTCTACAATTCACTGAAGCATAATACCTCGACAACCAATCCATGCCTAAAATGACGTTGAACTCCAGTACGTCGAGCAATACTAAGTCCGCCAATAGTTCTCTACCACCAACTATCACCGGACACGAAGGAAAGAAGACATCTGTCTCCAACTCGTCATTAAGAGGAGTCAAAACAGATAGAGGAAAGGACAACCTAGAAGGCTGCCAGTCGATTCTCAAAGTGAACACAGGAGAAATAAAGGAATGTGAAGCATCGGGATCAAACAACACTCTGGCATCATATGCACAGACCGAGAGAATACCTGCTACCACTGCATTCGAAGTCTGAGCATCCTGTGGTGTCAAAGTGAACACTCGAGCCTGACCACGGCCTACCTGCTGAGAAGTCGAAGGCTGCGCAAAACCACGTTTGCTAGGTCTACCAACTGAACCTCGACCCTGTTGACTTATAGGCTGAGGCGGTCTCTACTGTGGCTGTATGGGTGCTCGATACTGCTGAGGCAACGGATAGTAGGGTTGAGCCACTGAGGAAGACGAACCCTGAACGTACTGTGGCTGGTATCCGGAGTGGGGACAAGCTCTGGCAAGGTGTCCAACCTGCCCACACCTAAAGCAAGCGCCCGTCAACATATGAGATGGGCCCTGATGAAATCGTCCATAACTCGCGCAAGCACTAGCTCTAGACCCAGAACTACTCTGCCCGGAACTCTGCCCACTACTGCTACTACTAACTCCTGCACCAAATCTGTGACTCCTGTCGGTTCTCCTGTTTGAAGCATATCCATGTCGGCCAACTCGGTGAGTCCTGGACCTCCTACCACTCTGCTGAGAACTACTCGTAACCTGCTGACTCGAACTGCCGATGTGAAATGCTGGCTGCTGGTACCGGGGAGCTATACCATGACCACTGCCCCCGATCATATAAGGATCTATCATGGTGCCCTGACGGATATGTCGCCTCTCAATCAAACGGGCCTCCTCAATCACACTCTTCAGGGTGCGGTCCTCGGTACGCATACCAATAAAAATAGGTCCCAATCCCGTAACATACAACTCCACTGCTCTGTAAGGGTCCCTCCTGATATCCTCGGCATGTCGAGACAGCCTATTAAACTCTCTGGTGTAATCCTCCACTGATCTATCACCCCTAGTAATGTGGAGTAGCTGCCACCTGTAGGCATCTCTAGTGGCTGGGGGACAGAAAAATCTTAAAAAGCGATCCTTAAACTCTGGCCAAGTTATCTCGTGCATCGATGGCTGAATCGACTGCATAAACCAATCCTGAGTGACTGCCTGAACCGATAACTCCACAATCATAATCCTCTAATAATCCGTGTGCCCAGTCCTGGTGCGTGCCTCAATCGCATTAATGAAGTCTAAGGCATCACCCGTACCGTCGAAAGAAACTCTACCGATTCGAGAGTAAAGAAGGGCTACTTTAGTGTTTGACATCCCCTGGTTCCTCTGCTGAAGCATCTGCTATACAAGGGGCATCGCCTGATTCAATGCTGATAGACCCTGATTAATCCCTGCCAGTCCAGCTGCAAAGGCTGTAGGGTCAACAGCTGGGGCTTCAGGCTCGACTGGCTGCTGAGCAGGAATCTCAGCTGCAGCTACCCTGGCTCGACCTCTACCTCTACCTCTGCCCTTACGACGTGGAGCAGGAAGGGGAGCCTCATCGTGCACAGACTGCTCATCAAAACTAAGGGTCAGATCAACATCTGGGTTAGTACGCACACGCCTCATTCTGAAAGGAAGACAAGGAAAATTGAATTCAAAATGGGGTAAGAATATTTAAAGCAACGCAGAATTAGAAACAATAACATCTCAAGGCAATTATCAACTCTAAAGCTGTAGTAGTTACATAGAAAGACATACATAGACAATTAATCGAACTTATGCTCTGATACCAACTTTGTCACGACCCGAACCCGAGGGCACGTGACCGGCACTAGGGAATGGGTAAGCATAAGGCCCTCGAAACCCGTAGTAAGCCTATAGGAAAAAAATGAAAATAAAACCATTCATATTTTAAACTTTACTTTAAAAAAGAACACATTATCAAACTGATTTTTCTCAGAATACACAATTTCAACTGTTTAAATAATAATGTGTTTCAACATCTCATATTATAAATCAAATTGAATCTCATACATAAGCGTGGTTTACATAAATAAACTACACAATTATGTTTAAACCATACAAATACTTAGAACATATACTACTGCAACAACCTAGATTAACACACAGTACAACTTATAATGACCTACATAAAATAGCCGATGAAGAAGAAACCCGACGTGGAGGTAGTCTGAGGTCGAAATCCCAAGCTCCTAAAAAAAAATAAATTGAGGGGAATCAGACCTCACTGAGTAAGTCAATAAAAAGAGCTGTACAGTTTGAAAACTATATATGTTTATAGTGAAAATAATGTATAATATATATATTTATAGCTTTTTAAAAATCTTGGTAGAACCATAAACCCAAAATCTAAATGGCCAACTGGGCCCACTTATTCCAACTAGACTATCGGTCCCTGAGAACACGGGCATCAACCGAGGCACTAAGCCGTAGCCACTCGCTTAATCCAAATATATGGCATTGGCGGTCCCCGAGAGCTAAGGCATCAACCGAGGCACCCATCCCAATCCATTATGGACTTTCCAATCATTGGCGGTCCCCGAGAGCAAAGGCTTCTACCGAGGCACCCGTCCCAGTTTAACATTCACCAATCATATATACATCGGATCTATCTCTCAATCCCTATCATGTGCACATAGTCCTGGTGAAGCCCACCAGGTAGCCCGTTCTACCAAAATTTCTCAAATCGATTTTAAATAAATAAAATGCATTTAAATCGTAAACAATAGCATTACATTAGATAGATCATATAATCAACATAATAGAAATATGAGCACATGCATTCTTTAAATAAACACACGCACAGATCGTTCTATTGACTTACAGGATGAATGCAAAGGCTGACGACCACGCGCCTGCCTCGGTCTCACAGCTTCAGCTCCGATATGCTCTAAAAGAAAAATAATGAATCGACTTTTAAAACATGACTAAGGAATCAAAATCAGAAATCAACAAAATAATAAAATTACAGACTGACTCGAGGAAAATCGGACGAGACTCGACAGACAGGATTTAACCTAACTAACGGTAGAAATTTTACGAGTATCACATTTTACGAGAAAATCTACCGAAATTTTGGCAGAGTCTCCTCTGTAAAACAGACATCTCTCCACCAAAGGTAAAGTCAGACCTGCATAGAAAATGCACTTCCAAAATACACAACCATTCACACTCGAGTCGGGCTCCCAAAACTTCAATTTGCCCCGACCGAGATCACAACTCAATAAAGTATCAAAATTAGTAATATTTATTTCTCCATTTACACACATACTAAAACAAATAAAATTATATAAAATCTCAATTATTCAAAATTAAACAATTAAATTTGTATTCCATTACTATTAATATAATTATAATTATTATCCAAATGAAAACCTTTGTAATATATTATATGAATATATATATATATATATATATTGGAAATTGGACATTTAAAATTTTACACTACTTAGGAAATTATATCAATTAATTTATAAAATTTATCTAAACCCTTTAAATACTAAGAAAACTAATTAAAATATATATTTATCATATTTAGTGTAAAATTTCATTTTTACCCCTAGTATATATATGAATTACATAATGTTCTATATATACAAAATTTTCCTTAAAATTATCTAATCATTTAAAACTTATTTTTCTCAAGATAATTCCTCCCAATATTATTATAAAAAAAATTTAATCAACCAACAATATTTTTCCCAAAAGTATTATTTAACTAAAAATCAATTTTTGGCATAAACTCAAATATATTTATAAAAATAGTATAAAAATCTCAAAAAGTATAGTTTGAGTCCTAAAATTCATATTATTCACTAATATCCTCATTTATCAAATTT
Organism: Mallotus nudiflorus; assembly: GCA_947683625.1. Lineage (NCBI taxonomy): Eukaryota > Viridiplantae > Streptophyta > Magnoliopsida > Malpighiales > Euphorbiaceae > Mallotus > Mallotus nudiflorus. Next base: position 942,065 of record CANTUR010000170.1, read on the forward strand.
CATAACCTTTTTAACCAAAATTTTCAAAATTAGCCTAATTATTTAATTTTGTCATAAAGTGTAAAAATTCCTAAAAATTGTATAATATTCTAAAAAAATTATCTTCCTTACCCTAAAATTTATATCAACACATAATAACACCAAAATGCCAATTATTATTATTATTTTTTATTTTTATAATTAATTCCCAAAAATTCCTAAAATAGTATCAAAATTTTCAAAATTCACCAAAAATTAGAATAAATTCCAAAAAAATTCAATAAAATTTATTTTACTCAAAATAATTAATAACAATCACCCTAGTTATGAATTGTACTAAAATTACTATCAATTAAATCCAATTAAATACTAAAAAATTTCTAGAAATTCAATTTAATTACCAAAAATTTCAAGAAAATTAAAAACAACTTCAAATGCATGCTAAACAACCCTAACTAACCTAGGTTTATCAAGATCGAAGAAGGGAATGGAAGAATTGGGCGAGCACTACTCACCACCTAGCAGCTGGACAGAACAGAGGGAGGGGAAGGACCTGTTGCCACCGGAGAAGATGGGGAGATGGAGCAGCTTAGGAGGAGGCGAAGAGCAGCTTGACACCACCAGGAGATGGCACGACCGAAGGTCGATGCTGGGCAGGATGAGGAGATGCAGAGCTGTTGCAACACTCCAGCAAGCTTCACCCACAGCGGCAATGGCGCTCTCAGGAGAAGAAGAAGGTGGCGCAGTGATGGGAGAGGGCGGGGGGGGGGGGGGGGTGGCAGACGGGGATGGAGAATTGTCTTCTTCTTCAGGTTCTAGTGTTTTCTAAACCTATATATATATATATATATATATATATATATATATATATATATATATATATATATATATATATATACATGCGTATAATTATACTTTATACTATATTATATATACATATACATAGATATTATATACATATATACACTTAACCTACTAATATATATATACATATAATATAATAATTAAACCCTACATCTATATTTATAAATATACATATATGTATATATTTATAAATATATATATTCATATATTTATTCATATGCACATGTATACACACATATATATATATTTGTTTATAGGCATACATGTAGCTAATAAATTTACTTTAATTTAAAATAACACTAATAGCGATAATGAAAATAATAATAATAATCACAATAATAACAATCATAAAATAAATATAATATGATGGAAAGATAACTATTTATAGTATGATTTGATAAAATAAAATAAATAAATAAAATACCCCTATTTATTTAAGTAATATGTAGGGCATTACAATAAATTTACTAAAATGATTGTGTGGTCTTCAGATTCGACTAAGCTTGTGTAGGTTTTAAAGCTTTAGCTTTGAGGCATTATCAAGCATTTCTCGTCGAGAGGTTCAAAATGACAATAGAATGATGCTAGTTTGTATACCTTTGAAGCATGTTTTGACAAAGATGAGGCTTGGTTTATTGGAAAAAAGATCTAATCACTTAAGAAAAAAGGCAATAGGAGAGTAAAAACTATTTAAAAAGGGGTTTTCAGCACCTTCGATTGGATAGATTTTTTGAGTGTGTGTGTGTGTTTCCACTTGCTCCCCCCCCCCTCAAAATGGGGTGTGGAGGTGTCTATTTATTGTGGAAAATGTGTTGAATAGGGGGTTTAGGTGAGGTCATGTGTGTGTCCCTAGGACAGAGCGCATGGCCATGCACGCACGTGCTCTTTCCTGTGTTACACACACTAACCGGGGCTTACACAAGTTATACAGAGGTTGGTTTCTAGGATTTTTGTGCCTTCTAAATGCATTTTATTGTCCATTTTGTCTAATTCAGCCTCGATTTTAGCATATGATACCTACGGGTGTATACGAGTACTTTTGAACAATACATGCTAATCCTTAGGTTGTTTTGGACTATTCTGAGACCACTTCTGGAGGTTTTGGAGCCTTCTAGATGTGTTTTTGAAGTTTTTTTTATCAAACTTAATTTTGATTTTAGCACGTGACACCTAAGGATGTTTATGGCTTTATGAACACTTTTAAGCAATATGCGTGTATCCTTGGGTTGTGTTGGACCATTTCGAGACCACTTCCAGAGGTTTTGGAGCCTTCTAGATGTCTTTCCAAAGTCCATTTTATCAAAATTGATTTTTATTTTTTCACGAAGTTAAGTCCCATTCTAACGAAATAAACATTAGCCCAATAAGCTAAGTGTTTTGAGAAAGGAATTATTGAAATAAGCTTCTCATTTTCCGATAGTTCATATTTCGTAAGTTTGAAGCACAACTTAATGGCTCGGTGATTGATTTTGCACACTAGTGTGGTCGGTTAGTTTTTTAAAGTTGCACACTTTAGAGTTGTTATAAACGAGCAAACTTTAGTCATCTTAGAGGTTCATTTCATCATTAGACCTTTTGGGGACAGGAAAATTTGAGGTATGACATAGTGTATTTCTAATTACTTTATTATCGAACTTCCATGTCCTTAATACACCTATAGGGTTAGAACTATGCACATCAGGTTAGAGAGTTAAAGTCTTGTCTCCTTAGGGCTAAGGTTTTTCATGCAATTGAGCATATGATTTCTAATGGATGATGTCCCATTATTTTTAGGGTTAGTAAACTATTGTTTAGCACAATAAATACATCTAGCTTTTACCAACTTCCCTTGCTCATCAAGGATTTTCTTTAAGTGCTCCCACTCCTTACTTCTACTATCATTGTCCTTTCTCTTTTTTTTTTACCAATATCTGGTTGCTTTTAGGCTTCCACATTTTCAGGATGTTGGGTTTGATCACCAGTAGTAGGTTCACTGCCACTAGGATCTTTTTTTTTTTTTTAATCTAAGTCATGGATTTTACATAAAACAGAATGAAAAAAATATCTTTAGAAGCAACTTCCACCAAAATAAAACAATATAAGAGTCATAAAATCCATCAATATCAGGTAATTTGAAAGCTTATTAACAACTAAAATAGGAAATGAAGTAGATTAATAATAATTAATGAAGGAAATTAATTATAATTAGTATTAAAATAACAAATAAATATTAATAAAATAACATTTATTAAAATATTAATAATATTATTTATTTTGTAATATTCATTATATTAATAATATTAAAATCATTATTATTAGTATTATTATTTATAAAATTTTATTAATAATAAAATAAATATATAATATAAATATAAACTTAAAAAATTCAATATTTATAGTAAATTAATATCATTTTTAAAAAGCAATTATCAAATAAAAAATGATTAATAAAATCCATAATTAATTTTTTTATAAAATAAATTTTAAAAATCACTTTCACAGACATAGATTTGATTAAAGCAATGATTAAAAAAATATTTCATATTATTAATATTTAGAAAGTAAAAATTCATATTTTCACAAATCTACTTTAAAAAATTTAACATATACTACATAAACAATATCAAGTTACAAAACAAGCAAAGAAATGATTTATCCTTTCATAGTGATGTTTAAAATGTTACTCTGACTTGAGTGGTGTAAAAAATGAAGGAACTTCCACTAAAAATTCAACTGAAGGTCAGATCATCCTCTTTAGGCTTCCACTAATAAGATCTCTTTATGAGATCAGGTAAAAACTTCATTGATTCAACCATTGAATCGATTCACTAGCATTTCATGCAAAACACAAAAGAATAAATACAAAATCCATAAAGACCAAATATAAAAAACCATAAAATTTAAACATGAAATAAGAAAATTCATAGATCTAACAAGAACATTATCAGATCTAGTTGAGCCAACTAAGAAGAACTTTGCATGTCGATTTCATTACTATCAATGTTATTGATTGAAAATTAATGATAACAAAAATAATAACAAAGAAAGTTATTGTAATGAACAACTTATATATCAAAGTGATTAATTATTTTTTTATACCAAATACCGAGTCAAAGAGATGGAAGGAAATGTAAATGATAGAATAAAAGAGTGATTCATCATTCATTTGTCTTTAAGAGAAAAAGACAAGAGAATAGGTGAGAAAGTAAGAGTAAAGCAAATTAAGCGAAGAGGGTGAGAACATTGAGAAGAGAGCAAGGGAAGAGGCAAAGACAGGTGAACAATGGTAAAATGAAGGGTTACTAGGTAGGGTTAGAGTCTAGGGTTAGAAGAGAGAAGACAACTTTGGAAGGATTGAGAGACAGAGATAGACAAAGGGAGGCAATAAATAAGACAAAAGAGTAAAAGCAACATATGTATAGGCACAAAAATTTTTAGGGTTAGGGTACATAAAAATGATGTCTTTTTTATGTTTAGTAAATAAAGTTTGATTTTTTTATCAGTTCAGTTAATTCAACCCTAGAACTGAATCAACAACTCAATACCAAAATTACACTACTCTAGCAACCGAACTGCATTTCCTATAAATTTGGTGATCAACCAAACCATTGAATTCAGCTTGGAATGATTTGATATAATTAGTTCGGCTGGTTAATGCACATCCCTACTGTTATATACTATATTTGTTTATAAGCATATTTGATTTATTAAAATATTGATTTGATAGCCTAAAAATTTGTTCTTTCATTATCCTTGACAAAAAATAAACTTTTTTTGTTTAACTGGCTCATGTATAATTACATAATCCATATTTAGCCATGGAATTTTTCTACTTATGAAATTTTTGTTTAGCAAGCTCTTATATAATTACATAATGCATGTTTTGCTAACAAGCTCTTAAATATATTATATAATTACATGTTTTTCATTTTTTAATTACTACGACATAATGAATTTCAAAATAAATAGAAAATATATTTCTTCAAATTAAGTAATTAAATTACATTAAATTTCAACAAAACTTACTAAACCACTATTTAAACAATTACTACTAAACGAATTAACTAGTTGCAACTATTGCTCTTTCTAAGCTACTCCACTTTATTGCATCATCCTTTCACTAGGTAACCCTTCAATTGCACCATATAATCAATATTATCAACTAAGAAATGGCCAAAAAAATAACAAGTTTTTTTTTAATTATATTTAACCTTCCATTCCCATTCTCATTGTTAGGGATCCTCAATAAGCATGAGATTGGTTTTGCACACATCGACAAATCAATCTATCAAAAAACTTGACATCCTATTTCATCCTATAACTCAATAACTATCAAATCAATATACATTATTAGATTTTTTAAAAATAATGAAGATGATATTAAAATTTCAAAGAAAAAATTTACCATTTTATTACCTCTAACTTCTCACAATTTATGAATTGTTTTCTTAGGTTCTTACTTGTCTTGGAGGTCCTAAAAAAGGAGTGTTACCATAATTACAATTCATATTTTCACTATCAGATGAAAATTGTAGGCCCTTACAACATTGCAAAGTTCAACTTCAATCTTTTATTTTGAACACTTGAAATTTATTTCTTCCTTCTTTCACTCTTATTTCTACTTTAACTATTTGAACCATTTCTAAAAGGAGGTAGAAATATTTTCCTCTCAGCTTGAAACTTCTTTTCTGCATATATCTTCACTTTATTTCAAATAAACTTGTAAAAAAAAAACCCCTAAATGATAATGGAAATATGACATATCATATTTTTATAAGGTGGCATTATGTGTTTTGGAGCTCTTCTAGTATGACTCACATGTCATCAATTAATTTGAAGGAGATTTGAGGAGTAACTAACACATTAACTAAATCTGTCAATTTTAATGGCCTAAGACTAACGATGCAATTCATTAAAAGTTAATGAACTCAATTGAAACAATTAAAATTTCTAGGACTTAATTGAAAGTTGAAATAACTTTTAGGACTTATGGAGTCATTATCCCTATGATAAAATATTATTTTGCCAAACAACTAGGATCTTAATATTATATTTTAAGAGTATTATATAGGCCAGCCACTAATATTTATGTGTTTTTAGCATAGGAATTTTAAAAATGCTACAAAATAAAATATAATTCCTTTTATATTATGCATCTTTTTTTTGTCAACTAAGAGAACCTGAGTAAATTATAATACAAAAGAGGGTTTTTTTTCCTCCAATTAAGATAATTTAAGTCAACCCCAACTAGAGTGTGGGTTTCGAGACTTTTCCTCACCCTGTTTAAATTTCTTAAGGATCCATCTTTGGATCTATGGATCCCGGGTTAGTGAATATGGTGACTTACTTAAATTAGATAGAATTTTTCCTTATTAACATACCGACTATTGGAATTGTTCAAAAATATATTTTAAGTCATTTTATTAAACTCAATAACACAATAAATAATATTATTTTTATTTATTTAAATGGAGAGAGAGAGATAGAGAGAGAGAAAGTATGTATATAAGCTAGTTAGTATGGAATTATTGGTTATGTTTGGGTTTGGATGAATTTGAGTGTCCTAGAGGAGCTAAATCCTCAAAATATACTAACTTCTTTCAAGCGGAATATGAATCCCCAAACGCCTTTACATAATTAGTTTGGATTTCAAAAAGGTGAGAACAAAACTTAGTAATAAATTAAGCTTAAGAGTAATGAAAGAAAATTGCATTATCTTAATACAAATTTGATAGACAAACTTTTTCTTTAATAGGAAATTTTTGCTATAAATAAAAATTCTATTCTAAAAGAAAAATTTGCCAATGATAACACTGATAATTGATGAGAGACTAATGTTGAATTTGAATGGTTAAGTGATGATTGGTTGTGATTGATGATATATAAATGTCCTTCCCTAATCATCATGTGCCCTTTTAAACTTTAGAATTTTCCCAAATAAATTTTCTAGCTTAAAACTTTTCCATTCTAGGAAAAATAAATTCACGTAACTCTGAGTTGCCTTTTTCTTTAAGTTAATTGCCAACGTTCATCTCTAAAATCTTCTCTCAGCTGCTTAACTACCAAGCTTCTATATAAACTAGGCTTTATTATTTAACTTAGGCCTTTTAATTTTAATCGCATTAAAAATTAGTTTCAAAATATTTTTGGTCTAAAATTCAATATTGGCTCAAACAATGCCCCCACATATGATTAGCTTGGGCCAAGCCTAATGCTAATCCCCATGTAAATAAAATCCATATATATATATATATATATATATATATATATATATATATATATATATATATATATATATATATATATGAATTTTGCAACCAAGATCTTCTCCTTCTATTTTCAATTTTCATGTTTTTTTTATCTAATGCCTAGACCAAAGGTAAAATTTAGTGAGCTTGATAAATTTTATTGGGGAGTAATTTCTCCTCTTGATGCTTAACGAAAATGAGAAGAATTAAAATGTTGAATAGCCCACCAAGATAAACTAGATAGAGTGACAGAAAGACGTGAATGGGTGAAGAAATATTATCGTCTTGAGACCTCTTTGACTTCTTCACCAAAACCCAATATATATATATATATATATATATATATATGAATTTTGCAACCAAGATCTTCTCCTTCTATTTTTAATTTTCATGTTCTTTTGATCTCATGCCTAGACTAAAGGTAAAATTTAGTGAGCTTGATAAATTTTATTAGAGAGTAATTTCTCCTCTCGATGCTTAATGAAAATGAGAAGAATTAAAACATCAAATAGCTCACCAAGACAAACTAGATAGACAGACAAAAAGACATGAATGGGCGAAGAAATATTATCGTTTGGAGACCTCTCTGACTTCTTCACCAAAACCCTCTCCTAAATCATCAAAAAAAAAAAAAATTTAAATTCTTTAAATCAAAATTCAAATCCTTCAATTAATGAGCATTTATCATCTCAACTTCCTTCAATTTCTCTAAGTAATTCCCTTCAAATTAACTAAATCTCTAACGAAAATCTTATTAAAATTCACTTACTCAAGAACCTAATATTTAAAAATCCTCAATTTCAATTTCTTCTCCTTTAATTTCTCCTACTAAACAAAAATCCCAAATTGATAAAACTTAAATTTTAATTGTCCATAAACTTCCCTTTTTCCTTCTTCTTGTTTTCCTTTTCTCTCTTCCCACTACTGCTTCTCTTCTTCTTCTGGTCAGTAGTAACCATCCACTACTATTCATTAAGCATCTACTGCTACCTTCACCACCACAGCATCTAGCAAGCCCAAGTAGCAAGGATCTATCGCTGTCAGGCTGCCATCATAAGTAACTGAGGCTGTTGCTCTTCCCCATGATTTAGCATCCAACCACCAGTAGCTTTTAGCCTTCCTGTAGCATCATTGCCCGTAGTGGACATCAATTAGCCATCATGAGATGCTATTGATGTCCAACAACTCATTATTACCTGTTCTCACTAAGTTGTTGCACTATCGTAACTTGAATTAAGGGTGGCCATGTCATGAAGCTTCCACCCTCAACCTAGCAACCAATGATCATGCAGCTTTCGGTCTTCGCCCATGATAGGGTGAAGCCATTTCAAGCCAAATCATAGGCTTTGTACTATTTGCACACTAAAAGAGTAATCTACTACTAATTCCCCAAAGCAAGTTCACTCTAAAAACTTATTTTCAAAGAAAAAGAGGTATTTAAATTCTTTTTTTGTTTAAATTTATATAGGTTTGCTCTTTTTAGGAATTAAATTTGAGATGAGCTTGTGATTTTGATGGAATTGACCCATGGCTTGAATGTTATTCTACTTGAAAAAGCTTATAGAAATAATAATTTAATTTCATTTGGCTAAAGATTGATTGTGTTAATTGACATTAATTAGCTTCATAATTTCTACTCTTAGCTAAAAAAATTTATATTATTCTTTGGCCATTTATTCAATTTTATTTTATAATCATTAATGCTTTGTTTACACCAATTTTGGGCATTTGTTCTTTAAGAAGAAATTTACTTGAGGTTCAATTTTGATGAACAATTTCATCAACTTGATGATTTTAGCCATTTCTCTAAGACTTTGTTCACCATTGAACGCTTGAGATGTGTTGAGGTTATTATGCAAATATACCTTAGCCAAAAATTAATTCATCTTGGTTCATTATTTTGTCCATTTTTCTTTGTTAACTCTCTTTATTTCGACTTTATTTTGACAACTTTCATGCCAAAATAATTTAGACATATCTTGTTTGCATAAAAGCATAATTTCTAATGGTTAGAGTACTTATTTAGCCAAATTAATTCAACTATACTTTGGCCATATTCATTTGTGCCTTGTTATATCATAATGCAACTTTAGTTTGAGGAAAATGCCAATTTGTTTCAGCACCCAGATTGGCAAAATTTTGCTTAACCAAAATCAAAATTTTGGTTCATCATTAGCCACCTCCAAGAAAGTTTAGATTTTAGCTCTTTGATTACATTTTCGGCAATTTATGACAAAATAAACTTAGCATCCATTATTTAAATAAAATTACAAGTGCTCTCAATATATCCAAAAATTTATTCATATCTTGGCTATTCTTGGTCTCATTACTTGTTGGCCAACATAATGTAGTTTTATGTTTTGGAAAAAATGCCAATTTGCTCAAGCATTTGTGTTAGCCAAATTTTATTTAACCAAATACTAAAACTTTGGTTTGTCATTAGCCATCTTCCAAGAAAATTTTAAATTTTGGCTTTAAAATATCCCACTCTGTCAACTGAAAATTTATGCATTAAACTTCAGCTTTTATTCCCTTTTGAGCATTGCCATATTCCATTTAGAGTTTTGTGTCTCTAACATGACCAAATGAAAACTTACCTTAAATAATACAAGTTTAATACTAATTATTTAAACCAAAAAGCAAATTTAATTAACTTTTAGCCTTAAATTATCGTGGCACTTGGGTTAAATAATCTTGGCATTTACATACTTGTTCTTCCAAAATTTATTTTATTTATCTCATTTTGGCTTTGAGAACTATTAATTTTGCACAATTTTATAATTTTATACAAAGGGAGTGTCTTATTTTGCCAAAATTGCCTATGACCAATTTGAAACTTTGTTTTGCTCACTCATGGGTGGTTTTAGAATGGATGGCCATATTTATCCTTTTTAGACAAAAATCCAATTAGCATAACTTTGGTCAATTATTTATAGCATTGAAAACAAAAATGCATACTTTCCATAAAATTCATAGCACATAATAAAACTTTTGATATGCTTTTGAATTTTCTTATTCCTCTACTATAATGTTCTTATGTCTTATCTAAGCTAGATAATGTCAATTCAATTCAAATTTGGTTCTTTAGAAAACCATTTCAAATTCTAGTTGAAATCTATAAGAATTTTTTGCTCCACCAAATTTCTTGTGCATATAATGAATTAAATGAACTCTTATTTTAGCAAGAAATGCCAAACTAAAGGCATGGGAAATAAACATCACTTTAGCTTCACAATCCAAGAATTTTAATCCAACAATAATTTTTGATTTTATAGCCAAAATGTAAATTTCTGCTTTAACTAATTCTTGCCCTTAATTTTTTCAATTATAGCCAAAAATTATTTTCTTTGATCTTGGTGAATTTTACAGTGCCATGTTTCTTTGTGTCATACGTAGTCATTTATTCCCATGGCTTATCATGTTTGCTTTTGTTGCCAAAACTTGAAAATGTTTTAGTAAAATTTTCAAGGACATAATTTACCAAGCTAATTCATGAAATATGGCCAAATTGCTATAGTTTCCTAGCACGATTTCATAATTTTAGCTCCCAATTTGTTATTAATATTTATTTCTTTTAAGGCCTTAAAAATACATCTTACCAAGCCAAATATCTTATTAACATTCTTATTTTTAAGTTTATGCTTTTGCCAAATTTTGGCCAAAATAAAAAAGCTTTCCTTTGGCCTAAAATTTAACTAAATATTTTAGGTAAACCATAGAATTTACTATGGCTTCTCTTACAATCCAATCTCCAAACTATAACTATTTTAGCATATTAGGCCAAAATATCCTTACCAACACTTTTAACTTGCATTTTTTTTACGAATGTAACCTCTCATGCCTTGGGGAAACTAATCAAAATGCACTATTCTCTTCATTTAAAATACTTTTCTATATTTATTTTTGGAAAAATTTCTTGGACTTTATTCACTTAATTTATCTTAAATAAAGTTTATCTTTGATTGGTTATATCCCCACTCTCTACATACCAATTTTATTGGGTAAAATGTGTTTTGTCTATTTTTCTGTGCAGATTCTACATGTTTAATCATTGATGGCTAGTGAAATCTTAGTGCACCACTTCATTTAAGCATGAATAAAGCAAACTAACATGTGGTTTACAAAACGACAACCACCCATTTCCATATGAACTTGTCTTTTTAGAGCAAATTTATTTATTTTAGCAATAAATTGCAAAATAATCTTATTTTCATAAATCACGATATTCCTAGGTAAAGTTTATTTCATGGCCAAATTAATGATTTATTTAGCTTTTATTTTATGATTTTCTTACTTGGGAATTATATGATTGCACATTTGCTCTTAATTTGTTGTGCACCTTGGGGATTTTAACTTTGCAAGCCTGCTACACCTTCTTAATGTTTGTTTGTTTATTTTTAGTGAAGATGAACCTACTATCCATAGGTGTCCTAGGCCTTTCTTTTACTCATTTAGCCTTTGATACTAGCACTGTAAATTTTATAACAAAATAAGTATTATTCATTCTCTCTGGCCTTCATTATCTTTATTTAAGTTTCTTAATCAAATTCTTACATAGAATACTTGTCTTGACCAATTAATGGCTTTACACTTTACTCCTCCCCTTGATATACCTGTTCTTTTTGAAGATGACATGAATGAGATTGAGGTATATCCTAATATTTATTTCATTTGATCACTTAAGTACATTTCCTCATTTTTATTTTTATAGGAAATGAAATTTAAGTTTACTAAGGACATCAAAATGGATCCTTGCCCTGACTTCTTTGATATTGAGTAAATATTCTTTCACCATTCTTATTCATTTAATCTTTGTTTCATTTCTTATTTCTAACCTGATTTATGACTTTTAGGTACTTTTCATATAGAAGTAAGGTCAGCAGCCCTCTCACTTTGCTGCCTTAGCCATCACTCCTAAGGAAAGTCCTTTACTTCCTTATTTTAGTTCTTCAGTAGAAGATCTCATCTTTTGAAAAGACTACAAGGTTGTACCAACTTACCTCAAATCTTGGGTAAGACCCTATAAAGACTAGAATAAATGGGTAGATAGGCTTAGTCCCACTTACAGTTTCTTATGGGATAAACTTGGCCTTTCAAAGCTTATTCACATGACTCAAAAGCCTATTTCTTACCAGCCTTCTCTTATTTCTACTGCACTTAGGTTTTAGTCACCCACTTGTAATTGCTTGTCTTTATATTTTGGCACATGACTATTATTTTATTGGATGTTTTTATGATGACTGGTCTGCCCAATCTTGGAGATAATGTAGTTTTCTTAATTGATGAGTCCTTATACATCCAGACTAATATTGCCTCTAGGAGATTTGACACTTTCCCAAAAGTGATTTCTTATTAAGTGTCTTCTTCTTACCCTTATTATGATGAAGAACACATAGACTTTCTTTAGGTTCTTATATGCAAGTATATCTTCTATCTTGCCTCTGCTAGGCCTAGTATTGAGTATATACCCTTGGCCAAGAATTTAGCTAATGAAGATTAGCATGCTTTGGGGTGTATCTTCTTAGGTAGTTTATATTCTAATTTAAGGGAAAGTGTGACAAAAGAGTCTTTTCATTATTTGAGCAGTGGTACTTGGTTTCTTTAGTCTTAGCTCTTAGTATATTTTCTTAAATTGAATGACTAGTCATTAGCTCCTAGTTTTTTTTCTCTTGATGATATTAAAGGCTCCTTAATCTTATATGAGTGCTCTTGGACACACGGGGAGCTTCTTTCTTTCTTTACTAGGATGATTAGTATGGAAAGGTATGACTTGTCTTTATTTGAGACCCTTATTGATAAGCCTAAGTGGCTTCATTACTTTTTGAAATTTCCAGACTCGATCTACCAGTAAATTTTTTGCAAAGGCACCTCTCATAGGCCTTTCATTTTAGGTGGAAAATATGCATTTAGATAGGACAGTGGCCTTCCTAGCACCCCTTTCTCTTTTGAGCTATATTTGCCATTCTTGTGTAGCCCTTAATTTAGTCTTGAGCATTCTATCCCTCCCACTTCCTTGGACACTGACATCATTCCTTTTTATGGTGTTGATCCACTTTCTTGCTCCAAGGAAGTCATAACAGACATTCAAAAGGGGTTAGGACACTTACACTTTTATGTTGCCATTATGGATTCTGGAGATTCTTCAAATTATCAGTAATGGTGGCACTCAAAGTATAAGGAATTAATTTTATTTGCTCTAAATAAAGATAGAGGTAATAGTTCTTATATTTGTTTTTATTTTGTTTGTCATTTATTTTTGTTGTAATAACTCCTATTTTCTTTGCAACTATCATTACCCCAAAAGAGAAAGACATTGTGGCTTCCTCTAAAGATAAAGGAAAGTAAATTTTAGAGAGATCCAAAAAAGGGAAGGTAGCTATCCTTCCTTACCCACCTCTAAGTCATAAGTCTCTATAGCTTAATGCTCTTCAAAACTCTTTTAAGGGTAAAAGTAAGGAACCAGTTGAGATTGAAGAAATAAAATATGAGGATGAGGAGGAAGAAGAACTAGTCATTAGCTCTAGTAATTTATATCTCTTTTGCTTTTCAATTTCATTTATACAGTTTATCTCCACTTAATCCTTATTTTCTTAGGGAAAATAATTGATACTCGTAAGAATGAGGCCCTTATTATTTCTTGTGACCTACATTCATTAATTTGGTCTACATTCACAGAGATAGATACCTCATTCCACTTATAGTAATTGCTTCAAGCAAGAAGAAAGCTAGTACTCCATCTTCTCTAGTCTCTACTAATGTTCCCTCTCCTATTGCCCAAGTTTTATTTTTTCACATCTTTAATTCTTTAAATTTTCTAGTCCATTTTTTTTAATCTTTTAATTAATTTATGTAGGAATTTGAGACTTATTGAATAATGTATAATGCAGATCTTTCTTTGGATTTAAGTTTCTTAAACACCTCTTTAACTAAACATGGCAAAGATCCTGACTCCACCCCAGATGAGGAACAAGTTATTAAAGCCAGAGAATCATTAAATTCCATTGCCAATTTGGAGATTGGATCATTGTAGGAGACTTAAGAGTTTGGCTTACTGGTGGATCTTGGAATCTTAGAACATAGCACCAAGTCGTCAGCCATTTCTTCCTTAAGAGAGTAGCTTGTTTGGAGTTTTTCACATTTGGATGAGGTTAGTGCCAGCCAGTTAGATCCTTTTAAGCACTTGAGTTCTTTGAACTAGCAAAAGATAGACTTAGCAGAGTAGCACCATGTTAAGGAAATGACGGCTAGAGAAGTTAAAGCAAAGGCCTCTTTTGATTACTTAGTGGTAGAGATAGATGATTTGGAGGCCAGACTACTTATTCTTAAGGCTAAGAAAGTAGAAATGCTTAAGAAGAATAAGATTATGGCAACAAAATATGAGCAAGTTGTCTCTAGAGCTAAGGAAATGGGGGAAGTCTTTAGCTGATAAGAAAGAAACTCCTCTTGGATGGAGAAAACAAGAACATGAGGCTTTTACCACCCGGAAGAAGTGTCTAGACATATAGGATACATTCGAAGGAGTTGAATTTAATGCCTTTTAACTTTTTTTATGACTTGGATTTGGTTCTTTCATGATGTGATTTATACTAATGAGAGCTTAGAACTAGATTATAGATGATTTTCATGATTTTATGCATGTGATGTCTTTAGGTGGCTTTATAGCACTTATGACTGGATGCTTTGAACTTTTGGCTCTTAAGCCCTTTTTATAATAGACTTATATGGATATTTTTAACTTATTTCTTATTTTATTTAATTTATAAGTCTTCATAGGACAATTCATAAACTTTTGCACCACATCCATGCATAACACACTAAAAGCTCAATTTTCAATAAAAATGTTGCCAAAATTTTATAATTTTATTATTCATAGTACTGTTCATAATAAACTTTATTACTTAATAAAATAAAAAATAACTCAAAATAGATAAATTTTTTTATTTATTAAAAAAGATAGCTATTTATGCCATGTCACATTCACACTAAAATAAAGCAACATAAATTACCACCAATATAATTTGGTGATAATCGCTGGCCAAAGACAATTACAAAATCTCAATCTTTTTACTTTATTTCACACATAGTGGGGAAGTATTTTTTAAGATACCATTGATGAACCTTTTATATGGATTTCCACCTAAACTTTCTAACTAGTATGCTTTACCATCTAATAGTTGACAAACTTTAATGGACCTTCCCAATTGGGAGATTATAAATGGTGAGGTTTTGCGTGTGCCCAAAATTTTAGCAACTGCAACACTATTTGAGCTCAGGACTCTAGAGAACACACTAACCATTGTCATAAAGACATGGTGTGGAGATGCCAGTCGCCACCCAGGGTAATAACTAAGACAAATCGAAAAAGGTGGTACTTGATTCTCTAAAAGAAAGCTAGCACCATAACTAGGAGATTTTGGGTATATAATACCAACTTCTTTCAGTCTTGTGTTCATTTAGAATTAGTTTATGAATTACTATCTTACCCTCTATTTACATGCAATTTCATATAAACTCTTATTAAAACAATAAACTCCAGGCAAACTAATCATGAAAAATACATGCAAACAATGCACTCATTTATAATCCCTAAGTTAGTCTAATCTAAATTGATTTTAATTAAATGGGCTAAATCTACATGTTTTAATTTACAAGTGAGCCTAAAGACTAATGGGCCTAATTTTTATTCAATTTTAATTAAAAGAATGTAAGTCTACTTATTTTAATTCTAAAAATGGGTCTTAATCTACAAATTATAAAATATTTAAATTAGTAGGCCTAATTCTACATAGTTTAATTCTAAGATGATCTTAAATCTACAAATTATGGAAAAAACTTAAATTAAATGGGCTAAGTTTAAATTAATTAATTTAGGTGGGCCTATGTTTAAATTAACTAAATGGACCTAAATTATCTCTAACCTAAATCTAATCATTTATGGGTCTAAAATGCATTTCAATTAATTAAAATCTACACTTAAATTTATTTAAATGGGTTAGAGCCTATCGTGGGCTTAAGGCCTAAAACATATAAATTAACAAGCTCAAAAACAATAAAAATATATCAAAGCAATCAAATAAAAGATCAAACAATTAATCAAATTTATTTCTTCTAAAAGTCCCTAATTTAATTAAAATGACTATGAACAATAAATAAATAATTAACAAGCAACCTCAATTCTAAACACTTAAATCTAATCCAATTTTAACAAATAAAAAACCCTAATTGTCTCTATAGCCATTAATTTTAATTAATTACCCAATTGAAAGACCTTAATTTTACTAATCGGTTAATTAAAGTAAAACACACAATCGCACACATATGTTTTCATTATTCCCAGTATTGGGGCTATTATAATGAGCTATCAAAAATAATAAAAAAGAAGAATTAATCTAAACCAAAAATAAATAAAAAATAAGACAATAACAAAAATTAAATAAAAAACCTTGAAACTATATTTAATTATAAAGGTCCATCCATAGCATTACATGAACCTTCATGGATTTTGTTCACTTAATAAGATCCTTATGTAATCTCCTCCATAACCACTATCACAAAAGGGTAAACAATGATTAGTGAATAAAATAACAATAAAAATTGAATAAAAATGAAATTTGATAAAATCAAAATGATAAAAAATAAGAATAAAAGAAGGTAGGAAGAAGATAATGATTATGGATGCACTGTGGTTGGCTCCTCAGACCAAGATCAATCATCATTGTTTGTTATATAGGTCTTTAAAAACTTGTTATTTTCTTCTCCAAAATCTATTGCTCTTTGCTTCAAAAACACTAATAGATTAAGAAAATACTTTTTTGTACTACCTAGGAAAAGAAAAAGTCTCAAGGCCAAGAGGGCTAGAGATATAAAAAGTGCAGAAAAAAAGAGAGCTAAGAGAGTCCAGAGTTGAGAGTCCCCTTTCAAGAGCTTAAGCTCTCCTTTTTATACCAAAAAACCCTAGTTCCTACATATTGAAGAATTTCAATTTTAAAAGGACTTTATTTCTTAAAAATTTATATAAATCCTAAAAATAAATTTAAGAAATTATTTAACCAATCAAAATTTAGGAAACATGTTTTTTTATTTTTTTTGTAAAAATACAAAAAATGGACGGAAAATATGTAATTCTAAATAGAATTGCGTAATTTTGATCAGAATTACAGAATTTTGATCTTTTTTTAATTTTTAATTATAAAAAGACCCCTAAAAGAATTTAAAATTTTCAATTAGGTCCTAAAAAGTATTATAATTATGTCCTTAAAAAACCATTAAACTCTTTTTGAAAATGCATTTAGACTATTGAGGTTTTAAACTTCAAGTTTTGAAGACCTATTTATAACATTTTCATCATTCGAGTCCTTTGTTGCATCCATAAATTATTATCCTAAATTTGGGTGTTTACAGAGACCATTTCCTTAATTCTCTATCTTTTATTCTAGGTGGCAAAAGGACTTTCTAGACCAGATCATTTACTTCAAATTTCTTCTTTTTAATTTTCTTAATATAAAGGCTGGAAACCTTCTTTTTCTGTGCTAACATAAAGGTAAGGCTTTTAGCCTTTCTTCATCCATGTTTTCCAACTCCATCAACATGGCTTTAAAGAACTCCTTAAGTGTTAGATTATTTTTCTTTGTTACCCTTAAAGAAGGAACACACACTTCTAAGGGTAAAATTGCATCATGCCCAAAGGTAAGGGCAAAAGGGCCAGTACTAGTTGATTCTCTTTTAGAGGTTCTATATGGCCATAGAGTCTTAGAAAATATTCTTAGCCAATCCTTTAGGTTTTCTTCCAACATCTTTTCCAGTATGCCAATTAGGATTTTATTTGAAGCCTTTGCCTAACCATTTGCTTGAGTGTGGTGGGGAGTTGAGTTTAAAAGCTTAATACTATAATCTTTCATGAATTCCTTCACCTCTTCACCAATGAACATTGTTCCTTGATCTGCTACGATAGTCTAGGGAATCCTAAACCTATGACTAATATTCTCTTTGATGAAAGAAATGATGTCTCTCTTTTTTACATATGGGAATTCCTCTACCTACTTTGTGAAATAGTCAATGGCTACAACAATAAAGTTGTGGCCTTTAGAAGAAGTTAGATAATTTTTTGCAATAAGGTCTATAGCCAAACTTTGAAATGGCTAGGGCTTTATTGCAAAATATAAGTCATTAGTAGGCACTCTTTATATGCTTCCATGTTTTTGGCACTGTTGACATCCTTTGGCAAATGTGATGTAGTCCTTTAAAATTGATGGCCAAAAGTACCCATGTCTTATGATCAACCATCTCATCTTCCTTCTAGCTTGGTGAGCACCACAAACACCCTCATACACTTGTTGCAAGATCTTTATAGTTTGGGGAAATGAAGGGCACCTTAAGAGCAAACTATTAAGAGTTCTTCTAAATAATTCATTTTTAATTAGAATATAATTCAAAGTTTGGACTCTAACTCTGAATGAGACTTTTTTAGTAGGATTTTCAAGATAGCTTTTGATTTTATTGTGCTAATCTCCTACCATATTTAAGTCACTATTGAATGAATCAAATTGCAATCCCCTTTCATGAATATATGGGTAAGCTTTCTCCTGCACAATAATTAACTAGTGAGTTAACTCTTCTAACATTCTTAATCCTAATGCAACTTGAGATAATTCATCAGCTTCCCAATTACATTCTTTAGGTACATGCATATAAGACACATTTTTAAAAGAATCCATAAGTTGAATAACAATAATAAAATAAGGTGCTAGAGAAATTATTATACATCTATATTCCCCTATCAATTGTTTAAGTATAAGTTAAGAATAATAAATGAGTAATACCTCTTTGGCTCTATGGTCTTGGAGAATTTCAAGGCCTATAATAAAAGCCTCGTACTTAGCCTAATTATTGGTGCACTTAAAGTCCAAAGTAAAGCTTAGAGCTTTTTTTTTTCTAAATGGTGATGTGATCACCACTTCAGTTCTAGCTAATCTATCTATGGAAGACTCATCAAACATTAACACCTAAAGGCTAAACATAAACTCCACACATAGGAACATCTTATTTTTTAGAAGTTCCTTAGGTAGGATGATTAGCTATAAATTCAGCCAGTGCTTGTCCTTTTACTGACTTTTGGGGACGATAAACCAATGAAAATTCAATTAATCTTAACAAATAGTTCCCAATTTTTCCTGATAACACTAGTCTTCTTAAATAATTAACTTTTGCTAAGAAAATCTGTAATTCTCATTTAGTCTGAGGTGGCTTAGCTTTAAGCATTAACTTGGCTTTGTTCTTATCAATCTTAACTCTTATTTGAGATATAAGAAATCCTAGAAAATTTCCAACCAATATATCATCAATGTAAATCTCCATACAGTGGCTAATTATAATATGAAAATGGCATTCATGGCCCTTTAGTATATAGCACTAGCATTTTTATGCCAAAGGGCATGACCAACCATTCAAAGTTCTATATTGCTCTTGGAAATCTAAATGTGGTCTTAGATGCATCCTCTTTTGTAATGAATATTTGATTATATCCTGCGAAATCATCCATGAATGATAAAATCTTATTTCTAGTTGGCTTGATGAAGCCAGCGTTGAGCAATTTCTCAATTTCATCCTTGAATTTTAATTCCACTTCCTTTAACATTCTCCTAAGAGGTTATTGAAAATGATAAAATTCAGGCTCTATAGGGAGGTAGTGTTCAACTAACTCTCTATCTAGCCTAGGCATCTCTATGTAATCCTATGCAAAACAATCTTTGAATTAATTTATGTTGACCTTAGCAATAATAAATCTTAATTTTGATCTTTAAAAACTTAATTTTGAGCATTTAATTTGTTTTTTTAAGTGTGTATAAGTTAGGATTCCATTGGAAGTTAAAATGAAGTATGATTATCTTGGGCTGATTCCACCTCTGAGATTCAAGGAGGCTTTTAACATCCTTAGATCTTTATAATAAGAGAGTTATCTTCTTTAAATTTTAAATAGACATCTTGAACTTTTTGAATTGGCCTTTTTATCAAAATTTGTGTTCATTTGGGTATGAAAATATTAAGTCAAAATTAATGTATGTAGATGCCATTTCAGATTGCACAACTCTTAGTATTTTGGATATATCTTGAGCTAAAAAAGCCCAATTGAGGTAATTCAAAATGATATGAAAATTTGAGTCAAATATTTATAAATTTTTTGAAGAAAGTATATATAAATTCAAAGGTCTTCAATATAAAATCATGGCTTCAACTTGTGCACAACTGTCTGATAGTAGTCTGCATTTTAGATTGCACAACTCTTATTATTTTAGACATATATTGTGCTAAAGATATCTAATTAAGATGATTAAAATTTATATGGAAAGATAAGTCAAACATATACAACTTTTATGAAGAAATTTTGGGCAAATTCAAATGTCTTCAATAAAAAATCATGGGTTCAACTTGTGTATAGTTGTTTGACAATAGTTTGCATTTTAAATTGCATAGCTCTTAGTATTTTAGACATATATTAAGCTACAAAAGTCCAATTTAGGTGATTTAAAATGATATAGAAATATAAGTCAAATATCTAAAATCTTATAAAGAAAATATGGGAAAATGAAATTTCTTCAGTAATCAATTATAGTTTCAATCCATGTATAGTTGTTTAACAACATCACCTTCAATAATTCAAAATTATAAACATTGAATTCAAAATATAGATGTTGGACACATTATTTCCACCTCCAATAGCTATATTATTGAGTTTTTATTTATATAAACACTCAAGATCTGAATGAAAGTAAGAAAACTTATTATCATTCATTCTTTCTTAAGCTTTTAATTAAGCTCTCAAATTCTCTTAAATAATTCTTTGTTTATATAACTCTTGTAAGAGTTGGTTGTGTGTTAGAAATAGAATTTCTCTTCATCTTAAATCTTGGGATAGATTAGAAAGGAAGTGAGATTTATTTCTAAAGGAATTAATTTAAGTGTTGTCCATTGAAACACTTAGGATTTGGTTTTTTGAGTGAGTCTTAAAAACTCATTTTGTAAGGTTGTAAGAGTAAGTCATAAAACTCTTGTGTAATCTTAATCATGTGAATAAGATTATGGGTGATTGAAAATCCTAACTTGGGGATAAGTTAGGTGGAGACATGGGATTGTTATTGAATCCAAACTCCTTAAATCTTTGCGTTCTTCATTCTTCCTTCTCAACTTCCATTCAATTCCTATAGATAATTCTTTTAATTTCTCATTTTTATTTGATAGTCCTATTCACCCCCCTTTAGGACTCTTTTCAATTGTATAAGAGCTTGAATTCTAGGTACTTTATCACTAGAATACAAGATCATGGGGAGTGAATCACAAAACATCTCTTCTCTCAGACCATTCTTTGATGGTAGTGACTATCCACATTAGAAATTCAAAATGAAATTATATCTTGATTATGATTCCATCAAACTTTGGGACATTTTCCTAAGAGGTTGGGAACCACTTATAACTATCGTTGAAGGTGTGGTAATTACTCTTAGAAGAAGCAAATGGAGTATTGATTAAAAGGAAGAGAATTATAAAAATAAAAAAGCTATGACTACTCTAGTATCTTCAATGATAAGAGAAGAAGGAGAAAAGCTTCAATATTGTATGTCGGCCAAAGAAATGTGAGAGACCTTAGAAAACCAATACAAAGGCAACATTCAAGTAAAAAGCAAGAAGGTTCAACTTTATATGTATGAATATGAACACTTTAAAATGAAGCCTCATGAATCAATCACGAAAATGACTAATCATCTAAATGCTCTCCTCACAACCCTCAAGAAACTTTAAAAACATTTCTCTAAGGAAGAGGTAAACAATAAGGTTTTAAGAATCCTACCTAAGAAGGATTAGGAATCTTGTGTTACTTTAATTGAGGAAGCTCAAGACCTCTTCACTCTATCAATTGATGTGCTCATTGGTAAGCTCTTAACATATGAGCCCACTATCAAGAAAAGAAGTGAAGAATAAAAAGAGAAAAAAGAAAAGAAAAAGAGCATTTCTCTAAAAGCTATTCAAGAAGATAGTGAAGAGGAAAGCATTAAAGATTCTAGTAATGAAGATGGTGACATTGCCATGCTCACTAGGAACTTCAAGAAGTTTTTAAGAAAGAAAAACTTCTCAAGAATAAGGGACTTCAATAAGAAGTTCAAAGGAGATAGGAAGAGGAAAACTAATGAGGTTACTTGCTATGAATGCAAGAAACCAGGACAAATTTAAAGTAAGTGTCCCAAACTCAAATTCAAGAACAAGTGAGCAAAAGATAAGAAGAAGACATTCAAAGATACTTGGGATGATTCCTCCAAATCTGAAGAGGAAGAGGAATAATAAAAAGTGGCCAATCTTTACTTCATGGCCCTTGAAAATGAAAATGAGGTATCATCTACTTCTTATTCTTCCTTTGATGATTATGATAATTATTATGATGATGATGATGATGAGAGCTCTATTGTGAGCAAATTACTTGTTATATGAAAAATTTTATTATCTAAGAAGAAACATTATAAGCATTAGTTAGGTAGCTTCAATAGAGAATTAGAAAATTTTAAAATTAATTTTTCTAAACTTGTTGAATCAAACAAAAAACTTGTTAGTGATGCAAAATCTTCTAATTCTTTAGAAGATCAACTTAAGAAAGCAAATGATGAAAATCATAAGCTTTCTAAGGAGGTCTTAGAATTAAAGAATTCCATTGCTAAATTTAAGAGAGGAAAATAAACTTTAGATAGTTGTCTTGACTCTCAAAAATTTCATAGAGATACCCATGGAATTGGATATAAAAATGGAATGTCTTCATCATCTTCATGACATATTAATTTTATAAAAGCTTCACATGATTCCACTCCTTCAACCTCCAAATCAAATGAGACTCAAGCTTTTAAAGCTAAAAGATCTCATGTGTTAAATAGTAAAGGAAAGTCTCATAAGATTCATCCTTCATTAACACAAAGAGGTAAGGCTCAAACTAGAGCACCTCAACCCAACCATGCTTATATATACACTAGACACAATACTCATAAGCATGTTGCATAACAAAATTCACCTAGACATATTGCACAAATCTATCAAAATACACATTGTCATTACTAATGCATGTCTCACACTATGACTCAAAAGAACTTTAAGAGACACATACCATAACATCAGCAAAGGCATGCTTCATACATTATGAATGCATATCCTCCTAGGAGAAATAAGTTTGCAAATGTTGAATGCTCATATCACATAATTAAGGGATGTACTAATAATGTGTGCTTCTATAGAAGACTACACATGAACTTTCTTCCTACGAACTATCTTGAAACTGACCAACCTAGACCAAGAAAGGTTTAGGTTCAGAAGAATGCTTAAATTTTCTTATGTAAGTGTGCTTGAAGTCCACAAGATCAAAATCTAAATGGTATCTTGATAGTGGATGCTCAAGGCATATGACAGGAGACAAAGATCAATTCAACAAGCTTGATGCTAAGGATGGAGGACATATTACTTTCAAGGATAATGCAAAAGGAAAGATTATAAGCATTGGAGAAATTAGTAATCCTCCATCCTTAAGTATACACTATATGTTTCTTATTGATGGTCTTAAACATAACTTGCTTAATATAATTCAATTATGTGATATGGGAAATAAGGTGACTTTATATCCTAAGAATTGCTTTGTTAGCAGTCTTAATGAAGATAATGTAATTTTTAGTGGTGAAACAGTTGATAATTTTATGTTATTGATTTAAATAATATTGATAATAAAGATATTAAATTCTTGATGTCAATTTCCAATGACACATGGACATGGCATAGAAGGTTAGGTAATGCAAATTTTGAGCTATTGAATGATCTTTGTAAACACAAACTTGTGATTGGTTTACCTAAACTTGAATTCACTAAGAATAAACCTTATGATTCTTGCCAAATTTCCAAGTCCTCCTTTAAGCTAAAAAATGTAGTGTCCACTTCTAGGCCACTTGAACTTATACATATGGATTTGTTTGGACCAACTAGAGTGGCTAGTCTTGGTGGTATTCACTATGCATATGTATTGGTTGATGATTAATCTAGATTTACTTAGGTATGTTTCCTTGCTCATAAGAATGATGCATTTAAAGCTTTTAAAAATTTTGCAAAAAGAGTTTAAAAAGAAAAAGGCTTTTGTAGTTCTTTTATTAGAAGTGATTATGGAACTAAGTTTGAAAATGAATTTTTCAAAACCTTTTGTGATGAAACTGGTATTTCATATACATTCTCTTCTCCTAGAACTCTTCAGCAAAATGGGGTAATTGAAAGGAAAAATAGAACTCTTATGGAAATGGCTAGAATAATGCTTTATAAGTATAATTTTCCTTTATACTTTTAGGCAAAAGTCGTTAACAAATCTTGTTATATTTCAAACTGAGTTTTCAAAAGACCAATTTTAAATAAAATATCTTATGAGCTATAGAACAATAAAAAACCTAAAATCTCATATCTAAGAGTATTTGGATGCAAGTGCTTTATATTGAACACTAAGGACAATCTTAGGAAGTTTGATTCTAAAGCCGATGAATGAATTTTCCTAGGCTATTCTATTTATAGTAAAGCATATATGGTCTTTAATAAGAGAACTCTAGTAGTTGAAGAGTCAATGCATGTGGTATTTAATGAATTAAACTCACTTGATCTTAGAAAGGATGTTTATATTATTGATGATCTCGTAAGTGTCAATGAGATTATGGAAACAAAACAAGAAAATGCTAATAAGACTTTGGAACTTGAAAGTCCAAGCAAGGAGGAAAATGAGGAGACATCTCAACCTACCTTGAATGATGAACTTCTGAAGGATTGGTAATTCAAGAAAGCTCATCCTTAAGACCTCATCATAGGTGACACTACAAAAGGGGTAACTACTAGATCTAAACTTAAGTCTATTGTTAATTTAGCTTTCATTTCTCAAATTGAACCCAAAAATGTTGATAATGCTTTGAGTGATGAATTTTGGGTCCTTGTTATGCAAGAAGAGTTAAATCAATTTAAGAGAAATAAGGTTTGGACCTTGGTTCTTAGACCTAAACATCATCCTATTATAGGCACCAAATAAGTGTTTAGAAGTAGGATGAATGAATAAGGTGTCATAACTAAGAACAAAGCTAGACTAGTAACTAAAGGTTATAATCAAGAGGAAGATATTAATTATGATGAAACCTTTGCCTTTATTGCAAGGTTAGAAGCTATTAGGATGCTACTTGCATTTGCATCATACATGGATTTCAAACTTTATTAAATGGATGTTACAAGTGCATTTTTAAATGGTTTTATTAAAGAAGAGGTGTATGTTGAATAACCTCTAGGTTTTGAAAGATTTGATTTTCCAAATCATGTATTCAAACTTTCCAAAGCATTATATGGATTGAAACAAGCCCCTAGAGCTTGGTATGAAAAATTAAGTAACTTTTTATTAGAGAAAAGTTTCTTTAAAGGAAAATTTGATACAACGCTTTTCATAAAGAAATCCAAGCATGATTTATTAATTATTCAAATATATATTAATGACATTATATTCAGTGCTACTAACCATTACTTGTGTGAGGAATTCTTTAATTTAATGCAAGGAGAATTTGAGATGAGTATAATGGGTGAACTCAAATTCTTTCTTGGACTACAAATTAAGCAATGCAAAAATGGGATTTTCATTAATCAAACCAAGTATGCAAGAGACGTTCTTAAGAAATTTGGCATGGATGGAGCTAAGATAAGTAAAACTCCAATGAGCACCACAACCAAACTTAACAAAGATGAGAATGAAAAACTGGTTGATGAAAAGCAATTTAGAGGTATGAGCAAATCTTTTATTTATTTAATTGCTAGTAGACCTAATACTATGTTTACTAGTTGCTTATGTGCTAGATTTCAATCAAGTCCTAGAGAGTCTCATTTGAATGCTATCAAAAGAATTTTCAAATACCTTTATGGTACAATGCATTTAGGACTTTGGTATCCTAAGAATTCATCCTTTGACTTGATTAGCTATTCTGATGCAGACTTTACTGGTGGTTTACTAGATAGAAAAAGCACTTACAAAACTTGTTAAGTTTTAGGACAATGTTTAGTTTCTTGGTTTAGCAAGAAACAAGTTTTGGTTGCCTTATCCACTATTGAAGTTGAATATATTGCAACAAGTCTTTGTTGTTCATAAGTTTTATGGCAAAAACAATAGTTGTTAGAATATGGTGTAAAACTTTATCACATTCCAATCAAATATGACAATACAAGTGCTATCAACCTTAGCAAAAATCCCATTTAGCATTCTAGAACTAATCATATAAACATTAGACATCATTTCTTGTATGATCATATTCAAATTGATGATATCTCACTTGAATTTGTTAATACAAATAATCAACTTGTAGATATATTCACCAAACCTCTCAATGAAAAGAGATTAAATTTGATTAAGCATGAACTGGGCATGAATGATGGTTCTAGTTTATATTGATTTTATGTTTAATTGATGATTGAACTATTTTCATATGAAATCATGTTGTGCTTATTGATTACTTTGATTGATAAATATTTTGATTTTGATCTTACAATTTTTTTTGGTTGTCAGCTTATATTTAGTTTATCTTTTTAAATTTCCTTTTGCATTTTGTCAAAGGAGGAGAAATAATTTAAGTTTTCATATATATCTAGTTAATTTTTTTAACATGTGTACTTAGGTTGTTTTTAATTTTAAAACTCCTTTTAAAAAATGTGTTTATGTTAGTGACATATTATATTTGTGTTTGATATAGGGGGAGAAATTTTGTTTAAATTTTTGCATACATATTAACATTATTGCTAATTTTGTCATAT
This sequence comes from Mallotus nudiflorus, assembly GCA_947683625.1. Lineage (NCBI taxonomy): Eukaryota > Viridiplantae > Streptophyta > Magnoliopsida > Malpighiales > Euphorbiaceae > Mallotus > Mallotus nudiflorus. Next base: position 968,962 of record CANTUR010000170.1, read on the forward strand.
ATCATATGTGATAAAAGGCCTTATTTTACTTACTTTATTATGTTTGACATAGATTTTATAAAGATTTTGAGTATCTTTGTTTTCATTTTCCCTTTATATCTCTCTCTTTTCTTTTTACTTTTGACAAAGGGGGAAAAATATATTTAAGTTTGTTATTTGTTACTATGCATGTGTATAATATTTTATTATTGTGTTTATACATGCATAATTCATGTATAATTTCTTTTTAGGAATTGTTTTTATCTTTGATAAGACATGCATTACTATACATGTGCATAATATTCTTCTTAGGAATTGTTTTTATCTTTAATAAGGGATGCATTACTATACATGTGTATAATATTTTATGATTGTGTTTATACATGCATAATTCATGTATAATTTCTTCTTAGGAATTATTTTGATCTTTGATAAGACATGAATTTCTTCTTAGGAATTGTTTTTATCTTTGATAAGGCATGAATATTTTTACAAAGATTTGGTGTACTTTGTTTTATTTCTATAGGAAGTGATGCATTTTAGTAGCACTATATGCATATATGTTTGAAATTATTTCCTCACATTCCCTAACATATATTTAAATGATCATGTTATCATGTTTTATATTTTTAATACATTTGTCATAAGAATGCGATGTTTTTATCCTTCCTGCTATATTTTATGTTGTTTATATTTTTTTTTTCAAGGGGAATAATCTATAAATTTATATTTCTTATCATGTTCATATTCTTAAGGGGAGAAATAAATGAATATATTTTATTTCATTTGTTGTCATTATTATCACACACTTTATATTGTATTATTTTTTTTATCAAACTCAAAAAAAGTTTGTTAAAATAAAAAAGGGGGAGATTGTTGACTTTAGCAATAATCAATCTTAATTTTGATCTTAAAAAAATTAATTTTGAGCATTTAATTTGTTTGGTTAAGTGTGTATTATTTAGGACTCCATTGGAAGTTAAAATGAAGTATGATTATCTTGGGCTGATTCCACCTTTGAGATTCAAGGAGTTTTTTGACATTTTGAGAGCTTTATAATGAGAAATTTATCTTCTTCGGAGTTTTTTGACATTTTGAGAGCTTTATAATGAGAAATTTATCTTCTTCACATTTTAAACAGACATCTTGTGCTTTTTGAATTGTGATTTCTTGTCAAAATTTGAGTTCATTTGGGTATGCAAATATTAAGTCAAAATTAACGTATGTTGTTGCCATTTCAGATTACACATCTCTTAGTATTTTCGACATATCTTGAGATAAAAAAGCCTAATTGAGGTGATTCAAAATGATATGAAAATATAAGTCCAATATATATAATGTTTGTGAAAAAATTATAGGCAAATTCAAAAGCCTTCAATAGAAAATCATGGCTTCAACTTGTGCATAACTGTTTGACAATAGTCTACATTTTAGATTGCATAGCTTTTAGTATTTTGGACATATCTTGAGATCAGAGGTCTAATTGAGGTGATTAAAATTGATATGGAAATACAATTCAAATATCTACAACTTTTATGAAGAAATTTTGGTCAAATTCAAAGGTCTTCAATATAAAATCTCAGGTTCAACTTGTGTATAGCTGTCTGACTGTAGTCTGCATTTTAGATTGCACAGATCTTAGTATTTTAGATATATCTTGAGATACAGAAGTCCAATTCAGGAGATTCAAAATGATATAAAAATATAAGTAAAATATCTATAACTTTTATGAATAAATTGTAGGCAAAATCAAATTTCTTCAATAGCCAATTATGGTTTCAACCCATGCATAGTTGTCTGATAGCATCACCCTCAATAATTTAAAATTATAAACATTGAATTCAAAATATAGATGTTGGACACATTATTTGCACCTCTAAAAGTTATATTATTGATTTTTTGTCTATATAAACACCTCAAGAGCTTAATGAAAGTAAGAAAACTTGTTATCATTCATTCTTTCTTAAGCTTTCAATTAAGCTCTCAAATTCTCTTAAATAATTCTTTGTTTATATAACTCTTATGAGAGTTGGTTTTGTGTTAGAAATAGAATTTATCTTCATCTTAAATCTTGGACAGATTAAAAGGGAAGTGAGATTTATTTCTAAAGGAATTAGCTTAAGTGTTGTCCATTGAAACACTTGGGATTTGGTTTTTTGAGGGAGCCTTAAAAACACATGTTGTAAGGTTATAAGAGTGAGCCATAAAAATCTTGTGTAATCTCAATCTTGTGAATAAGATTATGGGTGATTGAAAATCCTAACTTGGGGATAAGTTAAGTGGAGATGTAAGATTTTTGTTGAATCTGAACTCCTTAAATCTTTGTGTTCTTCATTTTTCCTTCTCAACTTCCATTCAATTCCTGCAAAGAATTCTTTTAATTTCTCATTTTTATTTGATAGTCCTATTCACCCCCCTCTATTACTTTTTTTTTTCAATTTAACAGTACAATTAACTCCTCTTTTATATCTTCTCTTAGTAAAGAGTTGATATAGGTAATTCTTGGCTCTTCAACTGTGCTAAGATTAATTTCTTCTAGAGGATCTTGTACTTCATGCTAATAATCTTGAAGGTGTTGTCGTGCCTCCTGTACATCTTCTAACTATATTTCATCAACGTCCTCTTTATACTCTTCTTCACCTATACTTTTTATTCCATTTGCCTCTAACTCTTTAATAATTATTTAATTTATAATTTGTTGCATCACACATTTCTATATAGCAGCTGCAGCTACTGCCAATTCTTTCTTTGTGTGCTTAATCATTAATCTCTTCAATGATTAGCTTCTCCATCAACCAATAAATGTAAGGCATGATGGTTTTCTCCTTATATATCAAATCCAATTACTTTTGGACCTTTTCCTTCATCTCTTCCTTAGAAAGATAAGTATTTTTAGGATTACCATTAATCTTTTTCCTAGTAAATCTAAGAGGCCCAAGCTTCACATAATAAAATCTAGCCTCTAGATTATTTGAACATGTTTTAAATGTTTATTGTCAGCCCAGACCACCTCAACTTCATTATCTTTCCATAATAGTTAGAATTAGTATAGAGAAGATGGCACACTCCAATTAGCATGAATATAAACTCTCCCAAGTAGTGCATTGTAGCTAGCACTTGATTCCACCATAAAGAATGCATTAAATGAATGTCTACTACCAATAGTGATCTCAATTGGTAGGACTTATGTAACTCCAGTTATTTTTCTTATAAAAGTTAAGACAACAATATTAGTAGAAATCAAATCATCTTCACTTTTACTAACAGAGTGTAAAATTTTAAAGGGAATCATGTTTATGGCTGGCTTATTGTCCACAAGTATTTTGGAAAAAGGTTTACTATTTAAGTGAGCCTTAATGTACAAGGGTTTTATATGCTTAGTCATAAATGGAGAAGGTTTTTCCATAATAACCCTTTTGGGTTGATTCGACCTTATAGCCTAAATAATAACTCTACTTAAATAATTTGTAGCTTCCTTTAATGAAGTTGCCCCCTAAGTATCATGGAATTCATTCTTCTCAACTTCTTCAATCATAAATTCTTGGAGTAGCATGACTGAAGTAGTTGCACATCCAAAGGGTAAAGATTCAACCTCTACTCCAAAGGCATCAATCTCCATGTCCTTGTCAATTTCCATGTCTCCATTAAAGTCCAATTCTTAAGAATTTGAACTATCCATAGACTCCTCTTTACTAGAATTTGGATCTTTTGTGGCTTTCTACCTGAACTTGGATTTATTGTCAAGTTCCACTTGCTGCATCAGTTGATCTTCCATTTATTGATCTTTTTTTATCCTTTCAGTAGCACACTGTTTTTGAAGCCTTCTTTTTTAGGTATGATTTAACTATTATAGGAACTTCCTATGCTCTAAATGATGCCAATGTCTTTTTGGTTCCATAAGTGGTGGAACCATAAATCTAGGTTACTTTCTATTAAACCTTGGTACAATCACATCTTCTTCTCTAGGCTTGTACCTGTAATTATTATGAACATTCCTGAAGATATTAGGCTTATAAAATGATTTTTTTTAATTATAAACTTTTCTTGCCTTTTTTATGAATTCCAATTCAAAACAAGTATCCAATAATTTCTAGATCTATTTGATTGCTTCCAATTATAGTAGACCTTTTGGTTTTGTGCCATTGGCTTAGACGCCTTCCTCTCCTTTTATATTTATCTCCCCACCCGTATAGAATTATTGACTTTAAGGGAGTATTTACTGATGGAGGTCTGAAATACTTCACCTTATAATCAAACTTCCTTGAAGGGTGGCCAAGGGTATCCTAGTTCTCTTCTCTTTCTTTAAGCTTTTTCTTCATGTCCAATAAAGCTTTAAGATCAGCTTTGACATTATTGACTATAGTTATGGGTGGAAATGGATCCTATTCTATTAGCATTACATCTTTCCTCTTTAAGAACTTTAACTTTCAATCCTTTTTGGTAAGCACCCTTGAAATCATTGTATTAATTTCTTCTTTAAGGTAGTGATTGTCCAGCTTCATTAAGTTTGTTAAGAGGCCATTCAACCTATTAATCATTTCAGTGATTGACTATCATACCTCAAATTTAACTATCCCTAAAAAGGTCTAATGATGAAATGAATCCCTAAAATGACTAGAGTCTGCTCATTCATAATACCTTTGAAGTGTGCAACCATAAAACACCCAACTGACCCCACCAGTGTGCAAAATTGATCACCAGGTCATTAAGTTATGCTTTGACCTTGCAAAATACGAATTATCATAACAATAAGAGGTTTATTTTGAGAAAACTTCTCTCAAAATACTTTAGCTCATTAGGCTGGTGCACATTTTGTTAGACCAGGACCAAGCTTCATGAAAAAAATAGAAATTGATTTTGATAAAACGGACTTCGAAAACACATCTAGAGGGCTTCAAAACCTCTGAAAGTGGTCCTGAAATAGTCCAACACAGCTCGGGTATCAGGGTGTATTGCTCAGAAGTGCGTGTAAACACCCCTAAGTTTCATATACTAAAATCAAAGCTGAATTTGGCAAAATGGACCCGAAAACACATCTAAAAGACCTAAAAACCCTAGGAACCAACATTGGAACAACATGCGTAGAGCCTAAGAAGAGCGCGTAGAGCATTGAAGTGCGCATGAAAATGCATATAGGCACGTATGGCCATGTGCCAAATGTGTGACCATGCAAACATTGTACATGGTCACGTGCACTTGGCGTGGCCACATGAAAATACACTCACATGTGCATGACCATGCCTACGCATCCCATTCTACACATTTTTTCCTATAAATAGACCCCTCTACACCCTATTTTGGCGGGGGAGCAAGTAAAAACACACACACACACACTCAAAATTCAATCCGATTGAAGACGCAGGAAATCCCCCTCTGTATAGTTTTTGCTCTCCTACAACTTTTCCCTTAGATTATTAGACCCCTTTTCTACTAAACCCAACCTCATCTTTGTTAAAGCACACTTCAAAGGTATATAATCTAGCATTATTTTGCTGTTATTTTGAACCTTTTAATGAGGAAAGCTTGATAATCTCTTGAAGCTAAACCTTCAAAGCTTACATAAGCTTAGTCGAGTTTGAGGACCACACAATTATTTTAGCATGTTTATTTTACTGCATTTTATTTTATTTTATTATTGACAAAATTTAGGAATATTATTGTGCTTGTATGATAGGACTGGCAATCTTGCATGCTACATGAATAATATATGTGTTATTATGCTCATTTTACATTATCATTCTACATCCCATCATGAATATCAATAATGTGAAAAAGTTCATGTCCCAGAATAGATTCAACATGCTCTCGGTCCAATGATGAGCTCATGCATCCTCTATATTATCATCATTCATCATCATAGCATAAATAATCACTGTATGCATGACCATTTGAGCATTCACCAAATAAGCTGTGTAAATGATTGTGTTATCCTTACCATATTAGATTTACTTTTCTATAATCTTTTCCTTTTCATAGGTATTTTATCAAGAAAGTGATGTAATAAAATTTTCAGCTCTATTATCCTATACTATATGATGTACTATGTGAATGCTATAAAAACTGTCATTACCGAAACTAGGGTGTTATGGTAGTTATACATCGAATATTGTACAATGAGAAGTAGTAAAAAAGTAGATGCGATCTCCTGAACCTGAAAATCTTTACTGGGGACAATACTTGCTAAGTGACCTAATGTTGTCCCTTTCTTTTCTCAATTTTCTAAAAATTAGGTGGTGACTCCACAAAATCAAAAGTGTCTCGTCCCCTTAAGACCGATCACTTGTCCTTATTCAATAAAGTTTCCATGTCCCTCGAAAATAGAAAGACTTGCTACACCGTCCAACAAAGTAACAAAAACCATAACAATACAAAAATCTTCTCTTCCTCTCAAAAAAAAATCAAAGGTCACTCACATTGGTGACTCCATTGGGGACTTCTAAGTAAGAGGGATGAACTTAAAAATGACTATTTCTCATTATGCAATACTCAATCATATAGAGCCCCTCACCACTGCATTTTCACTACATATCACACATGAACTACTTATCCTTAAAAGCCTTAATAATACTAAATGACATTGCTACCATGGTTCCACTTGAGTTACAAGGCGATGAAGATATGGTATTATCACCTTTACTCATGCATTCACCAGACTCATCTGACCAGAGTCTGTAACCCAGTCCTTAAAGGGGGCAACCAAGTTATCAAAAGAATGCTAGACTCACTGACTGAAGTCCTAACCCTAGTCATATGGGGGCATTCTCACTAAACGAACCCTTAGCCTTTCACCCTGACTCAGCTCATGTAGATAAACTAGTAGCAACACCTACTGGGATTCCGCAAAGCTATGCATTCTATCCTTGTCCTAATGCTATTCATTTAACCTGATACTTATAAATGACATAACCCTCTTAGTGTCTATCATCGAATGACATTGTAATGTCAGTTTCCATAGAAAATTTATGCTAAAGACCACATGATTCTCATATACTTTGTGTGAGCCTGAAGCATGAGAAATAATGAGAATCATGTACCTCAACTTGAATATTCTATGCAAATTAACAAATAATGACATCTATTGATGACGAAACCTACTAGATGTCATCCATTTATCCTTATAAGATTAAATGAATGGGCTAGGAACCCAACTAGATTGTGGACCTTTATGTCGGCAAAATCAAACTATAAACCATCAAATGATACGTTTATGACTCACGGTAAGCATATCAAATATATGGATGACCTCGTAGAGAAATAAGGTTAGAAGCGAGAGCTTGCTTATGATTGGTTTGTTCACTGTGCAAGAAAACTAACCAACTTTAATCATGCATACATCACATACATATAGATGGCACATACTAACAACTATTTCTTATAGGAATAATCATTTTTCCATTATAATATTTCTTTCCTCCACTCCATGCATACATGCTCACCCTTTTCTTTTATAGGCACACGTCATGCATCATTCATTTAGCTAACCCTACTAAATGCACATGAATACTACATTCAAGCATGAGTGACCAAGAAGATACCTCATGTCAAAAATTTGAAGACAAGCTAAAAGAAGGGATCCAAAAGTTGCTCGCTGATGGCACCATAGTTGAAATCCTCCAAGCCTAAATCAAAGCAAAAAAAGCCTGAGACAGGAATAACACACCACTAAATGAAGCATTTGCATCTGTTCACTCAAGGGTAGATAAGGCAAAGAGAATTTCTCACACTCTAGTTCAAGCAAATGATGACAATGATTACTATAAAGATCTCAGGAATGCACCAAAAGCTACAAAAATTATTGACATGACCAAGCCTGAGTCGATAAGGGAGGTCAAACAATTAGCCAATAGGATGGCTCAGTTGGAATTTGTCATCAAAGATAAGGGAACTCATGGCTCCAAAAGCTTTACCAACCTAGCGTTGTTCAAAGATTAGCCACTTCTATATGATTTTAAGCTACCAAACTTTTCTAAGTTTAATGGAACAGGAGATCCGAGGGTCCATTTAAGGCAATATGCTACCTTCATGTCTACCATAAAGCTTACAAAATCACAGATTGTTTGATTCTTCTTCACATCATTAGAGGAAGGACTGAGGGCATGGTTCTTTGACCTTCAAGATGAAATAAAAAGTGAATGGCTAATGCTAACTCAGAAGTTTATCAAGTAGTATGAATACAACACTCAGTTAGACATTACTTAAAGGAACCTTGAGACCACAAAGTAGAAACCCGGTGAAGCTTTCTCTAATTATATCAGCAGATGGCGGGGAAAGGCAGTTAAGATGAGAAATCATCCTCATGAGGATGAACAAAGAGAGCTGATAATCAAAGAGGCACTACCACACTTCAAAAAATAGATGATCTTTACTCATTATCCTAACTTCAGAGCTCTCCATTAGGCCAGGATCAAAATTAAGGATGAGGAGCCTCAGTAAGCCAGAAACACTTTTTGCCATAATACCAAACCAAACACCCAAAACACCTTCACTCGAACTGTAGAAATAAACATGATCCAACCTAACACTTATAACTCACCATCTATCAATACCATCAGACCATCAAGAAAATTCTTAAACTTTAACCTCCCACTACCCAAAGTATTCTAAAGGCTTCAACAAAAGAACCTCCTACAACTACAAGAGCCTAGGCCCTTTCCAAACCCACTACCACCTCAAATGAACCAAAATTTGTTCTGCCACATTCACCAGATGCCTAGCCATACCACTGATACATGCAAAACCCTAAAAAATGCAATCTAAGACCTCATTGACTTTGGAAAAATTAATGACCTAGAAAAATGACCCAGTATCAAGACCAATCCTCTCTTAAACTATCAAAACATGCCTCCACCAACCATCAGCATGATCTCCTCCAATCTACCAGAAGACTTTATTGAAAAATCAATCCAAGCCATACAAGAAACCCAAGATAAGACCCCAAAATACAAGCCCCCAAAACCTATTATTGAGCCTCATGCTTCTAGTGATTATGAGCAATGCCCTTCTACTTTTAAATACATTCCAATGCCTTGAAAGTTCCTTCCCCACTTGATGATGAAAAAAAGAGCCAGAGATATAGCTCTCCCTATGAATAGTTAAGTGATTGATTGCCCTTACTCATAAGAAGCAGACGTAGATAAAAATTTCAGCAGTAACCATGAAGTATGGGAACTACTGGGCCAACCATCTGGGAAGTTTGACTATAAAGTCAAGTGCACGACACCTCCTGCTACTCACACACTCGTAAAAGACATAACACCCTCAGGATGGGGAGAATAATTTGATAATAAAGATAGGACGAATAGTCCTATTCAGCTTCAAAACCTATAAATCATGGGGATAGACATATGGTATGACTTTGATGGTCCTGAAATCATTGTCTAGGACTAGAATAGCAGTACAAAAGTAGATAAGCAAGCAGTTGAGAAGCCCTTACTAGCAGTTAATCATGTAACTCACAGTGGGCAGGTATATCAAATACCTGAGAAAGAGAAGGAGCCCTCTAAAGAGAAAGAAGTAGCAAGAGATCAAGCTCTAGTAAAGAGGAAGACACTATCCTAAAATAGCTTAAGAAACTCAAGCATAAGCCAGTATCTAGGACCTACTCATGGCCTCCAAGAAGCATAGAGATGCCCTGGTCAGAGCACTAGATGAAGCAAAGATTGCCACTAATGCCTCAGCTTGTGAGATGATTGCCTCTTTAATGAAAGCTCCTTCCAATGCAATCACCTTTTCAAATGAAGATTTACCCCTTGAGAGAAGGGTCCATAATTTTCCTCTCTTTATACATGCAATTGTCAAGACTAAAAAGACCCCATGTATTATGGCAGACGATGGGTCTTCCATCAATGTTTGCTCGTTGAGGTTGTTATATAAGTTCGGGATGAATGTTGAAAACCTGGAAGAGTCCAATGTGGTTATACTAGCCTACGATGGTTCAAATAAACTAGTCATTGGCACTTTTAAAGTGGTAATTATAGTGGGAGATATCAAATTAGAAATAAAATTTACCATCTTGGACATCCCTCTGACTTTTTCCCTGTTGCTAGGAAGACCTTGGTTCCACCCATTAGGGGGCATACCTTCCACTATGCATTAGAAGATCAAGTTCCTTATGAATGGAAAGGCCATTACCATCCCTGCTGAAACAAATAACATTATTGCTTGTCTATATATGGTCCTAACAGGATTCTAGATTTTTATTATCAATGACAGTCATGTCAAACTCAAAGTTGCTGCTATGATAAAGAAAATGCAATATCTACCTGGAACAGGACTAGGAGGAATAAACATTGGAGTCCCAAAATTCCCTGACTTCTAAGGATAGACTAAAAAAATGGTATGGAGTGCGATCTTGAAAAGGATACTGGGGCTAAGAAATCAACCTCTTTTATGGTTAAAAGCTCAACCCAAGTCTATTAAGGACAAGTTGAGGAATGAGTTAGCAATGGAATAAAGAAACCAGGGTTTGAGATCTTTAATGACACCCTTAAGGAGAAGCACTTACCAAAAATGATCACCGAGACTAACATCTATGAGCTGATGAAACACTTAGAGATAGAATCTAAGAGTGAAGCTATCAATCATGCCCAAACTGCTGCTATCCTCGAATCAAGCATCAATGACATCCTGTTCGAAGACATTGCTGATGATGATCTCTATACTTTTTCTTTGTTTGAAAAAGATGATGTAATGAACTCTAAAGGTAATATGATGAAATCATATTTTGCTTACACCTTTTTATGTTTTTCCTTATGATAATGTGTATTGCATTGATAAAAACATTAGCATATTTGACATTCATTCTATATGCATTGAATCATTTAACATTGGCACGAAATCTAAACCACACATTCTGTATATTTTGAAAGATGTTACCCTTGAAGAGATGAGAGAAATTGAAAAAATATTAATAAAATATTCAAAAGTATTTGCCTGGATGTATGATGATATACCTAGTATTGATAAAGATATTGCTCAACACTTTATTACTACCACTAACAAGTGAAAGGGGACATCGAGAAATATATTAAAGCAAAATTCTTAGAGGTAGTAGAATGTGGTGCCAGTACCAAAGAAAGAAGGAAGGGTTAGAATCTACGTCGACTACAGAGATTTAAACAAGGCCTGCTCAAAGGACGATTTCCCACTACCTCACATAGACATATTGGTTGATAGTGCCGCCATATGTGCAATGTACCCCTTTATGGATAGATTATTTGGGTACAATCAGATTCTAATGGCCATTATTAACAAAGCAAAGATAACTTTCATAATATAATGGGGTACTTGCTGCTATAAAGTAATACCATTTAGACTAAAGAATGCATGGCCAACCTACCAGAGAATGGTGAATGCAATGTTCCATGACATGATACATAAAGAAGTGGAGGTATACGTTGACAACATGATGCTCAAATCAAGAACCAGGGAAAAACACCCCTCTGATCTCGAAAAGTTCCTTAGAAGGGTCAAAAAGTATAGGCTCAGGCTAAGTCTGATGAAATGCATATTTAGGGTTACTTCAGGAAAGATGTTGGGGTATGTTGTTAGTCAAAATGGGATTGAAATGGATTTAAACAAAGCAAAATACATTAGAGAGATGCCACTGCCAAAAATAGAGAAAGAAATCAAAGGGTTTCCAGGGAAATTATAGTTCATCAGCAGATTCATCACTAAGTTAATAGCAGTGTGTGAACCGATCTTTAAGCTACTCAAAAAAGATCAGCCAGTTGAATGGAATGGATAGTGTCAGATAGCATTTGATAAGATTAGAAGATACCTAGCCAACCCAACAGTCATAAGACCAACTAAACCAGGTACAAGAGCAGTAAAAGATGTACATGAGGGTGTTTGTGGTCCACATATGAATGGAGCAATCGTGGCTAAGAAGTTAATCAAACAAGGGTTGTTCTAGATGATGATGATGGAAGACTGCATCAAATTTATAAGGAAATTCCATAAGTGTCAGATCCACAGGAATGTTAGCCACCTTCCTCTAATAGAACTACACTACATCTCCTCTCTATAGCCCTTTTCAGTATGGGAGCTAGACATAGTTGGGGAAATCCACTCGATAGCCTTAAACAAATACAAGTTCATTTTAGTGACAGTGTAATACTTTACAAAATGGGTCAACGTAGAATCATTTGTAAGGATAGGAGCCAAGCAAGTGGCTATGTTCATCAAAAGAAACATGTTCTATCGATATGGGATCCCCCATCACATCATCTTTGACAATGGTGTCTAATTCCAAAGGGAAGTTAGAGAGCTACTAAAGAGTTACAAGGTGGAACATCACAAATCTTCTCCTTGCTGACCACAAGCAAATAGGGTCGTCATAGCTGCAAATAAGAACATAAAAAAGATCTTATCAAAGATGACTCAGACTTATCGAGACTGGGTAGATAGATTGCCACATGCCTTACAGGGGTACTGAACAATAGTCAGAACTTAAATAGGAGAAACTCTTTTCTCATTAGTGTATGGATTAGAAGCAATTCTTCTAATCAAAATATAAATCAAGTCTCTTTGGGTTGCAATCGAATTTGAATTACTATAAGTATAGTGGGCTCAACAGAGACATGACAATCTCACTCTCTAAACCACACACAGTTGTATCAGGCTCGACTAGCCAAGACCTTTAACAGAAGAGTAAAACATAAGAGTGTGAAAGTAGGAGACTAGGTGATAAAGTAAACAAGACAAAATGTTCTAAACCCTAGAGGGAAATTTAAACTAAACTAGGAAGGCCTGTACATGGGTAAACATGTCCTATCAAAAGGAGCAGTCAAGCTGATGGATTCTGAAGGTAATGAATTCTCTGAACCTATCAAATATAGACCGCCTAAAGAAGTACTACATCTAAGGCAAAAAAAATCATCCCGCTGAGTTGAAAATATAAAAATGATAGCTCAGGAAAAAGTTAAGGACTTACTGCTAAGTTGAAAACCTAAAAATGGTAGGTTAAGAAAAAATTAACTAGAAAACCTAAAAAGGCTAGTTAAGGATAAGGGTAACCTTAAATTCAAAACTTGTATGAATGAACTTATGCTTTTCTTAAATGATTATAATAAAATGAGAATGATTGCCAATTTATGCAAAATATCTTTGAAAAGTGCAACACATTTTATCATCATGAATTGTATCAAGCATGCTTTGCATTTTCTTTCATTGTGTGACCATGGTAATGAAATTACCATCCTCTCTTTGCTCACTCCTTGAGATTAGCAACTATTCATATAGTAAAAAATGCCCAGCTAGGTGTGAAAAGTTGAGAAAGGAGACACCCTAGGCAAAAAAAGGAAGAAAAAGAACACCCAGTTAAGTGCGAAAAGCTCTAAAAGGAGACGCCTTAGGCAAAAAGGGAAAAAAAAGGAAGACGATTATAATGGAAAACATCATCATCAATGATACACAACAAGAAGCATATACATTCATCATCATACAAGCATCATACAACAAGCAAGACAAATGCCTAAATACAATAGCAGAGTCTATAACCTTGAGAAAATGATACAATAAAGCAAACCACAAAACAAAAGTCCTACACCTAGCTCCTAAAATAACTACATCGATCGTGGCTGCCATTAGAAGCAAGAAATGATCCTACTCAAGCATCCCCCTTATTTGATCCTGACTCATTATTGTTCATCGCAAGGGATGATAGTCATGACTCTAGCTCACTGATGCGATCATAATAAGATGCATGCTCCTTCTCCCATTCAAGACTAGTGAGACGGTGCTCAACCTACATTACACATTGCATATCATACACTCATACATAAAACATATGCATAAAATAAATAGGTACAATAAAGAAGGCATACCCTCTGAGTGGTAGCAAACTCCAAAAAGCACTGTTGCACCCTCTCTGCAACAGTATACCAGTACTAGCCAAAGGAGACAAGAATCTATAAAAGCAAGAAAATAAGTTAACCACCACTCATTAGATAAATGAAACATAAATAAGAATAAGAGAAGAACATGAACATGGGCAGCATCAGCAGGAGCAACACTCGACTAAGGAAAGCTAGGTCTATGCAAATTAAAGCTCACAACTCTACCAAGGATATTTGTCCCAAGCAAAGACAAAGATTGTTGAACCATCAAATCCCCAAGGATAGTGCTACTAGAAGCCATACTACTGGCATAAGCAATCAACTCAGTGAGGAGCATGCCCTCATCATCCTCAAAGTGGGATCTAGATCTCTTCTGATGTCACTGTATATAAGTTCTCACAACTCATGTCAATTATAGTTTGTTACTAATAAAGTTTGGTACATGCTTGCACTAGAACAGGAATAAAGTGACTCTCGATGATTTGCGTGATGGCCTAACCCTTGAACCTGAGGGACAAGATGCATTTGCCTAAGAAGGTGGAGGTGAAGGAAAGGTCCTATTAGCTACAACATCAATAAGTTGAGTGATTAATACATCAACATAAGGCAAACCCTCACTCTCTAAAAGGCTCTTAGAGGGGAATCCTATTATAATAGTAGCAAGATCATCGTCGTAGAGCTCATGACCCCATAACATGTATTTAGGGGGAAGGACAAGAACTCTCCTCATGTATAAGCCACCCCACCAATGATGGACTAGCTCATCCAAATACCATACCCTACTGATGAGGCCAGAAAACAACACTCATCTCTCTGTCAGTTGCCATACAGCCACCATCTCTATCATTCAGTGAGATCTCACCACTCACCAGAAAAGAAAGATCTGGATAAGGGAAATAATAAAAAAATTGTCCCAAAGAAAGGAACAACTAGCACAACAGAAACTAGACATACCTAATCAGGGGACAGCCTCCTCAGATGGTCTCGAGCTATCGTGCAATCCTCGATCAAATCTATAGTCTTCCTTATCCAACAAGAATAACGAGGGAAGCTATCCTCCTGGAAATGATCAATGGATGAATGAGGGAGAATCTCAAACTCATACACCTAGATCTATCAAAATTAGAGGGTCATAAATAACAAACCAAAAGCAAGACAACAGACAATAGAATTCATACCCATTTCCAACACTAATAAACATCCATAGATCCTCGAGCTACCTCAGCATGCTGCGTTAAGTCCTAAGTACATATGAGCAAAGGCAATAGTAACCCAATAATACCTCAGCAAGCCATCCAGGTCCCTTAAGACAAGCAATAATCTCATATCACTCGTACCTAACGGGTTTGGGAAGATAACAACATCAGTAAATAAAATAAAAAGCAACGGGCTAACTGCTCCACTAAGACAAGACCATAATCATACAAAGCCCATACAAAAGAAACAAACTTCATGTATCAAACGAAATACAGAAAAGTAGACTTTATAGGAGTGACTACATCGAGCAAATCCCTCATGAGATGCCTCCTTGCCACAATAGTAGAACACTCCTCACCACTAAAAGGAATGGGCTCTCTAGAGAAGCTCAAGCCCATGATAGTGGCAAAATCCAATGGGGTAATAGTCATCTCCTTGATATGTAAATAGAAAGTATGCATCATGTCCATCCACTGCTCTATCAATGCATACATAGCAATTTGACTCAACGCATATGAGTTGTAAGACAGTGCAATAATCACTCCATCGAAGCCCTTCTTGGCAACCATCTACTTCACGTATATCGGAAGACCCTGATAGTACATACTGACCTTATTGAAATTTCTAGGTAGTATAGTGACATACCTACGAGGCTACAAACAATAAGTACACTATCAAAAATTTGCATACCTACTAAATACTAACACAACTCTCTCTTAGTCACTTAATAGGATTAAAACAATAAAAGGCCAAATTGAAAAGCATCACGGCAAGCAGACAATCATAAAAAGAAAATAAAGTAAGAGCTATCAACCTTCAATATTTACATAAAGCTAGATAGACAGTTACAGTAAGAGTTACATATTTACAACTACAACAACTTCATACAACAATAGAAAATAGCAAAAATGATCAACGAACAAACTTTAAAAAATAAAGGCGAAGAGGGACCTACCTCATGATGATGACGTACCCAAGCATGAGTCTCCAGGCTATGAGCAATGAGGATCATATCTCCTTGAGAAAGCCTTGATGGCTAAGAACTCTGAGCACTAGATGTGCTAATCCCTACAGCGGATGGCCCAGCTCCAGTAGCCTCTGCAAAATCACTCTCAAGATCAACATCAATAAAAATGTCCTCCTAACCCTCAAGAATGTTAGGAAACTCCATTTTATGCAAAATAAAATGGAAGTATTAAAGCAAAAACATGGCAAAAAGCACTCAAAACATAAAAATAGTCAAGAAAAGTCAGAAAACACTCCAAGAAGTCCGAACGAAGCCTACCAAGACCTCTAAAACAACCACTTAAATAAGTACAAAGGGGGGGGAGAGCATCAACACATGCCAGGTACATGACCATTCTCACAAGTGCGTGATCACACCCCCCCCCCCACGCGCAATCATGAGCACTTCCCCTTTCTACATGCTCTTCTATGGTTTTACATGTACTTTGAGACTTTACACACTCACTTCTACAGTCCTAAATTTCCATTTGAGCTTAAGATACACACCTAACTCATACAAAAGTACACTGATGTGGGCTCCATCTATCTAAAGACACTATGCATGCACTACTTTCTTTAAAAAACTCAACATCTTACAAAAGAATAAGAGTAAGGAAAATTCACTGTAAGAATATCTTACTCTAAACCATCAAAATAACATCCTCAATATGACAAATCACCATATCATTACTGCATCATCACTACATTATTACTGTATCATCACTGCATCATCACTGCACCACTACTGTATCATCTCTCACATCTCATTCAATGCTCAGAAGCATTTGCATCACTCTCATTGCTTAGAAGCACTCACACTCATCTCATTGCTTAGTAGCATCCACACTACTTGGGAGCATTCTCATTTGCTTAATAGCATGTTCATTTGCATGACACCTAAGAAGGTTATAGTCACATGTTCATTTTACGTGACACCTAA
Source organism: Mallotus nudiflorus (assembly GCA_947683625.1). Taxonomy (NCBI): domain Eukaryota; kingdom Viridiplantae; phylum Streptophyta; class Magnoliopsida; order Malpighiales; family Euphorbiaceae; genus Mallotus; species Mallotus nudiflorus. The sequence goes on from CANTUR010000170.1 coordinate 985,921, forward strand.
GAAGGTTATAATCATATTTGTATTTTGTTTAGTAGCATCCTTATTTTGCATGAGACCTAAAAAGGTTATAGTCGCATCTTCATTTTGCATGACACCTAAGAAGGTTATAGTCGCATATTCATTTTGCATGACTCTTAAAAAGTTTATAGTCCCATGTTCATTTGCATAACACCTAAGAAGGTTATAGTCACATGTTCATTTCATGAAGGTTATAGTCGCATGTTCATTTCATGAAGGCTATAGTAGCATGTTCATTTCATGTGACACATAGGAAGATTATAGTTGCATGTTCATTTCGCATGACACCTAAAAAGGTTATAGTCGCATGTTCATTTCACATGACACATAAAAGGTTATAGCCACATATTTATCTTGTGTGACACCTAAGAAGGTTATACTCATATGTTCATTTTGCATGACACCTAAGAAGGTTATAGTCGCAAGTTCATTTGCGTGACACCTAAGAAGGTTATAGTTACATATTAATTCATATGACACTTAAGAAGGTTATAATCACATCCTTATTTTTCTTAGTAGCATCCTCATATGTATGACACCTAAAAAGGTTATAGTCGTATCCGTATTCTATACTTTGTATGAATCACAAGCTTGCATATGTCCCAAATAGCACCTTGCGTAATGACCAAGTCATAGAACAATAACAACAAACAAAACACAATAACAGTAGTAAAATCTTAATAAGACATCTAGAGAAAACTCATAGGTAAGTACCTCTCTCCCCATTAAAACATTTTTGCATCTTTGCATTTGCTTCACGTGTATTGACACTAGTGCTAGGTGGCTATGCAACACATGTAAAGTAAGGGGCAATTGTCATACCTCAAATTTGACTGTCCCCAAAAAGTCCAATGATGAAATAAATCCCGAGATGATTAGAGTTTGCTCATTCATAACACCTTTGAAGTGTGCAACCTTAAAATACCCAACCAACCCCACTAGTGTACAAAATATCACCGAGTCATTAAGTTGTGCTCCAACCTTGTGAAATACGAATTATTGGAACAATAATAGGTTTTTTTAAAGAAAACCCTTCTCATAATACTCAACTTGTTAGGCCAATGCGTATTTTGTTAGATCAAGACATAACTTCGTGAAAAAAAAAATCAATTTTGAAAAAATGGGATTCAGAAACACATCTAAACGGCTCCAAAACCTCTAAAAGTGGTCCTAAAATGGTCCAACACAAACTGTGTATTAGCACATATTGCTTAAAAGTGCACATAAATACCCCTAGGTGTCATGTGCTAAAATTAAAGCTAAATTTAGCAAAACGGACTCTAGAATTGCATCAAGAAGGCCTAAAAACCCTATGAACCAACCCCAGAACAACATGCATAGAACCTGGGAAGAGCGCATAGAGTGTCAAAGTGCATGTGAAAATGCACACAGGCGCACATGGCCATGCACCAAGCATGTGACCATGCACACACTATGTGTGGTCACGTGCACTTAGTGAGGCCACACACAAAAATACAACCACAAGCACGTGACCATGCCTACACCACCCCATTCTACACATTTTTCCCCATAAATAGACCCCTCTACAGCCCATTTTAGAGGGGGAAGCAAGTAGAAACACACACACTCAAAAGTTAGTCTGATTAAAGGCACGAGAATTCCCTCTTTATATAGTTTTTGCTTTCCCATAGCCTTTCCCTTAGGTTGTTAGATACCTTTCCACTAAACCTAGCCTCATTTTATCAAAGCATGATTCAAAGGTATATAATCTAGCATCATTCTGCTGTCATTTTGAACCTCTCAATAAGGAAAGCTTAATAATCTCTTAAAGCTAAGCCTTCAAAGCTCACACAAGCTTAGTCAAGTTTGAGGACCACACAATTATTTTAGCATGTTTATTTTATCGCATTGCATTTTATTTTATTGTCACCAGCATTTAAGAATATTGTTGTGCTTGTGTGATGAGACTTGCAATCTTACATGCTATGTGAATAATATATGTGTTATTATGCTCATTTACATTATCATTCTGCATCCTCTATTTCTAAAATCATGAAATTGCATTGTAAATATCAATAATATGAAAAAGTTCATGTCCTAGAGTAGAGTCATCATGCTCTCGGTCCAGTAATGACCTCATGCATCCTTTATATTATCATCATTCATCATCATAGCATAAATAATCACTACAAGCATGATCATCCTATCATTGATTGAATAAGCTATGTAAATGATTGTGTAATCCTCGTATATCAACCATATTAGATTTACTTTTCCATAATGTTTTCCTTTTTATATGTATTTTATCAGAAAGTGATGTAATAAAATTTTTAGCTTTATTATCCTATACTATTTGATGTATTGTGTGAATGCTATATAAAACTATCATTATCAAAATTAAGGTGTTGCGGTAGCTATACATCGAATATCGTATAATAAAAAATAGTAAAAAAGTAGATATGATCTCCCAAACTCAAAAATCTCTATTGGGGACAATACTCACTGAGTGACTTGATGTTGTTCCTTTCTTTTCTTAATTTTCTAAAAATCAGGTGGCGTCCCCCTAAGGCCGATCATTTGTCCTTATTCGGCAGAGTTGCCATGTCCCTCAAAAATGGAAAGGCTCGCTACACTATCCAACAAAGTAACAAAATCCACAACAACATAAAAGTCCTCTCTTCCTCTCAAAAAAAATTGAAGGTTGCTCACATTGACTCTTGAGCCTTCATCTTTAATAGTTCATATTCCTATGAATAGAGTTAAACTTTTTTTTATTTTACTTGAATGTTATCTTCATAGTGATTCTTTCAAGTCTTCTATATATCTTTTGCCAAAGTGCAATGTTGAACCTTGCCTCCTTCATTTTTTGACATGGAAGTAAAAAGTAGATCGCAGTCTTCTCATTTTTATATTTCTTCCTTTTACTGTGATGACTAATTTTTTTATTAATTTGCTCATCAGTAATTTGTATTTTTTCATGGGAGGGCTTTATCCTTTAAGAACAACATCAGTAGTCTCACTGTATCACCATCAAGATAGAGCTCCACCTTTTGCTTCTAATAGAAATAATCATTTAAAATTTTCTCATTGATTGGAAATTTAATGATTCACTCTTTAGGATCTTGATTTTAGTAATAAAATGCATGGAATTCATGCTCTGATACCAAATGAATGCCTTAGAGAGGGAGGGGTGAATAGGGATTTTAATAATATTAAATAAAAATTAAAAAGTTAGAAGGAAAATTAAGTGAAGGATTAATGTGACAAAGAAAAATAATGCATGAAAATTTTATAGTGATTTGAATTATAACTAATCCTAGTCCATTACCCAATGCATCCCTAAATTAGAATCTTAAATTCCCCTAATCTTATTCCACAAGATTATTATAAAGGTGTTTTTGATGGCTCAACACCAAATCATTACAAGTTTGTTTTTTTAGGCTTAATAAAAACCACTTCAAATAAGAGTTTTATAGGCTCACTCTTTAAACCCAACCACATAAGTGTTTTAACAAGGCTAACATTTTGAACTTTGTTGATCAAGATTCTCACTACCCTTTTCTTAACCCTAAAGAATGAGAAGATTCTATTAAATAACACACTAACTCTTACAGTAGTTGAATTACAAATAATGAATATAAATAAGAATTTGAGAATTTTAAGATTACAAAGCCTTAATTGTTCAATCAATTTACTCAACCAACCATCTAACTTAATAAATGAGTTCTTAAGCTTGTATTACTAGTAAAAGATTAAAAAAAAACTAGTTATTGCAGACCAAAATTTCATGCTCCAAGCTTCTCTATCTTTATTAAAAGTTCATTAAAATGCTTATGGGAAATTGGATGCTTATGATTGTGAGACTTTAAAATTGAGTTGTTATTAATGATTCTAGACATTGTAGGACTACAAAGTCACTTGTGAGGCTACTCATAGTCATGAGAAGGGACCATGAGAGGTGCTATCTTAAAACACCTTTTAGATGTCTTATTACTTTCTGTGAGTTACTTGGTGGTTTATTGTGTTTGTGACTTCTTAGCTTATAGGTTTCTAAGGGACATGGAAACTCTACCAAATATGGATAAATGATTAGTCTCAGGAGGAATGATATGCTTATTTTGGTTTTGTGGAATCGAGTGGTGACTCTATAAAATCAAAAAAAGCATCTCATTCCTCCTAAGACCAATCATTTGTCCCTATTTGATAAAGTTTCCATGTCCCTCAAAAACCTATGAGCTAAGAAGCCATAAACACAATAAACCACCAGGTTGCTCATAGTGGTGACTCCACTGGGGATTCTTAAGTAAGAGAGATCAACTAAAAAATGACTATTTCTCATTATACCATACTAAATTGTATCGAGCCCCTCACCACTGCATTTTTATTACACATCACACATGCACCACTAGTTCCTAAAACCTTATAATATTGGATGATATTGCCATTATGATTCCACTCGAGTCACGGGGTGATAAAGATAGGTATTATCACCTTTAGTTTTTGCTCATGCATTCGTCATACTCATATGACTAGAGTCTGTAACCAAGTCCTAAAGGGGGGCAACCTAGTTATGAAAAGAATGCTAGACTCATTGATCGGAGTTCATAACCCTAGTAATATGGAGGCATTCTTACCAAAGGAACACTTAGCCTTTCACCCTAACTCAGCTCATGTAGGTAAGCCAGTAGTAATATCCACTAGGATTTTACTAAGCTGTGTATAATATCCTTGTCCTAACACTATCTGTTTGACCTAATATTCATAAATAACATGACTCTCCTAGTGTCTATCACTAAATGACATTGTAATGTTAATTTTCATAGAATGTTTATACTCAAATCCATGTGATTCTCATTTACTTTGTGCGAGCTCAAAGCATAAGGAATGATAAGAATGATGTACCTCAGCTTGAATAGTCTATGTGAACTAACAAATAATGACATCCCTCTATGACAAAACCTATAAGACATCATTCATTTATTCTTATTTGATTAAATGGATGGGTTATAAATCAATTAGATTATGGACCTTTATGTTGACAAAATCAAATTGTAAACTATCAAATGATACTTTTATGACTCTCAGTAAACATATTGAATATTGATATGGGGGCAAGAACTTAAGCTCCTTCGATTGACCTTGGCCCTATGCATATGGGCATATATAAGACATCATTTGAAGCTCAACAATTAACCCTCACATAGACATTATATGATTACCTCAAGTACATTTGAGTATCATCATTGAGTTTACCCTTTGGTTCCAATCAATATAAATTGAAACAGTCTAGTTCTGAGAGTGGAAACATAGTCCCCCAATGACTATAGGTTCAAAACCCACCTAGGAAAGAGATTGAACGACCTCATGGAGAAATAAGGTTGGAAGCAAAAGCTTCCTTGTGATTGATTTGTTCACTGTGTAGGATATACTAATCAGCTTTCTAAGATTAATCATGCATACATAACATACATGTAGATAACACGTACTAACCACTATTTCTTGCAGCAGTGATCATCTTCCATTATAAGATTTTGCATCTACTTCATGCATACATGCTCACGCTTTTCTTTTGCAGGCACACACCATGCATCATTCATTTAGTTAACCTTAATAAATGCATAGGAGTACAACATTCAAACATTAGTGACCAATAAGATACCTCTTATTAGTAATTTAAAGACAAACTAAAAGAGGGGACCCAAAAATTGCTCACTAATGGAACTACAACCAAAATCCTCCAAGCCCAAATCAAGACCAGAAATGACTGAGGTAGGAATAATACACCACTGAATGAAGCTTCTGCATCTATTCACCCCAGGGTAGATAAAGCAAAGGGAATTCTCGACACTCCAATTCAAGTTAATGATGACAATGACTACTACTAAGATCTAAGAAATGCACCAAAAGCTATAAAAATTACCGACATAACCAAGCCTAAATCGGCAAAGGAGGTTAAACTGTTGGCTAATAGAATGGCTTCATTGGAATTTGCCTTTAAAGATAAAGGAACCCATGGCTTTAAAAGCTTAACTGACTTGGCATTGTTCAAAGATGAACCACTCCCACATGATTTTAAAATACCAAAATTTGCTAAGTTTGATGAAATAGGGGACCTAAGGGTCCATCTAAGGCAATATGCTAACTTCATGGCTGCTACGAAGCTTATAGAATCTTAGATTTTTTTACCCTTCTTCACATCACTAAAGGAAGGACCAAGAGCATGGTTCTTTGACCTTAAGGAAAAAATTAAAAGCGATTAGCTACTATTAACTCAGAAGCTCATTAAGTAGTATGAATATAACACTCAACTAGATATCACTTATAGAGATCTCAAGACCATAAGATAGAAACCTGGTAAAGCTTTCTTTGATTATGTCACAAAATGGCAGGGAAACGCAGTCAAAATGAGAAATCATCCTCCTGAGGATGAACAACTAAAGCTGATAATCAAAGGGGCATTACCGCATTTTAAAAAATAGATGATCTTTCTTATTGTCCTAACTTAAAAGCTCTCCATTAAGTTGGAATCAGAATTGAAGATAAAGAACCTCAGTAAGCTAGAAACACCTACCGTCGAAAAACCCAATCAGACATCCAAAATACATTTACCCGAGCTATAGAAAAAAACCTAATCCAACCCAACACTCACAATCCACCATTTGTTAATGCCATTAGACCACTAAGGAAGTTCTCAAGCTTCAACCTCCTACTATCCAAAGTAATCTAGAGACTTCAACAAAAGAGCCTCTTATAGCCTTAAAAGTGCAAGCCTTTTCCAAACCCATTATCCCCTTATATTGACCAAAACCTATTTCATCAAATTCCTGATCATACCATTGATGCATGTAGAACCCTCAAGAATACAATCCAAGACTTATTGACTTTGGGAAAATTGACGACCCAAAAAAATGACCCAGCATCAAGTCCAATCCTCTTCCAAACTACTGAAACATCCCACTACCAACCATCAATATGATTTCCTTTAATCTATTAGAAGACCTTATCGTACAATCAATCCAAGCCATCTAAGAAATCCAAGATAAGTTCTTAGATGACAAACTCACGAGCCTCATTCTAGAACCTCATAACACTAATGAAGATGAAAAATATCCTTTTACCTTTGAATACATTTTGATGCCCCTAAAAATTCCTCCCTCACTTATTGATGCAAAAAAGAGCCAAGGATACAGCTCTCCCTATAAATGGTGAAGTGATTGATGGCCCTTACTCACAAGAAGTAGACATAGACAAAAATCTCAGCAATGGCCATGAAGTATGGGATTTACTAGGCCAATCATTTGGGAAGTTCAACTACAAAGTCAAGTACATAGCTCCCCTACTACTCACACTCACATAGAAGACAACACCCTTAAGATGGGGAGAAGAATTTGATAACAAAGATATGGTGGATAGTACTATACAGGCTTAAAACTTACAGGTCATGGGGATCAATATATCATATGACTCTAATGATCTTGAAATCACTATTTGGGACTAGAATAATAGTACAAAAGTAAATAAGCAAGCAACTATAAAGCCCTCACTAGTAGTCAACCAAGTGACTCACAGTGGGCGAGTATATCAACCCTTTGAGAAAGAGAAAGATCCCTCTAAAGGAAAAGAAGTAACAAGTGATCAAGCTATACTAAAAAAGGAAGACATCATCCTTAAATAGTTTAAGAAGACTCAGGCATAAGCTAGTATCTAGGACCTACTAATGGCCTCTAAGAAGCGCACAGATGCCCTAGTTAGGGCACTAAATAAGGCAAAGATCACCACCGATGCCTCACCCTACAAGATGATAGCCTCTCTAATGAAAGCTCCCTCTAATGCAATCACCCTTTTGGATAAAGATTTACACCTCAAGGGAAGGGTGCACAACCATCCTCTCTTTATAAAAGTAATTGTCATGTCTAAAAAAACTCTATGCGTCATAGTAGATTATGGATCTGCTATTAATGTTTGCCCCCTGAGGTTGCTACAAAAGTTTAGGATAAATATTGAAAACCAGGAAGAATCCAATATGGTTATACGAGCCTATGATGATTCAAAAATGCCAGTCATCGGGACTTTCAAAGTAGTAGTTATTGTAGGTGATATCAAATTAGTAACAGAATTTACCATCTTGAACATCCCTCTAACTTTTGCCCTACTACTAAAAGACCTTAGTTCCACCCACTAGGGGGTCTACCCTCCATTATACATCAGAAGATTAAGTTCCCTCTAAATGCAAAGGTCACTACCATCACTACTAAAACAAACAATAATATTATTATCTATTTGAACGTGATCCCACTAGGATTTTAGGTTTCTGTAATCAATGACAGTTATGTCAATCTAAAAGTTGTTGCCATAATGAAGAAGGTGCAATATCTACCTAGAATAGGATTAAATAGAAGGAACATTGGCATCATAGAATTCCCTAACTTCTAAGGACAGACTAATAGATACAGTCTAAGGTACAACCTGAAAAGGACACTAGGGCTAAGAATTCAATTTCTTTTATGTCTAAAAGCTTAACTTGAGTCTACCAGGGATAAGATGAGAAATGGGTAAGCAACTGGATCGAGAAGCCAAGGTTCAAGATCTTCAATAACACCCTTAAAGGAAAGCACCTACTAGATATTGTCACTGAGACTAACATTAATAAGCTAATGAAAAATCTGGAGCTAGAATCTAAGAGTGAGACTATCAATTATGCTCAAGCTGCTACCATCCTTGAGTCAAGCATTGATGACATCCTATTTAAGGACATTGATGATGATGATCTCTGTACTTTTTTTTGTTTGAAATTGATGATGTAATGAACTCTAAAGTTAATGCAATGAAATTAGATTTTTCTTATTTGTTTGATGTCTTTCTTGATAGCAGTGTGCATTGCATTGATCTAAACATTAGTATATTTTACATTCATTCCATATGTACTGAATCATGTAACATTGGCACATAATCTAAACCATGCATTCTGCATATTTTGAAAGATGTTACCCCTAAAGAGAGGAGAGAAATTGAAAAAATATTTAAAAAATATTCAAAAGTATTTGCCTAGACATACGACAATATGCCTGGTATTAATAGAGACATTGCTCAATGCTTCATCCCTACCAAAGATGGGTGCAAATCAGTAAAGCAGAAATTGAGAAGGCTCAAACCATAATAGGCCCAACTAGTAAAAGAAGACATCAAGAAGCATATCAAGGAAAAATTCCTAGAGGTAGTAAACTATCCAAAATGGTTAACAAATGTAGTGCCAATACCAAAGAAAGATGGAAGGGTTAGAATCTACATCAACTATAGAGATTTGAACGAGGCATGCTTGAAAGATGATTTCCCACTACCTCACATAGACATACTGGTTGATGGCGCTACCACATATGCAATTTACTCCTTCATGGATGGATTCTTTGGGTACAATTAGATCCTAATGGCATTCATCGGCAAAGTAAAGACAACTGTTATAATAGAATGGGGCACCTATTGCTATAGAGTAATGCCCTTCACTTTGAAGAATGCATGAGTAACTTACCAGAGAATGGTAACTACAATGTTTCATGACATGAGACACAAAAAAGTGGAAGTGTATGTTAATGATATGATGGTCAAGTCAAAAACCAAGAAAGAACACATGTCTAATCTTGAAAAGTTCTTTAAAAGAGTCAAGAAGTATAGTCTCAAGCTTAAAATGAAGAAATGCATATTCAAGGTGACTTCAAGAAAGATGTTGGGGTATGTTTTTAGTCATAATGGGATTGAAATAGATCCAAAAAAAGCAAAAGTAGTAAGAGAGATGCCACTGCTAAAAATAAAAAAAGAAATCAGAGGGTTTCTAAGGAAGCTACAATTCATCAATAAATTCATTGCCAAGTTAACAGTAGTATGTGAACTAATCTTCCAGCTACTCGGAAATGATCATCCAGTTGAGTGGAATGAGCAGTGTCAGTTAGCATTCAACAAGATCAGAAACTACTTAGCTAACCTACCAGTTTTAAAACCACTTAAACTAGGGATGCCTTCAACTCTATATCTGGCCATTAAAGGAAATGCAATTGGTGCAATGCTAGCCCAAGAGGGAGAAATGAAAGTAGAACATGCAATCTACTACTTAAATAAAAAGACATTGCTATATGAGGAAAAGTACAGGCAAGTTAAACAGATGTGCCTGGAAATGGTATGGGCAATAAAGAAACTCAAACATCACTTTTAGTCCTATAGAATTCAAGCCATGTCTAAAATGGATCCAATCAAGTACCTATATGAAGCTCCCTCCCTAGTGGGAAAACTTGCCAAGTGGCTTGTGCTATTAATAGAATTTGATGTGCAATACCTAAATAAGAAGGCAATGAAAGGAAGAGTAGTGGCTGAAATTCTAGCTCATAACCATTCCAAACTCAAAATAAATCCAACTAGATTACCTAAAAAACTTCAGTTCAACCATCAAGATTCAAGGATGGCAGATGTATTTTGACAAAATAGTTAATGAGTTCGGTACAGGAGTTAGTGTCATATTACAATCTCCAGAAGGCAAAGTAGTACCAATTGCTAAAAAGCTTGAGTTCAAAGTCATAAATAATGAAGTGAAATATGAAGCATGCGCACTCAAAATAGAAGCATTAATAGCCTTGGATGTTACGGAAGTTAAAATTTTTAGAGATTCCATGCTAGCAATCAACCATGCTACAAAAGAGTGGGAATTGAAAGAACAGCACCTAAGGCCTTAATTAGATCACTGGAAGTTTCTCACGATGTCCTTCCAAAAATGCAGATTCATTCATCTCTCTAGGAACCACAATCAAATGGAAGATGCACTTGCTTCCCTAGCATCAGTGTGGAAGGGCCATCCAAAATTCCCATGAAGCCTTTAGTCTTACTCATATCGGGACAACCCTATCATAAGAACTGCATAATAGTAAAGATAGAAATAGCTAAAAAACTAATCAAGCAAGTGAACAAAGATAAGGCAGACATTTGATGATTAGCATTAAAATTCACATCGCACTAGGGTGTGTTATACATAAGAACTTCATATGGGTTACAACTCTGATGTTTAGATGAAATTAAGGCTGTAAGAGCAATAGAAGAGGTACACAAAGGTGTTTATGGTCCATACATGAATAGAGAAATCCTAACTAATAAGCTAATCAGACAAGGGTTCTTTTGGATGACGATGATGGAAGATTGTATCAAATTCATGAGGGAATGCTATAAGTGTCAAATCCATGAGAATGTCACCCACCTTAACCCAATAAAATTACACTACATCTCCCCCCCATGGCCTTTCTCAACATGGGAACTAGACATAATTGGGGAAATCCAGCCGATAGCCTCAAACGGACATAGGTTCATCTTAGATGTAATGGATTACTTCACAAAATGGGTCGAAATAGAATCATTCACAAAGGTAGGAGCCAAACAAGTGGCTAAGTTCATCAAAAGAAATATGTTCTATCGATATGGGATCCCCTATCACCTCATCTCTGACAATAGTATTCAATTCCAAGGGGAAGTTAGAGAACTACAAAGGAGTTAAAGGTGGAACATCACAAATCTTCTTCTTACCAACCATAAGCAAATGGGGCCATTGAAGCCACAAACAAGAACATCAAGAAGATTTTGTCAAAGATGACTCAGACTTATAGAGACTAGGTAAATATATTAATATATGCCTTATAGGGACCAAACAACAATCAGAACTTCAACCGGAGCAACTCTTTTCTCACTAGTATACGGGTTACAAGTAGTACTTCTAATTAAAATAGAAATAAAGTTGCTTCAGGTAGCAATTGAATCTAAATGGATAGAAGTATAATGGGCCCAGGCTCTATACTAATAATCTCACTCTCTTAGACAATCAAATGCTCAAGGCTCTATGCCACATATAGTTGTATAAGGCTCGACTAGCTAAAACCTTCAATAGAAGAGTGAAACACAAGAGTGTGAAAGTAGAAGACTAGGTGTTAAAGCATGCAAGGCAGAACATTCCAAACCTTAAAGGGAAATTCAGACTAAACTAGGAAGGCCCATACTTTATCAAACATGTCCTATCAAAAGGAGCTGTCAAGCTGATGGATTTTGAAGGCAATGAATTCTCTAAGCCTGTCAATATAAATCACCTGAAGAAGTACTAAATCTAGGGCAAAAAAAATCCTGCTAAGTTGCTCATGCAAAAATTAGGGACTTCCTACTAGGTTAAAAACCCTACATAGATAACCTACACAAAATTTATAGAAAAAGAGAAAATACTTAGCTAGAAAACCTGAGAAAGCTAAATAAGAATAGGGGTAATGTCAAGTTTGAAATTTCTATGAATGCATGTGTGCTTTTCTTAAAAGGTTTCAATGAAATGAGAATGATTACCAATTTATGTGAAATGTCTTTGGAAAAGTGCAACGCATTTTATCATTATGAATTGCATCAAACATGCTTTGCATTTTTTTTCATTACATAACCATAATTCTTGCTATCTTCTTTGCACTCTATCCTTGAGATCGACTACTATCATCAAAGCCTAAAAAAAAGGCCCAGCTAGGTGTGAAGAGCTCTAAAAAGAGACATCCTAGGAAAAAGAGGAAAAAAAACCAACTAAGTGCAAAAAGCTCCAAAAGGGGATGCCTTATGCAAAAGAGGGAAAAATAAAAGAGGCAAACAATAGCAATGGCATACATCACCAAGCATAGAAATGGTAAGAAGCATATATATATTACAATCATTATCATACATATATCATACAACACATGTGGGATAAATGCCTAGATACAACACCCAGAGTCCATCACCTCAGGAAAATGATACAAAAAAAAAACAACCATAAGCCAAAAGCCTTACACCTAACTCTTAAAACAACAACATGAAATGTGGCTACCATCAAAAGTAAGCATCAATCCTGCTCAAGCATCCCTATCATCCAATCCAGGCTCCTCATTGTTCATCGTAAAGGATGCCAGCTGTGACTCCAACTCACCAATACGATTATGATAAGCTATGCGCTCTCATTCCCACTCATGATTAATATGGAGATGTTCAGCTTGCATTGCATGAAAATTATATATCATACACACTTACATAAAACATGTGCACAAATAAATAGGTACAATAAAGAATCATAAATTCTATAAAGTGTTGTTGTACGCTCCCTGCACAAGTATACTAGTATTAGCTAAAAGAGATAAGGATATACAAAAAAAAAGTCAAGCACCAGTCGTCAAATAGACAAAACAAAGGCAAAATAAGTGAAATAATACATAAGCATGGGAAGCATCATAAGGGATAACATCTGATTGAGGAAAGCTAGGATGAGGCAAATCAAAATACACTCCTCTACCAAAGATGTCCATCTCAAATAAAATTAAGGATGACCTAATCACCAAGTCCCCAAGAACGGCACCACTAGAAACCACACCACTAGCATAGGCAGTCACCTCAGTACAGAATGTGCCCTTAGCCTCCTCAAAATGGGACCCTAATCTCTTCCGATGAGATCCCCATCGCTGTAGGTAAGTCTCAATATCCATGTCAATTATAGCTTATTACTAAGAAAGTTTGTTACATGCTGGTACAAGATAAGAATAAAAGCCTACCAGATCAAAGGAAGCAACTCTTGATGATCTGCATGATGGCCTAGCCCTCAAATCTGAAGGATAAGCCCTATTTGCTTGAGAAGGAGGGGGTGGAGGAAAGGTGCCACCAACCATAGCATTAATCAACTGTGGGATCAACACGTTAGCATAAAAAGATCCTCCACCCTTTAGGAGACTCTCAGAAGGATATACTATCATGGCAGTGACAAGCTCATCCACATTAAGCTTATGACTTCAAAATATGTCACTAGGAGGAGGAACATGGAATCTCATTATAAATGGACCATCCCACCAATGATGGACTCGCTCACTTAAATACCACACCTTGCTAGTAAGGCTAGGGAGCAGCACTCGTCTCTTTATTAGCTGCCATATTGACATCATCTCTACCGACTAATCTAACCTTGCCACCCATAAGCAAAGGAGAATCTGCTTAAAAAGAAAAATTAAATAAAGGATCTCTAAAAAATGAAATAACTAACATGGCAGGAATCAAGCATACATGTCCCGGTAACAGCCTACCCATATAGTCCCAGGCCTATGCGCAATCCTCAATCAAATTAGCTATCTTCCTAATCCAACTGGAATAATAAGGAAAACCATGCTCCAAGAGATGCTTAATAGTTGGACGAGGGAGAATCCCAAAGTCATAAGCACATATCTATCGAAATTAGAACTCAGAAAATCAAGAAAAAAATAATCAAAATTCAAAAAGAGCAAAAAGATAAGAACTCACACTCATATCTAAAAGGAATGAACATCCATAAATCCTCATGCCACCTTGGCATGCTACATCCAGACCTGAGTACATGTAGGCAAAAGCAACAGTACCTCAATAAGCTATCTAGGTCTCTCAGGACAAACAACAACCGTGACTACTTATACCCAAAGGATTAAGGAAGGTGACAACACTCAATAATAAAATAAGAAGTAATGAGTTAGCTACTCCACTGAAAAAAGATCAACATCATACATCATTCACACGATGGAGATGAACTCGATATAACAAGTGAGGTATGGACAACCAGACTTCATAGGGGTAGGCACCCCAAACAACTCTATGGTGAGGCACCTCCTCACCAGCGTAGAAGAACACTCCTTATTTAAGGGAACAAGCTCCCCAGAAAAGCTTAATCCTATGATAGTGGCAAATTTTAAAAGAGTTATGGTCATCTCTCTAATGGGCAAGTGAAAAGTATGCGTCGTGTTGACCAATATCCATTTGATAAATTAGTTGGACTTCTTTAAATGACAACTCATATGAAATTTTTTTCCTTTTTTAAAACATTCTTTAAGAAAATCTTTCTTAGGAAATATGGCATCTCCACTTATAAGAATGATAACTCATTCAGCATAAAGATAAAAGCAATACCTTAAACTATCTTTAGGATATCCAACAAGCCCTTAATTAATTAACTATATGTCTAACTTGTCCAATTTTAACATTTGGTTAAAAGTTGGGCATCCCCAAATCTTAACTTGCTTAAGACTTAGTGCCCTACCATGTTATATCTTATATGGTGAAGTGGAAATTAACTTGAATGAAACACGATAAAATATATAAGAGGTTGTTTTAAGTGCATAACCCCAAAATGGAATAGGAAGATCAATTTAGTTTGGAATTAAATGTACTATACATAATAATGTATAATTTTACATCTAGGACACACCATTCAATTGTGGTTTTCCAAGCAATATGAGTTGTGAAATAATGTTATATTACCTAAGTATTCACCTCTTTATTTTGATTGCAAGATTTTAATACTTTTTCAAGTTTTGTTTTAGAAGAAGTAGACCCTTTATAAGGCAAGGAAGAAAGTCTTAATCAAAGCAGTAGCCCAGTTAATTCCTTCGTACGTCATGAGTTACTTCAAACTACCAGTCGAAATATATTAGGAGCTTGATTCATTACTTATAAACTTTTTGTGGTGACAAATAGATGGGAAAGGAAAATCCACTTGTGTTCATAGAGCTCTTTATGTAAACCTAAGTCAAAGGGAGGATTAGGTTTCAAGGACTTTAAAGCCTTTAATTTGGCAATGTTAAGTAATTAGAGCTAAAGGTTGTTAAAGGAACCAAAATAATTATTAGCCAAAACCTTAAAAGTAAGATGTTTTCTTCGATGCTAGATTTTTTAGGCCATAGTAGAATATAATCCTAGCTATTCTTGGAGAATCATTATGGAGGCCAAAGATCTATTTCATAAATGAGTAAAATAGAGGGTAGGAAATGGAGAGTCTATCAAAATATAGGTAGGTGGTTGGCTTCCTAATCAACCATAATTCAAAGTCATTACATCAAACCCAAATATGGACCTTAATATGCTCAAGTACGCTATTTGATGATTAAGGGTGGAAGAAGTGAAATTATTTGCTTATAGAATAGATTTTTTCTTCATCCAAAAGACAAAAAATAAAATCTATTCCTTTAAGCTAGAGATGCGTGGTTGACATGATGATATGGTACTGCATAATGAATAGATTGTTAACAATCAAATTAGCTTACCACTTCGATTAAAATTTTCTCTCTCATAATGCAAATGGTGAGTGCGGATCAACATCCCAAAGTAGTTGGAAGTGAATATGGTAGCTTAGAATCCAGCCTAAAGTAAAGAGTTTTCTACGAAAATTTTTTAAAAGAATCCTGCCTATTAGTTGTATTCTTTAAAAAAGAGGAATGGATATAAAGACAATATATATTAAAGGTGGGGAGGCGATGAAAATAATGGAGCATGTTCTTAGAGATTACATATAGGCCTTAATATTCTGGCATTATATTGTCTTTCGGTTGTAGATTTCATATTAGCTTAGAAAGGGAATGATCACAAGTTGGATTAGAATGCACCAAAAAAATTGCTTCCATTAGAGGCTTTTTATCACTTCATTATTCATCTTTGGTATCTATGGTACTCACGAAATTGTCTTGCCTTTAAGAATAAATAGATAGGGTTACAACATTGCATCAAAGGAGTGGTTAAAATTATGGATGACTATATTATAACACAATAGTGAGCTGTTGCTCCTCAATGTATAGACCCCTCAGGTAAATGGCAACCACCACCTGAATTTATATTCAAGATCAATTCAAAAGCGGCTTCCAAACTAAAGGTTGGTACTGCTTTTGAAATTGTGATAAGAGATTCTCAAGGAAGTGTCAAGGATGGTTGGCCTCCAAAATGTCATATTTTGATCAAGGTTGCTCAAGGAAAAGTTAAGGGATTGTTGGCCTCCATAATGTCAAATTGTTTTGATATAGAAGTGGCAGAAGCTATGACGTGTCGAAGAGAGGTGTAGGATAACCACTCTTATACCATGTTAATAAGTTCATTGATCTTGAGAGTATTGCCCACGCATACATATGTAAATTTATAAATGAGATTAAGCTCATTTAATAAGAAACCAATTAACTTGTGTTAAAATCCAATATATACCACTTATAAGCCACTTTATTTTCTTGCACTTTTACAATGTAGAATATATTATTCTCCAACAAACAGATGTTTTACTAGTTCTAAAATCTAACAACTAATGATGATTTTAAATAAAACTTTAATTCAAAAGTTACTAAAATTTGTAAAAAATATAGTTTTTTAAAAGTAGATTTATTAAAAAATTTTAATTATTTACTATATATTGAAATGGTAATTTTCAAAATTAACAATTAGCAAAAAAATATATAAATATGATTTAGCAGGTAATGTATGTAATAGAAAAACTAATATATTTAAAAAATATACGCATTATAATATGTTTAATTTTTCATTTTTAGTTATAATATATATTATTAATTATATTGGATTTATAATTACACCATTAATATTTATTTTGAATTCTAATATGATAAATTATAATTTTCTAATTGAATAATAATTTATTATTGCTTTTAGTTTAATATTAAATTAGAATTAAACAATCAATAACCGAATTAGCCTTTTATATAAAATTTGATAAATACATAAAAATAAATATATATGTTCTTTTGAGAAGGAATAAATTTATCTGTTACTTTATATGTTCTGACTTTTATATATATATAATATAGATTGTATTTCTATTTCTCTCAAAATTTTATATAGGGAAACTAGTTAAAGCCATGGCTGACCATATGTCTTTGCGTGTGTGAATATACATCCATTTCTCTCAAAACTTTACACTGAAACTGGTAGGGGGTGTATGTTGGTCAGGTTCGGATCGGATTTTAATTTTTTTTAAATTTCAAAACCGAATCCGCCATCCAAAATATTAGTCGGTTGGTGGTCTGATGACCGATAATAATAAAAGATTTTAAATAAATGAAAAAACAAAAATTTCTAAGTGGTATAATGGTTGTGGCATGTGGGGCTCTCTTCTCCTTCACAACTTGAACTCAAGTCCCAGAGAAAGCATTACTAGAAACTAAACCGAAATTTATGAAGTTTGATTTTTTGGTCAAATCGATCAGCCGACTGAAATTTACATATTACCAAATATAGAAATTAAATCGACTCTATATAGTTCAGTTTGATTTCGGATCCGTCGGGTTTTGCACACCCTTGAAACTGGTCATAGCTATGGACAGTTATCTAACTTCTCATAAACTGAGACCATATGTCTCTGCGTACACACTGTCTTACGAGAGCAATAAATAGCATATTACAAAGTTATGTGTATTCAAATACTGCTTATGCAAAGTTCGACGTCAACAAGGAGAAACTTAATGGTGCAGACTGGCGGTGTAAGCGCCTTCCCCACATTCAACCTAATATAAAGTGCCCAATTTTTACTCTCCATTTGTTAATATTTATGTTTCTTATTTTGTCGATTTACACTTTAAATAATATAGTTATTTGTAAACTTATGTTAATATTTATTTTTATTAATAATTTACTCTATAAATAATATAGTTAATATTTTATGTCCAAAATTTGTTCAAGGAAATTCTATCAGAAACAAAATAACATTGAAATATGTATATCAGAATTTAAAATTTTGGAAAATCTATGACATATTTATAAAATTTTACTTTTTGTTAAATCATTCAAGTATATAATTTCTTTATCTATGTTGAACTATATATCATGATATTCAAAAATATTAACTTGCTAATTTATTAGTCTTAATTTATATACTCTCACCATACCTTATTGTCATTTTAAGTTGACATTTTTAATTATCAATGCATTTTAATTATTTTTTTTTTTTATTATACCATTATTTATACATACACCACTTTTGAGAATATATAAAACTAATGTTGAGAGAATTATTATAAGGATAATATATTATTTTACACATATATTAATTACATTTCTTAATTTATGTGCATAATTCTTAAACAACAATTAAAAAGGAACAAATAGAGCATATTTTATTTGAACCATTATATTTAAAAAATTATATTTCAATTATAGTAACTATATTTTCATTTAATATATATTTTTATTTATTTTCAAAAAATATATATTTTAACTAAAAATATATTTTAATTATATTTTTAATAAATGTAAAAATTATATACTTTAATTATTTGTTTTCAATACATGTAGAAACTAAACAAAATCTATAGGTTTAAAACGGAAAAGTACATGATTTATACTCTCATATAGTTTTTGTCCAAAATTTGTTCAACGAAAGTCTCTGTCCAAAATAAATTGACATTGAAATTTGTGGAAGTTTCTTGGGTGGCATAAATGCCCCTTCCAATCTCCCCAAATTTGTCACATCAATCTAATGACGTGGCAAATTTTTTTTCAACTTGAAGCAGCCGACTACCCTTTTTTTATTTTTCTGAAAGGACCCTTTTTCGAAATTATGTTTTTGAAATTGTTTGCTCATTTATCTTTTATTACATTATTTTTATTTATCCAAATAATTATATCAAAATAATAATATAACATATTTTAAATTATATAATGAATTATTTATTGTAAAAAATTAAATTAAATTTTTTATTTTTAATTAAAATTAAGTAAAAAGAAATATTATATTGGCTAAAACAAATAAGTAGCGTATTTTATTTGGTAAATATTAATAACTTTGTAATATATGATATTAATTTAAATATAATATGCATAGTTATAAGTATAGTTTTTTTTTTAACAAAATAAAAGATATTATATATTAATTATTGTTTGCAACATCACAACTAGTTGGGCCAGCACATGTATGAAAGGTTATAATATAAATGAGGCATTGACAAATTGTTGGGCTAGAGTAAAAATAGAGTCCAAGAACATGTTGTGGGGTGTAAACCCTAATTTGAAGATAACACAAACAAGCATCTGAATGCATAGCGACAGCGGCGGCCATAGTGACACACCTTGGAGTGGCTCGACTTCATGTCGGAAAGACTTGATCTGTGAGTGTTGTGGACTGAAAGAGACAACACTATCCAAACACTTTAGTAACAGCTGCAAGTAGAGCAAGGTGGAGAAGATCAACCGAAGGACAATAGCATGCAACCTCTGGGGAGAGGGATCTTCTTCCTTCACAACGTTCATATAATTCCTTGTTGGTGAGCTGAGACCCAGCCGAGAGCAAGCTGTAGTGTTTGTTGATTCATCAATGATCGGACACACCTTAGCAATCTTGGCAGCAAAACAGAAGGCAACAACGGAGCCAGACCATCTGCACTAAGAATTATCCAGAATATGAAAGCTACAAAAGTAGAGGACATCAAACCATCTTTTGCACCATAAAATACACATACACAAGCTTAAAGCTGAGCGCAAACACAAGATACACATGCACAACTTATTATATAACTAAACTATTAACAAAAAATTAAAGAAAAGAAAAATAAACAAGGGGATAAACCCCTTAGAAAACACAAACTATTAGCTCCAGAAGCACTCTAGTAGAGAACTCTTTTATTTCGGTTGTGTTGTGTAAATGTATTATTGTAGTTATAAGTATAGTTGATTCTATATATTTGTAACTTTTAATATATTTGTTATAACCTAAATTTTTAATTAATTATTATATTTAAATGTGAAATTAATTAGTGTTAATTATTATTCGATTATCTATGAGATTATTATTATTTGTGTAGTTTTATTAAATTTTGATTAATTGTTACGTACATAAATATTTTGGCAGAAATTTAGATTTTAAAATATTAGAATATTATTATTATTTTAAAGTTATTATTATTTTATATAAAAAATACAAAAATGAATTTTTTTTTCTTTTTCTTTTTCGCCTTCCCTTCCCTTCTTTCTTCCTTTCTTTTCTTTCCTTCTTCTCTTCCCACCCAACACCACAACCAACCATTGCCACCATCACTATCCAGCCACTGTCACTATGTCGGACCACTACCTGCTGATGTCACCAAGCCACTTGACACCTCCAGCTTCCGACAACACCACCTCTTCCTTCCGATGACACCACCTCCTCTTCCTTCCTAGTTTTCTTTTCTTGTCGGATTGGAGAGGAGCTTATTGGTGATGTTTCTGGCCACCTCAGGTGACGTCGTTGGTCTTGATCGGAAGCTCTCCCTCCAAGCTTCATTTGCCCCAACTTAATTCATCCAAACAACTTCGGTAGTGGCCTCAATTTTGAGAAATTACTTTTAGGTTAATTTTGCTTGTTTTGTTAAATTGAGCTTGAATTTCTTTTAATTAGATATAGTTGCTTTAAGATAAATTAAAATTGCAATTGTGGTCTTGCTAATTGTGATTTTTAGTTATTTTTATGATTTTTTTGAATTTTTTGGGCGTTCAGTTACTATTTTGGCCCATAAAATTTTATATTTGTAATAAATTCTATTAATTATGTAGATTAAACTTTGTTAAGGAAGTTTTATAAAATTATGCATGAAAATTTAAATATAAATTTTTAAAGATTATGTATAAATATCTATTTTTTTGGAAAAATATTAGAAATTGGTGAATTATTTGATTTTAATTAAAATTGTCGTTAATTATTATGTTTTAGACTATTTTGATTAATAAAAGTGTAAAAATAATTTTTATAATTATTTTTCCAATTATTAATTATTTAGCAGTTGTTTTGGAAAATATATGAAAAAAATACATTTATCTATTATTTTTTAGCCTAAATGAACATTTTATTATTTTTATGATATTAATAAGTGATTTTAACAATATTTACAATTTATGCTAATTTATTTAAAAAATGGAAATTTTATGCTATTAATAGATTTTATTAGCAAATATTATTTAATAATTAGAATTGTATTATTTATTTGGAGATTATATTTCTTTGATATTTTATGATATATTTTGATGATTTGAGAAATTATATTATTTTATTTTCTAATTTGTGATGTTGGTTCTCAATTGGGTGTAAATTGTAGTTCAGGAAACCAACCTGAGATGTTGAGCTTGAGAATTTTTTTAAAGTGTGTTTTCATGCAAAAATGACTCTACTTTTAGTATAGATGTCCATTTTACATAGGAGGCTTTACTGAAATTTTAGTAGATTTCTTGCAAAATGTGACATTAGTCTGTTTTAACTTTTGAGTCTTTTATTCGAGTCGTCCTAGATCGAGTCTTTTCTTAGAAATCTAGAAAATATAATATTAGGATTTTTATCCTAATTATTTTATTATTATTTTTCTGTGGTCGCGTTGAGACTGATGCCTACAAAATAAGGCCAGTTGAGTCATTTTAGAGGAGTGCACTCCACTTGTGAGTTATTATTATATGTATGCATTACATGTAGAGCTTTTATTATTGGCATCCATATTTTCTCTATAAATGTAAATTTATTTATGTTATGTTGCATTAAATATTTATTGTTATTGTTATTGTTATTACATGTACGTTTGCATATATATAAAGGTGAATATTTATTTGTGTAAATTGGATGTTGTTCCTATTTTAATTTAATGTCATTATTTTATTTTTGATGTGATATTTTAGAGCATGGCTATAAAATGTGCTACCTAGTGGGCTACATTAGAATTGTTGCGCAGCAGTACACTAGATGCTAGACTATGAAATTTTTATTAATTTGAGATATGATTAAATTGATTATTAAGATGTGTGGTTAGAGAGTGGTGTGACTGTGGAAGCTCAGTTAACTGAGTGTCTCGAGGCCAGTCATGTTGGCAGTGAGATTGCGGGAGCTTATGTCACAACCCGAACCCGAGAGCACGTGATCGACACTAAGGAATGGGTAGGTGTAAGGCCCTCAAAACCTATAGTAAGCCTTAAAGAAAAGAAAAATAAAACCTTTAAATTTAAAACTTTATTTTATACCAGAACGCATTATCAAACTGATTTTCTAAAAATAAACATAATTGTGCGCATTATAAAATGTTCTTCATCATCAAATATCATAAATCAATCTTAAACATAACACATAAACGTGATTCATTAAAACTCCAATACATAAGTATATTTAAGTTACACAAACTCATAGTACACACACTACTGTAGTATACTAGAGTCACTACTTCAGTACAGCTAACAATAACCTACATAATATAGTCGGTGAAGAAGAAATCCGGTGTAGAGGCAGTTTAAGGTTGAACTCCCAAGCTCCTAAAAGAATAAATTGAGGGGAATCAGACCTCACTAAGTAAGTCAATAAAAGAGTTATACAGTTTGAAAACCTTTTTGAAAACCATATAGTTATAGTGAAAATAATTTATAAAGTATATATATATATATAGCTGTTGAAAAATCTCGGTAGAACCCTAAACCCGAATTTCTAAATGGCCAACTAGGCCCACTTAATCCAACTAGACTACCGGTCCCCGAGAGCAAAGGCATCAACTGAGGCACCAAGCCGCAATCATCCAGTTAATCCAATTACATGGCACTAACGGTCCCCAAGAGCTAAGGCATCCACCGAGGCACCCATCTCAGTCCATTATTAACTTTCTAATCACTAACGGTTCCCGAAAGCAAAGGCTTCCACCCAGGCACCCGTCCCAATTCATATCTACAAGTCATATATATATTGAATCCATCTCTCAATCTCTACCATGTGCATACAGTCATGGTAAAACCTACCACGTAGCCCGTTCTACCAAAATTTCTCAAAAATGAAGTTTAAATAAATAAAATGCATTTAAATCTTAAATAGCAGCATTTAAATTAAATAAATCATATAATGAATACTAAAATATGAACGAACGCATCTTTAAATAAAACACACACACAAATCAATTTATCAACTTATAGGATGAGTAAGAAGGTTGACGACCGCGCGTCTGCCTTGATCCAACAGCTCCCACTCTGGTATTCTCTAAAACAAAAATAACAGTCCTATTTTAAAAACACGTCTATGGAATTAAAATTTGAAAATCAATAGAAATAACAAAATTCTAGACTGACTCGAGAAAGACCGGACAAGATTCGATAGATAGGGAAAAACCCTAATTATAGCTAGAAATTTACGTAAGATGTCACGTTTTACGAGAAAATCTACCAAATTTTCAAAAGAGTCTCCTATGTAAAACAAACATCTCTCTACCATAGGTAGAGTCATTCCTGCATAGAAAATACAATTCTAGTATTCACAAAGATTCACACTCGAGTCGGGCTTCCAGAACTACACTTAGTCCCGACCGAGATCACAACTCAACCATCACAAAATAAAATCATTTATTTCCCAAAAATACACATTACATATAAATATTCATAACTTAGAAAATAATTTCTCATTAAAGCGTAAAAACAACATTTCACAAACATATATACCAAAATATATACTAATATAAAATATCAATTATTCAACAATTAAATAATCAAACTTATATTTCATATCAAAATTAAATATAACCTAAAAGTAATTACTCATATTATTAAATCTCTACAAAAATATATTCACTATCAAATTCATAATTTAATACCAAAATATCCAAATCTCACCTAATATATTATTTGAAATTAATTTTTAAAAATTAGTGTTAATTAGTCAAAAATAGTAAATAATTTGTAAAAAATCCTTGTAATTCCTTAAATATTATTAAAACCAACCACAATCCTTTATTTAGCTATAATTAGCACAAAATTACATTTTTATCCCAATAATATAAAAACTTACATAATATATTATTATTGCTAAAAATTCCCTAAAAATTATTTTCTCAATATCCAATATCTTAATATTAATAAAAACATAAAATTAACTCTTAATTTCTTCCAAAATATAATTTAACCTAATTATACACATTTGACATAAACTCAAAAATAATTATAAAAATAGTATAAAAATCACAAAAATCATAAATTAAGTTCTAAAAATAATAACATTTGATAATAATACCAATTATCAAAATTTCATAATTTTAACAATAAATTTCGGATATAAATAAAATATTCAAAATTCACAATAATTTCTATAATCTCAAATAAAATTAATATACCCAAAATAATTAACAATAACTACTCTAATTACTAATTAAACCTAAATAAATATCAAATAAAATAAAATAAAATCTGTAAAATTGAGAAAAATTAAAATAATATACAAAAATTAGATTTAAGCCTTTAACTTTACAGAATTCATCATCTAACTTAGAAGAATTGAAGATTAACACATAAACTAGCTCAGACAACCAAAAAATAACTAGAAAATAACTCTGTGCAACTCACCTTCAACCTCACTTTTCGGCACCGAAAATGGGTGGCAGAGGCAAGGCTTGACGTCGACCAACGCCTGAGGAGGTGAGGAAGGTTGAGGGAGCAATGGCAACGCCGATCTAGCTCTGGCAAAGTTGAGGAAGCTTCAAAACGTGAGAAAGAAAGCAACTAAAGGAAGAGAAGAGAAAGGGAAGGTTGCTAGCAATGATGGCTACTCCGAGAAGGGCTGAGACATGCCGGAGGAGAAGGATGACAGTGATGGTGATGGTGGACAAAGAGGAGGCAGCAACTTGGTGAGTGGGTGTCGGGTTTTTTCTTCTCTTCTTGGTAAGTTTCTATTCTTCTCTTCAAGTGTATATATATATATATATATATATATATATATATATATATATATATATATATATATATATATATATATATATATATATATATATATATATAATTGTTATTTTATATTAAAACATTATATTATAATATTATACATTAATTCTCCACCACACACATGCACATTATACACATACATACATACATATATATATATATATATATATATATATATATATATATATATATATACACACACACACACAAATAGTAACACATAAAATAGCCATGAAATTAATGTAGTTTAAAAAAATAAAATAAAATAATAATAATAATAAACAATGTCATTTTAAATAATAAAGTAATACTCATATATAATACTTTCATCAATTAATAACCCTAAAATAATATTAACATAAATATATCTCAATTAAATAGCTAGATAATTAAAAACCGTATAATATAATGTAAAATTATTTATTACCAACAAAATCCAAAAATTACTTTATTTAAATAAAAATATAGTGTATTACAGCTTAGTTGTCTCAGTATCTCGAGGCTAGTCTACCATCAAAATTTGAGAAGAGAAATATTTTTGGATTTAAGTGAGTCTGTTGGCTAGTGAGGTTCAATTATTGAGGTTGCAGAATATATTAGGGTTTTGCTCCAGTCCTCCACCTAAATCTTACTACATTTATTTTTTTATTGTAAAATGTGATTTCAAGCATTTGTATGAAATGCATGTATAAAATAAATAAATAAAAATATTATTATATTGATGCTTGAATGTCTATGTCCTTAAGTTACATGTATGTATATAATAATAATTCACTCAGTGAGGCCTAATCCCCCTCAATTATTTTCCACGATTCTTCTTATTAGACCTCTTATAGTAGTCCTCTTCGCTAGACTCTTTCTTCACCAGCGAATTTATGTAAACTTTAAATTATCCTTTCCTTGTATTTGTCAAATGCTCCAATAGTATTACATACTTGTTTTACTATTTTATAATGTTATTAACATAGGCTTTGAATTTGAATATTTGTATGAAAATATTTTATTATGATATATATATGGAGATAAATTTTTGATTTAAAAATTTTTAATTTTGAAGTATATTTTTACTATGTTTTGTATGAGTTTTATATTTTTAAGCTTGCTACAGGTTCTAAATTCTCGCGAATTTTCATTCACTAGTGCTGGTCATGATTCCTGGGTTTGGGTTGTAACCAAGTTGGTATTAGAGCTTAGGTTTAGTATGGTTGGACATATGTTTCTAGAGTTTGAATTTTCTTTAAAGCTACTGCAACAATTAGGTTCAATTATGTGTTTGAAAGTTTTCCTTGCTTTAGAATTTTATGAAATCGTTAGGATGTCTATTTTTTGTCTGAATTATATTATTTATATTCTTTCATAATGAGGAGTAGAGCACAAACTACTCCATTGGCTATTGAGGCTGAGGATGAGGAGTCCTACCAGGATGAGATTCTACCTCCTGAGCCACTAGTTAGGCGTAAAGGTAGAGATAGAGGTAGGCCTAAAGGAACGGTAGGTCATCGTAGATAGAGAGAGCTGAAAGATGAGGAACCTGCAAGCTAGGAATTTGAGGAAGATGCTTTTGCACTAGGAGTTCAGCAGCGTGTAGCAGCTATACCCAGGCTGTACCACCTTTACAGGCACTTTTTAAGTAGGGAGTTTAGGGTATGTCTGTCATGACCCGAACCCAAAAGGGCACGTGACCAACACTAGGGAATGAGAATATATAAAATACCCGAAACCCATAGTAAGCCATAATGAAAATTTAATAAAATAAAGATGATAATGAAATGAAATAATTTAAATAAATATAAGCAAAAATTAATTAAAATCCAACACAAACTTAGATAATATATATAATAATAATCTTTAGTACATGTACTTCATACATATGGTAATTCAAAATACATCATAATAATTAATCAATCCATTACTACTGTGATGTTCTATATTTAAAATACACACATGTTAATAATATATATTAGATAAACCTATATAAGATAGTCAGAGAAGAAGAAACCCAACATATAGTAGGCTGGCAGACAGACGACTTCTAAGATCCTAAAAAATAATTGAGGGGAGTCACCTTCAACTATAGTCCTTGGTCAATAAGCTCATACATCTCCTTAATAATTGATCTCTTCTCAATATTAATGTGTACAAGGTTGCCTGCGGACTTCCTACTCAAGGCATTTGTAACTGCATTTGCCTTACCTAGATGGTGCAAAATAGAACAATCATAGTCCTTGAGAAGTTCCATCCATCTCCTCTACCTTAAATTCAAATCTCTCTACTGAAAAATGTACTTCAAGCTTTTGTGATTGGTGTATATTTCATAAGCCACACCATACAGGTAATGCCTCTAAATCTTTAATGCAAGCACCACTACTACCATTTCTAAGTCATGAGTAGGATAATTTTGCTCATGCTTCTTCAACTACCTTGAATCATAAGCAACCACTCTTCCATTCTGCATTAGCACACAGCCCAATCCTACTCAGGAAGCATCATAATACACCATATAACCTTCATCCCTAGAAGGTAAAGTCAACACTGGAGCCAAAGTCAATAAATCCTTAAGCAACTGGAAGTGCTCCTCACATTTGTTTATCCACACAAACTTAGCATTCTTTTGATTCAGCCTAGTTAAAGGTGCAGTTATCTTGGAGAAATCCTTTACAAATCTCCTATAATAGCCCGTAAAACCTAGAAAGCTCCTCACTTTCATCACTGTCGTGGTCCTCAGCTGCTTTGTAATAGCTTCGATCTTCCTCGGATCCACCTATATGCCATCACTAAACACCACGTGGCCTAAGAATGCCACCTGGTCCAACCAGAATTCACACTTCAAAAATTTGGCATACAGCTGGTGCTCTCTTAAAGTCTGAAGCACCAATCTTAAATGCATTACATGCTCGGCCTTACTTCTAGAGTATACCAGAATATCATTGATGAACACAATCATAAATCGATCCAAGAATGGTTGGAACACCCTGTTCATTAAGTCTATAAAGGCTGCTGGGGCATTAGTTAACCCAAAGGACATCATCAAAAATTCATAATGGCTATACTTATCTGAAATGTAGTCTTGGGTACATCTTCACCTCTAATTATCAATTAATGGTTCCTAGACCTTAAGTCGACCTTAGAAAAACACTGAGCTCCTTGTAACTAATTGAACAAATCATCAATCCTCAGGAGTGGATATTTATTCTTGATGGTAACCTTATTTAACTACCTGTAGTCAATACAAAGTCAAAGACTACCATCCTTCTTCTTCATAAACAACATAAGAGCACCCCAAAGAGATGTATTAGGCCGAATAAAACCCTTATTAAGTAATTCCTACAACTATTCTCTTAACTCTTTCAACTCTGCAGGTGCCATTCTATATGGTGGCATAGAGATAGGATATGTACAAGACACTACATTGATACAGAATTCTATCTCCCTATCAAGTGGCAAGCCTGACAAGTCTTCAAGAAAAACATTTGAAAACTCGTGCACCATTAGCACCCTTTCGACTACCCCTCTATCGACCTGTGTATCTTTAACCATAACCAAATAGCCTTGACAACCTCTCCTGAGTATCTTCCTAGCTAAGATCACATAAATAATATTTTAAGGCATTGAACTCTTATCACCTCTGAATCTGAATTCCTCATTACAAGAAATTCTAAAAATTACTTCTTTCTCTCAACAATCAACCGTAGCATAATACTATGCTAACCAAACCATCCCTAGAATAATGTCAAAATCAATCACATCAAACAAAACCAAATTTATGAGCAATTCTCTATCCTCTACCAACACTGGACAAGATGGAAAGAACACATCTGTCTCCAACTCATCACTAAGTGGAGTCGCTATAGATAAGGGAAATAACATCTTGGAAAGTGGACATGCTATTCTAGAAGCAAATGCAGGAGATACAAAAGAGTGTTAAGCACCCATATCAAATAAAACTCTAGCCTCAAAATAGCATATTGGGAGAATACCTGCCATAACTGTGTTGGATGCCAAAGCATCCTGAGGAGTCAAAATGAAAAATCTAGCCTGACCACAACCTACCTGCTATGAAGTGGATGACTATTTACATCCTTTACCACCAGCTCTACCTCCAAAATCTCTACCTACTGGCTCAAATACTAAGTCAATCACTGCTGAGGATACATAGGTGCCTGATATTGCTGATGCACCTATGGATATGGTTGAGCCACTGATGAAGAAGATCCATGAACATACGACAATTGGAATCCATAATTAGGACAATCCCTGATGAAATGCCTGAATTGTCCATACCAAAAGTAAGCTCCAGGTGTCAAGTGACATGGACCCTGATGTACTCTCCCACAAATGGCACATACAGTAGCCCCAAATCCTCAATTGCCATGTCCGGAGCTATGACCACTGCTACTGCTACTAGCACCAGCACTAAACCTAGCAGTCTTCCCACTCCTACGACTCTGAGCATAACTATGCCTACCAATCTAATATGCTCTAAATTGTATGCTTTGTTGAGAAGGACCCCCTGGCTAAATACTCATGTTGCCTATCTAGAAAATAGGTTGTTGAATCCTCTGAGTTGATATGCTACTGCCACTCTCATAAGGATCTGGTATGGTGCCATGTCAAATATGCCTCCGCTCAGTTGTCTAGCCTCCTCAATCACACTCTATAGGCTGTGCCCCCTATCTGAATGCCAAAATAAGTGGGGTATAATCTTGTCACATAAAGCTCCACTACTCTCATCTCATCCTGCATCACATCTGTAACATGATGTGATAGTCTAAAGAACTCTCGAGTGTAGTCTCCAATTGACCGATCTCCTTTGGAAATGTTCAGCAACTGCCATCTGTAGCTCTCTCTCATCGATGTAGGGTAAAAAAACCTCATAAACCTCTCCTTCAAATCTAACCAGGTCATCGCAATCATGTAGGGCTGGATAGACTGCATGGAGTAGTCTTGAAATACAACTGATATAGATAACTCCATTGTCATGATCCGTTAGTAGTTTGAGTATTTAGCCATAGGTAGAGCTTGAAGTTCCAATAGAGGATCCTACAACCTTTGCAATGGGTATGGCAAAATACTCATGCTGCCTATCTAGAAAATAGGTTGTTGAATCCTCTGAGTTGATATGCTACTGCCACTCTCATAAGGATCTGGTATGGTGCCATGTCAAATATGCCTCCGCTCAGTTGTCTAGCCTCCTCAATCACACTCTATAGGCTTTGCCCCCTATTTGAATGCCAAAATAAGTGGGGTATAATCTTGTCACATAAAGCTCCACTACTCTCATCTCATCCTGCATCACATCTGTAACATGACGTGATAGTCTAAAGAACTCTCGAGTATAGTCTCCAATTGATCGATCTCCTCTGGAAATGTTCAGCAACTGCCATCTGTAGCTCTCTCTCATCGATGTAGGGCAAAAAAACCTCATAAACCTCTCCTTAAAATCTAACCAGGTCATCGCAATCATGTAGGGCTGGATAGACTGCATGGACTAGTCTTGAAATACAACTGATATAGATAACTCCATTATCATGATCCGTTAGTAGTCTGAGTATTTATCCATAGGTAGAGCTTAAAGTTCCAATAGAGGATCCTATAACCTTTGCAATGGGTATGGCAAAATACTCATGCTGCCTATCTAGAAAATAGGTTGTTGAATCCTCTGAGTTGATATGCTACTGCCACTCTCATAAGGATCTGGTATGGTGCCATGTCAAATATGCCTCCGCTCAGTTGTCTAGCCTCCTCAATCACACTCTATAGGCTTTGCCCCCTATTTGAATGCCAAAATAAGTGGGGTATAATCTTGTCACATAAAGCTCCACTACTCTCATCTCATCCTGCATCACATCTGTAACATGACGTGATAGTCTAAAGAACTCTCGAGTGTAGTCTCCAATTGACCGATCTCCTCTGGAAATGTTCAGAAACTGCCATCTGTAGCTCTCTCTCATCGATGTAGGGCAAAAAAACCTCATAAACCTCTCCTTAAAATCTAACCAGGTCATCGCAATCATGTAGGGCTGGATAGACTGCATGGACTAGTCTTGAAATACAACTGATATAGATAACTCCATTATCATGATCTGTTAGTAGTCTGAGTATCCTATCCTAGTCCTGGCCTTGATGGTATTTATGAAATCTAGAGCATCCCTTGTACCATTAAAAGAAACTCGCCTGACTCTGGTGTATAGTAGGGCGGCATCAATATCTGTCATCTCTCGAGTCCTCTATTAAAGCATCTGCTATACTATGGGCAATGCTTGGTTGAGAGCTACTAAGGCTTGATTAATTCTTGCCATACCCATTGCAAAGGTTGTAGGATCCTCTATTGGAACTTCAAGCTCTACCTATGGCTGTTCTTGCCTTTGAGCTGCTGCTACCCCTGCCTCTGCCTCTACCTCTAGATCGAGGTATAGGAGGAAGAATCTCATCCTAAACAAACTGCTCATCATCATTCTCCTTAAAAGCTACTTCCACAACAAGAGCAGTCTATGCTCACCTCATTCTAAAAAAGACATAAATGAGTTCAGGACAAGATAAAAGTACTACATAAGCATAGAATGCAAGAAACAAGGAAGACAACAAGTGACAATTATTAACTTGTTACCGCAGTAGCTCACGCAAAATGGACATTGACAACTAAAGACACATATTAAAATGAGCCAAAGTTCTAATACCAACTTTGTCATTACCCGAACCTTAAAGAGCACATGACCGGCACTAGGTAATGGAAATACATAAAGTATTCAAAACCCATAGTAAGCCTTAAAGAAAATTTAATAAAATAAAGACAATAATGAAATGATATAATTTAAATAAAAATAAAAAGTACAAATGAATCAAAATTCAATACAAACTTAGATAATATATATAATAATAATAATCTTTAGTACATGTAGTTCATACATATGGTAATTCAAAAGACATCATAATAATTCATCAATCCATTACTACTACAATGTTCTAGATTTAAAATACACATATGATAATAATATATAAAAGATAAACCTACATAAGATAGTCAAAGAAGAAGAAATCTGGCATAGAGTAGGCTGATGGACAGGCAACTCCCTAGATCTTAAAAAATAATTAAGGGGAGTTAAACCTCACTAAGTAAGTTAGTAAAAGAAATGTATACAGTACAAAAACCTCTTTAAAATATCTTTATGAAAATAAGAAATTTATAATCTATTATTTAAACTATTTAATTTTTATCAAAAAAATCATAAAATACTTTATAAAATACAAATAAGCTTCTTAAATCATTTTATATATAAAAACTAGGTAGAATCCAAGACCACAAATCTAATAGCCTTTCGAATCTCTTATAATCCAAAGACTGCCAATTCCCAATAGCAAAACATCAATCGAGCTACCTGTAAGCACCCAATTTCGAGATGCAATTATGCACAATTACGATGTAAGCCCCTATGATGAAATTTATTCAAAAATTGAACTTGGTTGTTGATTTTCTGGACTTTAGGGACTAAATTGTAACATTTTTTTTAGGATTTAATTGCAAATAAGTAATTTTTTAGGATCGGCATTGGTGTAATGCCGACCGGCATTGTGTAATGCTGATCGGCATTATATAATGCCAATCAGCATTACACAGTACCGATGCACAATAATTCTATTTTTTTATTTTTTCGCTTATTTTTTCCTTATTTTTATCAATTTTTTCAGTGTTTTGATTGATTGAAAAATTCAAATTTTATCTAATAATTTTTTTAAAAAAAAAGAAACGCAGAAGATATTTTTTTTTAAATCAAAACAAATGCTATCTGATCTTATCAGATAGGTCTGTTCCTTCTTTGGAGGAAGTTGAGTACGCGCAGACTCTGCATTAAAAAGTAAAGTCTGTGTAATACCCTATATATATATATATATATATAATTATTTGAATAAAAAGGGATATATTTTTCTCAAATAGTATTAGTAATAGTTATTTTTGCATTATATTATATTATATTTGTGTTAACATTATATTTAGGATTAAATATTGATTTAAATGTGTATATTAAAGTAATTTGTGTATATATGTATGTATAAGTGGTATATGTATATAAATATATATACATATGTACTAATATTTATCTATATACATACATGCATAAATATATATTAATATATAGTTATGCATATTATTATACTAATGGTAATTAATAAGTATATATATAATATAATATGTATATATATAATTAGTGTATATATTTCATGTAGTGTATGTTTATGTGTATATATATAAATATACATATAGTATATATTGAAGAGAAGAAGAAGAAGAAACCGAAGCTTCAACCTCTCCCCACCGCGCGACGCCCTCGACTGCCACCATCACTGTGCCTCCCCCATCTCCGACCACCATCTGCTGCTTCCTCCTCGTTCTCCCTCACCTCCGGTCGCCTACAGAGCTGCCGGAAATCGCTGGAAGGGAAGAAGCCGAGAGTTGCTCCAAAAATCGCCCAAGCTTCGTCCGGCCACCATTTCCCTCCATTCCGGTGCCAATCTCCTCCCCTTGCACCAGTGAGACTCATTCTAAGCTTAGTTTAAGCTTTGGTCATGAATTGATTGAATTTTGGTTGATTTTTGGTTTTGAGCTCTAGGGTTTTAAATTTTTTTTAACTTGCTCTAGCTTGATTCATGCAAATTTCCTTTTCAAATGTGATTCCTAGTAGCTCAATCTATCTCTATGAATTTTTGTATAATTTTTGGAAATTATTTTGATTTTTTGGTGAATTTTTGAATATTTTAATATTATTTTAGGAATTTTTGGAAATTAATTATAAAAATAATAAATAATAATAATATTTGGTATTTTGGTGTTATTAAGAGTTGATATTAATTTTAGGGTAAAGAAAATGATTTTTTTTTTTAAATATTATACAATTTTTAGGAATTTTTATACTTTATGTCAAAATTTAATTATTAGGCAAATTATATTTTTTTAGAAGAAATTAAAAAGCCATTAATATGTTTTAATTATATTAAGAATTTATTTTGAGAAAAATAAATTTTGGGATGATAAAAATAATTTTAAGAAATTATTTTAGTATTAATAGCACATTATGTAATTTAAGTATTTTAGGGGGGTAAAAATATAATTTTACACTAAATATGATAAAGATATATTTTAATTAGTTTTATTACTATTTAAAAGGGTTTAGCCAATTTTATAAATTAATTGATATAATTTCCTAAGTAGTGTAAAATTTTAAATGTCAAATTCCCAATAAATAAATAAATATATATATATATATATATATATATATATATATATATATATATATATATATATATATATATATATATATATATATATATATATATATATATATATATATATATTCATATAATACATTACCAAGGTTTTAATTTGGATAATAATTATATTTATATTGTTGGTGATGGAATACAAATTGAATTGTTTAATTTTGAATAATTAAGATTTTATATATGTTATTTATTTTTAGTATGTGTGTATGTAAAATACATATATATATATATATATATATATATTATATATATATATATATATATATATATATATATATATATATATATATATATATATATATATATTGAGAAATAAATATTATTAATTTTTGGTATTTGATTGAGTTGTGATCTCGATCGGGGAAAATTATAGTTTTGGAAGCCCGACTCGAGTGTGGATGATGTGAATATTAGAAGTTCATTTTCTATGCAAGTCTGGCTCTACCTTAGGTAAAGAGATGTCCGTTTTACAGAGGAGACTCTATCGAAATTTCGGTAGATTTTCTCGTAAAACATGATACTCGTAAAAATTTCTATCGTTAGTTAGGTTAAATCCTGTCTGTCGAGTCTTGTCCGATTTTCCTCAAGTCAGTCTGGAATTTCATTATTCTGTTGATTTCTGATTCCAATTCCTTAATCATGTTTTAAAAATCGATTTATTATTTTTCTTTTAGAGCATATAGGAGCAGAAGCTGTGAGACCGAGGCAGACGCGTGGTCGTCAGCCTTCGCATTCATCCTGTAAGTTAATAGAACGATCTGTGCATGTATTTACTTAAAGAATGCATGCGCTCATATTTTTAATATCGATTATGTGATTTATTTAATTTAATGCTACTATTTAAAGTTTAAGCGTATTTTATTTATTTAAAATCAATTTTGAGAAATTTTGGTAGAACGGGCTACCTGGTGGGCTTCACCAGGACTATGTGCACATGGTAGAGATTGAGAGACGGATCCGATAATTGTATGATTGATGAATGTTAAACCGGGACGGGTGCCTCGGTGGAAGCCTTTGCTCTCGGGGACCGCCAATGATTGGAAAGTCAATAATGGACTGGGATGGGTGCCTCTGTTGATGCCTTAGCTCTCGGGGACCACTAGTGCCATATATTTGGATTAAGTGAATGACTACAGCTTGGTGCCTCGGTTGATGCCTTTGCTCTCAGGGACCGGTAGTCTAGTTGGAATAAGTGGGCCCGGTTGGCCATTTAGATTTTGGGTTTAGGGTTCTACTGAGATTTTTCAAAAGCTATACTTATATATTATAAATTATTTTCACTATAAACATATACAGTTTTCAAAAAGGCTTTCAAACCGTACAGCTCTTTTATTGACTTACTCAGTGAGGTCTGATTCCCCTCAATTTATTTTTTTCAAGAGCTTGGGAGTTCGACCTCAGACTACCTCCACGCCGGGTTTCTTCTTCACTGGCTATTTTATGTAGGTCATTGTAAGTTGTACTGTGTGTTAATCTAGGTTGTTGCAGTAGTATATGTGCTAAGGATTTGTATGGTTTAAATATGATTGAGTAATTTATTTGTGTAAACTACGCTTATGTATAAGATTTGAATTCAATTTATAATATAAGATGTTGAAACATATTTTTATTAAGCAATTTGATAATATGTTCTGTTGTTAATTAAAGTTTAAAATATGAATGGTTTTATTTTCTTTTCCTTTAGGCTTACTACGGGTTTCGGGGGCCTTATGCCTACCCATTCCCTAGTGCCGGTCACGTGCCCTCGGGTTCGGGTCATGACAGTCTGCATGCATGCGTAAAAAAAAGAAAAAAGGAAAAAAGGAGAAAAGAGAGAAGGAGAGGTAGGGGCTAGAGGTTTTTTGGCTGGAAGATTTTTTACACAAACTAAGAAAAAAAAAGCTTTGATTTCTTCAGTTCTTTAAAAAAACCCTAATTTTTGCAATTCATTTGACGAAGACGATACAATGATTTTTAGTCTCAGTCCATAATCAAATCAACACTGAGTCGATTTCAACGGTGAAAATCCTAATATGAGGGGCTGAAAAAGGGCATATGCACAGCATTCATTTTTTCTTTCTTCTCTTCTATGATTTTTATTCATTTCGTTAATTATTTATTATTTAATTTCACTACTAATTTGATTGCTTTTTTTGTTTTTCTTGTTTTGATATCCGTATGTGGATTGAGGAAGAGGAAATCGCTTATGTTTAATTGAATAGAAGATCCATGGAATGACATGGATGAACCTGTACTATTTTAATAATATTTCTTAGAATTTTAATTTTTGTTCTGCATTTTTATATCTTGTGTAATTTATTTTAATTTCTAGGTGTATAATTATTTAATTTTAATTCTGTACGTAGTTTGTAATAGCCCCAGTAGTGGAAATAGTAAAAGATTTAAATTTCTGTATTTTAAAATTGATTAGTAATTAGGTTCAATTGGGTAAAAATTAATTAAAATTAATGGTGGTTTTAGTTTATTAGGGTTTGCATGTAATTAATTTAGGATTTTTTTAGAAAATCACTGTAATGTTTGTTTGATCTATTTTTTGTGTTTTATTTATTTTGGGCTTGTTTTTTTTATTTTTTTTAAGTTTTAGGTCTAACCCACTAAATAAATAGGCTTAAAAATCGTTTAGGACTTTAAATAATCAAAATCAACTTAGGCCGATTAGGTTAATTAGATTTTAGGCCCACTTAGTTAATTAAAACTTGTTTAGACTTAGCTCAGCTCACTTAATTGCATTTCTTTTAAAATAAATTGACCTAGGTCCATATTTCACTTAAAATAAAACCAAGTTAGACTTAGGCCCACTAATTTAATTTTTCTTTAAAATTGAATAAACTTAAGCTCATATCTTATAAAGACTAAAAAATAGATTTAGGCTCACTAATTAATAAAAATGTAGGCCCACTTTTATTCCATTTCATTTGTAAATAAAATGTAGATTTAGCTAACTTTTTAATAAAATTAACATAGTTTAGACTTAGGGACAACACAATCTTGAGTGCATTTTTACTTGTAATTTTATTGACTTGTTGTCTTTTTAGGTAGATGGATGTTAATTAGGATTTAATAAAATTGCATGTAATTAGAGGATGAAATAATTATTTATAAAATTATTCTAAATGAATATGAGACTAAGAGAAGTTAGTATTTCGTATCTAGAATCTCCTGGTCGTGGTGCTAATTTTCTTTTAGAGAATCGAGTACCACCAATCAAATTGTCCCAGTTATTACCCTAGGTGGCGACTCCTCATATCCACGCCATGTCTTTGTGACAGTGGTTAGTGTGTTCTCTAAGGCCTGAGCCTAAACAGTGTCGCGGTTGCTAAAATCTTGGACGCGCTCTAAACCTTGTCGTCTACACTACCAGCTATAGTCAATTCACTTAAACCAATATTTGCTAGCAGTTCTTGAGAGCAAAGCAACACCGAGCTACTGGCCCCAGTAATATATAATTCACGCTCGAGAGCAAAGCATCATTGAGCCTTATATATATTCTCATAAAATCATGCCCGAGAGCAAAGTATCAGCCGAGCCTTATAACCACCAACATTCACTCTCAATCCTACCGGTGCACACATAGTCCTGATGAAACCCATCAAGTAACCCGTTCTACCATAGTTTAATTTTAAAACAAATAAATAAATAAAGATAAACAAGGAAGATTAAAATTAAATAAATTTTACTAATAATGCGAAACTTAATATAGACATGCTGATATAGCTATATATATTTTCCTATACATAACTCAGTTATTAACTTACAGTTGAAATGCGCTCCTCTGTACAGTCGTGCTCAACCCTAACCAGTCGACTCGATTGGAGGTGTGGCTAAAGAGAAGAAATAAAAATGGAATTCCTAAAAAAATTTAGATTTTTAAAGAAAGACTCGACTAATATACGACTTTACTAAAATAGACTGAATGTCACATTTTACGAGAAATCTATCAAAAATTTGACAGAGTCTCCTCTATAAAACAAACATCTCTCTATTGAAAATAGAGCTGATCCTACAAGAAAACACACTTCTAAAACACAGCTGCTCACCATCTCGGGTTGGGACCCCGAACTACACAAATTTCCAACCGAGATTCACTATTCATAATAAAATAAATATTAAATAATAATATAATAAAGTCATTAAAAATCCATAATCATCAATAATAAACTACAATATAATATTTAAACATCAAAACACTAAATATAATTATTTTCACAATAATTAATAAAATCTCAAATATTTATATAATATTAAAAAAAATCCCAATTTTACAAACATTTGACATAAAATAATAAAATTCACAATTAATTACACAAATAGTTTAAATATATAATAGAAATAGTTAAAACCCCATTTAATCACAAAAATAGTAAACAATAATATTGTTATTTGAATATAATTTCAAAAATTAGTATTAATTAGTTAAAAATAGTAAATAATTCATAAAAAGTATTTTAATACCAACTATTATTCCAAAATTTTTTAAAACATATATTTAAGTATATTTTCAATAAAAACACACAATTAATCTATAAATCCAATATTCACATAATACCAAAAATATTCCCAAAAATTATATAAATTACCAAAAATTATTTTCTCAATTCTAAAATTACTAACTTAAATTAATAACACTAATTAACCAAAATTTCCATTCAAAAGAATTAAATAACATAATTATCAAAATCCATTTTTAATATTAAAATATTAAAAAATACCCATTATTCAAAATAATTCAAAAAAATAAACAAAAATATATTTGAGTAGATTAATCTACATACAACAACAATATCAAAGCAAAAATTCATGGATCAAACCCAATCATTAAAAAAAATTTCAAAACCCTAATATCACCTAAACTAAAATTGGATT
Organism: Mallotus nudiflorus; assembly: GCA_947683625.1. Taxonomy (NCBI): domain Eukaryota; kingdom Viridiplantae; phylum Streptophyta; class Magnoliopsida; order Malpighiales; family Euphorbiaceae; genus Mallotus; species Mallotus nudiflorus. The sequence goes on from CANTUR010000170.1 coordinate 1,025,533, forward strand.
TAATTCCCAAATGAGATAGTTTAAGCTCAAATAAAGCTTGGAATTGAACTCACCAGTGCTAGAGCTTCCAAAAAAGACTAGAATGGAGGGCTGAGGTGGTCGGAAACTTTGCCAGCTTCAATGGAGGTCACGGTGATGCACTCTCAGTCTCTACATCTCTAACGAGCTTCAGACGCTCTGAAGGTGGCAGACGATGGCTGGAGGGAAGAGGGAAGTGATGGTGGTTGGTGGTGGTGGTTGTGGTAGTCCAGCAATGGGTGGGTGGTTACTGGTTCATTGGGGAAGAAGGAAGAAAAATGTAAAGGAAGGAAAAAAGTAATAAAGGAATATAAAGAATTGACTAACCCGTAAAAGTATCCTAAATATATATATATATATATATACTTTACTAACCCACTAACATATATACATACATATATAGACACTAACACACACACATGCACATGCATAATAATAAATAATAAACCTAATATAAAATAACAATAATTATAATAACACCGATAAAAATAATAACAATAATATTATTAAAAATAATAGTAATAACAACAATTTTAATATTTTAAATAGTAAAACTTCTAAAATAAATTATTTTACGTAAATAAAATATTTTGAATGAAATAAATAAATAATATATACAAATAATGGCAATATATATATAATTTAAAATTTTATTAACATAACATATATAATAATAATTTATATTATTTAAAATATCGGGTCATAACAATGTCAGACCTAAAGGCAACTTTTTTCTATGCCAGAGTCAACAGGAAATCCTTTAATGGGATTTCAGACCCACTTGATTTTCTTCATGTTATTGAGTCGAGGACTCAGACTGCATACATCAAGTATCAGTGGATTCTGATTATCGAGTTGTCTGTTAAGGGGTCAGAGTTAGATTGGTTTGTTCAAGTGACCCAGCCCCATATGACTACACTAACTTCGCCACAGTCCAGGGAGCAATTCATGAGATAATTTTTCCCAAAGTCAATGCAAATGAGTTACAGACTTTGGCTAACAAATAATTCCAGAGGAGTACACCAAAGAGTTTTTTCGGTTATTCAGATATGCTGAAGACATGATGAGGGATCAGTATTTTGATATCACTATCTATGTTACTGAATTGGATTTTGCATTCACTGGGATGCTTACTACAGGCTTGACTCTCAAGTCAGTGAGTGAACTAGCTAAGGTGATTGAGCTTAGGCTCACCATGCAAGGAGTTATGCCTGATTTATACCATATGGGAGGTACTAAAGTATAGGGACATTAGGATACTCCATACTTGACATTTCATATTGGCTCTAGTAGTCAACCCAGAGGATCCATTTAGTGGGCTAGAGACCTCAAAAGAGAGTCCACAGGAGCGGCAGACATGGCCATAGTGGGACCCATAGACTTATCAAATTTGATTTAGGTGCTACCAGCAGTAGTAGCGGATAAAGTTCTAAATATGTAGCACAGGATCTGCAGCCAATGCCTGCCAGATATATGGGAGAGTCCATCAGGGGATATGTTTTTGATGTGTAAAGATGAGACATTGTCAAATCTTACCTCCATTTAGGTTTTTAACAGCAATTTCCCTATTCATCTTTAGCTAGTGTAGCTCTAGCTCAGTTTTAGCTGTCGGCATTTCAGTACTCAAGCACTTCTTAATTTATAGCCCAGTAAGTGCAAGGCAGAGTGGGTAGAGGTAATGCCAAAGGATTTGGATAGGCTTTTACTAGCCAGTAAGGAGGCAGAGGTCAAGCCAAAGTCTTCACTCTTGAGCCAAAGTCTTCACTCTTACTCATTAAGATGCTCAGGCATCCAATCCAATGGTAGCAGGTATACTCCCAGTGTGTTTTATTGATGTTAGAGTTTTAATTGATCCCAGTGCTACCTATTCTTTTGTGTCCCCTATCTTTGCTTCGAAATTGGGTTAGCAAGCTATGAGGATGGCAATTCCTTTATCAGTGTCCATGCCTCTAAGTGATTCATTGGACACTAACATGATTCTTTTTAGGTGTCATATATTGGTAGAAGGCAAAGAGCTACCTGTAGACTTGGTGTTATTGGATGTAATGGATTTTGATGTAATCCTGGGTATGGACTAGTGATTTTTGGCTAGAAAGTGTAGCATTCCTTAGGCATATAGTAATTAAGGATGGCATTCAGGTTGATCCACAGAAGATTGAAGCAGTGTTTGAGTGGCTTAGACTGATAATAGTTATTGAGATTCAGAGTTTCTTTGGTTTGGTTGGGTATTATATGAGGTTTGTCCGGGATTTCTCAAGGATTACAACACCTATGACCCACCTGACTCAAAAGAATGTGAAGTTTATATGGTAAGATCCATGTGAGAATAACTTTCAATTATTAAAAAAGAAGTTGATTATAGCTCCAGTGTTGATTTTACCCAATGGAATAGACAAGTTCATTGTGTACCGTGATGCTTCTAGAGTTGGCTTAGGTTATATGTTGATGCAGAATAGATGTGTAGTGGCTTTTACTTTCAGGTAGTTGATGACGCGTGAGCAGAACTATCCTACTCATGACCTAGAGATGGTCGTTGTAATCTTTGCTCTTAAGATTTGGAGGCATTATTTGTATGGGGTAACACACAAAATCTACACTAACCACAAGACTCTGAAGTATATCTTTTAGCAAAGAGATTTAAATCTCAAACAAAGAAGATGGTTAGAATTTTTGAAGGATTATGACTATGATATCTTTTACCATCCAAGAAAGGCTAATATGGAAATAGATGCCTTAAGTATAAAGTCCTTAGGTAGTCTTACTCATATTAGTGTGGAGAGAAGACCATTGATCCAAAATATGCACAAGTTGGTGGATCAAGGGTTGATGATGATGATAACAAAGTCAGGATGCTCAATTCAGGGTTAGGTCAGTATTAAAGGATAGGATTAAAGCAGCTCAAAGCTGAGATCTTGATTATTTAAGCTTATGGAGAAAGTTCATAAAGGGAAGTTCACTGATTTTAATCTCGATGATGAGGGTGTGCAATGGATCAGTAAGAGATTATGTGTTCCTGATATGGATAATTTAAGAGAGGAGATATTGGAAAAGCTCATTTTGTAGCCTACGGTGTACATCATGGTTCCACTAAGATGTACCATAATAGTAAGGATCTTTACTGGTAGGATAAAATGAAGAAAGATATAGCTAAATTTATTTTTAAGTGCTTGACTTGTCAACAAGTAAAAGTAGAGCATCAAAAGCCTTTTGGGAAGCTTCAATATCTTTTGATCCCTGAGTGGAAATAGGAGAGAGTCACTATGGATTTTGTGATAGGATTGCCTCATTTAAAGGATGGATATGATTCCATCTGGGTGACAATGGACAGGCTGACCAAGTCAACTCATTTTCTGCCAGTTAAAATCACTTTTTTTAATGGCCAAGTTGTCTAGGATGTACATTAAGAATATTGTGTGTCTTTATGGGGTGCCTATTTCCATTATTTCTGATAGAGGTTCGGTGTTTACCTCTCAATTTTAGCAAAAGTTGCAAGAAACAATGGGTACTAGGCTTGATTTTAGTACTACTTTTCATCCTTAAACAGATGGTCAATTTGAGAGAATGATCCAAACACTTGCAAATATGTTAAGGATGTGTGTAATGGATCTTGAAGGTAGTTGGGATGATCATTTGCCATTAGAAGAGCTTTCTTATAATAACAGCTACCATAGCAGTATTGAGATAGCACCATATAAAGCATTGTATGGAAGGAAATGTAGATCTCCTCTGTGTTGGAATGAAATAAGGGGAAGAGAATTAACTATCCAAAAATTATCCAGGATGTATCTAAAAAGGTCGCTTTGATCAAAAGAAGATTGGAAATAGCAACTAGTAGATATAAGAGTTATGCAGATCCAAAATGCAAGGATGTGGAATTTCAAGTTAAAGATTATGTATTCTTGAAGGTGTCACCAATGAAAGGTGTTATGAGATTTGGCAAAAAGGGAAAGTTAGCACCAAGATACATAGGACTTTTTTAGATTTTGGAGAGAGTTGACATGGTTACATATCGATTGGCTTTGCCTCCAAATTTATCTCAGGTGCATCTAGTGTTCCATGTGTCGATGAACATGACATATATTTCGGATCCTTCACACATTTTGCAGCCCTAGAGTGTGTAAGTGAATGAAGATATGATGTACGATGAAGAACCAGTGGCTATTGTTGACTATCAAGTTTGACAGTTATGTTCTAAGTAAATTCTGAAGGTCAAAGTCTTGTGGAAGAGCAATAATGTGGAAAAGCACACATGGGAGACTGAAGTAAAGATGCAGATGGCATATCTCTATCTTTTTCACTAGTGAAACCCTATCTTTTCTTTTAAGTTATTAAAATTTGAGGATGAATTTTTGTAAAGGAGAAAGATTGTTATAACCTGAATTTTTAATTAATTATTATATTTAAATGTGGAATTAATTAGTGTTAATTATTATTTGATTATCTATGAGATTATTATTTTTTATGTAGTTTATTAAATTTTGATTAATTGTTAAGTGTATAAATATTTTGGGAGAAATTTAGATTTTAAAATATTAGAATATTATTATTATTTTATATAAAAAATACAAAAATGAATTTTTTTTCTTTTTCTCCTTCCCTTCCCTTCTTCTTCTTCCTTTCCTTTCTTTCCTTCTTCTCTTCCCACTCGACACCACCACCACCATCACTGTCTAACCACCACCACCATCACCATCACTATCTAGCCACCACCACCTGCCGACGTTGTTGAGCCACCTGACACCGCTACCATCTCTAACTTCCGGCGCCACCACCTCCTTTTCCTTCCCAGTTTTCTTTTCTTATCAAATTGGACAAGTGATTGCCAACAATGTTTTCGGCCATCTCAGGTGACGTTGTCGATCTTGATCAAAAGCTCTCCCTCTGGGCTTCGTTTCCCCCAACTCAATTCGTCCGGGCAACTCAGGTAACGACCTCAATTTTGAAAAATTATTTTTAGGTTAATTTTAGTTATTTTGTTAAATTGACTTTGAATTTGATTTAATTAGATATATTTGCTTTGAGATAAAATGATATTGAATTTGTGATCTTGTTAATTGTGATTTTTAATTATTTTTATGATTTTTTTTTATTTTTCAGGAGTTCGGTTATTGTTCCAGCTCGAAAAATTTTATATTTGTAATAAATTCTATTAATTATGTAGATTAAACTTTGTTAAGGATGTTTTATAAAATTATGCATGGAAATTTAAATATGAATTTTTAAAGATTATATATAAATATGTATTTTTGGAAAGAAATTAGAAATTGGTGAATTAATTGATTTTAATTAAAATTGTTGTTAATTATTCTATTTTAGACTATTTTGATTAATAAAAGTGTAAAAATAATTTTATAATTATTTTTCCAATTATTAATTATTTAGCAGTTATTTTGGAAAATATATGAAAAAAATTATTTATTATTTTTGAGCCTAAATGAACATTTTAATATTTTTATGATATTAATAAATGATTTTAATAATTATTTACAATTTATATTAATTTATTTGAAAAATGGAAATTTTATGCTATTAATAGATTTTATTAGCAAATATTATTTAATAATTAAAATTTTATTATTTATTTGGAGAATAAATTTCTTTAATATTTTTATGATATATTTTGATGATTTGAGAAATTATTTTATTTTATTTTATAATTTGTAATATTGGTTCTCGGTTGGACGTGAATTGTAGTTTGAGGGCCCAACACGAGATCTTGAGCTTGAGAATATTTTTAAAGTGTGTTTTCGTGCAAGAATGACTCTACTTTTAGTAGAGATGTCCGTTTTACAAAGGAGACTGCTGAATTTTTGGTAGATTTCTTGTCAAATGCGACATCGATATGTTTTAAGTTCTGAGTCTTTTATTCGAGTTGAGTCTTAGATTGGGTCTTTTCTTAGACATCTAGAATATATAAGATTAGGATTTTTATCCTAATTATTTTATTATTATTTTTCTATAGCTACATCGAGACCGAGGCCTATAGGACATGGCCAATTGAGTCATCTTAAAGGAGTGCACTCCACCTGTGAGTTATTACTATATGTATGCATTGCATGTAGAATTTTTATTATTGGCATCCATATTTTCTTTATAAATGTGAATTTATTTATGCTATGTTGCATTAAATAGTAATTGTTATTGTTATTATATGTATGTTTGCATATATATATATATATAAAGGTGAATATTTATTTTTGTAAATTGGATAATGTTCATATTTTAATATTATTTTATTATTTTATTTTTGATATGATATTTTGGAGGATATCAGTAGAACGTGCTACCTAGTGGGCTACATTAGGAATGTTGCACAGCAATACAATAAATGCTAGGATATGAAATTTTTATTGATTTGAGATATGATTAAATTGATTATTGAGATGTGTGGTTAGAGAGTGGTGTAACTGTGGAAGCTCAGTTGATTAAGTGTCTCGGGGCAGTCATGCTGGCAATGAGACTGTGGGAGCTTGATTGACTCAATGTCTCAAGGCTAGTCTACTATCAAAATTTGAGAAGAAAATTATTTTTGGATTTAAGTGAGCCTGTTGGCTAGTGAGGTTCAGTGATTAAGGTTGTGAAATATTTTAGGGTTCTGCACCAGTCCTCCACCTAAATCTTACCGCATTTATTTGTTTGTCATAAAATGTGATTTCGAGCATTTGCATGAAATACATGTATAAAATAAATAAATATAAATATTATTATACTAATGCTTGAATGTCTATGTCCTTAGTTGCATGTATATATATAATAATAATTCACGTAGTGAGGTCTGACCCCCCTCAATTATTTTTCAAAATTCTTCTCATCAGAACTCTCGTAGCAGTCCTCTTCATCGGACTCTTTATTCACCAGTTGATTTATGTAAACTTTAAATTATCCTTTCCTTGTATTTGTTAGACGTTACAGTAGTATTATATACTTGTTGTAGTATTTTATACTGTTATTGACATAGGCTTTGTATTTGAATATTTGTATGAAAATATTTTATTATGATATATATATATGGAGGTAACTTTTTAATTTAAAAATTTTTAATTTTGAAATTTAATTTTGTTATGTTTTGTATGAGTTTTATATTTTTAGACTTGCTACAGGTTCCGGATTCTCGCGAATTCTCATTTCCTAGCGCTAGTCATGACTCCCGGGTTTGGGTCGTGACAATATTAGTATGATAACTACATGATACTATTGTACTTTAAGGATAGAATAATTTTTTTTAATCATAATTAAAATAAAATTTTAATGCATGAAAATTTTACTTTCAAATACATATTATATAAAATAGTACTAATATAAAATTTATACACATTCAAAAATTATAAAATTGAAAATTACTTTTATTCAATATAGATATATTACATAGGATATTACTATTATATATTCTAAAATATGAAATGCTAAAGCTATGTAATTATGTTTTGTATTGTTACATGAATTGTTGTAAATATTTTTAAAGTAATATCATATATATTAGGATTATAATTTTTATTGTGTTGTCTTCGGTTTTCTTCAATAATAAGATACATTTCATCTCTAAAAAAAAAGATATATTTCATATTATTGAAGAAAAATTATGAGAGTTTTGGCATAATTTGCATGTGGCTTGTGAAATCGAATAATGTTAAACTTAAATAGTTTATATGGTCATAAAGTTTACCATAAAGTAGAACACTTAATTTCTTCACTTAATATGTTCCCACTAAAAATGATTTCTTGCAATTGATTGTTAACTCGAATTACATGATCGTTAATGTTGTCAATATCTCTTATTCTCATATTTACTAGCTCATTCATAAAATTTGTCATATGAGCTCGTTGTGCAAATATATGTATTCTTATTGGAGTTCTTATTGAACACACCATTTAAAGAAGTTTTAAGCAAAAATTAATTCTCACTTCACAAATTGTATAAGATGTACTTGCGGAATATATAAAAGAAAGTAAACAAAATGAAGAACATTATTATCTATTTTTGAATGGAAATATATCTTGCTGCATTTGATAAGATCTTATTATTTTTAGAAGGAGACGTTGGTTTTGACCTATTGATGAAGTGTAGCCTTGACAAGTTGTGGTTAACTCTCTTTACCCTTTCTTAAGTTAGAGGGAGTGAAAAAATGGAATACAAGCTTGCTTCAAAAATGCACGATGAGAATAGTTACCAAAGCTTTTATGAAGACATAAGCAACTTGTTGAGAGGATGGAATATATTGAGTAATTAATGCATCAACAACAACTTTCTACCAAAAAAAAGCGATAGTTGATTTCAATGTGTTTGGATCACCTATGAATGACTAGATTAATTATCATATACAAAGCACTATTGTTGTTATAGAAAATTTTAGGAGCTTAATTTAGAATAACTCCAATGTCTTAAAGGAGGAATTGAATCAACACTAATTTTTTCATTGTGGAAACTAAGGTGCAATATTCTGCTTCAACACTAGATCATGATATTGTAGGTTGCTTCTTTAAATACCAGGATATGCAATTTGCTCTAAGAAAAATATAGTAACCTATTCTACTATGTCTCGTGGTAGGACAATCGGCCTAATCTGCATCACAAAAGCCAAAAAAAGAGAGAGAGAGAGAGTACTATATTTGTGAAAAGAAATACCAAAATGAAGTGTGCCTTTAAAATATCTAAGGACATATTTGACCACTTTCATATTCACAACAATCAAAATTTTGAGGGTTTGACACATTTATTAATTGCATGAACAATGTCAGTCAGGTGTAAGTTAAGTATTGTAAGGCACTCACTAAACTACGACATTTTATGGCATTGACAGGATCAGAATCCCAAGGTGCAGCTTGAGACATTAGGGTCATGAGTGTTTTATAATAGGAGCTATTAAGTAATTTGATTTGTTAGAGAAGTTCTTTAGCATATTGGCTTTGAAAGAATGTAATTCCTTGATGATTTTGTTGAACTTCAATTCTAACAAAGAAATGTCTTGGAGAGCAAATTCCTAGCCAAGCTTATTGATGAGTAGCTGAATGAATGGTTCATTATTTCCTGTAATCACAATATCATCCATATAAATAAGCATTAGTATAATCATATGATCACCAGCAAAATAAATAATGAAGGGTCAGTGACATTGTACATAAAGCTAAGATGAAGTAAATATTGAGATAGTCTATTAAACCATGCTCTAGAAACTTATTTAAGCCTATAGAGTGATTTATTTAGTTTGCACACAAATTTAGGTTTATGAGGATCATTGAAGCCAGGAGGTTGCTCTATATAAATGGTTTCCTTAATGTACCTATGAAGGAAGGCACTGTTGACATCAAGTTGTCTTAACGTTCAATTTGATGTTGTAGCAATGGTTAAAATAACCCCAATTATTATTACTTTGACTACAGGACTATAAGTCTCCTCATAGTTAAATTGATGCATATCATATTGCATTACAATTATTGGACAAGCTCGATAAGAAGGGGATGCGCAGAGGGGCTTTGAAGAGCTCTAAATTTTAGCTTCAAATGAACCTCAAAGCCTATAATATATCAAAATAAAGCTGATTCAATGACCCCATATTTATCAATAGACTTAATTGTAACAAGCCAATTTTTTATGCTAAATTCTATCATTTAGGGCGTCAAAATTAGCTTTGAAGTTTATGTTTGTTTTAGTATGTCTTTTTTCACCTTTTTGCCCTTTTCTTTTAAGGTTTTGTCTTGAACCATATTTATTCCACTTTTTAGTGTTTTGTAGAAAGTTTTAAATTGATTTTAATAGATTTATCTATTTTTACCAATTTTTGTCATTCTTTTGAGAATCAATAACTATTGATGCATGTTATTCTAGATATTCTTTGACTAAAAAAATTAATAAAAGATTGTTTTTCCAGGCATTCACAGACTAAACAGAAAATTCAATATTTACCCTTTATTACTAAGCTTTTATTTAAGAGTATCCTTAAGAGACAAGACAAGACTTGTAACATTTTATACTACCATCTTTTTTTTAATTTAATTTGGAATATCCATTTAAACCTAATGATGTTATGTTGGATGGTCTTGGCACCAATTGCCAAATGTTATTTTCATGAATAACTTGGATTTGTTGGTTTATAACTTCCTTCTAATAAGGCATTTGTAAAGCAATTTATTAATATCTCAGAACATTTACATCACTGCAAGTGATAAAAGCAACATTGTTTTGTTGGAGCAGACTGAGTTGAGTTACTTAAGTATCGAACTTAGTTCTAGAGCTCATTAAAGTTACACACAAGTGATCATAAAGTGTCGTTGTAGATTTGAAATAGTACCTACAATGGATAAATTAATTGTTAGATTATGACTTAAATCTAATAGACCATCAAGAGAAGAAGGAAATATTTTTGTGATTAGAGATGTTGAAGGGAACTAAAATTTGCTGAATTTATGATTTTCAAGTGATTTCCTTATCCAAAGAGGGGTTGTGAGCTAGGCTTGAATTATTAGTGGTAGTGATGTTAAAAACTTCCTAGATTAATGGAGTCAAAATAGTTTCTTGAGTTATAACAATATTTTTGGTGGTTGAATTTTTAATACTTTAGACTATTGTATTCGGTTCTTCTTATAGAGGGGCATAAGTTCATTATTGTCATTTATTAATATGCTAGAACATGTTAGAGTGTGTGAAACAACATAATTCGACTGCCCTTTCTCAAAGAGAGTTGTAGGACTTAACTGCCCTTTCTTAACTTAATAAATTTATTATCAGGGAAGAATGTGACTTCTAACTTCCTTAGTGCAACATTACTTTAAGAAGAAGGTCAAGGAAAATAATTTTCAACAAACACTATATAATGAGAAATATACACTTTGTTAGTTAAAGGATATAAACAATGATACCTTTTATGAATAGGTTTATAACCAATAAATATGCATGGATACAATTTCTTGGAAAATTTATTTTTGTTTCCTTAGTCATAAAAATAAGGAAAACACATGCATCTAAAAATTCTCAATACACTATAGTCAAGTTCATGATTAAAAAATTTAGAGTATGGAGATTTCATATTAAGTGTAAATGAAGGCATAAGATACTTTAGTCTCTTTATTAGAGACTTCAACAAATCTTGTGGTCTTTGATTACTTTTGCATTATTAGCATTCTTTGAAGAAATTTTCTAAATATGTATATAAGTTTGTAATTTGACTTTATGTTCCTTTAAATGAGATTAAATAAGTTAGTTGTAGCACTTTAGATTCACTTAATCTTATTTTTATATAATATAGGATTTGTAAATTACAAATGAACAATAATTGCACTACTATACTCTTATATATGCATTATAGGTTTAGTTTCTAACATCTAGTTGTGTTTTAACTCAGTTTGGACTTAGTAACAAGTCACTAAGGTGTTAATATAGCACTAGGGCATTGTCGCATTACACTAAGGCATCATTTTAATGGCATTATATCTATACTTAATCAAAATGATGTATGTCAGGGTGATAGGGTGTCGTCTTAGTATTGAGGTGATGCCCTAATGTACTAATACATCACCTTATGGTACAGTGATACTATCTTATTGTATTATAATGTCGCATTTGCAATCTACAGTCATTTTCAACTAATAGACAACATCTTAAATAAACTTAAATTCAACTTATTTTTTGCTTCAAAGCCATGGTAACTTGTCTTTATACCCTTTGTACACATACACAAGTGTTTATTCGCATTTTCTTTTTCAAATTAGCAACTTTAATGATTGTAAATCAAGAGATTCATTAATATTTGGTTATAAATCATATGGTTTTTATGATTGTAAATCTTCAAAAACATATATATTTGTAGACCTAAATAATACTTGAGTGCAATAATGCAAACCATAATATTTAGACTTTTTTGGATGCATGCTTTCCATTGATACCTTTAAAAGTAAGACTTGAAAATTCAACATCTCCCTTCTATCTCTTTAACATGATGGTATCTCTTTAACTTACCCATATTTCATTACTCAAGAACTATGATAACAAGGCAATCCAAACTAATCAATCATCCCACATATACATTCAATTCTTTTACCTGCAATGTAGTACCCAATTATCCTCTTATAACCTTTCTCACTATATTTTCTTGTAATGTATAATCAAACCTCATCAACCTTCATTACCTCTATGATAAAATAAGTAGCCTTAGTGTCTATTTTAGATTGCACCTTTTGAAAGATTGACATTGTGTAAATAGACATGGTATTTTTTCCAATTTCTTGCAAATTGTGAGTCTTTAACACAAATATAGTATGAGCTATTAAGTAGTCATTATGCAATTCTCCATGGCATAATTGTTGAAGTCCTTTATCAAATTGTTTTACAAACTCAAAAAGCTTAACCTCACTATTCAAGTAGATATTCATTTCTAGTGCATGCCAAGCGGTAAATGATGTGGTCATTCCGATAACATAAGGAAAGACTTCTTTAGATAGATTAGAGAAATTCCATAAGAGCAAAAGTTGATCTTTTTATTACCATTCGATATATGCTGGGTTGGAGGATCTATTGTATTTGTGGAAGGGATTGTAGGTGATGGTGCTACAACAGAGCCATCAATGAAGCCTGTGAGTTTATGATAATTAAGAAGAGGTTGAAATTGGATTTTCTAGGTGAGGTAATTTCTAGAAGTTAATTTGATGGATAGAGTGTGGTTTGTGGTAGTAGACATAGGAAAAGAAGAAGAGGTTGGACTCATTTGCCTACTAATGTGATCTTAACTTTAAACAAAAATTATTATAAACCCTACTAATAAACTCTAATCAATTTAATTTATGTAAAACTAGGGTTTATCATAAACTAATAAAAACCCTAATCCAATTGATTTAAATAGAACACGACTTAGAATAATCCACGAATAAACCATAATCAAATTGATTTAAGTATAATACTTAATAAACTCTAAACCCTAATAAAGCTTATTAGTGGATTAATTACAATCATCTACTAAGGACCTGTTTGGTTTAGTTGTTTATAATAGCTGATAATTGATAACTATTGCGGATAACTGTTAGTTGATAAATATGAAGTATTTGATAAAATTTTAATAGTTATTATTGTTTGTATGTCAAATGACCAATAAGGATATAATTTATTTATAAATATAATTTTATATATTTTTGTAATGTTTTTATGCAAATTATTTCAAAAATATATATTTAGAGTAATAAATAATAATTTATTGTCTTTAATTTATATATTATTAAAATAATTAATAGAAATTATACAAAAATAAATTTTAAAACATAAATATTACTGTATAATTTTTTAAAATTAATCATAGGTATAAATATTATAATTATATAATTATTAATTATAATTTACAATAGAATTTATTTAGTTATGAACTATAAAACATTAATTACATACATTTAATGTAAATAAATTTATTTGTTATGTTATTTGTTATTAGTTATTTTAATAAGGGTAAAATATTCTAAATAAAAAATAAATACAAATAAACTATTAGTTTATGGGGAAAAAAAATTTCAAAATAGAGCTTATCAAATTAGCAATTATTTTGAATAAAATCAACTATCAACTGCTGATTTTAAAGTTTTACCAAACATTTAAATTGTAACTAGTTGAGAAAAAAATCTCAATTAACTAAACCAAACACTCCTTAATAAACCCTAATATATTAAATAAGGGAAATATATATATATATATATATATATATATATGTATGTATGTATGTATGTGTGTGTGTGTGTGTGTCAAGAGTAGAATTGAAATTTAATGTGACTCGTTTGTAGAAGATTTCAAGTTTTTTTGGTAAGGAATTGTTCCATTAAAATCTAGAAGATGAGAGAACTATAAAAAGAAACGTTAAAAATTAATCAAATGGAAGGCATATATATATATATATATATATATATATATATATAATTTTAGTTGGTCAAAAATAAAAATAAAAAAGAAGTAGGCATTTATGAGATTCTTGACCGTCCGATAGCTTTTGACAATTCAAGTATGAAAATTTATAAAAAAAAAAAAAGTAGTTGATTTTATACCAAAAGGTCAGTCTTTAAAACTTTTCTTTGGCTATATTTTCAAGTCAAGGTGGCATTTATTATTGAAGACATAAAGCCCCTTTGCTGTATCTTTGCCTTAAATGTCCAAAAGACTTTTTCATTCTTCTTCCAAAACATCACCAAGGACATGTTGTACTTGGCTAAAGGCATAGTTTAATTCTAAAATTTAGGTAAAAGGTACAAAAAGCCCTTTATGAGAAGAGTATATAATATCTTGAAATTAGTATCGACTCATCAAAATTTTGAATTTTAAAAAATGGTTCAAATAGACTATTTTCTAATAGTGACTAAGTTTTAGTTTTTGAAACTATAAAAAAAAACCCTTAATCTTTTATTTTAATACAATTAAACCTTAAATATTTTTAAAATTTAAAATATTCAATTATTTTTATTAATTAATATTTTTAAAACTTAACTTTTGTTAAATCTTTGTTAAAAAAAGGGACCTATTTGAGTCATTTTTAAAAGTTCAGGGGCTTTAATGAGTCGATACTAAATTTAAGGTGTTATTCTTTTTTTTTTACCTTTTACCTAAAATTTATAGCATTAACTTTTGCTTCTTAATTTTTATTCTTTTTTATTTAATTTTGAATATTTGTATTTTTTAGTTTATACTTTTTAATTTTATTTAATTCATATAATATCAAATAGATAAAACTTTTATTTCAAATAATTTTGAACACATAAAATACTAAAGTTAGAATCAAAACAATATAAATATAATTAAAAATTAATGTCAAAAAAGTTTTAAAAAAATTTAATTATATTCTCTCTTTCATTAAATATTATTTTAGTTTATCTAAGTTGGTTTTTATTCATATCAATATTGATTTAAAAATATTTCAATTTTATGCATTATAGAGGTTACATATGTTCAAAATAAAATTTTGAAAGTTAAATTAAGCATAATGAAAGTTAAAAAGTATTATAGGCTAATTTAGTAAAGTTTAGGTGTGAAACTGTACCTTTAGCCTTTTGTACTTCTTCATATTCTTGGAAAACAGGAAGCAAAAATTTGGTTTAAAAAATTGGAGCAGATAACCCCATGAGATCCATCTTTAATGGTGATTGATATAATGCATACTTTACTTTTGTCAAAAATAATAATAATAATAATTGTTTGACTAAATTTTGGGTTCAGTGTTCTTATTTAATATGGTAAGTTTACACGAAATAACATTTTTTTTTTACTTTCATGCATGTTGTTAAAAAATTTATTCATTGTATAATTTATTTTTATTTTTCATATTATAAACAAAAACTATTAGAATACTAAATAATATTGTATTATTAATAATAATTCATAGAAAATATATATCACATTTTAAGTGTTACTAAAAAAGGATTAATATAAGTATAAATATATAAGATATCCATGTATGTAGATTAATGATATCAATAAGTAAATTAATATTGTATTTGGAAAAATAATATTATTTTATCTATTATCACGACTCAAAACAGGGGTCAAGACTGGTACTAAAGAACGGAAATTTTTTCTAATCCGAAATCCGTAGCAAGTCTAAAAATAAAATAGAACATGCAATAATAATAATAATAACATAATTTGCAGCGAAAATAAAATCATAAATATCAAAATAATATTTCCATCAAACAAAATTAAATCAAATCCTCATCTTATATATAAATAAACTTTTAATACAATCCAATTTAAATCCTTAAAATACACATCTCACACAAATATAATACATAAACGCACAACTGTTTACAACTACTATAGTGTCTAGATTAATAAAAATAAAACTCAAGTGAGCAGTTTACATAAAGAAGCCGGAGCAGAAGAAATCCGGCGTACAGGTCTGCTACTGAGGTCTGATGAAGATGACTCTCCTGAAAAAAAAAAAATCAAAGGAGAGGAGTCAGACCTCACTGAGTGAATTACTATAATATATATACATGCATACTAAATGACAATGCATACAGTCAATAGTATATATATATATATATATATATATATATATATATATATATATATATATATATATATACAGGCAAATACACACATATGCAATAAAAATCATTTTATATATTTTTATTTAAAATCACAATTTATGAAGGATCAGATAGAACCCTAGAAAATCGCAAGCTCAAAACAGTGTTAGACAATACTTTATCCATACAAGCTCACTTATTCCAAATATAATCACTTGATCCATTTGGACAGTAGACTAGCCCTGAGACACTAAGTCAACCGAGCTCCAGCAGTCTGACTATCAGTGTGATTGGCCCCGAGACACTTGGTCAACCGAGCTCCAACAATCACACTCCCAAATCATATCTCACACATCAAATAATCTGTCACGACCCAAAACAGGGGCCATGACCGGCGCTAGGGAACGGGAATTCTTTCGAATCCGGAACCCGTAGCAAGCCTAAAAATAAAATAAAGCATGCCATAATAACAATAAAATATAATAAGCAGTGGAAATAAAAATCATAATATCATAATATTATCCATATCAACTGGATTTACTTCAAAACTCATCCTTATACATAAAATCTGTTTAATACAAATCCAGTTTAATATAATACATCTCTTTAAAATAAAGTACATAAAATCCAATACTTTAATTCACAACTACTGCAGTGTCTAGATAAAATAATTAAGACTCAAGTAGACAATTTACATAAAGAAGCCGGGGCGGAAGAAATCCGGCGTATCGACCTGCTACTGAGGTCTGAGGAAGTTGACTCTCCTGAAAAATAGTCAACGGAGGGGAGTCAGACCTCACTGAGTGAATTACTATAGTATATATACATACACACTAAGTGATAATGCATACAGTCAACAGTATATATATAATATGTATATATACAGGTAAATTCATACAGATGCAGAAAAATCATTTTTTTTTTTATATATTTTACTGAAAAATCCCAGTTTATGAAGGATCACATAGAACCCTAGAATATCGCAACCTCAGAAATAGTGTTAAACAACACTCTGGCCATACAGGCTCACTTATTCCAAATATATCCACTTAATCCATTTAGACAGTAGACTGGCCCCGAGACACTAAGTCAACCGAGCTCCAGCAGTCTGACTGCCAGTGTGATTGGCCCCGAGACACTTGGTCAACCGAGCTCCAGCAATCACACCCACAAACCACATCTCACATATCGATAATCATAATCAAATCAATATCCATAAATAAGTTAGTAATATAGCCTAAATACTATAGGCGTACCGGTACGTACTCGGTCCTAGTGCTGCCCACTAGGTAGCACGTTCTATTGATATCCTTCATTAATAAATAATAAAACATTCATTCACAAATATAAATGATGCATGAATATAAATGAAACAACAATATAAACCATATATATACCGAAAATATACCAAACATAAACCAGGTATATTTTGAGTATATATATGTCAAATAAATCCAATCAAATCATGAATTAAACTAAAAATATATTTAAAAACATTTTAAATATATTTTATTTACAAAACATGTATATAATTTATTATATACCAAAAATATACTTGAATATAAATCACATTATTTATGTATATTTAGTCAAAATAAAACATGCATTTTCTAAATCATGCATCCTAAGCATATATATATAATATAGTAACTCACCTAATGCGCTCCACGAGACAGGTCCGACGGGCTTGGTCCACTAGCCCTCGGTCTCGGCGCAACTAAACAAGCAATAAATAACCGACATTAGAATAAACCTAACAGAAATCCTAGAATTCAATCTAGAGTATTAAAATACGGAAACAGAATTAGGGTTCGACTGGATATCACGTTTTACGAGAATTCTATCGAAAATCCGACAGAACCTCCCCTGTAAAACGGACATCTCTCTACTCAAAAGAGTAGAGCCGACCCTGCAAAGAAACACACTTCGAAATACAAGCTCAACACAATCAAAATCCCACGGTCGGACTCCAAACTACAGTCCACCGACCGGGGTCCACAAACACAGAATAATATTCCAGATATACCGAAAATATCCTTAAATCACAGAAATACATTTTATAAATAAAAATTACATAATTGACCTTGAAACACTATAAAAAACCAATTAAAACTCATTTTATTAGAAAAACCGTATATTATATATATAATTGAAAATAATTCCCGAAAAATAGTTTTAATTAGTTAAAAATACTAAATAATTTGTAGAAATCATTTTTATACCTTAAATAAATATTAAAACCAATTAAATTACATTTTTAGACAATTTAGGGTAAAATTACCAAAATACCCCTATATATATAAATATACTAAAATTACTTCGAAAATTCACCAAAAATCATACACTTACCCAAAATTAATTTTCTCAACATATTTATAAATAATATTAATAATTAAACTCAATTAACCAATTAAATTCAATTTAAAACACAATTAACCTAATTTTCCAAAATCACCTAAACTTCAATAATTAAAAATAAATACTTAGAAATTCATAAAAATTCCAAATAAATTCCTATAATTCATTTCAACACTCAATTCAACCATAAACTCCAATTTCATAATTTAAATAATTAATTTCCGAAAATTAGAAAATAATATTAAAATATTCAAAAATACCCAAAAATCCAAACAATCTCCAAAAATTCTACAAAAATTCATACATGTAGATTAAGCTACTAGGAACAACATTTGTGAAGGAAGTTTCCATGAATCATCCAATTCGAAGCTCAAAAAAATCGAAAACCCTAATAGGCCGAAATTTACAAATCGAAACCTAAGCAATTCTAGACCATTTTAGCTCAAACCAAAGCTAGAATAACACTCACCGGAGCTCAAGGAGAAGAAAGAGACCGGCGGTGTCAAAAACGGTGGCCGGAATCGACGTGATCGACGGTGAGTTGATTTTCGGCTTCTCTGGTCAAAATCACTCTCCCGACGCCGGAAACGGCCTCCACAGGCGGCGAAACTGGTCGGGGAAGATGGTGGCACACCGGACGGCACACCCACGGTGAAGGAACAGCGTGACAGGCGCTCGGAACGGCGAGGAACGGTCGGAGAAGAAAGGAAGGAGTCGGGGGCAAAATGGTAATTTGGCAAATTCTTTTGATTTTTAATGTATATATGTATATATATATACTTTATACTTTATATTAAAATAATATTAAATTACACACATCAAATATACACCACACACATTAAAATATTAATATTTTAATAATTTATACCAAATAAAATTAATTAAATAACAATTAAAACAATTAAATACTTAATAAAATATTAGGGAATTAATAAACCCTAATTAAATAAATATACACACACCGACTTTATTTAATAATTTAAAAATATGTATGAGTTCATGCAAGTCCGTAAATACCTTTAAAATAATTAATAATACATTGTTTACGTGAAAATTTTCCCGAAAATACAAGTCCCGGGAAAATTTTACGTAAAACACTGTAAATAATACACCGTAATTAAAATAGATTTTAAATACATATTAACTCGTAAAAATATCACATATATATTCAAAATTATTGACACTGCATATCCCGGTACAGTGTAAAAATATTTTAAAAACACGGGATATTACATAATCATATCCAATCAATATCCACAATTGGTTAGTAATATAGCCTAAATGCTATCAGCGTACCGGTACGTACTCGATCCTAGTGTTGCTCACTAGGTAGCACATTTTATTGATATCCTTCATTGAAATATAAAACATACATTCATAAAATAAATGATGCATGAATTTAAAATAAACAGCAACATAAATCATATATATACTAGAAATATACCAAAAGTAAATCAAGTATATTTCAAGTATACATACGTCAAATAAATTCAATTTAATTACAAAATAAACTAGAAATATATTCAAAAACATTTTAAACATAAATGTTTAATAAAGCATGCGTATAATTTAAAATATATCAAAAATAAACCAAAAATAAACTTAAGTACTAATTAAACCATTATGCATTTTTAGTCAAAATAAAACATAGATTTCTATGCACCCTAGAGCATATATATATAGAATAGTAACTTACAAATTATTGCGCTCCACGAGATGGGTCCGATGGGCCTGGTCCACTAGGCCTCGGTCTCGGCGCAACTAAAAAAACAGATAACGACAGGAATTAGAATAAATCCAACAGAAGTTCTAAAGACTCGATCTAGATTACTAGAGACAGAATTAAAATCAAAATTCGACCGGATATCACGTTTTATGATAATTCTATCAAAAATCTAGCAGAACCTCCCCCGTAAAACGGACATCTCTCTACTCAAAGAGTAGAGCCGGCTCTGCAAAGAAACACACTTTGAAAATAAACACAGAATTACAACCACAATCCCTCGATCGGACTCCAAACTACAAATCGCCGACCGAGGTCCACAATTCACAGAATGTTTATAAAACACCAAAAATGCCCTTATATACTAAAAATACATTTATCAGTAGAAATTATGTAATTAACCCTAAAACACAGTAAAAATCGATGAAAACTCATTTTGTTAGAAAAATCGTATATTATATATAATTTGAAAATAATTTGCGAAAAATAGTTTTAATTATTTAAAAATACTAAATCATTGGTATAAATCATTTTTACACCCTAAATAACTATTAAAACTGATTTAATTACATTTTTAGCCAATTTAATGTAAAATTACCAAAATACCTCTATATATATAAATATACTAAAATAAATCTAAAAATTCACCAAAAATAATATAATTGTACAAAATCAATTTTCTCAACATATATTTCAATAATATCAATAAATATACTCAATTAACCAATAAATTTCAATTAAACACATAATTAACCCTATTTTCTCAAAATTACATAAACTAATTAAATTCAAAATAATTACATAAAAATTCAAAAAAATTACAAATAAATTTCTATAATTCATTTCAACACATATATTTATCATAAAACACAATTTCATAATTTAATTAATTAATTTTTGAAAATTAGAAAATAATAATAAAATAATCAAAAATACCCAAAAATCAAAATAAATTCCAAAAATTATAAAAAAATTTTCCACATGAAGATTAAGCTAAGGGGAGCAACATTTGTTAAGGAATTTTTAATGAATCAATCAAATTGAAGCTCAAAAAAATAAAGAACCCTAATAGGCCGAAATTACAAAATCGAAACCTAGGAAAATCTAGACCATTTTAAGTGAAAAAAAGCTTGGAATCACACTCACCGGAGCTCAAGGAGAAGATAGAGACCAGCGGTGTCGAAAATGGTGGCCGAAAACGCCGTGAACGACGGTGATAAGAGTTTCGGGTTTCCGGTGGTTTCGAGCTCCTCCGACGTTGGAAACGGTTGCAGCTGGTGGCAGGGAAGGCTGAGGAAGAAGGTGGCATGCCGGGAGGCACACCAAAGTCAATAAAACAGCATGACAGACGGCGGAATAGCGAGGAGGACGATGGGGAAGAAGGAGAGGGAGGAGTGGCAAATTCGTAATTTTGGTAAACTTTATAATTTTTGACAAATAATTAGGTATATATGTATATATATATATATATTCACACTATATATTATAATAATATAAACTCCCACACACATTAAATATACACCACATACATATTTTAATATATTTAATAATTTATACACTTAAAAATAATTAATTAATATTAAAATTAAATAATAAAAATTAGGATAATTAATTAAACCCTAGTTTAATTTAAATGTATACACATATATACACTTCATTTTAGCACTTTAAAAATATAAATGAGTTCATGCAAATTCGTTAAATCGTTTGAAATAATTAATATTAAATTATTTACGTGTTAATTTTTTCAAAAATAAAATTTTCGTAAAAATTTTACGTAAAGTACTTAAAATAATATAAAAAAATTAAAATAAGCTTTAAATAAATATCAACTCATAAAATATCATAAATATGTACAAAAATTATTAACACTGTATATCCCGATGCAGTATAAAAATATTTAAAAACTCGGGATATTACATCTGTAATATGATTAAAATAAGCTTGTAAAATTTTGATAAATATCATTTGTATTGAAATAAATTAGAATTTCAAATTAAAAATTTAGCTTATTTGAAAATTAAAAAAAAATTAATTAATTAATTATTTTTTGATAGTATCTAATATTTTAATCATTTTAGTAATATTAATAATGATATATTATGAATATATTAAAAAAATTAATATTATTAAAATATAATATTATTATTAGTAATAAAAAAATTAAATATTAATTCATTTAATATTAATAATAATAGTTAAATTAATAATTTAATTTATAAATAATATAATAATATATATATAATAGATAATTATTTTTATTAATATTATCAAATATTATAAATATTATTATTATACTATTATTATTTTTATTATTTATATATTATAGTATTTTAATATTATATTATTATATATTGTTTTATTTTATTTTTGTATTATATTATTAAATTATATTATGAAATATATATATATTAAAAGGCTACATTGGTTAGTTAATCTGATCAGTTCATCGATGGTCGACAAGTATAATGATTTTAATGATGATCCTATATATATATAATTTCAAAAGAGATTGCGTAATATTATATAACATCAACTATAATTATTAATCATAATTTATATGTAAGATGTAGAACATTATAAATGAAATTTTTTGTAATAGTGTTATGAATGAACATAATAATATTTTGATTTTTACGTACTTTATTTCAATTTTTATAATAAATATAGTAGAAATTATCTTATTTATATTTAAACTATCTAATTTTCAAATATAAAATTTTAAAATTTAAAATACAATCTAAAACTATCTTCATCTATTTCAAAATTCTTGAAAAAATAAATTATGACTATTTTTATCAATACATAAAAATGTTTTACCTTATTCATACAGTCATTCTTCTATATATTGTAAGGTCGTTATATTCATGTTCACAATTTATTTTAACCTTTTTTATTTTTTAAAATTTTAATAACTTAATAACAATTATATCAAGACAAGAAAATAGAAATCAAAGATTTTCTGAATATTTTTTTTTTCAAATTTTGGATTGGTTAACTCAACAATTTTTTCTTTTGATTATATCTATACAATAAATTTTTTCACTTAATTTTAATTTTAATAATAATTTTTTATAATTATTCATTGCTTTAAAATTCAAAATTTTGTTTCCTCAACAAAAAAAATCAAAATTTTGTTTCATAATATTGTACTGGAATGTTATGAATTTTAGATTTTTAAATATATTAGTTTTTCATCTACATGAATTTTAATAATTGAACTCTTCATTATTTATATTTAACTCTGAAAATATTAAATTTATTAGAATTAAAAACATTTAGTTATTAAAAATCATATAATTGATTTTTTAAAGATAATAATTTTTATAATTTTTTTTTTATAATCTTATGTTAGTTCTTTTAAAATTTAATAAACATTTAATGTTATGTAATTTCAAGATCTACACATGGATATTTAAGTCTTTCTATTATATGTAGTTGTAGCCTTAGCAATTAGGGCACCGGAGATCAGGCCCAACCTTTAAATAACCTAAGCAAAAATTACAAAGAAATAGCATCCTAGATGATTTAAATTATTAAGATATTACACATCTAAAATTCCTACATTATTGTTTAAAAAATCGTATTTACTTAGATTACTTAAAAAATATATTAATGGCTGAATATGTGTTTAATTTCAATAATTTAGACTAAAATCATGTGCAAATGTCTAATTTTAATTATTATATTCGGATATATGAGTAGAAATTTTGAACCTTGCTTTGTAATTCATTTTATTTTAATTTTTTTTAACATATAACTCATTAAATTTTGAGGTCAATCATAGGCAGTGCATAACGTTGTTAAATCACCTAAAACCATTAATCTGATATTTTCACATATTATATACATATGTAATCAGATTAAAGAATTTAAAAAAAAAATTTATGTTGATTGTATTATAAAATAAATTTTACATATATTTGGGACATTAATGTTTTTCTCATTGATAAGGTACTAGTGTGAGGCAAAATGTACAGAAATTAATATAGTGTTTAGTTGGTCCGTTGCAATTTAATTTAATGAAAAATGAGATGTTTATGGTTTGCATAATAGAAGTTAGTCATGTTCCACAAATACCTAATCAATGATGATACTAAAAATTACATTCGTCGATATATTTGAAGATAATAAGCAAACTTGTTAAGTTGATAATCAAGTTCTACCAAACACAGAAATCATTGACCATATATAATTCATAAAAAATGAATAACGAAGTAGACAAGATTGGTATATTAATTTATTTTACGTGTAATAGAAGTAGACTTGCCATGTAAATGACAAGGTTTTATGGCTTGAGACAAATTGGTCCCATTCATCTTAGATTTTTTAACTTACCAAACCCTCCCTTTTCTTTTCTATGATCTGGAGTGAGCTAAACACCAACTCCTTTTTTTTTAATAAGTAAATTCAATTGCTGCTAATTTCAAGATTAATTGCTGCTAGATATCACCTCTAATCTAAAGTAGGGCTTGCATTCCATTGGAATAGATTAAGCCAAAACACTTCAAATGAAAAGAGTCAATAAAATGTATAAAATCATCATTATTTTATACGGTAATATCAAAGTGATTAACATTTGTTGAATAAAATTAAATTATAGCATTATAATTGACTCTAGGATGTGGTTGTTCAATTTTTTTTTAAAAAAAAGTTAATTATACATTTAAAATACAAAAAAAAAACTACAATTTTTTTAATAAAAAAATGCAGTTGAGAAAAGGAATAAATAAATAAATTTATGTATCAAAATTAATGTATTTGCATCACATAATACTTACTGTTATATAGATTTTAAAAGATTATTCCACAAATTCTCTTGATGTGTTTTTACAAATGTTTGTTTTGGTTGATAAAGATATTATATGATCTAGATATCGATAAATTACATCAAAAGAAATACAATTCTCTCACTTGAAATTGACGATAACAATATTTAAATTCTATTTATAATTAGACTATTCCGTCACTCTCGATCTAATCAAAATTTTAATACTAAATAAATTTCAATAAAAGTATTGACTCATTCTATTACGTGTAACAGCAACCTCCAACTATATCAGAATGACACTTTCACATAATTCAATGCTACAGTATATAATAATAGTAACTTTGGTATTACCCGTTGAACTCTGTCACAAGAATTTACTTTTTCAAAGTTGTGTTACTCTTGCTGTCTAAAAACAAACGTTTCAGTCAATATCAAAATGATAATAATAATAAAAAATGTTTCAGTCACATTTCACTAAATGTGTTTGTTTGATAAAAAAAATAAAGGTAAGAATATGAATTAGATTAGAGAATTTTAATTTCTAATGTTTGATTGGTTAAAATTTACATAGAAATAAACTCTTTTATTTTTAAAAAATAACTTTTGATTTTCTTATAAATCAAGTTAAATCAATTATAAATTAATTAAATATTAATATTTATTTTTTAAGATTTATAAATAAACATATAAATTAATAAAAATATGCATTTGAATAAAAAATATTTATTAAAAGTAAATAATTTTTATAAAATAATAATAATAATATTTTTATAAATATATATTTTAAAATATATAATTATAATATTAATTTTTAATATATAAAAAATTATAATATTATTTTTATATATAAATAATTACAAAAGTATTTTTTTTTTATAAAAGAAATTTTAGTAGTTAAATAATATTTGATTTTCATTTTCATTATCATTTTCTAGATAACCAAACACTCTTTTTAAAATTTTTATTTTCTTTCTCATTTCTTCTCATTTCGATTCTGATTTCGATTTCAATTCTAATTTTGAAGTAATAATCAAATGCTCCCTAAATGAAATTCTTTCAATGTTTCTAAGTGTATGAGATACTGCATGTAACTTAGACCTAATTGACTTTGATAATTTCATAATTTTGATTAATGTGGTTAGAATATCAGTTAGTTTTGATTTATTTTGAATTATTAAATTTTACTCGATTTTTATATATTCTAAGAGTGTGATGATGTTTGATTAATTTTTTTCACTCAAATTTTTTTAGTTGTTTGAAATGGTTTTAATTCTCCATCTTATCGGAGAGTAAATAAGAGTAGAAGTTTGAACCCTACTTTCTACATCTGGATATTGATATCTTTTGCTACCTGAAATACTTATGGGGAACTAATATATTCATTAATGTGGATCTTTTTAACCTTATGAAATTAGGCTTTTAATTGGATTTAAAGTTTGAGGACAGTTTTGAAAAATTAAGTAAACTTTGAGGATTATGCAGTAAACATTTTCAAAAAAGCATGCCAATGCCGCGGGGTTGGATTCGTCGTGCCATAATGTTGCACTGGCAGGAGGCTGGAGGCCAGCCCTAACAAAGAGGACCTGTGGCTGCAGCATCCTGGCGCTAAGACAATTAAAAACTTGATGAATTAGGATTCAGCCTAATTGAGGCACTAAGTCCACTGGTTCATAACTGAACTAATATTAGCATGATTTTCATCAGAAGCAAACTCTATATATAGAGATATTTTATTTTGGGAAGAAGGGAACTCGAGCATTCAAAGAGGAGTAAAGAAAAGATGCACATTCTTGACTTCATAATCTTATATACATATACTTAACAAGTTATTTACAAAAGTATTTTTTTATAAAAAAAATTTTAGTAGTTAAATAATATTTGATTTTCATTTCCATTACCATTTTCTAGATAACCAAACACTCTTTTTAAAATTTTCATTCTATTTCTCATTTCTTCTCATTTCGATTCCAATTCTAATTTTGAATTACTAATCAAATGCTCCTAATCAAATGCTCCCTAAATGAAATTCTTTCAATGTTTCTAGGTGACAACAAGTGTATGAGATATTGCATGTAACTTAGACCTAATTGACTTTGATAATTTCATAATTTTGATTAATGTGGTTAGAATATCAGTTAGTTTTGATTTATTTTGAATTATTTACTCGATTTTTATATATTCTAAGAGTGTGATGATGTTTGATTAATTTTTTTCACTCAATTTTTTTAGTTGTTTGAAATGGTTTTAATTCCCCATCTTATCGGAGAGTAAATAAGAGCGGAAGTTCGAACCCTACTTTCTACATCTGGATATTGATACCTTTTGCTACCTGAAAAACTTATGGAGAACTAATATATTCGTTAATGTGGATCTTTTTAACCTTATGAAATTAGGCTTTTAATTGGATTTAAAGTTTGAGGACAATATTGAAAAATTAAGTAAACTTTGAGGATTATACAGTAAATATTTGCAAAATAGCATGCCAGTGCCGCGGGGTTGGATTCGTTGTGCCATAATGTTGCACTGGCAGGAGGCTGGAGGCCAGCCCTAACAAAGAGGACCTGTGGCTGCAGCATCCTGGCGCTAAGACTAGGAACCAGTGGACTTAGTGCCTCAATTAGGCTGAATCCTAATTCATCAAGTTTTCATCAGAAGCAAACTCTATATACAGAGATATTTTATTTTGGGAAGAAGGGAACTCGAGCATTCAAAGAGGAGTAAAGAAAAGATGCACATTCTTGACTTCATAATCTTATATACATATACTTAACAAGTTATTTATATTTTGCTTGTAAAATTCTTCCATATATAATTAATTTACGTCACATTTTATATGATTTGAATATATATATATACTTATTATGTACGTAATTAATGTAAAAACAGTTAATGCATGCTACATTTTTTAAATGGTTGGTGAAAGTTCATGGTATTTGAGGTGAATAAGTCGATTTTAAAATGGATTTTAACATCATTAATGTTCACATTCTTTTTGTTTCACCAACTCAAAAAGGGCAATGAAAACTTCTTTAATAGTTTTGGTTTATTATATATGTTCAGCGGGGTAATCAAAAAGGCAAAAATTGTATCATTTTAGAAAAAGATAGATTCTAGCGTTAAGTAGTTGAAAAAGAAGGCATTTTCTTTTGAACATATGGATTGCGACCTTTGATTACTGTCTACTTTACTTAATTAAATTTGGACCAATTATAAACCTTCTCTTTGCTCTAATCTCTTAGTTCAAGACCACATCTGATAACCATAGCAAAGCTGCAAGATCAGACAAAGATTGAACCATTTGAGCCAAAACTTATCCGTTTTTTGACATGATTTTGTAACTTCTAGCCACTTCCATATGGGTTATGTGGTCCAATAAACGTTTAACAATTTTTTTCCCCTTTTTTTCAATAATTTTTGAAACAACAATTTATTGTTCTAATAATGATGTTTTTCTACCTTGCACTCCAAAGATCCTTTCTATACAATAACTCATTCAATTAGGTGTTCTTTTAAAAAAAAAAAAAATCCAATTGGGTGCTTAAATAAGAAAGAATGTCGACAAAAAATGATAAACGTATAACTATTGACATTTTCTATATGAGACATAATTTCAAAGATTATAATGACATATGTATAAATCCTGCACTTACCTCACATGTATTGAAAATTCAAAATCCAATATACGCGCTGAAAATTTAAAAAAAAAAAAAAATCAACAAACAATCTATTACATTTTTTTACATGTTAGACATATATATGATTTTTCTTTCTTTTTTTTTAAAAAAAATTTATGACTAATTTAATATTGATGTATATTATAAAATTAAAAAATATATAAAATTTGAAAATAATTACTAATTAGTAGTTATTTTATAAAAATAGAATATAATGATTAAAATTCTAAATTATTAAAAGTTAATAATGCTCGAAATCGGAAGTTTGAAAACATTTTTGAGAAAAAAATTGTTAGTAATATTTTATCTTATTGCATTAAACTTATACTTCAAAACAATATTGCAGCTAAACAAAATTTTCAAATCGTATACATAATTTTTTTTAACAGAATCGTATACATAAATTTAATTATAAGAATGGTTGAAGATCATTATTTATATTTAATTATTTTTTAATATGACGAATGTATTATATTTTTATATTATATAAGTATTTATGTGATATATTGCGATGAATTACATTTCTATTTTTTTTAAAAAAATTATATAATGTGTTTTTATCATGTTGTACTGTATTTGTATTCCAATATTCGTATTTCTGCATCATAGGTCCGTAGAAAACAGAGAAACAAAAGCAATTTTCAACCGTTACAGGACAAACAACCCAGCAGGAACTCTTTGAGGATCTCCACTGATCCAGGAGGAGAACCAGTTAATCGATGTCTTTTTACTTTTTATATGCTTTGGAGCATTAAAAAAAAAAAAAAGCAATTTTGTCTATATTAATTTATATTGAGCTAAGACCTATAAATTGAACTCCATTTCAAACTAGATTTTTATTTCAAGTTTTATTAATTTTACTATTTGATTGAGTTTAAGCTATATATAAACTTTATTAATTAATAATTACAAATCAAATAATTTTAACACTATTCTTATTTATGTTATTTTTGTTTCTTGTTAAATAATTATATTACGACTAAAAAATCCAGTGATTATCACTTTATATATATTCCATTTATTTTCAAATATACATACATATATATATATATATATATATATATATATGATACCAAAAAAGTCATTTAAAGTTGCTTGCAATTTTTCTAAGCTAAGCTTTAAAATAAATTATGTTCAAAATAATTAGGAAAATTTGTTTTTTTGGTTAATAAATGATCTTGTATAGAACTCAAATGGAATTAATTTAACTTGATTAGATTTATAACTCCAGTAGATATTATTAATTATTTAGAGTATTAGTTAGTTATAGATTCAGATTAAAAAAATTAAGATAAAAAAGAATGATAAAGATTTGTACTTCAATTTATTAGTTAGTGATGACTTGTTTTTTGGGATGCATTCATGGACTAATTAATAAACTTATAATCAATTTAAAGAAAATATATAGAAAGAGAAAGAAACAAAAACAGGTGATGAAAATATCACAAAACCCGTGTGTGAATAAACAACTTAAAATGTCAGTAAATGTTAATGACATCATAGTGATTGTAAATCACGCAATCTAACTAATAATTTTTATTATTATTATTATTATTATTTTACTTTTAATGAGAATTAAGTACTAACATTACAAACTGTATCCATCTTACATTGAATAATAAGTGCAACCAAAGTTTTTAGTTTTAGGCGCATATTTTATCATTCTAAAAAAAGTTTATCAACATTTGTCGGTTCAAAACGAGAAGGAGTTTATATTTCCTTAAATACGTTGTTGGGTTCAAGTTTTATATATTCATATATAAGAAAATAATTATTAAAAACATTTATCCTGTCTAAATTTTAAAATGTTTAATTAAATGATAAATATTTTTTTTAATATGTAAAAAATTATGAATTTAATTTTTGACACCTTAAGAGATGAAATTCTTCTATAATGTTAATAAAATATTATTAATGATATCAATATCTAGAAAAATGAATACATGTAACTATCACCCTAAGAAAACTGAGTAAATGTGATTATCACTTAAATTTTATGAAGAAAAAAAAATAGTATAACTCTAATAATATGATTAATGGTGAAATGAAACCCTCAATGCTTATGATGTCTAACCAAAGAAAAAGACTGGGAATAAAAATAAGGTGAAATATCAAAATCTTTCACTTTTCACTTCTGATGAAAGATCTCACTTTGCTTGATCAATGATAATTAGATATTTTGGACGTCGAAGTAGGTAGCTAGCTACCGCTTTCAACTTTTTTATTAAAAAAATATGAATTCCATTTTGAATGTTAATTTTGTTTCAGTGTATTTAAGTTCTCTGTATCATGCATGCAGTTTATCCACACTCTTGATTTCTATGCCTACTTTATAGGTTTGATGTCCACTTAAAACGAAGCAAATTTTGTTGTTAACGTGCACTTTAATCCAATTTCTTCAATTTGGCAATTTTAGCCAAATTTTATCAACTAATTAAAATTCATCCCACTTACCAAAATTTGATTTATTTTTTATTTTTCAAAAAATATTATTGAAATTATAATTTTTCGATATTGTTCTTTACGAAATATTATTAAATTTATAATTATAGAATATTATTCCACCCACTCCACTACATGATCTAACTCCGCCCTTACTTGAGGTGTAGCAGGTGATGTCTAAGTAATAGAGGGCAGTGCAAGAATTTGTATTCGTCCCATGCCCGATTCATAGTCATTCCTAAAACCAGCAATTTGTGCTAACGGATTAAAAACTGATCATATCGAAATGCGAACACAAGAAAAAAAAAAAAATAATAACTAATCCATATATGATATAATAATTTATTGTATTAAAATTTTAAACTCAAATATGAACATATTTATGAAGTAACACATATAAGTCGTTTAAATTATATAGATTTAAATGTCTTTAAATAGATCATATTACATATACAGTACCTTTAAAAACTATTAATATTCAAAAATTAAAATATCAAAAAAATTATTAAAACTTGGTAGCATTCTTGTAAATTGTTCCAATTCAATTCTTATAAAAATAGAATAAGTTCGGTTGATAAATTATTTTGACTCGTTTATAACTCAAATCCATTTATAATATATATGAATTAACTTATTTAATTAAACATTTCATTTTGTGTTTTTAATTTTTTTATATAAATAAAAACTTTGAACTTTTATTAAAAAGTTGAGGGAAAAAAATACTTGAAAACACCTCAAGTGATATAAAAAGACCCTCTTACATAAGGTAAAACCAAACCAATAAATACTAATCCAAAACCAATGAAGCACTCTAAGAAACTAAGACCATTTCAATCGAAGTAGAGAATAAGCAAAATGCTACAATGACTTAATAAAGCGAAGAAAGCAGCAAATGCAGGAACAGTGGACAACATTTAAGAACTGCAATAGACAACAACAACAACACTAGCACAAACTGCTAAGTTTTGGTGAATAAAATCTAAAACTATAAAAACTTCAACTCATAAAATCAATAATCATCATGAAGCTTAAAGTGAAAGCAACAACAAGAATGATAGCATTAAACAAGTAGTAGAATTGACAAAATCATAATTAAAGTAAGCAATAACATACATAACACAATAATCCAATATGAGTCAAATAATAACCCAATATGCACCACCAAAGCAAGTCATCAACTATTAGCAGTAAAACAAGGCCTCAAAAGCATAATTGTTACAAACAGAACAAAGAATGATGAGACAATGACATATGCGACTAGAATAGGCACTGACAAAGCCTGCAAGAAATAGTAACAAAGATATCCAAATAGTAACAACTAGGGCTAGCAATTTTTGTTAATGGATAGTAAATGGATTTGTGTCAAAACACAAATATAACACAAAAATTGCCAACCTGAACATAAATCATTTAATTAATTATGTCAAAGTTATAAACCCAAATACCGATATGTTTAACTGACACAATATGAGCTATGTAATCCATTTAACCTATACAAGTCTAAACATGTTTAAATACATTTACAAACACAATAAGACTCAGAATATGGTATAAGTGATAATGAATTGTATTTCAATAATAACATAAATATATACAACAATACATGTGCAGCTCTAAAGTTTAGATATGCATGAAATACAATGAACTAGTTGAGTACATATATGAGTCTATAGTTGTGATACACATCAATAAGTTGAAGGGGTGTGTTCGACCAATTGAAGCTTGTCCTTGAACTTATGAAATAACTCTTTTTTGATTGCCTTTGTCATAAGATCAGTAAGCTGATTGGTTGAAGCAATAAGGGACACTGTTATTTCTTTATATAGAACCTCATTTCGAATAGAATGGAAATCCACTTCCACATGTCATGTGTGAGCTTGAAAGATAGGATTAAAAGATAACAGGATAGCTCCAAGATTATCACACCACACATGAGGTACAGTTTATAACTGAACACCAAGCTCACTCAACAAATGTGTTAACCACTTTAGTTCAACACTAACATCAGCTATAGCCTTAAACTCAGATTCAATGGATGATCTTGTAATAGTCCTTTGCTTTTTAGAATTCTAAGCTATTAAATTTTGACTAAGGAAGATGAGATACCCACTTTTAGATTTATGATCATCAGGGCACCTAGCCCAATCGGTATCAATGAATGCAATCATGGTCAATTTGGGACACCTTTTAATGAATAAGCCTTGATTGATGGTCCTTTAAAGATACCTAAGAATGCATTTAAGAGCCTTGAAGTGAACTGAAGTGGGATAATGCATATGTGACACATCTTATTGACTAAAAAAAATAAGTCGGGTCTGGTGAGAGTCAAATACTGAAGGCTGCCATAAAGTTTTCTGTAGGTACTTGAGTTGATAAGAGAGAGCAAAGGACCATCAGATTTTAAAAATTTAGTACCTAATGCCATTTGTGTTAAACAAGGCTTACATAATTGCAATCCCGTTGTTTTCAAGATATAAGCAATGTAGGATTTTTAAGACAAAAAAATTCCATTATTATGCTGAAACACTTCAATACCTAGGAAGTAATTTAAAGGTTTGAAATCCCATAAAGAAAAGGTTGTAGACAACTATGAGATGAGCTAAGTAATAAACCGTGTGTTATTTCCAATGATTATAACATTATTAATATAAACTAGTAGGAAACATTGACAATCAATCGAGTTATATATAAAGAGAAAAGGATCACTAATAGAGTCTATAAAACCTAAAGAGAGAAGATAAGTACTTAACTTCGATACTAGGCAAGTAGAGCATGTTTGAGGCCGTAGAGGGACTTTTATAATTTGTAAACATAGTTAGGATGCTTAGTATTAAAAAACCCTTGTGGCTACACCATAAACACATTTTCTTACAATTCACTATTTAAAAAAACATTGCTTACATCAAGTTGATGTAAAGCCCAACCTCTAGAAACTACGACTGATAAAATCATATGAATTATCATTGGTTTTACTATCAAACAGAATGTTTCCTTATAATCCAACCCGTATTCTTATGTATAGCCTCAAGCCACTAAGCATGTTTTAAGCTGCTCAATACTACCATTTGCCTATTTTTTATTTTGTATATCCATTGGTTCTTTACAATATTGCAATTAAAGGGACAACAAAAAAGGTACCATGTATGGTTTTGATATAGGGCTTACATTTCCTCTTTCATTACTTATTGTTGTTTTAGTATTTTAATGGCTTGAGAAAAAGATGTAGGTTCATAAATAGAAGTTGGTAAAGAAGGAGATAGTTGAGTGTTTATAAAGGTAGGTTTTGGTTGGACAGTAGATGTACATAATTGCATAGGATATGTTCAATATGGTTGAGAAGATAGGGTAGGATTAAGACGTTGATCTTTAGGTCGTTGCAGATCAACAAAGAAAACCTTAAGGATTGTATATGGTTGTACTGTGAGGTGGTTAAGATAAAAGAAAGTTGGGTGATTCAGTTGTACATTGGGATAAAGTTAATGGTGTTTAGGATAAGGTATGAGAGTGAGTATGTGAAGATTGAGTAAAAGAAGGTGGAGAAAAAAAAGAGGAGAGTGGCGAGGTAACATACTTGATTTCAGTAAAGAATAATAATCCAAAGGATGAGTTAATCGCAGCCAAGGACTGGATGGCATAGGGATTGTCTAGGTATCCATGGTGTTAGAAGAAAATGAAACTTATTAAAAGGAAAATAATATTTCATCAAATGTGACATGATGAGAAATTATTATTTTCCTTGAATTTTTATCATACAATCTACATCCAATATGTAAAGGTAAAAATAACCTAAAAATACACATTGAATGGAATGAAATGCAAATTTATGGCTATTATATGATCTTAAGAAAGGATAAACCGCACATCCAAAAATATGAAGAAAAGAATAGTCAAGATTTTTTTAGACAAAATGGTGTAAGGAATTTGTTTACGTAGAGAACTAGTGGGTGTTTAATTAATTAAAAAAACTATATTTTTTAAGGAAAAATCCCAAAATTTAAAAGGAGCTCCACAATGGCTAATCCAATATTAATAATGTTGTGGATTTTGCGTTCTACTGTACCACTTTATTCATGAGTATGTGGACAACTAACATGATGAATTATGCCAATGTTTTTCAAATATGTATGGAGTGGTCGATATTCACCACCCTAGTCTGAATGGAAATATTTTATTTTACTATTAACTTAATTTTCCACCATTTATTAAAATTCCTGAAAAATAGCAGGGACATCAATTTTATTTTTATGGGATAAAACCAAGTAAAAAATGAAAAACCATTAATAAAAATAACGAAATATTTGAATTAAGAATGAGAGTTCAGAAGGGTTAGTCCCCAAACATTAAAATGAATTAATTCTAACGGCTTTGCACCACGATGATGAGTTAAAGGAAGATGAACTCTATGCATTTTTCCTAAGCAACAGGCTGAGCATTTTTTTTTAATGAAGAACAAGGTAAATGAAATTTATTAACTAAATGATGAACCTTCTAAAAATTTAGATACCGAGTCTCATATGACAATCCTCTAAACTGGTAAGGTAAACGAGTGCATTATTGGATTGACCAATGGTAGACGCATCGTTTAACTTGTAAAGGCCTTGTTCAACTCATCATTGAAGCATAATCTTCTTTGAAACCTATTTTTTCATAAGACAATGGTTATCATGAAACTAAAAAAAAAACATTTGTTATCCTTGCAAAATTTATGTACGGATAAGAGTGGTTTTTATATGTGTGGAATATGCAAAATATTTTATAAGTGAAGAGGTTTAATAGGAGAAGAATAGCATAATCAATGTGAGAAACAACTAAGGCATGACCATTACTAACAAGAAGAAAATTTGCACCTTAATACTCATTTGTAATGCTAAGAGATGATAGATTAGGTGTTACATAGTGGGTCGGTCCAGAGTTAGGGTACTATGTAGATATGGAATGAAGGACAAAGTTGGAAAAATTACACTTAGTGATGAGGCATAAGTGAGATTAGCTTAAAATCTTAGTGACATAGAAGACCCAGTTCAATTATTAAAGGAACCTCATCAACCTCGAGTAGTGAGAGAACTATCAAACCTACATTGGCAAGTGAGTGCCAAATGGTTATTCATTCCATAAATCTGGCATGAGACTGAATTAAAGCCACAACATCCACCCCACTAGCCTTGTCTTCCATGATTGTTGGATAAAAATGGTAGATAATTGGACTCACCAAGAGATGGAGTATGTGTTACGCAAGATGAACACTTGGAATAGTAGGTTGTTGAGAGTTTAACAAAAGTTCATAAGCCATAAACTGACCATATAACTCATGAAAAGAAATAGCTTCACTTAGTTATTAAAGGGCTCCTATAATTCCATTTTACTTAGTACTAAGTTTGTAAAAAAAAAGCATTGAATTCAAAAAGAGAGATCAGTTGGCCAGTAAGTGTCAATGAATAAGCTATGGATTAAGCTTTATACAAATATTTAGAAATAGTAAAGTCTGATTTGGAAAGATTATGAAGCTCTATATGTAACTAAGTCCTTTGAGCATGGCTTATCATACCATAGGCAATAGCCAAAGCTTGCCATACTTCTACAAAAGATTGCAAACCAATTAATTGACGATATATGTCCGCTGAATCGATGATAAGAGCTAAGAGAATAACAATTAATCTCTATTAAACTAAGAAATATATGCAAGATTAGGGATGGACTCATTGGTGGTTAAATCGATAATCTCCTTTGGTGAAGGAGGCTCGGTTCCATTGATGATGCCATAGAATGAGCAATGATTAAAGGAGGGGACGAAGACCTTAACAGTATTGGTGATTGATGAGGAAGAAGAATAAGAAGCAAGAAGCCATTGGTTTTTTACTCTAATACCAACTCAGAATATAGTGTAAGCGATGATGAATTATATTTCAATAATAACGTAAATATATACAATAATACATTTGTAGCTCTAAAGTTTAGAAATACATGAAATACAATGAACTAGTTGAGTAGATATAGGAGTCTATAGTTGTGATAATAAGGATATGTTTAACACATTTAACACGTTTTAACATATTTTAACATATTTTAATATGTTTTCATACAATTGATAATACT
The DNA here is from genome assembly GCA_947683625.1 of Mallotus nudiflorus. Lineage (NCBI taxonomy): Eukaryota > Viridiplantae > Streptophyta > Magnoliopsida > Malpighiales > Euphorbiaceae > Mallotus > Mallotus nudiflorus. The sequence goes on from CANTUR010000170.1 coordinate 1,062,596, forward strand.
AGTTTACACTAAAGATATATATAATTTTGTTATAGATATATAAATTTTTGTTTTGTATATATATATATATATATATATATATATATATATATATATATCATGTTAAACTGTCTACAAAACATGTTTAAATGGCTTAGGTGGGTGTTCAACCCATTAAAACATGATTTTATTAGGTTGAGCTCATTTATATTAAACCTAAATTCATTTATCTTCATGTTATGTCTTATTGTTTAAACAAGTTGTGTCACAAATTCTCAGTCCCAGTAAAAGCTAGCAATTAACACGATCATAAAAATTAGTAATATAGTAAAAGCAAAATATAGTGAATCAAAAAAATATCTATAATCAAATTAGCAATGAACACCAATTAAATCAATAAGAAGATCTAATGTAGTGAAATTTAAAATGGGTATTAAAGCTTTAATCCTAATAGAAATGCAGATGAAAAATTAACTTCTAAAGTTGTAAAGGACACACCATTACTGATAAAACAATAAAATTTAAGATGATATAGAAAGTGAAATACCCCTCCATTTTAAGAAAAAAATTGAAATATTTCAAAAGAACTAAAAAGTATCTAGTAAGTGATATGTTATTTCACTAAAGCAATCGTTAAAAGGGCAATGATTTAAAGATAAAGGGCATATATTAAACATAGTTCGATCCTTTATTAATAATCTATTAGGCATAGAAAATAATGAAAAGAGCTTAACTTTAGTTGGAGCAATATTTTGGGCAAAAATTTGAAGCAAAAATTTGCAAATTGCACATAAAAATTTTGTAAAGGCTATTAAATGTGAAATTACATGAAGAGCTACCAACTAAAGCATTTAGTCTTGAACATCTTTAAGAATAGCCACTTACTAGATAATGTCAAACAAGGAATTAACCAACACTAACTCATTCAAATACATGGGATGATGCTATTACAAATTCCAAGACCAAAAATTTTAAACCCATGCTCCTATTTGTGAAATGAATCCATAAGGTAATGCTAACAAAATGAAAAGAGTTGGAAATAGTTCATCACTAATTTTAAATGAAAATTATTCAAAATGGAAAGGGCAATTGTAGAATCATAAACAATAATATTGGAAATAAATCGCCAAATTATGGAGGAGTACTTGGAAGTTGTAATATGAATACTATTAGCTAGAGTGACACTATATTTACTTCTAATAGAAGCACTCCAAAAGACTCATCAGCATCCTATAATTGCCAAAGCCATTTAATAAGAAAATCTTTATTGTGCAAGCATAAATCAATTACACTAAGTCCACTAGCATTTTGAGGTTGTGTAATAAATTTTCATCAATAATGTGTAATTTTCTAGATCGCAAACTACCACACTAGAAAAAAAATATATGCTTGTTTGATTTCACTTAAAGATAGAAAGAAAATAAATTAATAAAGATGCTACATAAGATTTAATTAAAGCCAATCTATCTGCTTGAGATAGAACTCGCCCTTTCTAGAAAGATAACTTCTTTTTAATCTTATCCACCAAAGGCGCCTATGTAAAATTTTTTCATGAGAGACTTCTAAAGGAAAACCTAAGTATTTAACTAGTAAGGAAGTAGTTAAACATAAGATTTTTTATGCCATCAAATGCAAAAGAGGCTCAGCAACATTAACACCAATAAGCTGACTCTTATTAAAATTATGCACAACACATGAAACTAATGCAAAAGCATCGCAACATATAAGAGATATTAACTATTGACAATAAAGTAGCATTTACAAAAAATAATATATCATATATAAACTAAAGGTGGGAAATAATAAGTTCATTACGTGATAATTTGATACTTTGCATATAGTCAGTTAAAAGCATATAATGAATTAACTTACGGAGAGGCTCAACAACAAGAATGAATAAAAGAGGGGATAAATGGCACCCTTGCCTAACGTTATTACTAAATGAGAATTCAGTTATTAGTGAACTATTAACCAGGACAGATGCATAAGATTTTGACAAACATTCTTCGACCCACCCACACCATTTGGAGCCAAAACTTATATAGCATAAAACCCAAAATAAGAAATTCCATTTAATTGAATCAAAGTTTTTTCAAAAATCTTTCTTAAACATAAAACAACCAACATTGGTATTATTGCAAGAGTCAATAATTTTATTAGCTAAAAAAAATAGTTATCAAGAATTTATTGACTCGAAATAAAAGCTATTTTAGTATTTTCAACCAAATTACCCATTAATCCTTTTAACCTATTTGCCAATAATTTAGCAATATTTTTATAAAATCCTATAAATAAGAGAAATTAGGCAAAAATCCTCAACCTGGGATGTATTTAACTTCGTAGAAACCAAAGTAATAAAAGAAGCTTTAATAGCTGCAGTCAACTTATCAGAGTGAAAAAAATAATTTACCAATTCTTAAGAATGATCTAAAGCTACTTATAAAATAAAAAATTTATCCTATTTGGACCTGAAGCCTTAATAGATCCACAACTCTAAATTGTTTGATGAACTTCCTCCATATTAAAAGGCCTCTTAATAAAATTTGCTAAAGAAAAAAGCCAATTTTGAAAAGGCAAATTATCAATGAACCCATCAACCACATATTTCTTATTGAAGCATTTTTAAAAATGAATCAAAATAATGTTTAAGATTTTAGTTACATCTTAGCTCAATCTACCTTCAGGATGAAATTTCCAATAAGCATGCAAATGAAAATAAAAATGTGTGTTTCCATCATTAAGAAGATACCACTAAATCTTACATTTGTTTTTCACCATAAAAATTCTAGTTGTTAAATAAGTCTAAATGCTAGTATGCTATTGCTTAAAATCCATCATGTAAGATTCTTTAATAGAAGTAAGTTGGTGTTGCTCTTGAAGCTTATCAAAACCATCTAATTCAAATAAAACATGAGAAAGTCCAACATTAAAGAGAGCGGCAAAGACACTTTACTTAATGATGCAAATGAAGAAAGGGAGAAATTGAATGCCACATATTGTCTATAATCTTGAGAAAACCCAGGTATTCCTATTAAAAATCCAAAGCTTAAACCATTAATTAAAGCTATATTTCAAAATGTTTTGAATGGATTAACTGATTTATTATATGAACATATTTATGTTAAACTCAAAATCTTGTAACTTTTTACCTGTTGTATTATTTAAAGGGATCATATCAGAAATTATAAATCCAACCCATCTCTAATTATAATTATTAGAGCTAAAAAGAGGTTTAGAAACCAAAAGAGTTTTTACTAGAGTTTGAAGAGTTGAAATTGGGCTAGTAGTAAAGAAAACTAAGCATGTTGATGACAATAGATCTAAAAAAGATCACAAAGCTGTGTTTGAAAAGTGGCAAATGATTGAGGTCTATCTACACTTAAAGAGGATTATTAGATATGTGAATAACGTCCACATCTAAAATATTAGAGGTGATGACCATAAATATTTGAAAAATTATCTTATCAATAATGGAATTTCTTAAAGTATTACATACCCTCACTCACTAGAGAAAAATGGTTAAGCTAAAAGCTAAATTTTTTATGTAAAGTTAAGTTCTACTACATAACTTTAATTGTTCAAGGTGTTTGCCATGCTTTGTATATAAGTCTAAAGTACATTGATTTGCATGGTCTCAAGATTTAAATATTTAGTCATTGAAGGTCATAGTTAGAATAAATATCTTATACTTGAAGTCAATATGGATCCTCAATGTCTAACTTCTAAAGGTGACATGTAAAGTTGCACAACAAGTTAAAGATTTAGATGTATGAGAATGATTAAAATTTTTTTCAAAAACTATGATATATGGAATCATATGAGAAAAGCATAAAAAATGATATCATAACAGCATATGCATATATCCTAGATAACGGTTTTATGGTTGTTATATGCTTTTGGAAAAGATGACTTATATATTGGTTCCTAAGACTATAGTTATAATGGTGTTGAATGAAATACTAATTATATAATTTATCATGGACCTACAATCCAAGTAGTATAATTTAAATCATTACACCTCTAAATGATAGGATTAGATAATGTTGTCCATGAAAGCCATCCTGACCTTATGATTTCTTTATTGAGGGATGTACTTTGTGTAAGCTACTTTAAACATGATGGTGCTCACATTACATAGCTTTTAGGTACCTATAGCCTATCATATATTAAAGAACACAAATTTAAACAAGTACATGATGTCATGGTAAAGAAAATGAAAATGCATACAAAATGTAAAATAGACTAAGCATATAACAACATTATGAAAAGTTAAGTTTTAAAATTGAAGAAAATTTATATTTTAAGCTAATTGATAACCTCCTAAATAGAGTCACTAGTTGAAGATATTAATATGTGACTTGTCAATTTGGTGATAGAATCTATCAAATTGCCTAGGACATCTTATAATGGGTGACAACTATACACAAAATTACCTCATTGTCGTTGATGTTGAAGTGTAGTATGATAAAGTGAATGTGGTTATGGAGTAGTTGCTTGTACTTTTAAGAAAAAATATTGAATTAAGCCACTTGAAAAAGAAGCTAGGTCCCAAATCATAGCTAAATTTGAGAAATAGGTTTTATTTTTTTTTTAAGAATACTCACTAGCTTTTATAAAACATCATTATTTTGTTAACATTCTATGTAAAATATTTTGAGTGATATGGAATACAAAACTTAATTTGAAATGAAAGTTTTAAAAATATTTAGTTTATACAAAATTTTTTAAATATTTGATATGCCTACAATTCTTGTGAAATAGAAATTAAAATTAATGTGGTTTTACCTCTAGCTATAGGTAGTTTTAAGAAAATAAAGGTAAATGACAATTAGGATTATAAAAATGATGCATGCATCCAACAAAGTAGCTTCCTACAACAATTGAGTTTTACATTATTTAGCAAATGAAATAAGAATACATTGAAGAGATGGAAGTATATAATGTTGCATATTGTGTGTATTTTGGGAGAACAACTAAGTGATAAATAGAAGTAAAAAAAGGTTCGTAGGAGAGTTCTTAGAAGAAAAAGTCAAAATGATTTTATTATGAAGTCTAGGACCTGTTTATAGGAACTTTAGATAATGAATATGAAATATGCTAATGTAGAAACGTGCGTGGGTGAATTATACAAGGGCTTGATAAATTCCTTGTAGAATTTTCCAAGCCATTAGAAACATTTCCAAAGCTTGCATATATGTAAGCATTTTACTAATTCTAAAGGTTTTTCAAATTGGTAGTTTATCTACTTAAAAAGGGATTTAAGTGCATTTGATGTTTATATCATTTCAAGAAGTTTTTGAACTACAATTATTATACAATTGATTGGTGAATTTGGAATTAAATAATCATATTAAAGCCACTAGAGTCACTTCTATTATAAAGAATTTTAGGATTTGCAATTGGTAATATGCCAATTAGAGTTTTATGCACTTGTGATGAACTCAACTTTGTAATTAGTATTACGTTAATGTTATTAGGAAATAAAAGAAAAATGTAATTAGTATTGAACTATGGAAAAATTTTGCCTACACTAGGTGTATTACACCTAATAGTCAGATTTGGAATGTGGAAACATTTTTCTTATTATGCTAGACAAATATAAAAGAGTTGTATAATGTGTCATAGATCCTACTATCAAGTGCAATTGACTTAATGTAGGCAAGAATCTCCCCTGAAGCAATTAGGACTTACCATATCAACATGGATTTATACTAGACAATATAATCAGGACTAAAAAAAATGTATTTAGTAATAAACCAATATGACAATACGATCATTACCACTTTGACTCAGTTTACCATCCTAACATGGATTTAGACATGTAATTAAATGGACAACAATAATATCCAAAAGACCTATAAGTAATATGTGTGATAAATATAATTCTTGAGGATTTTGACATGTATGGTTCTAATTTCACAATGTTAAGAGAACTTTAATATGTGAAAGATGATGATGATGCCAAAAGAACTTTTTTTTTTTTTAGAAAGTCATACATGGAGAATTTTAATGTGTATGCACTGATAAAGATTCTCATCTTATCAATGAATATGTAATCCTAGATCTAATTGAGGGATTACAATTTTTTTAAAACTAATTATTTATAAGAAACATAGCTAATTGTCAATTGCTTTAAATCATTAGTTAGAAATAGTTTAGTAGTCATGCCTATAATTAGGGTTTGGATGTACTTGAAAACAAGGTGTGAAAATTGAATATTTACATTTAAAATAATTCACGTCATGCATCTATTTTTGAATGTGTATTAAGGATAATGGATAACAAATATTTGTGATTAAAATGTATTTATATTTTGATTAAACATAGGTTATCTTATATAACAATCTAATTATGATATTGTATATATATTGAATATTGAAATTAATGAAATGTAATTATTTTGTTGCTACATCTTATAATTATTAGTAAACCATCACATGGTTTGCACGTAAATAGAAAATTTCTTAGAATTATGATGTCATGACCCGAACTCGAGGGCACGTGATCGACACTAGGGAATGGGTAGTTATAAGGCCCCCAAAACCCGTAGTAAGCCTTAAAGAAAAGAAAAATAAAACCTTCCAATTTAAAACTTTATTTCATAATAGAACACATTATCAAACTGATTTTTCTATAAATAAACATAATCGAATGCATAATGAAAATATTCTTCAGCGTTACATATCATAAATTAGTCTTAAATCATTTTACATAAGCATGGTTAATTAAAATAAGGTACATAAATATACTTGAGTCATACAAATGCTTAGTACAATTACTACTGCAGCTTTCTATAATTACTACTACAGTACAACTTACAATGACCTACATAATATGGCCAGTGATGAAGAAATCCAGCGTGGAAGCAGTCTGAGGTCAAACTCCCAAGCTCCTGAAAAAAATAAATTGAGGGGAATTAGACCTCACTGAGTAAGTCAATAAAAAGAGTTGTATGGTTAGAAAACCCTTTTTGAAAACCATATAGTTATAGTGAAAATAATTTATATTATATAGATATAGCTTTTGAAAAATCTTGGTAGAACCCTAAACCTAAATTTCTAACTGGCCAACTGGACCTACTTATTCCAACTGGACTGCCGATCCCCGAGAGCTAAGGTATCAACTGAGGCACCAAGCCGCAATCATTCACTTAATCCAAATACATGGCACTGGCAGTCGCCGAGAGCTAAGGCATCAACTGAGGCATCCATCCCAATCCATCATTAACTTTCCAATAACTGGCCATCCCCGAGAGCAAAGGCTTCCACCGAGGCACCTGTCCCAGTTTACATCCACAAGTTATATATATATATATTGAATCCATCTTTCAATCTTTACCATGTGCACATGGTCCTAGTGAAACCCACTACATAGCCCGTTCTACCAAAATTTCTCAAAAACTGATTTTAAATAACTAAAATGCACTTCAACCTTAAATAGCAGAATTAAGTTAATTAAATCATATAATAAATATTAAAAACATGAGCGCACACAGTCTTTAAATAAAACACACGCACAGGTCATTTTATCGACTTACAAGATGAACGAGAAGGTTGATGACAGCGCGTCTGCCTCGATCCCACGGCTTCTGCTCCGATATGCTCTAGAAAAGAAATTAACATATCGATTTTAAAACATGTATATGGAATTGAAATCGAAAATCAACAAAAATAGTAAAATTCTAGGCTGACTTGAGGGAGACCGGATAAGACTCGATAGATAAGAAAAAGCCTAATTAACGATAAAAATTTATTACGAATATCACGTTTTACAAAAAAATCTACCGAATTTTCAGTAGAGTCTCCTCTGTAAAACGGACATCTCTCTACCAAAGGTAGAGCCAAAGCTGCATAAAAATGCACTTCTAATAATCACAGACATTCACACTCGAGTCGGGCTTCCAGAACTACACTTAGCCCCAACTGAGATCACAACCCAACAAAACATCACAAAAATTAAATCATTTATTTCCCCAAAAATACACATCGCATATATAATTATCCATAGTTCAAAAAATCATCTCTCACTAAAGCTTAAAAACAAATTTCACAAACATATATATTTTTGGAAACAATATTCAAAATTAACATTACTTAATGAAAATTACCCATTAATTTATATAAAAAAATCCTCTAAACCTCTTAAATATTAATAAAACTAATTAAAATATATTTTAATTATAATTAGCATAAAATTACATATTTATCCAAGTAATAGAAAAATACACATAATATTCAAAATAATACATAATATATTACTAAAAATTTATTTTGAGAAATTCGTGTTAATTGGTCTAAATTAGTAGATAATTTGTAAAAATCCTTTTAAATTCCTTGTTTATTATTAAAACTAACCAAAATTTATTATTTAACTATATTTAATAAAAATTACGTTTCTACCCCTATATTATATAAACTTATTTGATACCCTATTAATACTAAAAAAATTCCTTGAAAAATTATACAAACATCTAAAAAATCATTTTCTCTACATTAAACATCTTAATATAATTAAAAACATATAAATAACTAATAATTTCTTCTAAAAAATATAATTTAGCCTAATTATTCACATTTGACAAAAACTTAAAAATATTTATAAAAATAGTATAAAAATCACAAAAGCCATAATTTAAGTTCTAAAATTAATAACATTTAGTAATAATATCAATTATCAAATTTTCATAATTTTTAACAATAAAGTTTGAAATTAACAAAAATATTAATTAAATACCCAAAATTTATAATTAACACCATAATTTCTAAAATCTTAAATAAAATAAAAAAATCAATACATCAAAATAATTAACCGTAATTAACCTAACTACTAATTGAACTAAAAAAAATCAAATAGAATCAAATAAAAAAAAAATAAAAAAAATCTATAAATCAAGAAAAATCAAAATAATGTACAAAAAATCGGATTTGAACAACTAAATTAGTATAATTCATCATCTAGCTTAGAATAATTAAAGATTAACACATAAATCAACTCAAACAACTAGAAAACAACCCTAAGACAACCTAAAATCAACCTGCAGCAACTCACCTTCAACCTTCAATGCCGACGCCGGAGATGAGTTGTAGTAGCGGGGCTCGACGTTGACTAACATCTGAGAAGGTGAGGGAGGCTTAGGGAGCAACGACGATGCTGATCTAGCTCCGACAGTGACGAGACAGCTTTAACCGAGAGTGAGAGGAAACAGGGCACTGGAAAAGGAAGAAAGGAGGGAGGAAGGAGAGGCTGGTGGCGGTGATGGTTGCTCCGAGAGGTTAAGACGCATCGGAGGGAGAGGGTAAACAACAATGATGGTGACGAACAGAGAGGAGGGCAATGGCTTGGGTGGTCTTCGGGTTTGAGAGGTAAGCTTCTACATTCTTATATATATATATATATATATATATATATATATATAATAGTTACTTAATATTAAAACATTATATTATAATATTATACATTAATTCTCCACCACACACATACATATTATACAAATACATATACATATACATATGTATACACACACACACACACACAAGCATACTACATACATATATACATATATAAACACAATAATAAATTAATACACACACATAAAATAGTAATAAAACCCTAATTATATATATATATATATATATATATAGTAACACATAAAATAACCATGAAATTGATGTAGTTTAAAAATAATAATAATAATAATAATAATAATAATAATAATAAAACAATGTCATTTTAAATAATAATAAAATAATACTCACATATAATACTTACATAAATTAATAACCCTAAAATAATATTAACATAAATATATCTCAATTAAATAGCAAAATAATTAACAATTGTATAATATAATTTAAAATTAATTATTAGTAACACAGTTTGAAAATTACTTTATTTAAATAAAATATAGGGTATTACATATGATAACATATAAAATATATACTTTTATATTATTATTATTATCATTATTATTATTGTTATTATTATTATTATTATTAAAGATAATAAACATATTATTCATTTGTATAATGATTCAAAATTACAAATTTAATATAGTTACAATTTATTGCAACTCTAACAATTTTTGTTTTAAATTATTAGATAGCATTCCTTCAATATTTCTTTTATAATTAATATTTTTCTCTATTCGCAGAATAATTTTATGTTAAAAGTATTATTGCCATAGTAAATCTTAAGTTCATAAAACTATACTAGCTATTTTCTTAATAAAAATTTTACAATTCTTAAGTCAATTAAATTCTAATTAATTTAACTTTTACTACAGATAAGACAATTAATGTAATTATTATTAAACTATTATTGTTATTAACTATAATAGAAATTAACATAATTAGAATAGTAAAAATATTTTAGATTAAATTACAATTATATTTCAATTAATTTAATGTTATTGGAAATCAATAAAAATTAATCTAATTCAGATAAAAAATATACTCTCAATCAAATAAAAAATTTTAATTAATTTAATTTAATTTAACTTTATTATTAAGTTGCCAAATTATCTGATTCTTATTTAATAATAAATAAAGATATTTTAATAAATTTGTGTCCCCTCACCTGTTCTCATTCGTACATTTATGTGTATAACACAAATACTTTCATCTCGGAAGGATTTTTCCAGCTAAAATAAAAGCTTGTTTGCTCTTATTCAGGATCAATGAAGTAGACTAGCGCTACTCATTAATAAAGGTACTATAAGATACATGAATGAAATTTTATCATCATCAATCTATAAAATTAATTTTCATCTATTTTATATTGTCACGACCCAAATCCGATAACACATGACTGACACTAGGAAATGAAAAGGCATAAGCCCCCCGAAATTCATAATAAACCTTAAAGAAAAGATAAACAACTCCTTACAATTTAAAAACTTTATTTTAAAATAGAATATATTATCAAACTGATTTTTCTCATAAATAACTAAATTAGATGCTCAAATAAAATATGCTTCGGCATTACTTACAATAAATCAAACTTAAATCTTTATATATAAGCGTGGTTCATACAAATAAATACACAAATATATTTAAACAATACAAATCTTAGTACATATACTACTGCAGCACCCTAGAATTATACAACAATACAGTTTACAATGACCCACATAAAATAGCCGGTGAAGAAGAAACCCAGCGTGGAAGTAGTCTGAGGTCGAACTCCCAAGCTCCTGAAAAAAATAAATTGAGGGGAATCAGACCTCACTGAGTAAGTCAATAAAAAAAGTTGTATGGTCTGAAATCCTTTTTGAAAACTATATATATATAGTGAAAATAATTTATAGTGTATAAGTATAGCTTTTGAAAAATCTCGGTAGAATCCTAAACCCAAAAATCTAAATGGCCAACTGGGTCCACTTATTCCAACTAGACTACCGGTCCTCGAGAGCAAAGGCATCAACCAAGGCACCAAGTCGTAGTCATTCATTTATTCCAAATATATGGCTCTAGCAGTCCCCGAGAGCTAAGACATCGACCGAGGCACCCATCCCAGTCCATTACTAACCTTACAATTACTAGAGGTCCCCGAGAGCAAGGGTATCAACCGAGCTACCCGTCCCAGTTTAACATTCACCAGTCATAAATATTTCGGATTCACCTCTCAATCTCTACCATGTGCACACGGTCCTGGTGAGGCCCACCAGGTAGCCCGTTCTACCAAAATTTCTCAAAATAGACTTTTAAATAAATAAAATGCATTTTAAATCTTAAATAATAGCATTAAATTAAATAAATCATATAATCAATATTAAAAATATGAGCGCATGCATTCTTTAAGTAAATACACGCACAGATCGTTCTATTGACTTACAAGATGAATGCGAAGGCTGACGACCACGCGTTTGCCTCAGTCTCACGGCTTCTGCTCCGATATGCTCTAGAAAGAAAATAACAAATCGATTTTAAAACATGACTATGGAATTGAAATCATAAATCAACAAAACAATGAAATTCCAGACTGACTCAAGGAAGACTAGACAAGACTCGATAGACAGGATAGAACCTAACTAACGGTAAAATTATTAAGAATCTCACGTTTTAGGAGAAAATCTATCGAAATTTCGGCAGAGTCTCCTCTGTAAAATGGACATCTCTCTACCAAAGGTAGAGCCAAACCTGCATAGAAAACGCACTTCTAATAACCACAGACACACACTCGAGTCGGGCTCCCAAAACTACACTTAACCCCGACCGAGATCACAACTCAAAATAACATAAAAAATGATATCAGTTATTTCCGAAATACATATTTCACTTACATATATACTAAAATATAAAATTTCAATTAAAAATTAAGCAACTCCATTTGAGTTCATTATCAAAATATAATTAAAGCCTAAATTAAAACCATACTCAGCTTTTGTTACCAAAATAATGTATTATAATATATATAATATTTGGGATTAATATTCAAAATTAATACTACTTAATTAAAAATATCAATTAATTTATAAAAATTGTCTAAACCTCTTAAATAATGATAAAATTAACTAAAATATATATTTAACTATAATTAGCATAAAATTACGTTTTTACCCCTAAATACATAAATTACATAATGTATTATTAGTACAAAAAAAATTCCTTAAAATTATTTAATCATCTAAAAAAAATTATTTTTCTCAAAATTAACTTCTTAATATAATTAAAACATAATATCAACTAATAATTTCTTTTAAAATAAATAAATACATAATTTAACCTACTAATCACATTTGACATAAACTCAAAAATATTTATAAAAATAGTTTAAAAATCACAAAAATTATAATTTGAGTTCTAAAATTAATAACATTTAATAATAACCTCAATTATTAAAATTTTATAATTTTTACAAATAATTTTCGAAATTAATACAAATATTAATTAAATACCCTAAATTTACAAAAACTTATAATTAACACCAAAATTCCTAAAACCCTAAATAACAACCCAAACATTACAAATACATAATCTTAATTACTCTAATTTCACTAATTAAACCAAAGAAAAATCCAATAAATTCAAATAAAAATTAAATAAAATTATACAAAATTCTGTAAATTAAGGAAAATTCAGAAAAATACTTAAAAATTCGAATTTGAACAAATAAAGGGCATAACTCAACATTTAACTAAGAACAACCTAAAATCAACTCCTAATTCCAGTCAACAACCTAAAAACAACCCAGAACAACTCACCTTCAACCTCAAATTTCGACGCCGGAGGTGAGTTGCAATGGTGGTTTCCGGCTTGGACAGACGCCAGAGAGGATGAAGGAAGTTGGGGAAGCTTTGATGGCACCGGATTAGCTCGGATCGAAGTTGACCGAAGGAAGAAGAAAAGAAGCAGTCGCAGCAACACCACCTGGAAGCTCCCTCTCACGGCGGTGATGGAGTTTGGTGGAGGAGAAGGAGAAATGGCGCAGTGAGGAAGAAGAAAGAGATAGTGAGGGGCGGAGATAAGAGGTTGCAGAAGCTCAGGTCTTTGGGAGGTAAGCTCTTCTCTCTTGTTTTTTTTTTGTTCTTCGTTTTCTTTATTATTTAACTATATATATATATAATATTATAACCTTACACATATATACGTAATATTTATATATATATACATATAGGTTTTAGCAACACAAACATATAAATAATAATTAAACCCTACTTATATATATATCTATAAATATACATATATATGTATACATATATCTATTTATATGCACATATACACACACACACACACATATATACTTAGTAACATACATAAAACAACCATGAATTCTTGTAGTTTTTAAAATAATAATAATAATATATGTCATTTCTTAAATAATGATAATTAACAAAATAATTAACAATTGTATAGTATAATCTAAAAGTGTTTATTAACAATTCAAATATAAAATTACTTTATTCAATTAAAACGTAAGGTATTACAGTCTTCCCTCCTTATAAGAATTCATCCCCAAATTCCAGAAAAGAAGAAATAGAAGAATTACAAGGTTAAGAGGGAAAGAGATATGAGAAAGAAACTCGCATCTCAGCTTTAGTTTCCTAAGTGCAATCCTCAGCGGAATGGTTACTCTAAAGTACCTTCACCATCGGTATCTCCTTAGTCCGTAACTGTCGGACTTGGCGATCCATAATCGCCACAGGGTACTCCTCTTAAGTCAGATCGTCACTAAGCTCTATGGCTTAAGGTTGCAACACATGAGACGGATCAGGGACGTATTTCCTTAGCATGGATACATGAAATACAAGATGAATTCTTGACAGTTCTGGTGGTAACACCAGCCTATACGCCACTTCACCCACTCTAGATCGAATCTTAAACGGTCTAATGTATCTAGGAGCTAGCTTACCCTTCTTGCCAAATCTCATAACTCCTTTCATTGGAGACACCTTCAGGAACACCATGTCTCCAACCATAAAGGATACAACCTTCCTTCTAGGATCAGCATAGCTCTTCTGTCTGCTGAAGGCTGTCTTCAATCGCTGCTGTATAATGGGGACTTTCTCTGAAGTGACTTACACCAACTCTGGACCCGTTAACTGTCTTTCACTAATCTCCTAACACAATGGTGATCTACACTTTCTACCATATAGTGCCTCGTACGGAGCCATTTCGATGCTAGCATGATAGTTGTTATTGTAAGCAAACTCAATCAGTGGCAGGTGTGAATCCCACTGTCCTCCAAAATCCATTACACACATCCTCAGCATATCTTTTAACGTCTGGATGGTCCTCTCTGACTGACCATCTGTCTGAGGGTGGAAGGCCGTACTGAAATCTAATCTGGTACCCAAGGCCTTGTGTAACTCTTGCCAAAAGACTGAGGTAAATGTGGCTCCTCTATCCGAAACTATGCTCATAGGTACTCCATATAGACAAATAATCCTATTGACATAAAGTCTTGCCAGTCTATCAGTAGAGTACGTCTTCTTTATTTGCAGAAAGTGTGCTGACTTAGTTAGCATATCAACAATCACCCAAATAGCGTCATAACCTCATGTAGTCCGAGGTAGCCCAATCACGAAATCCATGGCTATCATATCCCATTTCCATTCAGGAATTGGCATAGGTTGCAATAGTCCTGAGGGTCTCTGATGTTCAAGCTTTACTTACTGGCAAGTCAGACACCTGGATACAAACTCTGCAATGTCCCTCTTCATCCCATTCCACCAATATGTATCTTTCAAGTCATGACACATCTTGGTAGAACCTGGATGAACACTATATGCAGAAAAATGTGCTTCTTCCATAATCTCCTTCCTCAAGTCATCAACATCTGGCACACAAATCCTAGTGCCTAACCACAACACACCTTCTCTGTCAATCATAAAGTCCCGTGACTGGCCTTGTTGCACTTCATCCATAATCTTCTGTAACTAAAGGTCTCTACTCTGAGCTGCCTTAACCCGATCCAAGTATACTGATTGTACCTTGAATTGAGCTAAAAGGCACTTTCAGGTAACTTTCATCTGTAACCCCTGATCAATCAACCCATGCAACTCCTTGATAATGGGCCTTCTCTCTGAGCTAATATGGGCAAAACTGCCCGCTGATTTTCTACTCAGGGCATCCACGACAACATTCGCCTTGCCTGGATGGTATAAAATGGAGCAATCATAATCCTTAAGAAGTTCCATCCATCTTCTTTGCCTCAGATTTAAGTCCCTCTGTTGGAAAATATATTTCAAGCTCTTGTGATCAGTGTATATCTCACATGTCACCCTATACAAGTAATGTCTCTATATTTTCAAAGCAAACACCATAGCTGCCATCTCCAAGACGTGAGTAGGATAGTTTTGCTCGTGCTTCTTCAACTGCCTCAAAGCATAAACAATCACTTGGCCATTCTGCATTAATACATAGCCCAATCCTACTCTGGAAGCATCACAATACACTGTATACCCTTCATTTTCAGAGGGCAAAGTTAGAATTAGAGCCGACGTCAATAAGTCCTTTAATAACTGGAAGTGCTCTTCGCATCTATCTGTCCACACAAACTTAGCACTCTTCTGGGTTAACCTTATCAAAGGTGCAACAATTTTAGAGAAGTCTTTCATAAATCTTCTGTAATAGCCTGCTAGACCCAGGAAACTTCGTACTTCTCTAACTGTAGTCGGCCTCGACCACTCCGTAATAGCTTCTATCTTCTTAGGGTCCACTTGTATGCCATCCCTATAAACCACGTGGCCTAAAAATGCCACTTGATTTAACCAGAACTCACACTTCGAAAACTTGCCATACAACCTGTGCTCCCTTAAAGTCTGAAGCACCCTTCTCAAATGCATAACATGCTTAGCTTCACTCTTGGAATAAACCAAGATATCATCAATGAAGACAAGTATAAACCGGTCCAAGTATGGCCTGAACACCTGATTCATCAAGTCCATAAAGGCTGCTGGAGCATTAGTCAACCTAAAGGACATTACTAAGAACTCATAATGGCCATATCTTGTTCGAAATATTGTCTTGGGCTCATCACCTCATCTGATCCTCAACTGGTGATACCTAGATCTTAAGTCTATCTTAGAGAAGCATGTAGCACCTTGAAGCTGATCAAACAGGTCATCGATCCTTGGAAGTGGATACTTATTCTTGATGGTGACCTTATTCAACTACCTGTAATCAATACAAAGTCGAAGGCTACCATCTTTCTTCTTCACAAATAACACCGGAGCACCCCAAGGCGATGTACTGGGTCTGATGAAACCCAAGCAACTCCTGCAACTGCTCCTTTAGCTCTTGTAATTCTGCTGGTGCCATTCTATAAGGTGGCATAGAAATAGGATCTGTACCAGGTATGACATCGATACAGAACTCTATCTCTTTGTCTGGTGGTAATCTTGGAAATTCTTCAGGAAAGACATCCAAAAATTCACACACCACTGGCACCTGTTCAATCACCCCATTCACTTGATCAACATCTCTTACCACTGCCAAGTAACCTTGACAACCCCTTTTAAGCATCTTCTGGGCTGTAATGGCAAAAATGAGATTATGAGGCATGGAGCTCTTTTCGCTTGTAAAATAAAATTCTTATTCATTTGGAATTCTGAACACCACTTCTTTCTCTCGGCAATTCACAAAGGCATAATACCTCGACAACCAATCTATACCCAAAATGACGTCAACTTTTAACACATCAAGTAACACCAAGTCCGCCAATAATTCTCTTCCATCAACTAACACCGGACACGAAGGAAAGAAGACATTTGTCTCCAACTCGTCACTAAGAGGAGTTGACATAGATAGAGGAAAGGACAACCTAGAAGGCTGCCACTTGATTCTCAAAGCGAACACAGGAGAAATGAAGGAATGTGAAGCACCAAGGTCAAATAATACTCTAACATCACACCCAGACTGAGAGAATACCTGCTACCACTGCATTCAAAGTCTGAGCATCTTGTGGTGTCAAGGTGAATACTCGAGCCTGGCCACGACCTGCCTATTGAGATGTCGAGGGTTGCATAAACCCGCGACCGCTAGGCCTACCAACTGAACCTTAGCCCTACTGACCCATAAGCTGTGGCAGTCTCTGCTGTGGCTGTACTAGTGCTCGATATTGCTGAGGCATCAGATAGTAGGGTTGAGCCACTGATGAAGACGAACCTTGAGCATACTGTGGCTGGTGTCTGGAGTGAGGGCAAGCTCTAGTAAGATGACCAACCTGTCCACATCTAAAGCAAGCGCCCAAAAATAAATGACACGGGCCCTGAAGAAATTGTCCACAACTTGCACATGCACTGGCCTCAGACCCAGAACTACTCTGTCCAGAGCTCTGGCCACTACTACTGCTGCTGACTCCAATACTGAATTTATGACCCCTACCACTTCTCCTGTTCGTGGCATAACCATGGCGACCAACTCGATGGGTCCTGGACCTCCTACCACCCTACTATGAACTACCCGTGACCTGCTGACTCGAACTACTAATATGAAATGTTGGCTGCTGGTATCCGGGAGCTACACCAAATCCACTGCCCCCAACCATATAGGGATCTATCATGGTGCCCTGGCAGATATGTCGCCTCTCAATCAAACGGGCCTCCTCAATCACACTCTCTAGGGTGCAGTCCTCGGTATGCATACCAATAAAAGTGGGTGCCAATCCAGTAACATACAGCTCCACTGCTTTGTAAAGGTCCCTTCTTATATCCTCCGCATGTTGGGATAACCTATTAAACTCCCTGGTGTAGTCCTCCATTGATTTATCCCCTCTAGTGATGTGGAGCAACTGCCACCTGTAGGCATCTCTGGTGGCTGGAGGATAGAAAAATCTCAAGAAGCAGTCCTTAAACTCTGGCCAAGTCAACTCGTGCATAGATGGCTGAATCGATTGTATAAACCAATATTGAGCTGCGGCCTGAACTGGCAACTCCACAATCATTATCCTCTGATAATCTATGTGTCCTGTCCTGGTACGTACCTCAATAGCATTAATGAACTCTAAGGCATCACCCGTACCGTCAAAAGAAACTCTACCGATCCAAGAGTAAAAAAGTGCTGCCTTAGTATCTGACATCCCCTAATTCCTCTACTGCAGCATCTGCTTTACAAAGGGCATCACTTAATTTAATATGGCAAGACCCTGATTAATCCCTGCCAGTCCAGCTACAAAGGCTATGGGGTCAACGGCTAGGGCTTCAGGCTCGACTGGCTGCTGCTCAGGAATCTTAGTTGCAGCTACCCTGACTTGACCTCTGCCTCTGCCTTTACCCCTACGACATGGAGCAGGAGGGGGAGCCTCATCGTGTACATACTGCTCACCAAGTCTAAGGGTTGGATCGACATCAGGGTCGGTACGCACACGCCTCATTCTGAAAAAGATAAGGAAAATTGAATTTAAAACAGGGTAAGAATATTTAATGCAACGCGAAATTAGAAACAAGAATATCTCCAAGATAATTATCAACCCTAAAGCTGCAATAGTTATATAAAAAGACAGACATGGACAATTAATCAAACTTATGCTCTGATACCAACTTTGTCACGACCCGAACCCGAGGGCACGTGACTGGCACTAGGGAATGGGAAGGCATAAGGCCCCCGAAACTCGTAGTAAGCCTTAAAGAAAATATAAAAAACTCCTTGCAATTTTAAAACTTTATTTTAAAATAGAACACATTATAAAACTGATTTTTCTCATAAACAACTAAATCAGATGCTCAAATAAAATATGCTTCGATGTTACTTACAATAAATCAAACTTAAATCTTTATACATAAGCGTGGTTCATATAAATAAAAACACAAATATACTTAAACAATATAATTCTTAGTACATATACTACTGCAGCACCCTAGAATAATACAACAGTACAACTTACAATGACCTACATAAAATAGCCGATGAAGAAGAAACCCAGCATGGAGGTAGTCTGAGGTCGAACTCCCAAGCTCCTGAAAAAAATAAATTGAGGGGAATTAGACCTCACTGAGAAAGTCAATAAAAAGAGTTGTACGGTCTGAAATCCTTTTTGAAAACTATATATATATAGTGAAAATAATTTATAGTGTATAAGTATAGCTTTTGAAAAATCTCGGTAGAACCCTAAACCCAAAAATCTAAATCGTCAACTGGGCCCACTTATTCCAACTAGACTATCGGTCCCCGAGAGCAAAGGCATCAACCGAGGCACCAAGTCGTAGTCATTCACTTATTCCAAATATATGGCTCTGGCGGTCCCCGAGAGCTAAGGCATCGACCGAGGCACCCATCCCAGTCCATTACTGACCTTACAATCATTGGCGGTCCCCGAGAGCAAGGGCATCAACCGAGGCACCTGTCCCAGTTTAACATTCACCAGTCATAAAAATTTTGGATCCACCTCTCAATCTCTACCATGTGCACACGGTCCTGGTGAGGCCCACCAGGTAGCCCGTTCTACCAAAATTTCTCAAAATCGACTTTTAAATAAATAAAATGCGTTTTAAATCTTAAATAATAGCATTAAATTAAATAAATCATATAATCAATATTAAAAATATGAGCACATGCATTCTTTAACTAAATACACGCATAGATCGTTCTATTGACTTACAAGATGAATGCAAAGGCTGACGACCACGAGTCTACCTCAGTCTCACGACTTCTACTCCGATATGCTCTAGAAAGAAAATAACAAATCGATTTTAAAACATGACTATGGAATTGAAATCATAAATCAACAAAATAATGAAATTTCAAGTTGACTCGAGGAAGACTAGACAAGACTCGATAAACAGGATAGAACCTAACTAACGGTAGAAATTATTACGAATCTCACGTTTTACGAGAAAATCTATCAAAATTTTGGCAGAGTCTCCTTTGTAAAATGGACACCTCTCTATCAAAGGTAGAGCCAAACCTGCATAGAAAACGCACTTCTAATAACCACAGACACACACTCGATTCGAGCTCCTAAAACTACACTTAACCCCGACTGAGATCACAACTCAAAATAACATCAAAAATGATATCAGTTATTTCCGAAATACATATTTCACATACATATATACTAAAATATAAAATCTCAATTAAAAATTAAACAACTCCATTTGCGTTCATTATCAAAATATAATTAAAACCTAAATTAAAACCATTATACTTATTACCAAAATAATGTATTATAATATATATAATATTTGGGATTAATATTCAAAATTAACACTACTTAATTAAAAATATTAATTAATTTATAAAAATTTTCTAAACCTCTTAAATAATGATAAAATTAACTAAAATATATATTTAACTATAATTAGCATAAAATTTCGTTTTTACCCCTAAATACATAAATTACATACTGTATTATTAGTACAAAAAAAATTCCTTAAAATTATTTAATCATCTAAAAAAATTTTTTTTTCTCAAAATTAACTTCTTAATATAATTAAAACATAATATCAACTAATAATTTCTTTTAAAATAAATAAATACATAATTTAACCTACTAATCACATTTGACATAAACACAAAAATATTTATAAAAATAGTTTAAAAATCACAAAAATTATAATTTGAGTTCTAAAATTAATAACATTTAATAATAACCTCAATTATTAAAATTTTATAATTTTTACATATAATTTTCGAAATTAATACAGATATTAATTAAATACCCTAAATTTACAAAAAACTTATAATTAACACCAAAATTCCTAAAACCTTAAATAACAACCCAAACATTACAAATACATAATCTTAATTACTCTAATTTCACTAATTAAACCAAAGAAAAATCCAATAAATTCCAATAAAAATTAAATAAAATTATACAAAATTCTGTAAATTAAGGAAAATCCAGAAAATATTTAAAAATTCAAATTTGAGCAAATAAAGGGCATAACTCAACATTTAACTAAGAACAACCTAAAATCAACACCTAATTCCATTCAACAACCAGAAAATAACCTAAGAACAACCCATAGCAACTCACCTTCAACCTCCAATTCCGACATCGGAGGTGAGTTGCAGTGGTGGTTTCCGGCTTGGATAGATGCCAGAGAGGATGAGGAAAGCTGGGGAAGCTTTGGTGGCACCGGATCAGCTAGGATCGAAGTTGATCGAAGGAAGAAGAAAAGAAGCAGCCACAGCAACACCACCTGGAAGCTCCCTCTCACGGCGGCGATGGAGTTTGGTGGAGGAGAAGGAGAAATGGCGCAGTGAGGAAGAAGAAAGAGACAGTGAGGGGCGGAGATGGGAGGTTGCAGAAGCTCGAGTCTTCAGGAGGTAAGCTCTTCTCTCTTTTTTTTTTTTTGTTTTCTTTGTTATTTAACTATATATATATATATATATATATATATATATATATATATATATATATTATAACCTTACACATATATACATAATATTTATATATATATACATATAGGTTTTAGCAACACACACATATAAATAATAATTAAACCCTACTTATATATATATCTATAAATATACATATATATGTATTCATATATCTATTTATATGCACATATACACACACACACACACACACACACACACACATATATATATATATATATATATATATATATATATATATATATATATATACTTAGTAACATACATTAAACAACCATGAATTCATGTAGTTTTTAAAATAATAATAATAATAATATATGTCATTTCTTAAATAATGATAATTAACAAAATAATTAATAATTATATAATATAATCTAAAAGTATTTATTAACAATTCAAATATAAAATTACTTTATTCAATTAAAACGTAAGGTATTACATATATGAATAATTAATCTCTTTTTGTATAATTAGTTCTTTTCTTTCATAATTCACATGATTAGCATATTTATTAAATATATAATATATTTTATTTTTATTTTTATTAGAAAATATAAATTATTATTATTAAATAAATAATTAAGTGGTAACTAATATTCAAAGTTATTATAAGGTATAGAGTTCAATTTCTTCCATGGTTGATTTAAAAGAAGAGAGATAACTTATGATGTGTAATTCATCAATATTAAAGTTATATGAACTTTTAATTTATAAAAAAAATAAATTATTATAATATAAATATTGTTAACGCTAAAAAAATATAGATATTTTGGCTTCTTTCTTAATTAGAAAAGAAAAAACAAGTTGGTTGGTTAACTATAAAGCAAACTTATCTTTTTCCTAATAAAAAAAATTCCAAGTCTGCTCATTATAGCAAGTTTTTTTTTTTTTTTTTTTTTTTTTGAGCTGGCTATTATAACAAGTTGATTGCTTAATTAAGTGTCTCTTTTAATAAAAGAGTCTTTTAAAACCATTTTTTGCATTATATTTTATTTTTCTCTAAGTTAGTATTTTTAAAATTAATAAAAATTAAAAATTTTCTTTCACACGTGGAACTGAATTAAAACTAAACTTGAAAATGCAAACCAACAATATTTTATCATAATTAAATTAAATTAAAATTTTATTTGAACTCAATGAACAAAAATTTGAAAAGATTTATTATTTTCATTTTAATTATAATAATTGAAGTTCTTGATCTAATTTTAATTAAAACTTTCTCTTATTTTCACTCAGCTATTTTTAAAAAAATATATATTTTAACATTTATTTTTAATTACAATAATTAAAATTTTATTTGATTATATTTTCATATTATTATTTTTTATAAATTTTATATAATGAGTAAAAATATTTTATTAAATTGAAAATAAAAATGAAATGTAATATAAAAAGAGAACATCTAAGATAATTTATTATCTAAAACATGACATATAATCACTTCAATATATAAAATTAAATAACATTTTTTCAAAAGTTTTTTGTCAGTGTAAAGACTTAAATAAATAATAAAAGAAAAGCTAAAAGTTAAAAACATAAAAAAAAATACATAATGTTTATATATTTTCTTTCTTAATATTGGTGAAATTCAAATTCTACATTCCAGTTATATTTTGTTATGAGCAGAAACTCTTTATTATCTTTAATATCGGGAAAAACTTGGCACCACGAAAACGTGGTCAACCTAAGACCACACATTTCTTAAATACAGCAAACCTTAGGGACAAACTTATTGAGAGGGGAACAAAAAGGGCCATAAGAAACAGCAAACCTATATAAGTTTCGAACATGACACATGTAATTGATTTTGGAAAATTTTTATTGTCTTTAATGTTCTTATATTTCAAATATGGGACAATAAAAATATTCCATTATATATATATTGTTTATTTTATTGGTTTGATGTAATGCACACCATATAAATAATAAATTTTTATAAATCAGTTAAGTTATATATATTAGTATTTTTATCTAAATTATTAATATTTAAAATTTATTAAATTTTAATTAATTTAATTCAATCTAAAAGAATTAATGACTATATATATATATATATATATATATATATATATATATATATATATATATATATATATATGTTCCCATATATTGGGATTTTTAAAGGAATATGGAAGTTTTTTGCTTATAAAAGAACTTTATCCATTCCACAAAAATTAGTTTTTTCTAATATTTAAACTATTTGTATTCTTTCTTTCTTTTTTATATTATTTTTTCAATTAGTGAAATATTATTTTAGTAATATCCGAGGACGTAGGTATAATTGGTCGAATCTCGTTAAATTTTGATGTTCTCTTTTATGTTTATTTAATAGATATTGTCGGGTATAATTGTTGTTAATTATTGTGCTATTAAAATTACTTGTCTTGGTAAAATTTTGTCAAAGGAGTATGATTTTTAAGTGGGACCATTGTGACTCCACTATTCTTTCCTGGGAATATACCTTACGGTGATTTTTAGTACAATCATTTACACTATAATCACATGTGCAATAGTTTTTAAGGTGATTTTTGTTATTATTGGGGGAAATTAACCCGAATTCCAAAATAATTGGTATCAGAGCTCTTGGTTAATTTTAGTATGCTATGTGGTTGCGGCTTAGATTGATCTTCCATATAAGAAAAAATATCCTTAGGCTAGTTGGCATTTCACATTGACAACTATTAAATTAAATTTGTAGCAGAAATGACAGACGACACAAAAGTATCCATACCGACGTCAACAACTTTTTCATCTTCAATTTTGGCAAGAAATGCTATGATAAATTCTAGATTTATGGTGGAGATTTTTTATGGCATTGATCATTTCAGCATGTGACAAAGTGAGGTTCTAGATGCCCTCTTTTAGCAGGGTCTAGACATTGCTATTAAAGGAGAGAAACCAGATGATGTTGAGGAGAAAGAATGGAAGATGATCAATAGATTGACATGTGGTACAATTTGATCATGTCTTTCTAGAGAGCAAAAGTATGCATTTTCTAAAGAAACTTCTGCAAGTAAATTATGGAAGACATTGGAGGAGAAATTCTTGAAGAAAAGCAATCAGAATAAACTCTACATAAAAAAAAGATTGTTCCGCTTTAACTATATTCTAGGTACCATAATGAATGATCATATTACTAGCTTTAATTAGTTGATAACTGATTTGTTGAATATGGACATGACTTTCAATGATGAAGATCTGGCTCTGATGTTGGTAGGATCACTTCCTGATGAGTTTATGTATCTTGAAACTACTCTACTTAATGGGAAGGTTGTTGTGTTTCTAAGTGAAGTAACTGTAGCCTTGTATAGTTATGAATTGTGAAAGAAAGAAAAATAAGAAACTACAAGTGTTGAAGCAGAAGCTTTTATTATTAAAGGTCATTTACAAAGCTAGAATAAAGGAAGGAGAGGGAGATCAAAGTCAAAGTCCAAACTGAGAAAAGATCAATATGCCTTTTATTGAGAAAAAGGGCATTGGAAGTAAGATTATCCCAAGCTAAAGGACAAAGGCAAACCTAGAAAGGGAAATGTTGTCTCAAATTCAAATGTAGCTGAGTGTGATGATAGAGATTCGGATCTTTCAATTGTTACTACACCATCAACTAGCTATTCAAGTTCATGGTTGCTAAATTCAGCTTGTAGTCACCATATGACTCATAATCAAGAATGTTTCTTTGACTTTAAAGAACTAAAAGGTGGAGTTATCTACACAACGAATAATGCCCCTCTTAACACACATGAGATTGGTCCAATTTGCTTGAGCAATAAGGATAGATCAATTAGAACCTTAAGAGGTGTTCATTATGTGCCATATTTGATGAGGAATCTCATTTTTGTGGGAACCTTAGAGTCAAAAGGTTTCAAAGTAAGGGTGAAAGATGGGATAATGAGAATCATCTTTGGTGCACTTGTAATAATGAAGGGGATTCGAAAAAGAAATTGTCACGACCTGAACCCGAGGGCATGTGACCGGCACTAGGGAATGGGTAGACATAAGCCCCGAAACTCGTAGTAGGCCTTAAAGAAAAGAAAAAATAAAATCTTCCAATTTAAAACTTTATTTCATAACAGAACACATTATCAAATTGATTTTTCAAAAAAAACAAACATAATTGAGTGCATAATAAAATATTCTCCATCGTCATATATCATAAATCAATATTAAATAATTATATATAATCGTGGTTCATTGAAATAAAATACATAAGTATACTTAAGTCATACAAATTCATAGTACAATTACTATTGTAGTTTTCTAGAATTGCTACTAAAGTACAACTTACAATGACCTACATAGTATAGCCGGTGATGAAGAAATCTGACGTAGAGGCGGTCTAAGGTCGATCTCCCAAGCTCTAGAAAAAAAATAAATTGAGGGGAATCAGACCTCATTGAGTAAGTTAATAAAAAGAGCTGTACAGTTTGAAAACCTTTTGAAAACCATATATTTATAGTGAAAATAATTTTATAATGTATATATATATATCTTTTGAAAAATCTCGGTAGAACCCTAATCCCAGATTTCTAACTAGCCAACTGGGCCCACTTATTCCAACTAGACTGTCGTTCCTCAAGAGCAAAGGCATCAACCGAGGTACCAAGTCGCAGTCATCTACTTAATCCAAATACATGACACTGGGGTCCCCGAGAGCTAAGGCATCAACCGAGACACTCATCCCAGTCCATTATTAACTTTCTAATCACTGGCGGTCTCCGAGAGCAAAGGCTTCCACCGAGGCACCCGTACCAGTTTATATCCACAAGTCATACATACATCGGATCCATCTCTCAATCTCTACCATGTGCACACGGTCCTGGTGAAACTTACCAGGTAGCCCGTTCTATCAAAATTTCTCAAAACTGATTTTAAATAAATAAAATGCGTTTAAACCTTAAATAGCAACATTAAATTAAATAAATCATATAATAAATATAAAAAAAATATAAGCGCACGCATCTCTAAATAAAACATACGCACAAAATAGTTTTATCCACTTACAAGATGAACGAAAAGGCTGACGACCGCGCGTATGCCTCGATCCAACAGCTTTCGCTTCAATATTTTCTAGAAAAGAAATTAAAATACCTATTTTAAAAACATGTCTATGAAATAAAAATAAAAAATCGACAGAAATAATGAAATTCTAGACTGACTCGAGAAAGACTAGATAAGATTCAATAGACAGGAAAAAGTTTAATTAACAGTAGAAATTTACTGCAAATATCATGTTTTACAAGAAAATCTACCGAAATTTTGGCAGAGTATCCTCTGTAAAACGGACATCTCTCTACCATATGTAGAGCAATTCCTGCATAGAAAACGTACTTCTAATAATCACAGACATTCACACTTGAGTTGGGCTCCCAGAACTACACTTAGCCCCGACTGAGATTACAACTCAACCAATACAAAAATTAAATCTTTTATTTTCCAAACATACACATTACATATAAATATCCATAATTCAGAAAATCATCTCTCATTAAAGCTTAAAAACAACATTCCACAAACATATATACTAAATTATATACTAACATAAAATATCAATTATTCAACAATCAAATAATCAAACTTATATTTCATATAAAAGTACAAATATAACCTAAAATTAATTACTCATATTATTAAATCTCTACTAAAATATATACACTATCAAATTCATAGTTTAATACCAAAATATCCAAATCTCACCTAATATATTATTTGAAATTAATTTCCAAAAATTAGTGTTAATTAGTTAAAAATAGTAAATAATTTGTAAAAGTCCTTTTAATTGCTTAAATATTATTAAAACCAACCACAATTTATCATTTAGCTATAATTAGCTCAAAAATTACATTTTTATCTCTATAATATAAAAACTTACATAATATATTATTAGTACTCAAAAAATTCCTTGAAAATTATACAAATATCTAAAAATTATTTTCTCAACATTAAACTTCTTAATATAATTAAAAACATAAAATTGACTAATAATTTCTTCCAAATTATAAATTTAGTCTAATATCCACATTTGACATAAAATTAAAAATAATCATAAAAAAATAGTATAAAATTCACAAAAATTATAGATTAAGTTCTAAAATTAATAACATTTGATAATAATACAAATTATCAAAATTTTATAATTTTTACAAATAATTTTCGGATATAAATAAAATATTTCTAAAATATTAAAAATTTACAAAATTCACAATAATTTATATAATCTTCAATAAAATTAATATACCCAAAAAATAATTAACAATAACTACCCTAATTACTAATTAAACCCAAATAAATATCAAATAAAATCAAATAAAATTTTTAAAAAATCAAATAATTCACAATAATTGCCTAAAATTAAAATCAACCTCCTTAAACACTAAACAACCCTAACTAACCAAGAATCTACCAAGAATAACCAAAATCAAGAGAGGAAGGAAAAGATCAAGTGAGTGTCACTCACTGTCAAGCTGGAAGAACAAGAGGGAAGGGAGAGCTTGCTGCCACCGGAAATGGAGGTCAAAGGAGCAGCTCAGGTGAGGCAGGAGGGCAACAACCAACGAAAAGGAACGGAGCTGGGCAAATAGGCAGAGGCAGGACCGTTGTGTGCAAAGGGGAAAGGGACTTGCTGCCTGGTGAGGAAAGGAAGAGAGCAGGGCAGCTGGGGAGCTCGGACGACGACAACAATGGCGGTGATGGAGGTGGCACAGTGAGGGGAAGGGAAAGGATGTCGCGTGCGAGGAGGTTGAAGAGGGTAGTTGTGATTTTGGCTTCTGTTCTTAAAGTGTGTGTGTGTGTGTGTATATATATATATATATATATATATATATATATATATATATATATATATATATATATAGTAACACATAAAATAACCATGCAAATAATGTAGTTTAATAAAAAATAATAATAATAACAATAATAATAATAAAAATAATAATAAACAATGTCATTTTAAACAATAGAATAATACTCACATATAATGCTTACATTAAATAATAAAATCCTAAAATAATATTAACATAAATATATCTCAATTAACAATTGTATAATATAATTTAAAATTATTTATTAATAACCAAATCTAAAAATTACTTTATTTAAATAAAAGTGTAGGGTATTACAGAAATAATATGTATTACTTTTTAGGTAGTACAATTATTGGGACAACAACAGCGGTAGCTTCTTTTGATGATCATGAGTCAGAAGCAATTAGGTTATGACATATGCGCTTAGGGCATTCTGGAGAAAAATCCTTGAAATTGCTGATAGATCAAGGATTATTGAAAGGAGCTCAGGTTTGCAAATTGAATTTTTGTGAACATTGCATCAAAGGGAAGAAAACAAAGGTGAAATTTGGAACAATTATCCATGATACTGAGGGAATTTTGGATTATGTTCATCCAGATGAGTGGGGGCCTACCAAGAATGCTTCATTGGGAGGAAAACATTATTACATTTCCTTTGTTGATGATTTTTTTTTAAGAGTGTGGGTGTATACAATGAAGATGAAAGATGAGGTGCTAGAAATTTTCCTTAAATGGAATAAGATGGTGGAGACTTAAATAGGGAGTTTAAGATGAAGGATCTTGGTGAAGCAAAAAAGATTCTCGGCATGGAAATTGGGGAGGCTTTGTTTGTCTCGAAAAGAATATTTGAGGAAGGTACTAAAACGTTTTGGCATGAACGAAAAGTCAAAACCAGTTAATACACCACTTGCTTCTTATTTCAAGCTTAGTACATCAATGTCACTAAAGAATGATGCAAAACGGGAACATATGTCAAAAGTACCGTATGCAAGTGCTGTTGGTAGCTTGATGTATGCAATGGTATGTATGAGGCCTGATATTTCACAAGCAATTGGGGTTGTGAGCAAGTACATGCATGATCCTAGAAAGGAGCATTGACAAGCTCTGAATATTTTGAACATTGTAGATATTAGTTTGGTATTTTAGCAGGATAGACAAAATGGTTAGTGTGTAGTTGGGTATTGTGATTTTGACTATGCTGGTGATTTGGACAAGTGTTGATCAACTACTAGTTATGTGTTTACTTTTGCAAAGTCACTAGTCAATTGGAAGTCCACCTTATAGAGGCAGAGCATATGGCAGTTGTAGAGGCTGTAAAGGAAGTAATTTGGCTTCAAGGGTTGCTTGATGAACTGGGAATTGAGTAGAAGCGCATCAAAGTGCATTGTGACATCATTTAGCAAAGAACCAAGTTTATCATGTAAGGACGAAGTATATCGATGTTCGATATCACTTTGTATGGGAAATTCTGGAAGAAGGTGGAGTTATAATCCAGAAGATTCGAACTACTGAGAATCTTGTTGATATGATGACAAAAGTGGTAACTGCGGTTAAATTTAAACATTGTTTAGACTTGATCAACATTGTTACAAATTGAAAAAGATGAAATTTGTAGACACTACTGAAAGTTGGATTTGTGAGAGAATTGTATGATATTTTGCCAAGGTGGAGATTTATTGTATTTTGGCAAATCCCACATTAGGATTTTTAAAGGAATAGGGAAGTTCTTTGGTTATAAAAGAACTTCCACCTTTGTTAAAAATTCATCCCATAAAAATTAGCTTTCTCCAATATTTAGACTATTTGTATTCTTTCTCTCTCTTTTGTAATATTTTCTCAATTAGTGAAATATTATTTTAGTTTTGTTTGAAGATGTAGATATAATTAGCCGAATCTCATTAAATTTTGGTGTTTTCTTTTATGACTATTTAATAACTATTGTCGGATATAGTTATTAATTATTGTGCTATTAAAATTATTTATTTTGGTAAAATTCTGTTTAATGAGTGATTTTTAAGTGAAACCATTGTAATCCCATAACTTTTTCTTGAAAATATACCTTATAGTAATTTTTAGTACAATTATTTACACTCTAATCATTTATGCAATAATTTTGAAAGTAATTTTTATTATTATCGGTAGATATTAACCAAATTTCACAATATATATATATGAGAGTAAGCATGGGCGAGAAATTTATACATTGAGGCGAGGAAGTCGGACGACGAGCCAAACCAAAAATTAGCTTAACATAGGCGAGAAATTTATAAAATGAGGCGAGGAAGTCGGACGACGAGCCAAACCAAAAATTAACTTAACGAAAGGATAATATTTATTATTATTATTATTTTCATTTTATTTATTCACCAAACAAAGACATTTGTTTGGTAAAGAGCCTAACTATGATTAATGTAAGATTACTGCAAGTACATACATGCCTGTGTCACCAAATAGAAAAATTACCTAATAACACAAATGATAGATAAGATATCTGTAGTGTGATTTAGGCATATAAATAAATAAATAATTCTTAATTCAATTGACATTTTTAATTAAATCAGATTTATACGAAACTATTTATTCTTAAAATATAAAAGTTGAATATATTTACACAAAAAGATTTTTTATTCTTTTTTTGTTAGGGAGGTAGAGAGGTAAAGGATTTTATATTTTTTAAATGTGTAATACTTCAGACTTTTAAATATCAGTAATTAAAAAAAATGAATATGTGTTGTAATGTATTTAAAGTAGATAAATACCTATATATTAATAATGGATATTATTGTGATTATGAATGAAATCTACAAATCAACATATAATAATAATAATAATAATAATAATAATAATAATAATAATAATAATAATAATAATAATAATAAATCAACATATTATAATCAATATATAATTAACTATACAGCTACAAAAGTATATATAATTTTTTTTTTAATTTTTCAAAAGCAAAAGGAACACGAAAACTTATAAAATAATTTAACGTGAAGAAATTGAAAATGAGAAAGAAAAAGAAATGAAAATAACAGTCCAAAATTGAACAGTTTTTTTCCACATCATTTTATTATGTTAGATAAAAAATTAAAAATAAAAATAAAAATAATTGTATATAAAGACCCACATAATCTCTCTCTCAACTAGCAACGTTGCAAGTTGCAGTGGGTGTTTTATTTGTCCTCCATATAGACACACAAACATAAACATCCATTGATAGATATTACTAGCCAGAAACAACAAAGAAAAGATAAAAAAAAAATCGCCATGGATTCTGTTTTTCAAGCTCTGCAACCATTGCCAATGTCTCTTCTGTTTATTGTCCCATCACTGTTTTTATTTGGTCTAATCTTTGGCCTTCGCAGGAGATTACCGTATCCTCCAGGGCCAAAAGGGATGCCAATTATAGGTAACATGATGCTGATGGATCATTTAACTCACCGTGGTTTAGCTAAACTAGCTAAAGAATATGGTGGGCTTTTCCATCTTCGAATGGGAAATATACATATGATGGCTGTTTCATCTCCTGAGATAGCTCGTCAAGTTCTTCAAGTTCATGACAACATCTTCTCTAATCGTCCAGCTACGATAGCTATCAGCTATCTAACTTACGATCGTGCTGATATGGCTTTTGCACATTATGGACCGTTTTGGCGGCAGATGCGTAAGCTCTGTGTCATGAAGCTTTTCAGCCGTAAAAGAGCTGAATCGTGGGACTCCGTTAGAGATGAAGTTGATTCCATGGTTAAAGCTACTGCTGCTAGCAAAGGCAAAGCAATTAATGTTGGAGAGTTGATTTTTACTTTAACTATGAATATTATTTATAGAGCCGCCTTCGGTTCCAAAATTGATGGGCAGGATGAGTTTATTCGGATTTTGCAGGAGTTCTCTAGGCTCTTCGGTGCTTTCAATATTTCTGATTTCATACCTTGGCTTGGCTGGATCGATCCACAAGGACTTAGTTCTAGACTTGCTAAGGCTCGTAAGTCCCTTGATAGATTCATCGACATAATCATTGATGATCATATACTAAAAAGGAAGCAAGGAAAGGTCTCCGACGACAGTAATACCGATATGGTTGATGAATTGCTCGCTTTCTTTAGCGAAGAGGCTAAAGTAGTCGAATCTGAAGATTTACAAAACTCCATCAAACTTACTCGGGACAACATCAAAGCTATCATTATGGTAATTGACCTACTTCTTATATATATTATAGTCCAGCATTTGCTTTGTACGGAATTTTTTGCTCGCGCTCATGGTATTATATTCAAAGTAAATAAGATTTTATTTTTTTGGTTTGGTTTGCAATAGTACAGTTTAAATTGTAACTTTCATATATATTTTACTTGAGCTTCTTAAAAATATATAAAATAATTTTTTTGGCAGGATGTGATGTTTGGTGGGACAGAGACGGTAGCGTCCGCAATAGAGTGGGCCTTAGCAGAGCTGATGAAGAGTCCAGAAGAAATGAAGAAAGTTCAGCAAGAGCTTGCCGATGTTGTAGGACTAGAGCGGCGGGTGGAGGAGAGTGATTTTGAGAAGCTCACATATCTAAGATGCACACTCAAAGAAACTCTGAGACTTCACCCGCCAATCCCCCTTCTCTTGCACGAGACTTCCGAGGCAGCAGAGGTTGCCGGATATTATATTCCGGCGAAGTCTCGGGTGATGGTCAACGCATGGGCTATAGGAAGAGACAGGAACTCATGGGAAGAACCAGAAGCTTTCAAGCCATCAAGGTTTTTAAAACAAGGGGTGCCTGATTTTAAAGGGAATCACTTTGAATTCATTCCTTTCGGGTCGGGTCGGAGATCTTGCCCCGGAATGCAACTGGGTCTCTATGCTCTTGATTTAGCGGTGGCTAATCTTCTTCACTGTTTTACATGGGAGTTGCCTGATGGGATGAAACCTAGTGAACTTGACATGAATGATGTGTTCGGACTCACTGCTCCTCGGGCGACCCGACTCGTTGCCGTACCAAACCCGCGTTTGTTGTGCTCTCTTTGAAAGCCAAGTGAACACGCACGCATGGAATGAGATAAAAAGAAAAAAAAAAATGATATATGGATTTTATACATATATAGGACGATCTTAAAAGGTAAATTTTCATGAATTTTTTTTTTCTGCTTATGTTTATACCAATATAAAAATCTTGGGGAAAGGAAAAAAAAAAGTAATAATAATTGAAGAGGCAAAACTTGGGAGGGTTTGGATGTATCCTTTTTCTCTTCATTACTTTCTTCATGATTTATGTGAACATTTGTTTTGTTTTGTTTTTTTTTTTTCAATCTTTTCGTTGTTTCTTTTTCTTTTTCTTTTTTCTTTGACACCCAAATAAAAAGCTTGTACAAGAAATTCAATGTGGATCAGTCAATGGCAAACATTTCTAATTAAGTTTATGTTGTACTTTTATGTTTATGTTTTTACGAGAGTTTTTATTTACTGCAAGTTTATTACCTTCAAATGTTGATATACACATACACATACATATTATATTTTTATCAATTTAATATAAAATATTTAAATTATAGATCTTTCATTTAATTATTAAGTGCAATACTTTAAAAATAAATATTTGTTTAAAAAATTATAAAATAACTTGTATATATTAATAATTATAAAATAACTTGTATATATTAATAATTAATTAACGTGTATTTCTTTGAATATTATATATTATAATATTGGATAATTAATAAATGCTTAAGTAATAAATATATGTTAATTATCTAATAAGTTAAATTTTCAAATTTTTTTATTCTTATAACAAAACCTAGTTCGACCCCATTAGTTAAGTTGGTACTCGTCTCATCAACAATTTGTTGAGAATGATAACACTGCCCTACAGTAATATTGTTTCTGGTATCTCTCATTGTTAACAACGGGGCAACCCCACCAGCTTGGAACTTGGCAATTTCTGCCAACTAATTAGAAAGTGGAAAAATTAAGGGTAAATTCGTATGCCTATTATTATAAATTATTTTCTATAATTTAGACATTATAATATTAAAATTTATGGATATTAAGAATTATAATATTTGTAATTCTTTATAAATTTTATGATTTTAAATTTAATAAAATATTATAAGTTAATCAATGTTTTATAATTTTAGTGTGATATACATTTTGACTACAATTTAAAAAAAAAAAAAAACTTATATGTGATATTTGTAACGACATATTTTTAAGACGGCTATATATACATTTTTCTTTATCAATTTTGATCAAAATAAAAATTCAGT
Organism: Mallotus nudiflorus; assembly: GCA_947683625.1. NCBI lineage: Eukaryota > Viridiplantae > Streptophyta > Magnoliopsida > Malpighiales > Euphorbiaceae > Mallotus > Mallotus nudiflorus. Next base: position 1,097,399 of record CANTUR010000170.1, read on the forward strand.
TAAAATTGTAATTGATTGACCATTGGAACAGTTTAATCAAAGTTTCAAACCGCAATAAATTTTTAATTTTTAATTTTTAATACCAAGGGATAGAGTATTAATTAATTACAAATTTCAACTTAATTATACTTCACTGTATTATCTATTTATTGAGTAAAATCCAAATACTGAAATGTTACTTTCTTTCATCCTAAACGAAAAGGAATAAAGTTTAGAAATCCTTGTTATAATTTAAGCATTTGCAATTTTTTTTTTAAATTTTAATTAGTTTTTAATTTTAGTAAAAAATCACAATTTGATCAATTTCTTACAATTTTAGAATTATGGAAGTCAGTAAGGAAATAATCTCTAATCAAGGAAGAAAATTTTATCCCACTAATTTGGAAGATAATTGAAGAATGATTTATATAATTTGTATGTTTTATATATTAAAGTAGTATGAGGTGTATATAAAGATATATACAGTATTGTGAAAAGAAAAGAAAAGAAAAGAAAAGAAAAAGACACAATAGCATTGAATTCCATCTTTTATTCCATTTCTTTACTCTTGTATTTTGCTCTATATGGAATCAAAGCAAAACTCTAAACTTTTATCTCAACAACCTTTTTAAAATTGCAACAATGACTAAAAATACAATCATGATCTCATATGGATCTTTGACTATCATCCAAACATTACAAGATAATTCTCCTTTCCCCAATTGGAATCATACTTGATGATACAAATTTCTTATTGTGGTCACAACTTATGGAAGTGTGAATTACAACCCGAAATAAAATATGACTTTTTCACTAGAGCAACTCTGAAAACTCCTGTTGGAGACAAAGCCTTGAAGGTTTAGCTAATTGACAAAAACCTAGTAAAGCATTGACGTATTGATTTATTTGGCTCAAACAGTTGAAGAAATACAAGATGCTATTTCAAAAATCTTTAACGATGGCTAGGATGAAACACAACTCTTTAAATTGAATCAAAGATCATTCACTACTCGTTAGAATGGGAGATCCTTGCCTGCTTACTATAATGAACTTGTTGATATATTTTAAGAAATTGATGCTCAAAGTATATTTCAATTAGAGGATGTCAATGGAGTTGTATCACTCTAGAAAAGCATAACTCAGCTTCAAAAACACATTTTTTATAGGTCATGACTTGGAATTCAATAATGCTTGGAGTGAAATTTTAAGAAAGGATCCACCTCTTGACCTTAAATCATACTATGCATATGTACATGGATATTACAATTAGAAACACACAAAGGAGGAACCTAAGGCCATGTTGGATAATGCAGTACTCTTGCCAGCACGAACTCAACAATAATAAGAAGGGAAAACACCAAGTAAAGCCAACATATACATATGTATTCCTTATGGTAAAAATAGACACTCCAAGGAATGATGCTATGAAATTGTTGGTTACCCCAAGTGGTGGAACATTAGTAAAGTTATTGTTGCTGCTACTATGGTACCCACATCCTATGATGGCATTGATGAAAAACTAGGTATGACACATCTTATTAGAAATAATATATGGATTATTGACACAAGTGCTATTTATAATATGACAAAGTCTGTTATATGAAGTAGTAATACATAACCACATATATGTCATAGTACTAGGACATGAATTAAAATAGATTTCCCATTAATTTAGTAGATAATTATAGAGTGATATATGTAATTTGTGTATTCTATATTAAGGTAGTATAATGTGTATATAAGGATGTACATAATTTTGTGAATAAAAGACACAATATAATTGAATTCCATTTTGCATTCTTGTATTTTACTCTATAAGAATAAATAATTATTTTGATAAAACTAAATTAAAATTATAACATGGCATATATGAAAATGTCCAATTTATCTTTTATTTAGAATTTTAAATTTATAATGATATATTGATACAACAAATTCAAACTTTTGCAATATTTGATAATTGTATCTCAAATCTTAATTTTTCATAAAACATCTTTATTTAGCCAGCCAAATCAATTTTAAAACAAATAATTATATATTTAAAATTAAATAAAAGAACTAATGTAACAATATAAATTTGCCACTAAGAAATTGTTAAATGTATAGATAATTATCATTGTATTTTAGGTAAGGTAAGAGCTAATATTAAGAAATAGAATGACAGAAAATGTGCTTTTTGTATATTAACCATGATGAGTTACATAGATATGTTTTATACATAAGAAATATAATAAAGTAGAATTATAGTAAAATACAATAGCAAACCGAATAACTAACTAATAGAGGTGTGTTAATAGCCCCCTCAAGCTAAGCCGATAATGGAGCGAAGGCAAAGCTTGTCACGGTGTTTCTTAAAGAGAGGGCAACCTAGTGGTTTGGTGAGAATGTTAGTAATTTGGTCAGTAATAGAGATGAAGTTGACATGAAGAATACCCTTAGCTACCTTTTCCTGATTGAGATGAAAGTCTAATTCAAAGTGTTTTATTTTGACATGAAATACTGGGTTAGTTGTAAGATGAATGGCCCCAATATTATCACACCACAAGGTGGCTAGTTGATGAGGAGTGAAACTAATTTCTAAAAGCATTGATTAAAGCTAGAGAATTTCAGCTGTAGCATTGGCAAAGGACTTGTACTCGCTTTTAGTGGAAGATCAGGAAATTTTCTATTGTTTCTTGGCCATATAGGAGAGAAGATTATGATGAAGATAGACAGTATAACCGTTAGTGGATCTTTAATCATCCAAGCAGCCACACTAGTCACTATTGGAAAAGCATTGAAGTTGCATTGAGGAATGGAAGAAGAAAAAGATACCATAATGCATAGTATGTTAAAGGTAGCAAAACACTTGTTTAACTATATTCCAGTGATCTAGGCGAGGACAATGAATGAATTGGCATAATTGATGAACTGAGAAGGCAATATTAAGTCAAGTTAGTATAACATATTAAAGACCACCAACTAACTGACGATAGAGCACACTATCTTAAAAAATTGAGCTACCATTTTTTATGAGAGTTGGAAAGGTAGCCATTGGAGTGTAAGTTGGTTTGCAAGTCTCCATTTTTGCCTGTTTGAGCAAGTCTAATATATATTTTTATTGAGATAAGATGAGACCATCAAACTTATATATTGCTTTAATGCCGAAAAAAATTTGAGTTGGCCAAAATCATGGATGGGAAATGTAATACCCTACATTTTAATTAAATAAAGTATTTTTTTTTGAATTTGTATTGTTAATAAATAATTTTAAATTATATTATACAATTGTTAATTATTTTGCTATCTAATGGAGATATATTTATGTTAATATTATTTTAGAGTTATTAATTTCTATGAGTATTATTTTATTATTATTTAAAAATGACATTTATTATTATTATTATTATTATTATTATTATTATTATTATTATTATTATTTTGTTTTTAAACTGCATGAATTTCATGGTTATTTTATGTGTGTTACTCAGTACATACACACACACACACACACACACACACACACACACATATATAAGTAGGGTTTAATTATTATTTTATATGTGTGTGTATTAATTTATTATTGTGTATATATATATATATATATGTATATGTATGTAGTATGCTTGTGTGTGTGTGTATATATATATATACAAAAAAAAAAAAATAATAAAATGGAAGCTTACCTCTCAAAACCCGAAGACCCCAAGCCTCTGCCCACCTCCCCATTTCCGCCCGTCACCACCTCTGTCTTCCCTCTCACCGTGCCGCCCCCATCACCGCCTGGAGACCCCATCTCTGCTGTGGACAAACACTCACGGGTTGCTACTGCTGCTGCTATTCTTCTTCTTCTTCTTCTTCTTCTTCTTTTTCTTCTTCTTCTTCTTCTTCTTCTTCTTTTCTTCTCTCATGGCAGCTAACTTCCCTTTCTCTCAACTGTAACTTGCTGCTCCATCTTCTCCATTTTTTCGGTGGCAGCAAGCTTCCCTTCCCCCTTGCCCTTCAAGCTTGACAATAAGTGGTACTTCCCCGACCTCCTTCTTCCTCCCTTGATCTGGTTATTCTTGGTAGTTTTTTTTAGTTATTTGTGGTTGTTTAGAGATTTAGGAGGTTGATTTTAATTTTGTTAATCTTAGTGAGTGTGTGATTTTTTTCAGAATTTTATTTGAATTTTATGTGATTTTATTTGGTAATTAGTTGGTTTAGTTAGTTATTAATTGAGTTTAAGTAGTAATTAGGTTAATTAATGTTAATTATTTGTAATGTATTGATGTTTATTTAAGATGTTTTAGAAATTATAGAGTTAATTATGAATTTTGTAAATTTTGGGTATTTAATGAATATTTTTATTAATTTTGAAAATTTTTGTAAAAAATTATGAAATTTTGATAATTGATATTATTATTAAATGTTATTAATTTTAGAACTTAAATTATGGTTTTTGTGATTTTTAAACTATTTTTATAAATATTTTTAAGTTTATGTCAAATGTGAATTAATAGGTTAAATTATATTTTTAAAAGTAATTAGTAGCTATTTATATGTTTTTTAATTATATTAAAATGTGTAATGTAAAGAAATGATTTAATTATGCTTGTATAATTTTTCAAGGAATTTTTTTTAATATTAATAGTGTATTATATAAGTTGTATATTATAAGGGTAGAAACGTCATTTTTGTTAAATATAGTTAAATAATAAATTTTGGTTGGTCTTAATAATAATCAAGGAATTTAAAAGGATTTTTTTTTTACAAATTATCTACTAATTTAAACCAATTAACACTAATTTCTCAAAATCAATTTTAATAATATATTAGGTATTATTTTGAATATTATGTGTATTTTTCTATTATTTGGATAAATATTTAATTTTACGCTAATTATAATTAAAAAAAATATTTTAATTGGCTTTATTAACATTATGAGGTTTAGAGATATATTTTAATATATGTATTGATAGATAATTTTCATTAAGTAATAGTAATTGTGAGTGTTGTTCACATATATATATATATATATATATATATATATATATATATATATATATATATATATATATATATATATATATATATATATGTTGGTTTGTGAAATTTTATTTTTTTAAATCTATATTGATAGATGAATTTTTGACTATGGCTAATTATTTTTGTGATGTTTTTGTTGGATTGTGATCTCGATCAGGGCTAAGTGTAGTTATGGAAACCCGACTTAAGTGTGAATGTCTGCGGTTATTAGAAGTGCGTTTTCTATATAGGTTTGGCTCTACCTTTGGTAGAGAGATGTCCATTTTACAGAGGAGACTCTGCCAAAATTTTTGTAGATTATCTCGTAAAACGTGATATTCGTAATAATTTCTATCGTTAATTATGCTTTATCCTATCTATCGAGTCTTGTCCAGTCTTCCTCGAGTTAGCCTAGAATTTCACTTTTTTTTGTTGATTTTTGATTTTTAACTTCATGGTCATGTTTTAAAATCGATCTGTTAATTTCTTTTCTAGAGCATATCGGAGTAGAAGCTATGAGATCGAGGCAGATGCACGGTCGTCAGCCTTCTCATTCATCTTGTAAGTCGATAAAATGATCTGTGCGTGTGTTTTATTTAAAGATGCGTTCAATCATATTTTTAATATTATTATATGATTTATTTAATTTAATGATGCTATTTAAGGATTAAGTGCATTTTATTTATATAAAAATCAGTTTTTGAGAAATTTTGGTAGAACGGGCTACTTGGTGGGCTTCACCAGGACTGTGTGCACATGGTAGAGATTGAGAGGTGGATCCGAATTATATATGACTGGTGAATGTTAAACTGGAACGGGTGCCTCGGTGGAAGCCTGTGCTCTCGGGGACCGCTAATGATTCGAAGGTTAATAATGGACTGGGATAGGTGCCTCGGTTGATGCCCTAGCTCTCAGGGACCATCAGTGCCATATATTTGGATTAAGTGAATGACTGCGACTTGGTGCCTCGGTTGATGCCTTTGCTCTCGGGGATCGACAGTCTAGTTGGAATAAGTGGGCTCGGTTGGCCAATTAGAACTTTGGGTTTAGGGTTCTACCGAGATTTTTTAAAAGATATATCTATGTCTATTATAAATTATTTTCATAATAACTATATGGTTTTCAAAAAGGTTTTCAAACCGTACAACTCTTTTTATTGACTTACTCAATGAGGTCTGATTCCCCTCAATTTTTTTTCAGGAGTTTGGAAGTTCGACCTCAGACTGCCTCTACGCCGGATTTCTTCATCACCGGCCATTTTATGTAGGTCATTGTAAGCTGTACTATTGTAATATTCTAAAAAGCTGCAGTAGTAACTGTACTATGAATTGTATGACTTAAGTATATTTGTGTATTTTATTTATATGCACCATATTTATGTATAATGATTTAAGTTTGATTTGTGATAGGTGACGCTGAGAATATTTTATTTATGTATTCAATTATGTTTTAATTTTAGAAAAATTAGTTTGATAATGTGTTCTATTTTAAAATAAAGTTTTAAATTGTAAGGTTTTATTTTTCTTTTCTTTAAGGCTTATTACAGGTTTCAGGGGCCTTATGCCTTCCCATTCCCTAGTGCTGGTCACGTGCCCTCGGGTTCGGGTCATGACAGGAAATGTCTTATGGATGCAATCCATGAACCACTAGATAATAAAAGGAGAAGAGCTTGTAACTAAAATATCATCTACATAAACCAATACAAATAAAGTAGAATTGTCAACTTTACGAATAAATAAGGAAGTATCAACTTAAGAGGCATGAAATTGATGTTGAATGAGAAAATCATAGAGTCTTTGAAACAAAGTTCGAGGAGCCCATTTGAGGCCATAAAATGAGCAGTGTAGCTTTCAAACATAGTTAGGGTATGAGGGATCAATAAACATTTGAGGTTGTTCCATGTAAATGTCGGTGTTTAAAAATCTAAGGAGAAAGCATTGGAAATGTCAAGTTGATGTACTAGCCACTTAAGGGATGTATAGAGAATAAGAATTGTGTGTATGGATGTTAATTTCATAATTAGGCTAAAGGTTTTAGTATAGTCAACTCGATTTTCTTGTATGAACCCTTTTGCAACTAATCTAGCTTTGAAACATTCAATAAAACCCATAAGCTCTCTTTTTGATGCTAAATAATCATTTGTTAGAGATAAAATTTATTTATGGAGGATGAGACACTAGAGTCCATGTTTGATTTTAAGGTAAAGCATTGATTTCATGGCTTATAGCAGTTTGCCATTCAAGGTATTTATTGGCTTGAATGATGGTTAATTACAATGGTTAAATGGATTAGGTGGAGGACATTGAGTAGGAGTATGAGAGGTGGGTAAGGATAAGATAGGATTAGAGAAGGAGTGTGAAGGAGATAAAGGAGTTAGTGTACTTACTTAATTAACAAATGGAAAGGAAGTAGATGTATGACCATGCAGATGTGGCTAAGGCACCATTGTATCTAATTTCAAGATTAGTGAGGGGATAGTGTTATGAAAGGGAAAAAGGGAATCATAAATCTTAACATGGTGGACAGTATATATTTTGGATTGAGCAATATCTAAGTATAAGTAACTGATATGATTGGGACTTTGACTTAAGTACACACATGGTGTAATGTGATAAGAAAATTCATGTGTATTGTAAGGTTTGAGAATTAAAAAAATAGCACACTTGAATGGTTTGAACTCTAAGTATTTAGGATGTGTTTTGTTTAATAAGAAAAAGGGTGATTTATGATTTGTAACTATAGAAGGTAAACTGTTAATCATGGAAGACATATGGAAGGCATATGACTAATATTTCTTTGGAACATTACCATGTATAAAAAGAGTTAGGCTAATGTCAATTAAGTGTCAAATTTTTCTTTTGACAAGGCCATTTTGTTCATGAGTGTATGGACATGCAATATGATGTATTATACCATGTGTTTGGAAATATTTATTTAATTTCTAATTTCACCACTCCAGTCATAGTGAAAAGCTTTGATTTGATTATTATATTAATAATTAACTAATGATTGAAAATATATAAATGAGAAAAAATATCACTTTTATTTTTAAGGAAATACACCTAAGTGAAACCTGTATAGTCATCGATAAATAAGACAATATATTTATGACCTTAATTAGAATTGATGGGAGGAGGGCCCCAAACATAAGAGTGTACAATTTCAAAGATAGAGGTACTAGTCTGAATAGTTAAAGCAAAAGGAAGTTTAGTTAATTTGCCTAAATAACAGGATGAACATGGTTGAAAAGAAGTACTAGAGCAAGGTAAATTAAAGTCATTAATAATTATGGTAAATATCCACCTCTAGGGATGTCCAAGGTGATTATGCCACTCTTGAAGAGAGGGAACGGTGTCAGCCAAGGCTTGAGGTGTCGAACAAAGTGCATACAAACTATCATCACTTTTTCTTTAAAGAAGAACCTTCCTAGAAACCTAATCTTTTAAAAGAAAGTGAGTAGGAAAAAATTCAAAGAAATATTAATTGTCATAAGTAAATCTTTGGATAGATAGCAAAAATTTGGTAAATTTAGGAACATATAAAACATTTTAACTATAAAGAATTAGAGAGGCAGGGAATAAAGGTGTTACATGTATGTTGGATTGGTAAGCCTTACCCATCATTGACATGAAGTTAGTCAGAGCTTGTGTAATCAGAGGTGGAACTCAAAGTGGATAGATAAGGAGTGGCATGAAAATTTGCATAAGTATCGGGGCATTAAATAGGAGAGGTAGATTGATAGTTGTGTGTCTGCATTGGTGGAGGAGGAATGGTAGGGCATAGAGACCGAAAGTGAAAAAAATGGCTTAAGGATTAGAGCTAAATGAAGGATGATAAAAGCTAAATAGTGAGCGAGTTAAACTAAAAGTGTTTATGGCAAACATCAATTTTGTGCTCCTCATAGCCATATATATGACAAGGACCTCTATTGCATGGTCGATAGGATCTATTGGAGAAGCTAGGAGTTCATGGTTGAAACTTTGGAGATAAAGCTAGGATAGGGAACAATGGAGTTGTAGTAATTAATTTAGTTGCTATATTAGCAACGGGAGTACATGAATGGCTTTGAACAAAAATTTTTTAAGCCACCAATTCACCATGTTGTTTATAAAATGAGATAGGTGTAGGTCATAAATTGAGATTGCTAATAATGCCATGGTATTTAGCCCTATTGTTTCTATAAATAATAACATTGAACTTGGTAGAAGAGAGAGTATGATTGGCAACTTCTAGTTCATCAGCAAGAGCTTTTATTATCTGAAGGTATTCAGTGACTATTAAGTTATTCTTTTTGAGTTCTTGGAGTTTAATATAGTTATGCAACTATCAATTTTGCAAAATAGACGCAAAGGTAGTGGAGAGTCCTTACCAAGCGGAACGAGAAGACTGGTGGCCAATGACGTATAGGAATACATCTTCACTGAATGATGACAAAATACACCAAGATAGTAACATTTGATCTTTTTGAGACTATATTTCATATTGAGGATTGTCAACTTATGGGTTTGGATCACATGAAGTTGTATTGGTTTTCAGTGGGGGCAATGCATTTGTTGCAATAAAAGAATGTAATTTTTAATAGTTAAGCAGATGGATGAATTGAGCTTTCCATGCAAGGTAATTCTTTAGGGTAAGCTTTATAGTGAAATTTTGTTGAGCATTCGAAGTGACTAATGGTTGTGAAGAAGAAGAAGGGACAATTTGTGATGAGGTCACCACGCTCTGATACCATGTGAAGGTAAGAGCTAATATTATGTGCTTCATGTATATTAACCATGAAGAATTATACATATGTGTTTTGTACATAAGAAATACAACAAAGTAGAGTTATAGTAAGATACAATAACAAACTAAATAACATTTTTAATGTAAAAATTAATTACTTCATATATATATATATATATATATATATATATATATATATACAACCAACATTTTAACCAACATTCCTATCTAATTAATCATTCACTCTTAAAATTTGATGTGTAAAATTATTAAAAATTTTAATATTTAAAAATTTAAAGTTTTTCAAACTTAATATGTTACAAAACTTTTTTTTAACTTATTTTAGTTTTTAATTCCATCTAAAAGTCTTTTTTTTTTTTTTTTTTACTTTTTGTTTGTTTCGGTACAAAAAAATAAATGAGACTTAAATAAATTATGAAGGATTTGAGTTCTATTTGTAAAAAAAAGATGAGCATAAGTAATTTAATTAATAAAAGCTCGATCTATATATATTAAAATTTTAAAATTTGTTAAATGTGAATTTAATTTTTTAATTGTGACCTTAGTATTTCAATTTAATCTTAATCAAGTGATTTTAAAATTCAAAAATAAAATTGTTAAAAGTTTTAATTATTTTGATTGTTTAAATCAATGTTTTATTTTTTAAATTTTACAATTTTATGGGAGAAATTTTGACATCGTATACATGGGACATCACTACATTTTATTTAACTTAACAAGATATCTATTTATACTAAATTTATCAACTGTAGTCAAATACAAATATTTTTTATTAAAATTAAAGGTAAGATAAAACTATAAAAATTATAAAGGAATATATTTTGATATCAATACATGCAAAACATAGGAGGAGGTATTAATATAAATCAAACAATATCAACTCCACAATTATAAATAGGGTAAGATAAGGACGTATCTTGGAGAAATTCTATAAGGATGTTGCCATAATTAGAAGTGATAAGAATATACACCAGAATCCTTATAATCAACATTAATGCAAATAATTTTGGGTGATATAATACTAGAGTACAACTCTTTCGTAATCAAATGAGATAATTTGGCTTGTCCATTATTTGATTTTTATTCTCTACAATTAAGACATTATAGTTATAGGTTTCTATATCTTTATAAAGAGATCCTTCTTATTTTGTATATGCATGTGTGTGTGTGTTTGGTTGTAGACTTTTTTTGTTATTCATGTTGAATAAAAATACAAGTTCCATTTCCTTTAAATGGTATCAGAGCGATTATGAACAACAAAGTTCTTATAATGGTATCTATCTTATAAAAGGCAACAACTTCATCAGTCTTAAACTTAAACAAGACAATTATTTTTAATGGCATGAACAAGCTTTGGTTCTTACTGAAAGTTAAGACTTAATCGATCATCTCATCGGTGAATTAGTCAAACCAACAATAGATTCCATAACAACAGTAGTAGACTTTAAATAAAAAACTGACAAAAGCACAATATGGAGAAAATATGATCAACTTCTTTGTGGATGGCTCATTAGTACCCTTTCTAAAGAAGTACTAAGTCTTGCCATTGGTCAAGATGTAATAAAATATGTTTAGGATGCCATAAAAGAAGCCTATATGCAAAACTCTCAAGAGAGAGAATTTACTCTTCGTCAACAGTTAACATATCTATGCAAAGATGACTACACCACAATTGGAAAGCATATTTGCAACTTTAAGAGTATATGTGATAACTTAGTAGTAATAGGAAGCCGTGACATTTTTCTCTCTTCATAAGCTTAAAACCAAAATATAAATTCTTTACCACAATTATATTAAAATCACCACATCCATCCTATACTAAATTGGTATCTCTATTACAATGATATGAACAGTGTCAAAATTGGTTCACTATTAATACATAAACTCATCAGTGAGCCTTGTTGTCATACCTCAAATTTAACTGTTCCCAAAAAAGGTCCAATGATGAAATGAATCTTCGAAATGACTAGAGTCTGTTGGTTTGTAACACCTCTAAAGTGTGCAATCCCGAAAACCCTAATTGATTCCACCGATGTGCAAAATCAATTACTAAGATATTAATTTGTGATTTGACCTGACAAAATACGAACTATTGAAACAACAAGAGGCTTATTTCAAGCAATATCCTCTCAGAACGCGTAGCTTATTGAGCTAGTATTCATTTCACCAAACTAGGACCCAACTTTATGAAAAAATAGAAAATGATTTTGATAAAACAAACTTTAGAAAAACATTCAAAAGGTTTTAAAAACTCCTCCAGAATAGTCCAAAATTACTTGAGGAATAGCGCGCATTGCTTAGAAGTGCGCATATAGCCATGAACACCTCTAAGTGTCACATGCTAAAATCAAGGTTGAATTAGAAAAAAAAGACTTTGAAAACACATTTGGAAGGCCCAAAGACCTATAAACCTAACTGGAATAGCCAAAATGAGCCTCAAATTACACATGCATCACATAAAAGTGCACGTGACCATGCATGAGTGCATGTGGCCACGCGCCTAGTGCATGATCATATGCCAAGTGCATAGTCATGCACTTCATCCTAAGGACACGTGCATGACCACGCACACACCCCTTCTCCGAATTTTGCACTATAAATAGGGGTCTCTACACCTTATTTTAGGGGGGGGGGAGTAAGAGGAAAACACACACACACACACTCAAAAAATTTTCTGTTCAAAGATGCTATAAACCCACTTTTGGATAGTTTTAGCTCTTCTATCACATTTTGCTTGGGTTATTAAATCTCCTATCCACCAAACTTAGCCTCATCTTTGTCAAAGCATGCTTTGAAGGTATATAAACTAGCATAATTTTACACGTCATTTTGAATCTCTCGATAAGGAAAGCTTGATAATCCCTTGAAGCTAAAGCTTCAAAATTCATATAAGCTTTATCGAATTTGAGGACCATATAATCATTTTAGCATATTTATTTTATCGCACTACATCTTACTTTATTATCACCAAAATTTATGAAATTTATTGTGCTTACATAATAAGACTGGCAATTTGCATGCTATATGAATAATTTATGCTTTATATTGCTTATATCATATCATCATTTTGTATCCTCTAGTTTTAAAAGATGAAATCTCACCATGCATATAACGTGAAAAGTTCATATTTTAGACTAGAGTCATCATGTTCTTGGTCCAATGATGTCGTTATGCGTCCCTTATATCCTCATCATATATCCTCATAGCATAATAATCACTACAAACATGCATGATTATGTACATTTTGCTTACTCTTTCAAATGATTGACTGTCCATTGCTTATCTAATTATTCATATGATCGAGCAAGCTATGTGCATAGTTATGCTAACCTTGTAGGTTTATTATATCTAAGATACATTTACTTTTCCATAAGCTTTTTTTCCTTTTATATGTATTTTATTAGGAAAGCGATGTAATGATGATATTTCAGATTTATTATCTTCCATTATCTGATGTATTATGTGAATGCTATATAAAATATAATTACTGAAACTACAGTGTTGTAGTAGCTATACATTGAATATCATATAATGAGAAATAGTCCAAAAGTAGATGCGATCCCCTGAACCTAAAAATCTCTGTTAGGGTCAATACTTGTTGAGTGACTCGATGCTGCCCCTTTGTTTTCTTGATTTTCTAAAAATTGGGTGGTGACTCCATGAAATAAAAAAAAAGCATCTCGTTCCTCCCGATACTAATCATTTATCCTTATTCAGTAAAGTTGCCATATCCCTCAGAAATACAAAGTCCTAGATCCCTCCATCACTCATCTTGAAGAGAATGAGAAAGGAAAAAAAATGTCGCTCACAATGATGACTCCATTGGGGACTTCTAAGTAAGAGAGATCAACTAAAAAATGACTATTTCTCATTCTACAATACTCAATGATATAGAGCCCCTCATCACTGTATTTGCATTACATATCACATATGTACCAATGGTCCCTAAACCCCCAATAATACTGAATGACATTCCTACCATGATTCCACTTGAGTCATGGTGTGACGAAGATAGGTATTATCACCTTTAGTCTTTACTCATACATTCATCAGGCTCTTCTAAATAGAGCATGTAACCTAAGTCTTAAAGGGGGCCGATTGAGTTATTACAAGAATGCTAGACTCATTGACTAGAGTCCATAAACTTAGTCATATGGGGGCATTCTCGCTAAAGGAACCTTTAGCCTTTAACCCTAATTTAGCCTATGCAGATAAACTAGTAGTAACTTCCACTAGGATTCCACCAAGATGTGCATGCTATCTTTTTCCTAACATTGTCTGTTTGACCTAACATTTACAAAATGACATGACTCTCATAGTGTCTACCATCAAATGACATCGTAATATTAGGTTTTATAGAATGTTATGCTCAGATCCACGAGATTCTCATATACTTCATGTGAGCCTAAAAAATAAAGAAAGATAAGAATCATGTACCTCAGCTTGAATAGTCTATGCAGATTAAAAAATAAGGACATCCCTCAATAATGGAACTTATAAGACATCATCCATTTGTTTTTATCATATCAAATGAATGAGTTAGGAATTTAATTAGATTATGGACCTTTATGTTGACAAAATCAAACTGTAAACTGTCAAATGATACTTTTATAACTCCATTGAATATCAATACAGGGGCCAAGAACTCAAGCTCCTTTTGATTGACCTTAGCCTTATGCATACAGGGGCATAGAGGCTCTAGACATTATTCAAAGCCTAACAATTGACCCCCACATTGACATCATATGGTTACCTCAAGTACATTTTAATATCATTCCTCAACTTACCTTTTGGTTCTAATTAATATAAATAAAAACAACATAGTTTTGAGAGTGGAACCATAGTTCCTTGATAACTATGGGTTCAAAACCCACTTAGGGAAGAGATTGAATGACTTTGTGGAGAGATAAGGTTGGAAGTGAGAGCTTGCTTACGATTGGTTTGTTCACTGTGCAGGAAAAACTAACCAGTTTTCTAGATTAATCATGGATACATATTGTACATGTAGATAGCACAAACTAAAAACTGTTTCTTACAGCAAAGATTATCTTTTATTATAGAATTTTTCATCAACTCCATGCATACATGCTCAGCTTTTTCTTTTGCAGGCATACATTATGCATCATTCATTTAGCTAACCTTAATAAATATGCAGGAATACAACATTCAACATGATTGATCATGAAGCTGAATCTTCTCGAAAAAGCAATGGAAAACTAAAAGCCAACTTCCAAAGCTTGCTTGAGTATGGCGTCATGGTAAAAAACTTCCAAACCCAAACTAGCATCACTAGACATTTCTTTCATAATCTTGATAACATTGACTAGAAAAGCTGAAATGCTGTGCATCAAACATTCTAGTATATGTACCTCAATTGTGAACTTAAAACCCTTAAGAGCATATATTCCAATTCAACATTATAGAGTTATGCCTATTGTATAAGGAATTTAGTGCCATATCAGGGTGAATCCTACCAAGACTAAAGAAGTAGTTTTCACTAACCAAAATGTCAAATAACTAGGACTTGGAGCTGCTTTTCTTGATCTAAGCTCGTAAAAGCTTGACGAATTAGTCATTGAGCACAAATGACTAATTCCCATACAGATTCTAGTTACCTGCACCACTAAGAAGTCTGGTACCTCAATATTTTACCCTCTTGAACGATGGGCTAGGAGACTGTATAATACTGTAGGTTATTAAAGGAATTGAATGCGAGATGACTCCCTTCCCATTGATTTTAGTAGAAACCATTCAAGGTTTATATGACCTCAAAAATGGGAAAAGTCCAAACTTCACTAGGAGCCCGCTGTTGCTTCAAATTTGGCTACAAGAAACGTTAAGTCTATTTGACAAACTTACATGTAACTAGATGAGGTACCAACCCAGGCATTACCTAAAGAGACATTACAAGGATGTTCATGGGAGTTTAGCCCACATCACAACCCTAGAGTGGATTGAATGCATAAAAGATACTTTAGAATACTAATTAAGATGGATGTGTCCATGGTAGAAGCTGGAACATTTGACTCTCTACATGCATGTGAGCTACGTGCCAATCTCAGGATTTAGGTCATGCACCCACTACTATCCAGCACTAGTAAAGAGATAGCTTGGTGAGAAATAACATGTACCTTCTGAGCTTGTAGTTTTCTTTGGCAGTAGGATATAACAAAGGTTTATGGATCAGTTTAGAACAACATGGAGGAAGAGAATCATCCACCATTTTACTGCTAGTAATGGGGATAATGGTATTGATGAGACATATAAATAGTGGGTGATCTAAAGATAGAACCATCTATTAAACAACTGATCCAAAGAAAGTTCACTTCTTTAATTTTTGTTTGAAACTGATGAAATAATGAACTCGAAAGTTAGTGCAATGAAATCAAATATTTCTTCCTTATTTAATGTCTTTCCTGATGGTAGTGTGCATTACATTAAGAAAAACATTCGCATATTTGACATTCATTCCATATGCATTTAATTATTTAACATTGGGGAAAAATCTGAACTACGCATTCTGCATATTTTGAAAGATGTTACCCCTGAAGAGAGGAGAGAAATTGAAAAAATATTAATAAAATATTCAAAAGTATTTTCTTGGACATATGATGATATGCTTGGTATTGACAGAGACATTGCTTAATACTTCATTCTTGTCAAAGATGGGTGCAAACTAGTAAAGCAGAAACTGAGAAGGCTCAAACTATAATGGGCCTAACTGGCAAAATAAGACATCAAGAAGTAGATCAAAGCAAAATTCCTAGAGGTAGTACACTATCTAGAATGGTTAGAGAATATCGTGACAATACCAAAGAAAGATGGAAGAATCAAAATTTGCATTGACTATAGAGATTTGAACAAGGCCTGACTGAAAGATGATTTCCCACTACCTCATATAGATATACTGGTTGACAGCGTCATCGCATGTGCAATGTACTCCTTCATGGATGGATTCTTTAGGTGCAATCAGATCCTAATAACCATTATCGACAAACAAAGATAACTTTCATAATAAAATGGGGCATTTATTGCTATAGAGTAATGTCCTTCGGTTTAAAGAATGCATGAGTAACTTACTACAGAATGGAAACTACAATGTTCCATGACATGATACATAACGAAGTTGAAGTATATGTCAATGACATGATGGTTAAGTAAAAAACCAGAGAAGAACACCCATTCAATCTTGAAAAATTCCTCAAAAGAGTTAAAAGTATAGTCTCAAGCTTAATATGAAGAAATATGTGTTTAGGGTCACTTTAAGAAAGGTGTTTAGGTATATTGTCAGTCAGAATAGGATTAAAATCAATCCAGATAAAGCAAAAACAGTCAGAGAGATGCCAGTGCCAAAAAAAAAAATAAAAGAGGGTTTCTAGGGAAACTATAATTCATCAATATATCCATCACTAAGTTGACAGCAGTGTGTGAACTGATCTTCAAGCTATCAGCCAGTTAAGTAGAATGAACAATGTTAGTCAACATTCGATAAGATTAGAAGCTACCTAGCTAACCCACCAGTTCTAAAACTACTTAAACTAGGGATACCTTTAACCCTGTATCTGGCCATCAAATGAAATGCCATCAGTGCAATGTTAGCCCAATAAGGAGAAATGAAAGCAAAATATGTAGTCTAGTACTTAAGTAAGAAGATATTACCGTATGAGGAAAAGTACAACCAAGTTGAGTAGATATGCTTGGCAATGGTATGGGCAATGAAGAAACTCAAACATTACTTTTAGTCCTATAAAATTCAGGCTTTGTCTAAAATAGATTTGATGAAATGCCTCTATGAAGCCCCCTCTTTATTGGGAAAAATTGCCAAGTAGCTCATGTTATTGATAGAATTCAATGTGCAATATTTAGCTAAGAAAGCAGTAAAGGGAAGAGTAGTGGCTGAATTATTCCAGACTCAAAAGAAATCCAATTAGATTTCCTAGAGACTTTAGTTCAGCCAATGAGATTCAAGGATGAAAAATGTTTTTTGATGGAGCAATTAATCAGTTTAGCATAGGAATTAGGGTTATGTTACAATCTTCAGAAGGTGAAGTAGTGCCAATTGCCAAAAAGCTCAAGTTTAGAGTCATAAATAATGAAGCAGAATATAAGTTATGCGCACTCAGGATAGAAGTGCTAATAGCACTTTATGTTAAAAAAGTTAAAATATTCAGAGATTCCATGTTAATAATCAATCACACTATAGATCAATGGGAATTGAAGGAATAACACTCAAAGTCTTACCTGGATCACTTGAGGTTGCTTGCCATGTCCTTCTGAAAATGCAGATTCATTCATCCCCCCAGGAACCATAATCAGATGGTAGATGCACTTGCTTCTTTAGCATCAGTGTGGGGAGGACTATCCAAAATGCCCATGAAGCCTGTAATCCTATTTAAATAAGGAAAACCCTATCATAAGAACTGCAAAATAACAAAGATAGAAATGATTGAAAAACCTTAGTTCTATGACATCTAGAGATATTTTAAAAAATGAACCTATCTCGATTAGGTAAGTGAAAATAATAAGGCAGTCATCCAATGATTAGCATCAAAATTCACATTGCACCAGGGTATGTTATACAAAAGAACTTTAGATGGGTTACAACTCTAATGCCTAGATAAGATAAAGGCTATAAAAGCAATGGAAGAGGTACACAAAGGTGTTTGTGGTCCACACATGAATGGAATAACACTAGCTAAAAAGTTATTCAGATAAGGGTTCTTATAGATGATGATGACGGAAGACTGTATCAAATTTGCAAGGGAATGTCATAAGTGTCAAATTCATGGGGATGTTAGTCACCTTCCTATAAAAGAATTACACTGCATCTCCTTTCTATGGCCCTTCTAAGCATAGGGACTAGACATAATTGGGGAAATTCACTTGACAGCCTTGAACAGACACAAGTTCATCTTAGTGCCAGTGGATTACTTCATAAAGTGGGTTCTATAAGGATAGGCCAAGTAAGTGGCTAAGTGTATCAAAAGAAATGTATTATGTCGATATAAGATCCCCTATCTCATCATCTCTGACAATGGTGTTCAATTCTAAGGGCAAGTTAGAGAACTACTAAGGAGTTATAAGGTGGAACATCATAAATCTTCTCCTTACCGACCACAAGCAAATGGGGCCATTGAAGCTACAAATAAGAACATCAAGAAGATTTTGTCAAAACTAACTCAAACTCATAGAGACTACATAGATAGTTTACCATATGCTTTATGGGGGGTACCAAATGACAATCAGAACCTCAATTGGAGTAACCCCTTTCTCACTAGTATATGGCTCAGAAGCAGTACTTCTAGTTGAAATAGAAATCAAGTCTCTTCAGGTAGTAATCGAATATGAATTGCTAGAATTACAATGAGCTCAACAGAGGCATGATAATCTTACTGTCTTAGATAGTCAAAGGCTTAAGGCCTTATACCATACACAGTTGTATCAGGCCTAACTAGTTAAAACCTTTAACAGAAAGGTAAAACAAAAGAGTATGAAAGTAGGAGATTGGGTGTTAAAGGAAGTAAGACAAAATGTCCCAGACCCTCGAGGGAAATTTAGACAAAACTAGGAAGGCCCATACTTGGTCAAACATGTCTTATTAGAAGGAGCAATCAAGTTGATGCATTCAAAAGGCAATGAATTCTCTAAACCTATAAATACAAACCACCTGAAGAAGTACTATGTTTAGAGGAAAAAAACCCCTTGAGTTAAAAACCTAAAAATGGTAGCTCAGGAAAAAGTTGGGATTTCTTGCTAGATTGAAAACCATGCATGGGAAACCTAGGCAAAAATTAAGGAAAGAGAGAAAATACTTGACTAGAAAACTTGAGAAGGCTAGTTAGGGATAGGGGTAACCTCAAATTCAAAAATTGTATGAATGCACCTATACTTTTCTTAAATGATTTAAATGAAATAAGAATGATTTCCAATTTATAAAAAATTTCTTTGAAAAGTGCAATACATTTTTATCATCATGAATTGCATCAAGCATGCTTTGCATTCTTTTTCATTATATGATTGCGTTCTTACTATCTTCTTTGAACTCTCTCTTTGAGATTAGCCATTATCGTTAAAGCCTAAAAAAAAAAGCCTAGCTAGGCATAAAAAGCTCTAAAAGGAGACACTCTAGGCAAAATAGCGAAGAAAAAAGAAAACCCAACTAAGTGAGAACAACTTCTAAAGGAGACAACTTAAGCAAAAAAGGGAAGCATAAAAAAGGTAGAAAATAACATGGCAAACATCACCAAGTATAACAATGACACACAACAAGAAAAATAAACACTACAAATCATTATCATACATGCATCGTACAACACATATGAGAAAAATACCCAAATACAAAACCTAAAGTCCATGAACTCAAGCAAATAATACAATAAAGCAACCACAAGCCAAAAAAGCCTTACACCTGGCCCTTAAAATAACTACATCAACCATGGCTACCATCAGAAGCAAGCATCGATCTTGCTTAAGCATCCTTATCATTCGATCCAGGTTCCTTGTAATTCATTGTGAAGGATGCTAGCCATGAATCCAACTCACCAATAAGATCATTATATGCTATGCACTCCCACTCCCACTAGCATGGAGATGTTTAGCGTACATTACATGAAAATTGCATATCATACACGCATATATAAAACATGTACATAAATAAATCATCTACAATAAAAAAGGCATACCCTTTGATTACTTATAAACTCCAAAAAGTACTATTGTGAACTTCCTACAACAACATACTAGTACTGACTAAAAGAATAAGCAAAGTCAAGCACCAATCATCAGATAAATAAAACAAATGAAAAATAATTGAAATAAAGCATGAACATGGGAAGCATCAGGAGGGATAATATTTGACTGAGGATAGCCGAGATGAGGCAAATCAAAATAGACTCCTCCACCAAAGATGTCCATCCTAAATAAAATTAGGGATCATCTAGTTACCAAATCTCCAAGAATGGTACTACCGAAAGCCACACTAATAGCATGAGCAGTCACCTTAGTACGAAATGTGCCCTTATCTTCCTTAAAGCAAGATCCTGATCTCTTTCGAGGAGATCCCTATCACTATATATAAGTCTCCATAGCCATATTAGTTATAGCTCATTGTTAACAAAGTTTGTTACACACTAGTACAAAATAGGAATAAAAGCCTACTACATTAGAAGAAGCAACTCTTGTTGATCCACGTGTTGCCCCAGTCCTTGAATTTGAGGGACGAGCCTCATCTGCTTGACCTGCACCCTTTAAGAGATTCTTAGAAGGATATCTAGTTATGGCAATAATGAGCTCATTTGCACTAAGCTCATAACTCTTGAACATGTCACCAGGAGGAGGAATAAGGACTCTCCTCGTAAATAGACCATCCTACCAATTATGGACTCACTCGCCTAAATACCATACCTTGCTAGCAACACCAGATAGCAACACTCACCTCTTTGTCTACTGCCATATTGTCACCATCTCTGTAGAACAATGTGATCTTGTTGCCCACCATTGAAGTAGAATTTTCTTTAAAAGAAAAAATGAATAAAAAATCTCTATGCAATGGGATAACCGACATAATAAGAATTAAGTATACCTGTCTAGGGGGCAGCTTACCCATATAGTCCTAAGTCTCTATGCAATCTTCAATCAAAGTCAGTGGTCTTCCTAATCCAGTAGGAATAACAAGAAAAACCATCCTCCAAAAGATGTTTAACAGTTGAATGAGGAAGAACCCTAAACTTATAAGCTAAGATCTATTAGAATTAGAACCTAAAGAGTTAGGAAAACAAGCAAGAGTAAAAAAAAAGAACATAAACAAGAACTTTTACTCACATCTAGCACAAATAAGCATCCATAAATCCTTGAGCCACCTCTGCATGTTGCGTCTAAACCTGACTACATATGAGCAAAGTCAGTAGTACTTTAGCTATATCTTAATAAGTTGTCCAAGTCCCTCAGAATAAGCTACAATTGCATCCTACCCATACTTGAATGATTCAGGAAGATGGCATCACTCAGTAAGTAGAACAAAAAGCAATGGACTAACTACTAAGGCAAAATGAGTTTAACATCATACATTATCCGAATAATAAAGATAAACTCAGTATAACAAGTGAGGTATAGACAATGAAAATTTATAGGGGAAACCACCCAAGCAACTCCTTAGTAAGGTGCCTCCTTACCACCATAGAAGAACAATCCTCCTCGCTAAAGTGGATAGGTTCCTCAGAAAAGGTCAAGCCCATAATAGCGGCAAAGTTTAGAGGAGTAATGGTCATTTCTCCAATAGGCAAGTGAAAAGTATGCATCATATCCATCCACCACTCAATCAATGAATACATAGTGATCTAACTAAATGTATACGAGTCATAAAATAGAGCAGCAATATTTCCATCAAAGCCCTTATCAGTAAATATTTGCTTCGCACCTAGTGGGAGGACCTGATAGTATGTGCTAACCTTGTTAAAACTACTAGGTAATATAGTGATAGACTTGTGAGGCTACAAATAATAGGTATGCTATCAAGTATTTTCACAGTTACTAAATACTAACACATATTTCTCTTTGTCATTTTATTAGATAAAAAAATAATGAAAAAAGCTGAGAAGAACATTATGGCAAGAGCAAACAAACAATTACAATAAGCACTATAAAGCTATAGATAAAAGCCACATCAATCTTAATTGAAAAACACTATAAATATAGCGAGAGCTAACAAGCAACAAAGCAGCATAGATAGTTAAATAACTTTAGAAAAAATAAAGGACAAAGGAGAATCTACCTAGCGATAATAACGAACTCAAGCTTAAGTCTCCAGACTATGAACTACGAGATTAGATCTCCTAGAAAAAGCTTAGATGGTTAAGGACTTTGAGTGCTAGATGGACCATTAGTACTAGTCCCTATAGTGGAAGTCCCTACTCTAATAGCCTCCACGAAGCCACCTGTGACATCCAAATCAATAAGGATATCCTCCAGACCCTCAGGATTATTGGGGAACTCCATCTTATGCAAAGAAAAGAGAAATTTAAAAGCAAAAATGGATTAAAAAACACCCAAAAACTTGAAAAGGGGTCAAGAAAAGGCAAAAAGCACTTAGGGAAGACTGAAAGAAGCCTCCTCGAGCCTAAAAAATGAGCTTCTATATAGACTAAGAGAGGGGAAGTGTGTGACCATATGGTCCATATGCTCTACACTTCTCCCTCTATGTGCTTCTGTGCAATTACATGCACACTCTAAGATTTTGCACACTCATTCCTCTAGTTCTAAACCTTTGTTTGAGCATAAAACATGCACCAAACTTGCATAAAAGCACATTGATGTAGGCTCCACTTGTTTAAAGACACTATGTGTGACCTCACCATTTTTAAAAAAACTCAATACTTCTCGAAAGAAGAAAAATAGGGAAGAATCACTACAAGGATCCCTACTGAAAATAATCAAAATAACATTTGCAATATGACAAGTGATGACATAATCACATTATCATTACTGCACCATCACTACATCATCATTACCACCTCATTATCATTTTTTAAGTGCATTCGTATTGCTTAGTAGCATTTTCACATTGCTTAAGAAAATTTACATTGCTTAGTAGCATTTTCACATTACTTAAGAACATTCACATTGCTTTGTAGCATTTCCAAATTGCTTAGTATGATTTTTCTTAATAGCATCTTTATTCATTTGCATAACACCTAAAGAGGTTATAGTTGCATCTTTATTATTGTTTAGCAAAATTTTCATTTGTGTGACACCTAAAGAGGTTATAGTCACATCTTCATTTTGCTTAGTAGCATCTACACTTGCGTGACACCTAAAGAGGTTATAGTCACATCTCTATAGAAGCATTTTCATTTGCATGACACCTAAAAAAGTTATAGTCACATATGCATTTTTCATAGTAGCATCTTCATTTGTGTGACACTTAAGAAGGTTATAATCGCATTTTATATTGCTTAGTAGCATTTTGTGTAAGAAGGTTATAATCACATTTCTTCTTGTTTAGTAGCATCCCCATTCACGTGACACCTAAGAAGGTTATAATCACATCTTAATTTACGTGACACCTAAGAAGACTATAGTTGCATCTTCATTCGCCTAAAACATAAAAAATTTATAGTCGCATCTTCATTCACATGACACCTAAGAAGGTTATAGTCATACCTTCATTCGTGCAACACCTAATTAGGTTATAGTTGCATATTCATTTGTGTGACACCTAAGAAGGTTATAGTTGCATCTCTTTTTGTTTAAAAGCATTTTCATTTTCATGACACCTAAAAAGGTTATAGTTGCATCCATATTTTACTTAGTAGCATTTTCATTTATGTGACACCTAAAGAAGTTATAGTCGCATCTTCAAGTTGCTTAGTAGCATCTTCATTTGCATGACATATAAGAAGGTTATAATTGCATCTTCACATTGCTTAGTAGCATTTTACATCTTCATTTACATGACATCTAAGAAGGTTATAGTCATATTTCTTTTTTCCTGAAAGCATCTCCATTCGTGTGACACCTAAGAAGGTTATAATCGCATCTTCATTTGGGTGACACCTAAGAAGGTTATAGTTACATCTTTTTTTGCTTAGAA
This sequence comes from Mallotus nudiflorus, assembly GCA_947683625.1. Classification (NCBI taxonomy): domain Eukaryota; kingdom Viridiplantae; phylum Streptophyta; class Magnoliopsida; order Malpighiales; family Euphorbiaceae; genus Mallotus; species Mallotus nudiflorus. Next base: position 1,121,697 of record CANTUR010000170.1, read on the forward strand.
GCACTTTCATTTATGTGACACCCAAGAAGGTTATAGTCTCATCTCTTGGAAGCACTTTCATTTTATGTGACTCCTAATAAGTTTATAGTCGCATCTTCTTTGGTGTGACACTTAAGAAGGTTATAGTCGTATCTTTTTTCACTTAGTAGCTTCTTCATTTGCGTAACACCTAAGGAGGTCATGATTGCATACTTATTGCACACATACCATTCATGAATCCCAATGCTCCTTCCATGGATTCTAAATTCACATCCTTGCATAAAACTACATCTTGCATGGCGACCAAATAACAATAAGTCTGATCTCGAGACAACAACAATAGTCAAATCATGATAAGACGTCTAAAGATGACCAATAGGTAAGTACCTCTCTCCTTACTAAATGATTTTTGCATCCTTACATTTGTTTCATGTGTGTTGACATTAGCGCTAGGTGGTTATGCAACAGTTACGAAGTAGGGGCAATTGTCGTATCTCAAATTTGACTGTCCCCAAAAAAGGTCCAATGATGAAATGAATCTTTGAAATGACTAGAGTCTGCTCATTTATAACACTGCTAAAGTATACAACTTTTAAAACCCCAACCGATTCCACCGATGTGTAAAATCAATCACTGAGCCATTAAGTTATGTTCTGACTTGATGAAATAAAAACTATTAGAACAATAAGAGACTTATTTTGACCAACATCCTCTCAGAATGTGTAGCTTGTGGAGCTGGTATTCATTTCACTAAATCAGGACCCAGCTTCATAAAAGAATAAAAATTAATTTTGACAAAATGGACTTCAGAAACACGTCTGAAAGGCTTTAAAACCTCCAAAAGTGGTCTTAGAATATTCCAAAATGACATGAGTAATAGTGCATGTCACTTAGAAGTGCGCATCTAGCCACGAACACCCCAAGGTGTTACGTGCTAAATCGAGGCTGAATTAGATAAAAAAAACTTTGAAAATGCATTTAAAACTCCTAGAAACCCACCTTGGAAAAACCTAAAAGAGCCTTAAATTATGCTCACATCATGTGAGAGTGCGCTTGACTAAGCATGAGTGTGTGTGGCCACGTGCTCAGCATGTGATTATACACACTTCACGTGGCCATACTCTTCGTCTTAGGGACATGCAGATGACCATGCACACACCCCCTTTCCTCAAATTTTACACTATAAATAGGGGTCTCCACACCTCATGTTAAGGGGGAGCAAGAGGAAAACACACACACAGTTAAATATCTGTCCATTCAAAGATGTTAGAAACCCACTTTTAGATAGTTTTAGCTCTCTCACCACATTTTGCTTAGATTATTAAATCTCCTATCCACTAAACCTACCCTCATCTTTGTCAAAGCAAGCTTCAAAGGTATATAAACTAGCATCATTCTACATAACATTTTGAACCTCTTGACGAGGAAAGCTTGATAATCCCTCGAAGCTAAAGCTTTAAAATTAACACAAGCTCAGTCAAATTTGAGGACCATACAATAATTTTAGCACATTTATTTTATTGCACTGCATCTTATTTTATTGTTCCAACATTTATGAAATTTTTTGTGCTTATGTGATGAGATTGGCAATTTGCATGCTATATGAATAATTTATGCTTTATGTTGCTCATATCATATCATCATTCTACATCCTTTAGTTTTAAAACATGAAATCTCATTGTGCATATCAATAACTTGAAAAGTTCATATTCCAGACTAGAGTCATCATGTTCTTTATCCAATGATGTCATCATACATCCCTTATATCATCATTATATATCATCATAGCATAATAATCACTACAAACATGCATGATTATGTACATTTTGCTTACTCTTTCAAATGATTGAGTGTCCATTGCTTATCCTATTATTCATGTGATCAAGCAAGCTATGTGCATAGTTATGCTAACCTTATAGGTTTATTATATCTAAGCTAGATTTACTTTTCCTTAATCCTTTTTTCCTTTTATATGTATTTTATTAGGAAAGTGATGTAATAATGACGTTTTAACTTTATTATCTTTTTTAATATGATGTATTGTGTGAATGCTATATAAATTATCATTATCAAAACTAGGGTGTTGCGGTATCTATACATTGAATATCGTATGATGAGAAATAGTCAAAAATTAGATGTGATCCCCTGAACCCAGAAATCTCTATTGGGGGCAATACTTGTTAAGTGACATGATGCTGCTCCTTTTGTTTCTCAATTTTTTAAAAATCATGTGGCAACTCCACAAAATAAAAAAAAAGCATCTCGTTCCTCTTGAGACCAATCATTTGTCCTTATTCAATAAAGTTATGATGTCCCTAAAAAATACAAAGTCCTAGATCCCTCTTTCACTCATCCTGAAAAGAGGGAGGAAGAAAAAAAAGGTCTCTCACACTTGTATAGTTGAAAACCATAACAAAGTCATACCAGTTGAAGTTATTAAAGTAATTTCAACTCCAATGGTCGTGGAATTTAAGCAAACAATTAGAATTTTAAAAATCAAAGAACTAATAGTTTCGGTCAATAAATAACTTAGAACAATAATAGTCAAGACAAAAACAAAATTGAAGATGATTTCCTTTAGGATAGAGACCAATGACACTAGTTGAAATGGACATGTATTGGAACAAAACTTGCTAAATTTTGTTAGTGATATGCACTAGGTCAATCATTTGATTATGTATTGACTTTCTTATTTTATTAATAAAGAGATATTTCATTATCATTTGATTTTATGATAATTATATGAATGGTTAATTATTACTAAGGCCATCAAGTATGTGACTTGATAGTAAAACCCTTAGATTAAAATAAGAGTTCTATTCTAATTATCCCTAGCCATTTATTAATTATATAAATGTTAAAGTATTAAGGCTAGTATGATGTTGACTTATGGTTATGTTTTACTAATCATGAATATGAGATATTAAGTCAACTCATAGGTACATGATGAGAGATCATGTACTGGATTGACCCACTATGAGAATACTGTATAGAATATTGTCATATGTATTTCTTATCACAGTAATTTTATTTCAGTCCTTTGACCTTGAAATCATCATGGATTTCTACATAGCTATGTTATGTTTTGACACATTCTAACATTGTCTTTAACCGGACGATTAGATAGGATGTTGTTGGATATGAATTTAGTTATGTGAGGAATGTGAGTGATTTAGAAGGAATTCATCCCTCATTAATATGAGAAAGATATCTATAGGCCCCTTTATGAGATAGACTGAAGGAAAATGCATGGCCATGCTGAAATGAATTGATAAAGAGTTATCATTTTTAGTCTACTTGGAATCAAGTTAGAATATTAAACTATATAAGGATGACATTCTATGCCTTATGTTCAATTAAGATATCATGTGATAAAGGGACGATACAATTCAATGTAATTAGGTTATGTCGGATTATTGACTTCACATGACTTGGGTAGTCATAATGTCTTGCTAGAGGTCACTTATGACTTGTAGGCCTAAATAGAGATTTAGGTCCACTGCCAATGTTATGTGAACCTACAGGGTCACACACTTAGAGCAAGCCCAAAATGATTATGGGTTTAATAAGCCCAAAATAAACTCTATGAAAATAAATAATTAAAGTGTTTTGTTTATTTATTTAAGATAAGTGTTATTTTAAATAAATAAATAAGATATTATTTCTGATTTATTTTTAAAACAAAATCAGAATGTAATAAATGGAAATTACCAAAAAGGTTTTTGGTAGGTGAAACCCTAATTTTGAGTCTATAAATATGTTATATTCTCTAGGGTTTAATAGTTTTGTTTTCCCTGCCTCAAAAAATGGTTTTCTCTCTTCCTAGAAAACAAACATAGAGTTTTTCTTTTATTCTTGATTTGTGAGACAATCAAAAAGGTTACTAGCACACACTCTAATTCATTTTGTGAAGGGTTGTTCATATGGATACCTATAGAGGATGCATCCTTTTGGAGACATCTTGATCCGAACAACCAAAGCAAAAAGCTCGAGGTAAGGTGTCACTGGTATAAACCTCCTCTCATCCTTCTAGAAAATCTTGCCTCTTCTGCATTTTGGTGAGATTATTGAAACTCTAGATTTAATCAAGTCGTTGAATTATATGGATCTAGGTTTTTGAACGTGATAAAATTTTAATTTTCTGCTATATTTATATCATGAAACCCCAACAAATTTATAGGGCCATCAGACATATTACAAAAATCCACTAGCATTTTTCTAAAAATTTACAAACTTAATATGAGATTCTAAAGGCTTTGGCTACACTTACTCTTGATAACACAATCTTTAACATAGAATAGACATCAGACAAAGGAGCTTCTCACCACATGAAAAGTTATACGAATATGTTAAAAAATATATGTCCATATTTTAGTAATGATTTTGTTATGATATGATATGGTATATGTTGATGTTAGCGTGTTCAACTCAGCACCGTTTGGATCATGATCTCTTTTTCCTTGTTTACGGGAAAGCAAAGGGAATGTGAGGGGAATTTTGAACGAGTTTAGGTATGACACAAGTGCACTTACAACCCTTCAACTAGCCAGGAGAAATGACAATTGCCATTAAGTATCACCTGAGAAATTGTCCAATATATAACTAGACAAATGCTTTTACCCATTGGATAAAACATTGGGTTCAGATTTCAATGTCAGTGGGAGTAGGCTCAATATCTTAGAGGCATCTTCATACCGCCCAGATGCTAAATAGGGCCGACTTTACTAGTTATATACAATGCTTCCAAGAAATATGTACCATTTAGATCAACCATTATATACAAATGAAAGCACAATATATGCACATAAATGAATAATAACAATAATAAATGAGTAATGATGCATGGACATGACATAATTCATGAATAAATATGTAATTGGCCTACAATGGTTGAATATGGCTTTTGAGATTAAGGGAAATTAATTAAGAATTAAAAAGATAAAATAAGGAACACAAAATTTAAGGAGTCTGGTTTATCAATAAACCTACATCTGCACCTAACTCTTCCAAGTTAGGATTTTCAATCACCACTATCTATTCACTTAGATTGATTCTTATAGCTTTGAGTTTTAGGCTCAATACTAACCTTACAAAATAAGAGTTTAGGATCACTCTTCAGCCTAAATCCTAAGTGTTTTCAATAGGTAAACAATTCAACCTTTCATAAAGAATAGAAGCAGATTTCCCTTTTCTTAAACCCCAGAAACTAGAAGAAGAAAAGTTCATATTCTATTCACATAAGCTTTAATACTAACTGTAATTACCCTAAAGGGGGGGGGGGGGCGAATAGGGATTTTGAGATTTTAAGCAATGATTAAAGGGAAATTAATCAAGAATTAAAAAGATAAAATAAGGAACACACACAATAGAAGGAGTGTGTGTTCAATTGGTAATTACTTCAATTTTTCATAAAGAATAGAACCTTACTTCCCTTTTCTTAAACCCTAGAAAATAAAATAAGAAAAGTTCATATTCTATAACCCAAAATTTAATACTAATTGTAATTGCCTTAAAGGTGGGTGAAGAAGGCTTTTAAGATTTTAATCAATAATTAAAGGAAATTAATCAAGAATTAAAAAGATAAAATGAGGAACACATAATTTAAGGAGTTCGATTTATCAACAAACCTACATCTCCACCTAACTCTTCCAAGTTAGATTTTCAATCACCATAATCTATTCACTTATATTGATTCTTATAACTTTAAGTTTAAGGCTCAACTCTAACCTTACAAAATAAGAGTTTAGGATCACTCTTCAACCTAAATCCCAAGTGTTTTCAATAGGCAAACACTTCAACCTATTATAAAGAATAAAACCTCACTTCCCTTTTCTTAAATCCTAAAAAATAGAAGAAGAAAAGTTCCTATTCTATTTACATAATCAACACTTAAAGAGTTTAAATAATTACAAAGAATGTAGTTAGAGGAATACATGCTTAATTAATGCTTAGGAGAGAAATTTGTAATATTCAAAGCGTGTAACTCTTCAATGAAGCTCAAACAGTTTTTTTTATAGTTTAAAACTCAAATTATGGCTATTAGGGGTAATTACTTCGTCCCCAACCTCTCCATGCTTTATAAAATGCAAAAATAGCATTTTATAGAGAAATAGCTGCTCACGGTCATGATGGTATGGTCCTAGTTGTGACCCTTAAAAAATTTAGCCATTGGAGTGGTAGGTAAATGTTATACCTTAGAGAGCAGTTTGGTCACGGGCTGCTCATGGTCACAAGGGCAGACCATGAGTAGCTCAAAATGTTGACTTATTGAGACACCTTGAGATAATGAGCTAAAGCAGCTCATGACTGGTCCTCAAGACCTCATCACGATCATCTCACGATCATGATGCCAGATCATAAGGGGTGTAGAATTGCTTTTGCAAAAAGTCCCTTTGAAGCCTAAGCTCATGACCACTACTCGCAGTCAGGACTAGAGCTCGGGAGGAATTGTAACTTAATTTTGCATATATTTGATGCTTTACTTGAAATTTTTTAATCTTAAGCTTTGTGGTACTTTATGTAGAACATTTTGGATGATCTAGGAGGTTGAAATACTTCACTTGATTTTATGTGATAACATAAGCCTAAACACACTAAATAAACTTATTAGTTTACTTAAATTACTTGTTAAAGTCAAAACTATAGAGATTGAATAACCCTAAGGTCAATAAAATAAATAAATAATCAAGGCAAAATATGATGCATGATCATGGCAAATGAACTAACATAATATATCACAATTATGATGGCATATGAACACATATGGCGTAAATATGGAATATTGACATGTTATGGAATTTATATCACATAATCATGGCATATTCATCATAAACAAGTCATGGAAATTTATGTTCATGACAACCTAACTATGGAAAATAAAATGAACAACAACAACAATAATAAAATTAAAGAGAATAAGAAAAGAGAGACAAACACTCGAGTAGGCTCCTCCTCTTCATCTTGTCATTATTTTCTCATTTTATGGGCCATTATTTTGAGAAAAATTGATATTTAAAACAAAGATGATAAATGTGATGGAAAATGATTGAAAAATACATAAAAAGAAATAAAAGAAAATCAATGTTAAGCAAAAAGGATTAAATAAGATTGATTGAAGAAATAAAAATAAAAAATCAATTAAAAGTACTAAAAAGGTTGATTTTATGGTGACTAATTGGTTTAATTAAGGCCATTAACTAATAATGTCTATGATTTATCAAATGAGGCCTTAAGATATAAATCTTGTACCTTGGATAAATTGAACACACATCATTAATTATTGCCTAATTATTATCCCAATAATCATCATAAATAGATTTAAATAGAAGAAACTGCAAATAATTAATTTTGAGACTTTGGTTGATTTTCAATAATGTAAATGAACACACAAAATGTAACACTAAACAATAAACAAATATTCACAAATAAAACATAATAAAGGCAATTTTAAATGAAATGAAAGTATATAGAATAATGTAATAATAATGAAAATGAAAATTATGTAAATAAAATAACATAAATTAATAGGAAAATCCTTTAATATGTAACAAAAGGGAATATGAAGGTAATATCAAAATAAAATAAAAATAAAAATAAAAATTATTATGAGAGGAATTATTGAAATGAAGTATGTAAAAAGGAAATTATGGTTAAAAGATTGATGTAGAGAATAGTAATAGTTTTGATAACTGAATAAATGTTATCATTCAATAATGATTACAATATAAGTTATAAATATACACGGAGTTTTGATTGTAGTAATACACTAGTATATGAATAATAACAATATCATAAACAATTATGGTAGCATAAGAGTAATACAAGAAGGTACTATGTTAATGATATATGTTGTAATACCCCCTGTAAGCTGCTAGGGATAGAGGAATTAGGCGAAGCTTTGAGCAAATGGAGTGAAAATGTCAAAGTCTCAGAGGCTTGGTAAATATATCACTGAGTGGATCTTTGCTGGAAATAAAGGCAATTTAAAGAGAACCCTTTTAAACTTGTTGACGAACAAAATAGAAATCAAGTTTGATGTGTTTAGTTCTAGCATGAAAAATAGGATTGGAAGACATACAAATGGCTCCAATATTATCCTACCAAAGTGTGGGTGGAGAAGATCATAGAACCTGAATTTCATTAAGTAAAAATTGAATCCATAGGATTTCAATAGTAGTATTGGCTATTGCTTTGTATTTGCTCTCAGAAGATGAATAAGCAATAGTAGCTTCTTTCTTGGCACTCCAGGAGATAAGAAAATTGCCCAAATAAATTCCAAAACCACTAATGGAGCATTTGTTATATGTATAACCACCTTAATCCCTGCTCGAGAAACATTGTAAAAAGCATTCATTGTTAAAGCTTACAAACAATTAATGAGCAATAGTATGTTTAATGTATCAAAGAAGGCATTTGACAACATTCTAGTGGGTAGTGGTGGGAGAATGCATAAATTGACATAAATTATTAACTAAAAATGCTAAGTTAGGCTGTGCAAAAGTTGCAAATTGTGTTGAGTTATGCAATTCAAAATGTAGTAAAAATTTTGAAAAATTTAATCACAAACCCAAACTAGGATCCATGTAATTCAATTAATTGATTGATTAGGTTTTTTAAACACCTTACCACAGATGAATAACGGGCAAGAACGATTGAAGGTTGAGAGGGGGTTCACATCGGTGACACCCTACCTTGAGCTTTATGATTTTCTAGACTAGATGAAGACATCTCCAAATGAATACGTCCCCTGTAAGTATCCATATGAATAGCCTTTGAATCAAATTGAATGTGTGCTGGCACCTTTTTTTGATTGTCTCACAGCTTAAGAACTCTGCATTTAATTTTCTAAAAGGAGAGAAAAAATTTTGGTGGCAGAATAATAAGTCTGTGAAACCCTAAAGAATATGTCATATTTATAAACCTCTCAATTAGGGTTTCCTTTACCAAAATAAATTTTGGTACTTTCACACTTACCAAAACATTTTTGGTATATTCCACTTATTCTAATTCTAATTTTTTTCAAATACCTAATAAAAAATAATTTCCTATTTATTTAAGATAACCATACCTTAAATAAATAAATAAATAAATATTATTTCCATAGACCTTTATTAGGCTTAGTAAACCCATATTTGTTTTGGGCATGTTCTAAGTGTGTGACCCTGTAGGTTCGCATGACATTGGCAATAGGCCTTTAATCCATATTTAGGCCTACAAGTCATAAGTGGCCTCTAGAAAGACATTATGACTACCCAAGTGATGTGGAGGACATAAACTAATTTACAGTGAATATTATAGTCCTTTTGTCACATGATATCTTGATTGAATATAAGGCATAGTTTCTATCATCCTTATATAGTTCAATTATATTATTTCTTGATTCCAAGTAGACTAAGAATGATAACTCTTTATCAAATCACTTTAGAATGAACATGCATTTTTCTCAATCTATCTTATCAAGGGGCTTATAGATATCTTACTTAAATTAAATGTGGGACAAATTCCTTCTCAATCATTCACATTTCACACATAACTCATTTCATATCCAATAACAATCTATTTTATCACCCGGTTAAAGAGAATGTTAGATTGTGTTAACATACAAAATAGTTATGTTGAAATCCATAGTGATTTCAATGTTAGAGGACTAAATCAATATTACTCTGATGAAAAATACTTATGAAAATTATCTATGTAGTATACTCATGATGGGTCAATCTAGTACATTATTTCTCAAATAAGAGTACCTATGAGTTGACTTAATATCTCATGTTCATGATTAGTAAAACATAAGCATTAGTCAACACCATACTAGCCTTCATACATTATAATGACTATGAATAATTTGAGTAGAACCCATATTTAATCTAAGGGTTTAACTATCAAGTCACATATTTGATGACCTTAGGAAGAATTGACTATTCAAGTAATTATCACAATAAAAAATGATAATGATAATGCCTTTTTATTAATAAAATGATAAAGTCAAAACATGGTCATACACGATTGACCTAATGCATATCACTAACATATTGGAGTGCACCAACAACCTATCGATAAAGCTTTGGATTTGCAAAGAGAACCATACATCTTGGATAGAGGTGGTGTAGTGGCCATCAGTATAGAATAACATTTGCAATCTTTAAGGCCAGTTTTGATTAAAAAATCACTCAAAAAATTTTATTGAGTTAAAAAGACACCATCCAAAGTTTTTGTTACATGCATACCAAGAAAATAAGACAAATCACTAAAATTTTGCATTGGGAATTCATACTACGATTTTTTTTCAAATGTTAGAAATCAAAGTCGTGGAAGAGCTAGTAAGAATGATGTCAGCGACATAAACCAATAAGAGAACTGTTTCAGACTGGTGATGAAGAATAAATAGAAGAGTCAGCTCTGATACTATAATAGTTTTGATAATTGAATAAGTGTTGTCATTGAATAATGATTATAGTACAAGCTATAATTATTCTAGGAGTTTGTATTGTAGTAATACACGACTATATGAATAATAATAGTACCGCAAACAACTATGGTAATACAAGAGTAATACAAGAAGGTACTACATTAATGATGTATGCTATAATAAATGGAAATAAGAATTATATTAGTGATTATATTAAAAATTGAAATATTTAACCGAAAGTGCAAAAAAATTGGAAAATGAATAAAAAAATAAATATTATATATGTAGTAAAATTGCCAAAATATTGAAATAAAAAGAAATTAGGAAAGGAGATAAGAATATAAAATTTATATAAACATTAAATTTATAAAGAAAAGATTATATCAACATAAGAATTAAATCACAAATAAAAATCAAATAAATGAAAAATGGTATTGTAGAGACATGTAAATAAAAGAAAACAAGCAATTAAATGAAATTAAAATAGAAATTGAGGTGTGGAGAGGGATTATTCTAAGACATAAAACATATAACAATTAATAATAATGAAAGGAGGCAATATTATAAAAATGCATAAAACATAAAATAAATGAAATTGGAAGTACAAATTAAAATTAAAGAAAATGGGCAAATAAATGATAAATTGAGCATAAAATAAACAGAAAGTGACATTGAGAGTAAAAATTGCAAATAAATAAATATTAGATAATAATGAAATAAAATAAAATAAAATGAACATAATAATATAAAAATGTAGAAATGGGAGATTGAGAGTAGATAAAATAATAAAGGAAAAAAAGTAATTAACAAAATAAAAGATAAATTAGACATAAAAATGTAGAGAGTGGTGAATTGAGTGTAGAGATTGAGATTATGAGCTTGATAATGAGCAATATAATTTATGAAAAATATATAATATGCTTGAAAAATAAATTGCAATAAAAATAAATGTTAGTAGTTAGCAGAGTTAGTAATTGAGATATTGAACTTGGAGATTGAGTAGCAGGATATATATATATATATATATATATATATATATATATATATATATATATATATATATAATGCATGCAATATGATGTAATTCTAAAATTCATGCAAGAATGGTAGTGATGCACTATGTTACAATGACATTTCAATTAGTAGGTGTTTTCTCGTATTCGTATCGTCATTTCTTTGTGTCCATATTACCTGGACACTTCAGTTTATAAAGAGACTCTTCAATTAGAAGTCATTTTCTGTATCCCCGTATCTATGTCCGTGCAACCTATATGATGCATGCTAGGGTTCAAGCAAAATGCTCCTAATAAATATAAATATGATTCACACACATGGTAGTGATATGATAATGCACATGAGAATGCATGAAATGCAAAAATGCAAAAAATAGAGAAATTGGTTAGTAATTATAATCAATAAAAAGGAAAAATTGATTTGAGACAACAATTATAAATGAAATATGATTATGAATAAAAAAGAAGCATAAAAATAATGAATAATATCTTATAATACACCACGTTAACTAATAATGATCAATTAATGCTTCTAAGTAATCAAAACAGGCAATAAATACTAAATATGAAAAATAGACACGTACTATTCACAAAACACTTAATATTCATAAAATAGACTCAAAAATATTATTATTTAACCAACAAAGCAAAGAAATATTAATTAGAATGCAAATAAAACACATAAATTATATTTAGATCTTTTGAAAGTACCAATTTAATCATTAAAAGCTAATTAGCAATCCTAAGATCATAAATTTCAAAAAATAAGTACAAATATAATCACAACACACATAAAACTTTCAATAATAACAAATTAGACTCATAAATTATCATAAATAGATCAATGAAAATTACAATAAAGATAAGCACACAAGAATCATAATAAGAAATAAGCACACAAGAATCACAATAAGAATCACAAATGAAAATTAGAATAAAGATAAGCACACAAGAATCATAATAAGAATCACAAAATAACCATAAATGCACAAGTAACACTCAAAGCACATATACAACAATTAACATATAGTTCCAAGACACAAAAACAGAGAATTAGGTCACTAAATTAGCACAAAATCAATTCACATTTACTAAATCACAATCAAGAACAAAAAAAAAAATAGGTCACTAACATTTACTAAATCACAATCAAGAACAAAAAAAAAAATAGGTCACTAAATTAACATAAATTCAATTCTCATTTACTAAATCATAATCAAGAATGCACAAGTAGTGTCAGAATATTGATCATGAACCAAAAGCTCAACCAAAATCAAAGCAAGTAAGAGAATACCAAAGCTTAAAAGCAAAAGATGAGAATTGAAGAAAAATATTTTAAAAATGAAAAAAAATTAAAAAAATTATAAATTTGTTCAACCTAGGACCTTTTAAACTCATTTTACTGATGTATAATCATTATAGAATGCATATGAGTCATTAGGACCATCATTAGAAACATATCAAAGCTAAGAGTGCACGATTTATAGGGATAGAAAAAATAGCCAAATTTTAGCCTTAGATAGCCAAAAATCACCATGGATAGCTGGCTAGTCATTCATGGCTCAATTCCGTCCATTCCCCTGGGCACATGTGAAAAACTTGACTCTTTTGCTAAAAAAACAAATTGAGGCCTTAAACCTCGAAATTCAAGCCCATGATGAAAAGAAATGAGTTTTAGAAAATTTTTAACCTTATAATATAAGATTAAACTCACAAAAAACAAGATTTTAGATTGAAGAATTGGAGATTGAAAGCAAACAAGGTCAAATGAGCACTAGGTTGTTATTTAGTTGAGTTTTGGTTAATTTTAGGTTACTGTGAGCTTTGGTTTGATTTAATTGTTGTTTTTGGATTATGGAGGATTGGGAGAGTGTTTAGGCTTAGGATTGGGTAGGGGCTAAGTAGAGAAATTTTAGAGAAAGAGGGTAGATGAGGAGAGTTTTTACTTAGGCTTGTTTTTCATTTTTTTCATTTTTTATTTTTTTTTCTCAATCTTATCGTAGGCTCTACCCACCAAAATGATTCCTTAAACCTTGTATTTATAGACTGAGGCTTAGTGGCATAGTTTTAATAAGTTTTCAACTAAAAGGGGTATCATTTGACTTTGAAAGATAAAAAATATATTAGAATAAATCCTAGGTTGACACTTGTCTAGGAATTATTAGACGCATAGGACATGATTTGACCACCAAAGGTCAAAAATTTGACTTTTAGTCAAGTGGTCCACACTGACTCACTGTGATTTTAAAATACAATTTTAGACTAAAATTCATTTTCGAGGGCTCGATTTGACCTTTGGGATGTCCTTTGACCAAATTTTGATTTTTCATCCTAGGGCTTTTTGAGGTGAAATCGAAGCTTCTAGATTGCAAACCAGTCTAAAAAATAGACACAATAGATATAAAAACTATCATTTTTTTAGATTTTAATAATTGACTTAATAGAAAAATGTGGCACAAACTTTCTTTCTCTCAATCATCAAAACCTTTTTGGGTTTGGTTTTAAAAAGGTTCAGTTTGGTAATTAGGTAAGGTTATTGTGTTTCAATTGGCTCTAAATTTTCTTTCCAATCATTATTCTTTATCAATCTCATCTGATGGTGTGATATTTTTCTACTTTCACATCAACTTTCATGGTTTTGAAAAATAACCCTAATAGTTTGCCCCATGCTTTGGAGGAATTTATGTGTTTATGCCTAAAACATTTGGAAAGAAACTTTTGATTTGCATGTCCCATTCATAACATGTAAATTCTGATAAAGCATTAAACAAACTTAAGAGTTGAGAATTCATACTCGACTTTAATTATGGTTTTCTGTAAACTCAATCTTGGAAGCACAAGTTAGTATAAAAATTCCATAATTAAATGAATTACAAAAATTGGAATATGAGTTTAGAATAAGTTGAGAGTTGCTTAAAGTCTTAGAAAATTAGAGAATTGCTTAGGGTCTTGGACAATTTGAGAATTACTTGGAGTGATGGACAATTTGAGAATCATTTAGAGCCATGGATAAGTTAAAAATCAGTTAGAGTCTTAAATAATTTGATAACTACTCAGAGTCTCAAACTAGAAAGGAAATCTAGGATCTCTTAAAGTCTCAGACAATTTAAGAGTTGCTCATAGTCTTAAACTAGAAAGGAAATTGAGGTTGACTTAGAGGCTTGAACAATTTGAGAGTCACTCGGAGTCTTAAACTAGAAAGGAAATTGAGAATCACTTGGAGTCTCAAACAATTTGAGAGTCGCTCAGAGTGTCAAAATTTTGGAGTCTCAAACTAAAAAGAAAATCAAGAATTGCTTGGAGTCTCAGACAATTTGAAAGTCACTTGGAGTCTCAAACTAGAAATGAAAATTGAGAATCGCTTGGAGTCTCAAAAAATGTGAGAGTTGCATAAAGTCTTAAACTTGCAAAAGTAATTAAGACTTGGTTAAAGTCTCAAATTGTAATTGCCCTAGATGAGAGGGGGTGAATAAGGCATTTTAGAATTAAAAGTAAATTAAGAAGAATTAAAAAGAAACTAAAGATTGGAAGATAGCACACAATAATTTAAGGAGTTTAATTCTCAAATATGTCTTTACCTAACTTATCCCTAAGTTAGAATTTTCAATCCCCATACCAATCTTATTTGTAAAGATTAAGATTACATGATTTTTATAGATGAACTCCAAACTTACAGCAATGAGCTTTTAAATAAGATTTAGCTTTAACAAAAAACCTAAGTGTTTTAATGGAAGAACACTTAAACCAATTCCTTTAGAAAAAAAAAACCTTACTTCCTTTCTAATCTATCCCAAGAATTAGATGAAGTCGACGTCCTATTTCTAACACACAACCAACTCTCAAAAGAGTTAATGAATCATAAAGAGATTAGATGAAAGAGTTAATTCTCAATGAATGCTAAAGAGAGAAAAATTAAATATCCAAAGTGTGTAATTTGTAAATGAGTCTCCAGAGCTTGTTTTTATAGTTGAGCATATCAAATATGGCTATTGAAGCCATTAATGTCATCCATAAGTTCTTTAAACTTCATTAAATTCATTTTTCCTTTTTGCAAAAAAGTGATCAGTTCCAGTCGGCATATCTTTAGTTTTGATCGAGATATTTAATAAAACTAGCCATTGCACTTTGATCAAATTGTTGCTTTGAAAAGGACATGCTAAGTTCTAGTCGAGACTACACTTGTGATGAGTGTCCTAAGTGCCATCCCAATTATGATCAAGCTCGGGATGCGCACTGTTTTAAAACTCAAATTTTTCTCGACAAAGTCTTAAATTTGTGCTTTTAGCCCCACTCGATTTGGTTTCTCATAAATGTGTCTTGAGCTAAGTCCCGTTCGGGACATATGCTCATGAGGAGCATTGTTCAAAAGGTTAAATTCTCATAATTGTGGTATTAAGTAGAGGCTTGTGATCCTAGTTAGGATATGCTTATCCAGGGTATTTTCTTAGTCGGGATAACTTCTAAGATTGGTGTTTTCTTTTTAGTTTTAGAGGCATTGTGTCATGAGCTTAATCTTAGTTAAGAATTTGCTTATGATGGCTCTGTCTAAAGCTTTAATAACCTTATTTTCTTTATTATTTTGATTCCCAAAGATCAATAACTTATATTTAAAGTACACTAAAAATATCATTTGTTAAGATTAAAAGAAGGGTGATTAAGTGTGATCATTACAAAAGGTCAACAATCTCCCCTTTTGTGATTTTGATAAACCGATTTTAAGTTTGAAAAGATAATCAATTGTGAAAGTTTGTGAATCTTTAAGTTCCCTCTCAATTTATGAATTTGTTTTTAAAGTTACTCCCCTTAATGTGTTCATGGATGTTTAAATAATTAATTTTGGCAATAATTTTAATAATCATCCAAAATCATACAAAATTAAATTTAGGTAAACTCAAACACTTCTCCACCTTTTGGAAAAATGCAAAAAAATAAGAAAAAGAAACATTGTATTGAATAAAAAGAGAAAGTATAGTAAACTATGAGGAAAACACATAAACACAAAATAAGTCAAGGTAAACTAAAGACAAGACATAAAAAAAATGAATGAAAACATAAACATAAACTAAAAATAAACTAAAGATATAACAAAGCATGAAGCACACTAAAAGTATAAAACACATCTTAAAAAGATATAACTAAACACATAACACATAGATGGAAATTTCATTCATCATGAGGAGCATCTTCTTGGTGAAAGGAGTATAGGTGCCTACATATCCTTGTTCCTTATCAATTTGACATGCACATCATTGGATCTAAGTGGGTTCTCAAGCTAAAGCTCAAACTAGATGGAACTCTTGATCGTTTTAAAGCTTGACTTATCACTAAGGGTATCACTAAATAAATGGTATTTATTACACTGACACCATTTAGTTTGTACTCGGTCTTACTTTAGTTTGACATTGGGATATTCAATAACTAGATGTTAAAAATGCATTTCTTTATAGCATACTTACTAAAGATATCCATATGGAATAGCCTTTTGGCATAATTGAACCTAAGTTTCCAAATCATATGTGCTAACTTTTAAGATCACTTTATGTTTTGAAACAAGTATCTCATGCTTAGTTTGACCATTTTAGAGCTTTTATCTTAAAACATGGTTTCTTTTGTAGTCTTATTGATCCATTATTATTTATTTTGCATTCTTCTTATAGTACTTTAATCTTTCTTTTGTATATGGATGATATGCTTCTTATAGGTTCATAGTCACAACATCTAGCTTAATTTATTCAACTTTTGCACATTGAGTTCACTATGAAGGATCTTGTTCCATTCATTATATTTTAGCATAGAGAGATCCCATATATCTAACAAACAACACTTGTCTCAATCCCACTATGCTTTTATTATCTTTAAGAAAGCATATATGGTAGATTGAAAGCTTATAAACACACCACTTGAAGCAAAAACTAAAAGCCTCAACAATAATACTTTATTTGATAATCCTATTAATTATTATGGAATAGTTAGTGCTTTCATTATCTAACTATTACTTAGCCTGAACTTGCATATAGTGTTAATTTCATATCACAGTTCATACATGGCCCTACTAATTCCTATCTTAAAATTATTTGGCAAATCTTGCATTATGTTTGTTAGGTTAGATGGTATGCCCTAGAGGCCAATCATATAGTTTAATAATGTAAATGATCCTAAATGGCAATAAAATAATGAACAAGTGGTCAAGCGGGCCCTTCAACTTATGCTCGCAAGCCACGTTGGCCGATTTTAAACTTTTGCTCTAATTAAGCCCATAACTTCTATGTTTAGGCCCATTAAATCCAAAATTATAGCTCAATTCATACGTGGCTTACACTAAATAAAATAAGAATATGAGAGAGAAGAGTTAATAATAATTTATTTAGTAATAGGTATCCCACCTAACTATAGATTGCAACTATGTAATTGGTGTGAATGAAAGAAACCATGTTAAGAAATGGTGGAATTTATTGCAAAGTTGGTAGTTGGGGCAGAGAATTTAGAAGTAATTACATGTATTGAGATTTAGGGTTTTTGTTAATGGGAATGAAGAATGATTTAAAGATCTATATTAAAGCCTAGCAATTTGAACTTGAACTTGTGAAAGTTGAAATAGGTAATAATGCATGTGCTTTTGATTGAGTGTTATTATGCAGTAAGCATTAAGGATTAAGTGTGTTGATTTTGACAGCATATTTATTGATGTTTGATTCACTCTTGTAGGATGGGTAGGGACATGCCTATGATATTCAAGACACATTATAAGGGGAAATTCATCAGGAAAAAAAAGCTGATGTATGTTGATGGAGATATATTATGATGGAAGGTATATGTTCTTGATAGGCTAGGATATTTTAGGATTATGAAAAAGATTAGTTCATTAGGGTATACTAACAACTTTAAAATATATTGGTTACCCCATGGGAGTTCACTTGAAAATGGACTAAAATTCATTTATAATGACGATTTTATGCATAATTTGGTTGAGGTTTCTAGTATATTTGATGTATTCCATATGGAGTTATATGTAGAACATGAAATTGATGAACTTGAAATAATAGAGGGTCCCAGGTTGTTGGGGATAAGGTAATAATAAGTAGTGATGAAGAAATAGGAGAAGTAGATGTAGATAATGTGGAAGAAAGTGAGGTCCAAGGTAGGGGTGATGTTTGTGACTTGACAAAAGTTGAACACTTTATTAAAGGGCGGAGTAAGGTGGTTAATATTAATTTAATGGAGAGTGATGAAATACATATTAAAGTTAGTATTAGCAGTGATAACAGTATTGTTCAATCATTAAATGAAAATAAATTCAGTACATAAGTTGATGCCGAAGGAAGATTTAATGCTGCTGGTATTCATAAAGGTAAAGAGTATAATATAAAAGGGAAGCATGTATCTGAAAATGGGGAGTAATTATTATAGCAATATAAGAATGATTTGCAAGACCAAAAAGAAGCTATGATGTTATAAACATTGAGAGTGTTCCTTGTGACCTTAAAATTAAAGTTTAAAATGTTGGTGAAGTTCAAAGTGAATGTGCACAAGAAGCCGAAGATACAGTTGAAAATGAAGGTTCACTTTAAATTAAACTACAAGTTGAACATGAATGTGATGTGGACATTGAAGTTGAAGTTCAAATTGAATGTGAACTTCAAAATGAATGTCATATTGGAACTAAAAGAGGACCTCCAACTCAAAGGCATATTGAAACTGAATGTGAGGTTGATACAGAAGAAATAGATTAACCAAAATCTATTCATGTTGACACAAATGAATATGAAAATGTTGATTTATCAACAGGTGATGAGAGTGGATTAGATGCACACTATGAAGAGTTGGCTATAACAAGGAAATTATTAAGAGAAGAAGCAAAAATGTAGAAAAAAAGGCAAAGTAAAAAGCCATTTTAGGCATTAAAGAACGAGAAACTTGCTAAACTTGAAAGAGTGGGAATTTATTTAGAAGAACCAGTAGACAAGTAGGATGAAGGAAATGATTCTTCTGCTAATGTGGAAAATGCAAATTAGAATGTTAATACTGCTAAAGAGGTTGGATTGGACCCTGAATTTTTCAATAGTGATGATGAACCAAGGTGTGAAGAAGAGTCTGGGGAAGAAGGACATGGAAATATTTAGAGGCAAAAATCAAAAAAGCTTTTCACAATCCAACAAGTAACATACCAACTTTTATTATTAGCATGGTCTTTAAAAGTGCAGAAGAGTTTCAGATTATGATCACAAAATATGCTATAGCTAAAGGGGTTGAAATAAAATTTGAAAAAAATGAAATGCATCGGGTTAGGTGCAGATGTAAGTAAGCATGTCCATGGACTATTTTTGCTAGCTTAAATAAGAACAGTGAGGATTTTATTGTCAAATGTTACCACCCTAACCATTGGTGTACTAGAGTTTAGAAGAATAGAAGGGCATCCTATGATCATCTTGTTTCCTATTTCATGATGTTATTGAAGATTATCCAAAAATGAGATGTCTATAGACAGTTAAATATGCTAAAAAACACTTATAGCTAGAAATTAGTGAGATAATGGCAAAGAGAGTGAAGAGAAAAATACTAACTCAACTTAAAGGGGATTATAAGGATGATTATAGATGAATATGAGACTATATAGAGGAGTTGAGGCAAACAAATGAAGGAAGTACTATTGAAATCATAGTTGAAGATGAGACAAGTAGGTTCAACAAAGTTTACATCTGCTTCAAAGCTTTAAAACTGGGATAGAGAGTATGGTGTAGGCCACTCTTGGGCCTTGATGGTTGCTTCATTAAGAATACGTGAAGAGGAGAAATCCTTATAGTGGTGGGTAGAGATGCTAATTATTAATGCTTTCCAATTGTTTAGGTAGTTATTAGGTTTGAAATAAAAGCAAACTAGGTTTGGTTTCTACATTATTTGAAAGAGGACATTGCCTTCAATGATGGCAACCACTTAGCTCTTATTAATGACATGTAAAAGGTTAGTATAATTAGAGTAATAATTTGTTATTTTATGTTTTGAACAACTAGTGATTATTTGTAATTCTTATACATGCATAGGGATTGATTAAGGATGTAAAGCAAAAGTTCCCATTTACAAAACACTGATGATGTGCTATGCTTATTTATATGGCATGGTAGAAGAGATGGAGAGGATTAGATTTTTGACAGTAATTCTAGAAATGTGCTAAAAGCCCATATGAACAATGCTTCCAAAACCAATTAGAGAAGCTTGATGAATTGCCAGTGGATAAGTGCATCACATGTTAACCTACCCTCCACATACATGGTGCATGTCATATTTTTCTTTTCATTCCAAATGTAATAATGTTGATAATAATATGTGTGAATATTTTAATGGATATTTAGTTAAAGTAGGCAAAAACACATTCTTGCCATGTTGGATTAGGTTAGGGCTGATGCTATAAATAAGATGCATGGGAAAAGGGTTGAAGCAAATAAATGGTTTTATCAAGTGAGTCCTAGTGCTTGTGCAAAATTAAACAAAAATATGGAAAGAACTACCATGTGTCATTTTGGGTGGAATAAGGATGTAGGCTATAAAAATAGTAAAGGAAAAGACAAGCATACAGTGAATGTTAATAAAAGGAGTTACACCTATAGATCATGGGATCTAATAGGTATACTATGTCCTCATGATATATGTGCCTTGTACAATAGCAAGAAGGTGTTGGAAGATTATATTGATCCATGGATAGAACGAAGAAATATTTGGCATCATATCAGTACTCCATGGAACATGCAAAGGGCTAAAGCATATGGTCGAAGACAAATATGCCTCTATTGTTGCCACCTAAAGTTAACAAAGTAAAGTGGAAATTTTTTGTGTGGAGGGGTAATCATGACATGCAACATATGTTCTAAAATAAGAGATAACAAAAATGGATGTCCAAATAAATTAGCTATAAGTTATGTCATTTCTTATTTCATAGTGAATTATTAAATAACTTATTAACTTGGTCATTAAGCTGATAAATGTCCCTAAATTTTTATTGTAGAAAAAAATCAATTAGAGCTTAGTAGAGGAGCAAGTACTCTTAAAGAAACATCTACACAAGCTTCATCCCATATACATGAAATAGAGACAAGAGTAAATAATGTTTCAATGATTGGTTAATTATGTTTAAGCATAAGTTATTACCACCTTGAATGATGAGTTAATTGCATATTAATATGCAGATAACATTACAGGAAATCTAAGACCTGCGATTCAAGCAAATAAGTTCATTCTAATAACTAAAATTAAAATCAATGAACATAATACGTAGACACAAAACATAAGGGAGGATACTAATACTTATCAAGGAAAGGGGAAGGTACTAATGATACTTTAAAATGTTAAAGGGAAGAAAGAAAAGAAAAGGGAAATGTGACTTTTTTATAATGATTTTACTGGAGGATTTACATGAAATATAAGTAATGCTATTGATATTGCATAAAATGTTTGTGTATAGATAAGGAAGACAATATGATCTCATTTAATACAAACTAAGGCATATGTACTAATATAAAAAATATATATTTTGTAGCCTAGTTTAATTAGTGAAAGGTTTATAACTACAACAAATCTAGTGCTAAAAGATATTTAGAGGAAGTTCAATCCATATGATTATGATAAAATACTATTTCTCAAAAATCCATTGTATGGTAGATTTCAAGTACATGGTTTGAAATAGGGATGGGGTAAAGAAATTTTAGGTAGTAATTTAACATTTGTGTGGAATGAAAAAATTTAGCAACTGAGAAAAAGAGGCAGGGATGACTCCTCACTTAACAATGTAGGCTAAATACATAGTGGACAATCAACATGTAATGAACAAGTTCTAACTCAACAATTAGGTGTTCAAGCAGCTCTCAGGTTGCATAGGGGCATAGGGCTTCAATGGATTCTCAGCTTAGTAAGAGGGCACAAGCAAAAATGAATATTAAGCATAGTAAACAAGTTCAAGGTCCAATGCTAAAGCTAAAGCCTTACAAGTAGTTGTAACGAACTCTAATTTTAGAAAATTTTTTAGCTTGAAATCATGCTCTTTGATTTATGTAATTTGGCTATAAACATGAGTACTACCGGATTACTGGAATTTGAGGGAATTGTTTAGTTTTTATAAAGGTACAAAGCATTTTTTGTCACTTTTTATGAATATCACAGATATACAATTGTGAAAGTTAGTGGTGTCAAAACCTTCTATACTATAATGGTTTTGTAGTAGAAAGTAAATACTTTTATTGCATTTTTTGATCATGTATAAACTTAATTAATATATGGATCAATTTAGTTATATCAAATGATCACTATTGTTTTATGCTTTGTTATTTATCCTTGCAACAAATTCTGTCAACTATTGGGTTGTTTAAAAATGAAAAGATAGCAAATGTTATAAAATGAATCTTCATACCTAAAATGTAAATAACTACAAGTCCAGGCCATATTAATAAGGATAAAACTAATGTAACAAACTTCATAAGTTATAAAAATTTCATTTTTAAGGATTAGTTAAAGGTTACAATAAAAAATTGCCACTTGCAGCCTATATGTTGTCATCATAGTTCCTAGTTGATTTTTACAATAAAACTAACCTACTAAAATACATATAACCTACCAACATACATATATTATCTAGGATTTTAGAGCTTACTACCAATAGCAAATGCAGTAAGCAATAAAATCAACCAATTAACAATAAGCATTAGCATACAAAACCAAAGATTGCACTTATAATTTCCACCTACATCTTTAACAACTTTGATCTCCAACTTTAGATATGCACATTCCAACTCAATTTCATGAAACTCATTATGCTTTGTTCTATAACAAATCCCACACTTTAGACTGCATTCTTAATCTTCAGGCTTACATTTTTGTCCTGTAAATCCTTAATCATCTTCCTTGCTTGCAGATTAAAAGGTTCATCGTGCCATTCAAAGTAATGGTATCCTCTTCTCTATATATACCTCTTTTTATTATTTTATAACAAATGGAAAATAATAGTTTCTTATAATTCCATAATTCCATAATAACAATTATTCATTGAAATTTATTTATAAAAAATGAGTATTTAATAACCTCATAAGTCATAATACATGAATAAAATCTTCTTCCTGCATTTTGTTCTGTCTAAGAAATATAGCATAGAGCCTTGATATAATAGTACCTCAATCTTGTTGGCCCTTCATAGTCAAAGTCTAGAGCACCGAGTGCAATAATATACGTTCTCGTTGAAGAATCATATGATGAAGAGGCTGATCATTGGGAGGAGGAAGACATTAGACTACCTCTTAGGGCTAATATATGATTTTATTGGGGATGGAAATTAGGGTTCATGTATAATTACAAATTAGGGTTATTAATTTAGGGCTGGAGAGTTAGCTATATGCAATTTTTTTATTTCATATAACTAAAATCCATTTTATTTTATATATTCTTTTCATTGTAAGCCACACACAAATTAGGTTGTAATTTTTGATTTAATAGGCTTGGATATAGAAGTTAGGGGCTTGTGTAAAAGTTCAAAATTGGCCTAAGTGGCCCGCAAACACAAGTTGACCATTTATCCATAAAATAATATTCTATGATCTAAAGTGTTTATTTAATTGAATATTTGTCCATTAACATCATGTTAAATAAATTTATTATAAAGAGTTAACAATATGAGCTATAAATTTATTTAGTACATATGCTATAAAATGTTCATAATCGATAAATTAATATTTGGGTAATATTAATTTGGCTATCACCTTTATCTAATTTTCTTGATTAGTATATAATACTAATAGTGGGAGGTAGTGAGTCTCATGCTACTTGATATGAGATATCAGAATATACATGTGGATACTCATGTGATGGGTAGATCAAATAATGATGTTAGATTAATAATTGCGTGGATATTCACTTATAGTCAATGATTATAATCTAGGTCATAATGGTGCATATAGTCCTTTGACCTGAGGTGTCACGATCATCCACATTTGAGTGGTTAAGGTTTATTACTACTTACATGCTTATGTTAATCATACCATAGGTATATGGGGTATGATGGCTCTAGCTGGTTAAATGTAGGGATGAGTGTTTGACCAAGATAGGATTCATTGCCTGGAGTAAATTAGGTTCATATCATATGATATCTAAATTTGTTTTCGATGCATAAGTTCTTGGCCAAGACAAATATAACGCAAATTGAAAGGAGTTTTAGTGTTAGAAAATTATTTCTTGTTTTTGTTATGTTTTATCAGGAATTATAAATTGAGATTAAGTAATATGATATAGCAATTAGAGTTTGACTAAATGATGACTCTAGGCCATATTAGGATCTTCTAATGAAGCGATTTTAGTGCACGGTATTTATGACCAAAGTGTTTGTATGAATCAATATATGCATTCAATCTAAATTGGGTAGTTGTGATATCGATGCTAGGGGTCACTTACAACTTATGAGAATTAAACGTGTATAATTGGAATTTTCACATTCAGATTTGAAAGAAGTTTTAAATAATATCAAGTGTTGATATTATCTTCTCAATGCTAATTAGACATAAACCTAGTAAGACATACTTAAAAGAGTTTCATAAAATCATCATAAATATTAATCTAATTATTGATTAAAGTGTTTATTGAATAATTAAGATTGATGGAATTGGATTTATGCTTTAAGCAATGATTGCATCATATCATGGAACCTAATTCAAGTAAGGGTTTAATTATTAATTTACACTTAATTAATCTGAGATATTAATTTAAATATTAAATTAATATAAGATATTAATTTAAGTATTAAATTAATAACATATATGTTGTTTCTATTTGGACTTAGATTAATGGCCAAGGTAGTTTGGGCGTAGGCCCAAAAAAGTTTTGGACCAAAGATTAATCTAAGATGTTGAGAAAGTCTATGAACCTAATCTAGACCCATTTGTCTAATGTTTCTAAGGTTAGAAGAGGTGTTGAGAAAAAGTTGGAGACACACCACAAAATAGAGAAACAACTTTTACATAAAAATAAAACCCTAAATTTTCTTGCAAAAGATTGAATTAGTGTAAGATTTGTGAGGGTCAATTGAGAGGGCACTTGCAACTAATCAAATTAAAGTAAAAAGGTGATTTGGTGGAGTTTTGGTGTTTCAAGCTAGAGGTTTTACATTAGGGAGGCTAGAGCATTTGATTCAAGTATTGAACCTAAAGCATCCAAAGCTTATAGATAATAACTATTATGGTTTATATCAAACTAGTTGTTTATAATTTTTCTTAAACTTAACGATTCCTAGGTTGATGTGTATATATATGTTGCTTTGTTGTTTAGCTATGTGTAAAATTCAAAATGGATCCTTAGGAATGGAATTCTTTAAGTCATTAAGGGTTATGTAAGTGAAATTTTTAAAAATTCACCCTACTTAGGCTTATGCTTACCACACTTGAAAGTTACATAATCGATTCCTTTTGAGTGGAATCAGAGCCCCTTCCTATACTTTACACATACTAAATTGATTGATAATTGCAAGTGTTATGATTATACTTGAAGTTAATTGTAAGTTTTATGGCTTAAGATGTTACACATGATAAATTGATTGATAATTGCAAGTGTTATAATTATACTTGAAGTTAATTGCAACTTTTATGGATTAAGATGTACAAATAATGGCTTAAAATCGATTTAATGGTGCTTACGATTATGAGTAGCTACCTCGAGGTCGTGAGCAGTATGTAAATGGCTAATTGTCATTTTTTGGGCAGAGCCCCTCATGAGTGTAATTTCAAGTTGTATTATTGTCATTTAAGGTTATTTTTTTAGTAATATGATAAGCACTTAGATGCTTTAGATCCAGTAGTGATGACTTCTCTCACTGAATTTCATACATTTTAGTTGTAAAACTATTATTAGAAGAACCCATCGTAAGCTTAAGGTCCATTTCGTTTAGCAATTCAAGTAAGAATAAAAAATTACTAGTTAAATCCTTGAGTGAAAGACTGTAAGAGAAAAAAGTTGGTGAATTATTAATAGAATTGAAAAACATGGTAAGCAAAAGTCCTAAATGGCTAGAGAGATGGCATGGAAAGTTGATGTGGATGGTGTAATAATGATAAGGATCCATATATGCAAAAATATTACCATGTGAGCTTCTTTTATTATATATAACAGTATAAAACAAATAGTTAATTTTTTAGATACTCACTAAACTTAATTGTTAAGAATTATGCATTCAAGATTAACTTATAAGAACCTACAACTTTTTAGGACTAAAAATGTTGTCATCCAATATTCATTTCATTCATAATAAAATTATAAATACATATAAACTTGTTTTATTATGAGTTTATTGTAGTTAGTTAAACACTATATTACTCATTATATAATTGTACTACTAAAAATTTAAATTATTATAACATTAAAGCATAGATTTGAATGATAATGACATAGCAGAAGCTTGTAAGTAAAGGGATAACTATTGAATGTTGTTGATTTGTGCACAAATACCCATCAAACAACCTTCTATTTTTTGTTGATTCATAATGAATACTAGAAAATAGGCATCACAATTCGTTGATTATCAAAGAATCCCAAAAATTGGGAAAAATAGATAATTCTATTAAAATTCATCAAAAAATGTCTCTAATAGCCTTAAGGCTTACATATTTATAGGGTGACACAAACCTAACAACCCTAATTTTAATTAAGATATAAAATCAAAAAATAATTCTAACAAACGTCGAAAAATAAAATTCTAGCTAGAAAAGAAAAATTCAAATCAACGTTAAAATAGGAAAAAAAGCACATTCTAACCATAATAATAATAATAATAATAATATTAATAATAATAATAAATGAAAAAAAAAATTCTAACAAAGTTCGGAAAATAAAATTCTAGCTAGAAAAGGAAAATTCAAATCAATGTTAAAATAGGAAAAAAAAAAAGCACATTCTAATAATAATAATAATGTGCCAAAATCCCCCTGAAAAGAAATTTTTTTGAGTTTTTAAGTTTGTAGGGTTGGGACCCATACTATTGGGTCCATGATCACCCACGCTCCATGACTAACGAGCTTGGGGTCTTAGACCCACACGCATGGGTTCTATGATCCATGCAGCTGGTTGAATGAACCACAATGTAGGTTGGATGACCGTAAAAATGTGAACATTATAATCAAAATAGCAAATTAAAAAAAAAGTGAAATAAAGACAACAAAAATAATAGAAATGCAAGAAATATAATAAAAGTAATAAAGTGCATAATTAAAATAATAAAATGATAAAAGTGCAATTTTTACCGTAAAAAAACATTGACTTTATGATAAAAATAGCAAATTTATCAGAGATGAAAATAAAAGTAAGAAAAATAATATAGATGCAACAAATATAAAAAAATTATAAAGGTGTAGAAATATGCATAAATAAAATAATAGAAGTGATAAAAATGCAATTTTTACCATTAAAAACATTAATTTTATGATAAAAATAGTAAATTTATAAAAAATGCAAATAAAAATGCAAAAAATATAATAAAAATAATAAATATGCAGAAATAAAATAATGGAAATGATAAAAATGCAGTTTTTACCATAAAAACATTAATTTTATGATAAAAATAGTAAATTTATAAAAAATGCAAATATTAAAAAGAAAAAAATAAAAATACAACAAATATAATAAAATAATAAGGTGGATAATTAAAATAATAAAAGTGATAAAAAATGACATTTCTACCATCAAAACATCAATTTTATGATAAAAATGGCAAGTTTATCAGGAGAAGGTATACAAATAACAAAAATGATAAAAACACAATAAATGCAATAAAAATAATAAAAATGTAGAAAAAGCAACAAAAACACAAAATAAAATGATAAAAATGAAAAAGGTGTCATTTTTACCACAAAAATTAACTTTATGATAAATATAACAAGTTTACCAGAAAAGAGCATAAAAGCAATAAAAAATAATAAGAATGCAAATAACATAATAAAAATGATAAAAATATTTTTGTCCACCATAAAAATGTGGATTTTATGATAAAAATAAAAAATTTATCAAGGAAGAAAATAAATAGAATCACTAAATTAATAAAAATGCTAACTTAACACCAAAATACCCATTTTTTATATAAAAAGAAAAATATTGCAAAAATGATGGAAAATGCAAAGATGAATGCAAATAGTCCTGAATTCACATGAGATACCCACTCTATCTACATATCTTATTCTCAAACTTCAAATCACTAGAAAAATTAAAACTTTAACATAATACAAAAAATAATAAAATAAAATGCAAAAATGATATATAATGCAAAAAGAAATAAAAAGAAGAAGAGAAAATGCAATAAATGCTAAATTTTAATCAAAATAAATAGGGAGATCCTTAGAGGGATCAGGTGATTAGCCTAGATGTGTGCTTTGACTTAGAAGTAGTCAGTTTGTGATTTATGGTCTAAATCCTATAAGAAAATGATTTTTGGTTTGAATGTCTGAGAGTAAAAGGGATCTCCAAATACTTTAGGGGGGAGAGAGCAAATTCATCCTGGTTTCTCTCTATAAGAGAGGTTTTTTTTTGAAAAATATACCAAATCCTTTAAAAAGGAAAATTTTTGAGTTTTTAAATCTACAGAGTCAGGACATACGCTATTGGGTTTGTGACCTACGTCGTGTGGGTTCTGTCAACCACGTTTCCTATCTGTGGGTTGAATGACCCACGGTGTGGGTTGGCACACTTGTGGGTCAGCCTATTTGATGGGCTTTTTCACACCTTTTTTTGGCTCTTTTTGAGGCCCAATTTGGATTTTAGATGTTTAGGTGCATATTTTTTTTGTTTATTTTGGTCTTTTTTTTTGGTTTTTCCATATTTCTTCTCAGTCCAAGCACTCCTAGAAAGACTCCTGAAAGAGCTTTCCCCGTGTTTGACAGTCAGGAATCCTTCAACATCAAATTTTTGGAGAAACAACTAAAACTTAGGTATCAACATGTGGATCTTTATGAATTAATGACTATATTAAAGCATGATCATGTTTAGCCTGTGCTAGAAGGATTGAATTAAAACATAGTTGGAAGCACGACCATATTATAGGTCATGCCAAATGAGAAAATCTTTTATTAAGGAATTCATTGGAGATTGGACTTTATCATGCAATATTTATATAAGTGGGATTAGTAGGAGTATATTGATGCATTAAATACCAAAAAAATTACAAACAATAACTTAATATGACAATCAAGAGTTAAAAATGCAAGTACATTCAAAACAAGTTTTTATATTCTTCATTTTTATTGTTTTATAATTAACTTGTGTTTATAGTTTTTCTTTATGCCATTAAATTCATGTGCACCTAAACTTTCTTTTAGGGTTTAGAATTGGAGTACCTATTGTAGGTTGTGAATGAACACATATTTTTAGTTACTAAATAGATTTTCTGTTAATTCTATACGTTGTGCTTATTTTTTTCTTTCATATCTTATCCGTTTGATTACACATATATCAGTAGATTAACCAATGAAAATTCAATGAATTTGCTAGCTTAAAAATTATAAGACTTAGATCACTTGACCATAAAAGTAGATGAGCTCTTAATGGATAAAATAGTTGTTAAGGTACTTAAAGAATTTTGATTAAACTTTAACCATGGGAGTAGGTTAGATTTTGATATTAATATGCTTAATTGAACTTGGGAGAGACATTAAGTAAAATAGAACAATTATCCTTAACTAAAATCAAAAGTGTTAACAACTCTACAAGCCTCGAGAGTGTTGGCTCATGCACACACATGTGGACTTATATATAAGGTTGAGCCTATGTAACACAAAACCAATTGACTTGTGTTAAGGTATAATGTACACCACTTATAAGCCATTTATTATTTTTCACTTTTCCAATATAGGATTCCAACACTCCCCTTTACATGTAACTGGCCTGGACCAATTACACTTGCCAAACACAAATGGGTATGCAGCTAACGACTCAAATGGGGGTAACAAGTGGATCACACCTAACAGCTCATATGGGTTACATCAAACTTAAGTAGGTCATACCTAATGACTCAAACGAGATTGCAAATGGGCCGCACCCAACTCTAGGACTTAAACACAAGCTTGAGATCATTGCTCTAATACCATGTTAAAAAGTCCATAGGCCTTGAGAGTGTTGGCCCATCCACACACGTGTGGACTTATAAATGGAGTTGAGCCCATGTAACATAAAACCAATTGTCTTATGTTAAGGTCAAATCCACACCACTTATAAAATCTTTGTTATTTTTTCACTTTTCCATTATGGGATTCCAAAAAATTAATAAGTAAGTTGTTAATGATCAATCTAGAATAGTGAAATAATATTCAAGCTCTATGTTTTGATTAATTGATTTTCATTTAAGTTTTGTAATTACTTATAATTTCATAATTGATTTCTTTGCTAATTTAATTTTATTTGCCAGCTAGGAAAATAAGTAAAAATATTAGTAATCAATATTCAGTCATAGTGGGAATGTACTATAATTCATGATCCATGCACTTGCGGGTTTAAGCACAATAAATTTTTGGCACTATTACTAGAGATTGCCAATATTAATATTATTCTAAATTTTGCTTCTCTTAGACTAATATTTCCTTTATAGCTCACTTGATTTTTTCATTAATTTTCAAGATTTTTGCTAGTTTATGAACACTTGATGTCACACTTATAACCTAACTCTAAGTACATTCACATTCACTATGCATTGTATTTACATATAATATATTGGTTGAATTTAATTATATGTTAGTATACATAGATATAGTTATAGAAGACTAGTGTCTTTGAGCATAAGTCAAGTGTTATTTATAGTTAAGCTAGTGTATTAGATTGAGCCATAACTTGTACTTGGTCAAGGAGCAAGAATTTTTAAATTTTGATAACACTCAAAATGAGTGAATTATGAGAATAAAAAGGATTAGGAGTAAAAATGAAGTTGAGTATCTTATGGACTTAATTAAAATAAATAGTTATAATAGAGTGAACAATTAGAAGTTTTAAAGTTTATAGGAAGTATAGTCTTTTCATTAAGGGCTACATTTTACATTATAAATTATCCTAGTTAGCCTTATAATCTTCTTGAAGTTCTGGTGGTAGTTTGTGTTGGGTTTCGTGATACAAACACAGTGAAAAAATTAAAAATTTATCACGTTCCCAAACCTGGATCCATGTAATTTGACTACTTGATTAAATCTAGGGTTTCAAGAATCTCACTAAGATGCAAAAGAGGTAAGATTTTCTAGAAGGATGAGAGGAGGTTCACACTGGTGACACCTTACCTTGAGCTTTTTTCTTTGGTTGTTCGGATCTAGACATCTCCAAAAGGATGCGTCCTCTATAGGTATCCACATAAATAGCCCTTCACAAAAATGAATTAGAGTGTGTGCTAGCAACTTTCTTAATTGTCTCATAAATCAAGAACAAAAGAAAAACTCTATTTTATTTTCTAAGAAGAGAGAAAACCATTTTGGAGGCGGGAAAAACAAGTGAGTTAAACCCTAAAGAATATAACATATTTATAGACTCCAAATTAGGGTTTCACCTACCAATGACCTTTTGGTAATTTCCCATTTATTATATACTAATTTTGTTTTAAAAACAAATAAAAAATAATATCTTATTTATTTATTTAAAATAACATTTATCTTAAATAAATAAATAAATAACTTTAATTATTTATTTCCACAGATTTTATTTTGGGCTTATTAAACCCATATTCGTTTTGGACTTGTTCTAAGTGTGTGTTGCTGTAGGTTCACATAACATTGGCAATGGGCCCAAATCTCTATTTAGACCTACAAGTCATTAGTGGCCTCTAGTAAGACATTATGACTACCCAAATCATGTGAAGTCAATAATCCGACATAACCTAATTATAGTGAATTTTATCATCCCTTTATCACATGATATCTTAATTGAACATAAGGCATAGAATGTCATCCTTATATAGTTTAATATTATGACTTAATTCCAAGTAAACTGAAAATGATAACTCTTTATCAATTCATTTCAGCATGGCCATTCATTTTCCTTCAATCTATCTCATCAAGGGCCTATAGATATTTTTCTCATATTAATGAGGGATAAATTCCTTCTGAATCACTCACATTCCTCATATAACTAATTTCTTCAACAACATCCTATTTAATCGTTCGATTAAAGATAATGTTAGAATTTGTCAAAACATAAAATAGTTATGTAGAAATCCATGATGATTTCAAGGTCAAAGGACCAAAATACAATTACTATGATTAGAAATACTTATGACAATAATCTATGCAGTATTCTTATAGTGGGTCAATCCAGTACATGATCTCTCATCATGTACCTATGAGTTGACTTAATATCTCATATTCATGATTAGTAAAACATATGCATCAATCAACATCATACTAGCCTTAATACTTTAGTATTTATATAATGAATAAATGACTAGGGATAATTAGAATAGAACTCTTATTTTAATCTAAGGATTTTACTATCAAGTCATATACTTGATGGCCTTAGTAAGAATTAATCATTCATATAATTATCATAAAATCAAATGATAATGAAATACCTCTTTATTAATAAAATATGAAAGTCAATACATAATCACAAATGATTAACCTAGTGCATGTCACTAACAATCTCCCACTTGCACTAGGCCTAATCAACATCATATCAAATACCTATGGACCTAGTATGACTCTCATGTTTAGGATGTGGAAGAGGCTTTGTTAGTGGATCAACAGCATTATCATTTTTAAGTACTCTGCATATCTTGACTTCCCCTCTCTTAATGATTTCTCGAATTAGATGATAATGCCTGAGTATGTGTTTGGATCTCTAATGTGATTTGGGCTCCTTAGCTTGGGCTATAGCTCCATTATTGTCATAATACAAGTTCACTGGATCTGATATACTAGGAATAACACCTAGTCCATTGTAAGCACCCTATTTCGGGATGCAATTGTGTACAATTGTGACGTAAGCCCCTATGATGAAATTCATTCAAAAATTGAACTTTGTTGTCGAATTTTTGGACTTTAAGGACTAAATTGCAATATTTTTTAGGGTTTGATTGTGAATAAGTCATTTTTTAGGGGTTTTTTGGTAATTTTTTAGGATGGCGTTAGTGCTAGTCGACATTGCACAATGCCGATGCACAATAAGTCCCTTTTTTTGATTTTTGACATATTTTTTCTTATTTTTTTTATCAATTTTTTCAGTGTTTTGATTGGTTGACAATTCAAATTTTATCTGATAAGGTTTTTTTTAAAACGCAGAAGATTTTTGAAATAAAGAAAACAGACGTTATCTGATCAGATAGGTCTGTTCCTCCTTTGGAGGAAGTTCAGTACGTGTAGACTCTGCATTTAAAAGTAGAGTCTACATGTTTGTGTAGGGAGGATTTTTTTAGGAGGTTTTTTTCTTCTTTGACGCAGAAAACTTGACTGCATAGAAACCCTAAAAAACTGAGACATCATTGAGAACATTGGAGCACCAAAAAAACTTTAATTTTGTCAAAGCTCTTTTCTATACAATTCTTTCAACCAGAACAATCCAACACTATTTTTAAGCCTGAGTCCAGAATCGGTAACAGTTTCAACGGTGAAAATCCTAGTATGAGGGGCCAAAGCATATGCACAAGATTTTTTCTTTCTTCTCTTCTCTTCTTATAAACCTTTTTTATTTTTTATTTTGTTATTGTTTTCTTATTTCATTACTAGTCTAATTTTTTGTGTGTTTTTGTTTGATGCTTGATTATGGATTGAGGAGGAAATAGTCTAAAATCTAAAGATTGAATAGAAGATCCATGGAATGCCATGGATGAACCTGTATTATTTTTTCAATAGTTCTTAGGATTTTTTTATCCTGCATTTTGGTATATGTGTAGTTATTTTAATTTCTGGGTGTATAATAATTTAATTTAATTTTTGTACGTACTTTGTAATAGCCCCAGTAGTGGAAATAGTGAAAATTTAATTTTCTATATTTTAAAATTAATTAGTAATTAGGTTCAATTGGGTAAAAAAATCAATTAAAATCAATAGTGGCAGTAGGTTAAATTAGGTTTGCTTGTAATTAATTTAGGGTCTTTTTAGAAAATCACTGTAATGTTTATTTAATCCATTTTTTATGTTTTATTTATTTTGGGCTTGTTTTTTATATGTTTTTAGGCCCCAGGCCCACATTTAGGTCTAACTCACTTTATAAATAGGCTTCAAAAATGATTTAGGTTTTTAAATAATTAAAATCAATTTAGGCCCATTAGGTTAATTAGATTTTAGGCCCACTTAGTTAATTAAAACTTGTCTAGACTTAGCTCAGCCCACTTAATTTTATTTCTTTTAAAATAAATAGACCTAGGCGTACATTTCACTTAAAATAAAACCAATTTAGACTTTAGCCCACTAATTTAACTTTCCTTTAAAATTGAATAGACTTAAGCCCATTCCTTAGACAAATTAAAATAAAAAGATTTAGGCTCACTAATTAACAAAAATGTAGGCCCACCTATAGTCCATTTCTCATTTGTAAATAATATGTAGACTTAGCTAACTTATAAAATAAAAGTAACATAGTTTAGACATAGGGACATTTCCTTTTTATGCATTTTTACTTATAATTTTATTGACTTGTTGACTTTTGGGTTAGGTGGATGTTAATTAGGTTTTAATAAAATTACATGTAATTAGAGGATGAAATAATCATTTATAAAACTATTCTAAAAGAACATGAGACTAAGAGAAGTTAGTATTCCGTATCCAAAATCTCCTGGTTGTGGTGCTAGCTTTCTTTTAGAGAATCGAGCACCACCTTTTTTATTTGTCCCAATTATTACCCTGGGTGGTGACTCCTCATCTCCACGCCATGTCTTTGTGACAGTGGTTAGTGCATTCTCTAAGGCCCTGAGCCTAAATAATGTCGTAGTTGCCAAAATCTTGGACGTGCGCTAAACCTCACCGTCTATATCTATTATGAACTTCTTGATCCAAACAGCCTCCTTAGTTGCTTCTGAGGCAGCTATGTACTCAGCTTTTATTGTACAATCAGCAACGATGTCTTGCTTGGAACTCCTCCAGCTCACTACACCTCCATTCAAACAAAACACATATCTTGATTGTGATCGAAAGTCATCTGTGTCAGTTTGGAAGCTGGCATTTGTGTAACCATTTAAAACTAGCTCATCTTGCTGACCACCATAAAGTAAAAATACATCCTTAGTTCTTCTCAAGTACTTAAGGATATTTTTAATTACTGTCCAGTGACTTTCACTTGGGTTTGACTGGTATCTGCTCGTTGTGCTTAAGGCATATGAAACATCAGGTCGAGTACACAACATTATATACATGATAGATCTAATAGTAGAAGCATATGGAATCTTACTCATGCAGTCTTACTCATCTTGTGTCATAGGACACTGATTCGTGCTGAGACTAATGCCATGTGACATTGGCAAGAATCCTATCGTGGAATCTTGCATATTAAACCTGTTCAATACCTTATCAATATAAGTGCTTTGACTTAGGCCAATAAGCCTTTTAAATCTATCTCTATAGATCTTGATACCTAATATATAAACAGCTTTACCTAAGTCTTTCATTGAGAAACAATTCCCTAACCATGATTTAACATTTTGTAAAATAGGGATATCATTTCCAATGAGTAGTATGTCATCCACATACAACACTAAAAACATAATAGCACTCCCACTAACTTTCTTATATACAGAAGGTTCATCTTCATTTTTAATGAAGCCAAATTCTTTGACTGCTTCATCAAAATGAAGATTCCAACTTCGAGATGCTTGCTTCAATCCATAAATGGATCTTTGAAGCTTGCATATCTTTCCAGAATTCTCAAGACTGACAAAACCCTCTGGATGTGTCATGTACACATCCTTAAGTAAGTTTCCATTAATAAATGTTATTTTGATGTCCATTTGCCATATCTCATAATCATAGTATGTAGCTATTGAAAGGAGAATTCGAATATATTTTAGCATAGTCACTGGTGAAAAGGTTTCATCATAATCTATACCATGTGTTTGTTTGAGACCTTTTGTAACCAGTCTTGCCTTAAAGGTATGCACATTGCCATCCATGTCAGTTTTCTTTTTGAAAACCCATTTGCACCCAATAGTTTTTAAACCATCATTTGGGTCAATCAAGGTCCATACTTGATTATCATACATGGATTGCATTTCTAATCTCATGGCTTCTAGCCATTTCTTAGAGTCAGGACCATTTATGGCCTCCTGATAGGATGTGGGCTTATTTTGATCCACAATTAACACATCATTATCATTAGTTATGAGAAATTCATATCTCATGGTGATTTGACGTGTCCTACCAGACCTCCTTGGGCCTTTTGGTACTTGTGCAGGCTCAACAACTACTTGTTGATTCAGCTGCGGTTCCATATCAGGTACAATGCTATTTTGTGGGCCTTGAATTTCTTCAAGTTGCACTATGCTCCCACTGGTTCCTTTGGAAATAAACTCTCTTTCCAAAAATACACCATTTCAAGACACAAACACTTTGTATTCAGATGCATTGTAGAAGTAATATCCTTTAGTTTCTTTAGAATATCCCATAAAAAGGTATTTGTCAGATTTGGGTGCTAGTTTATTTGAGATTTAATGCTTCACAAATGCATCACATCCCCAAATCTTAAGAAAAGACAAACTGGGAGTTTTTCCAGTCCATGTCTCATATGGTGTCTTTTTAACTGCCTTCAATGGAACTCTTTTCAAAATAAAAGCAGTGATTTCTAAAGCATATCCCTAAAAAGAGATTAAAAGATTAGATTGACTCATCATAGATTGAACCATATCCAATAGAGTCTAATTTCTGCATTCTGACATACCATTCTATT
The DNA here is from genome assembly GCA_947683625.1 of Mallotus nudiflorus. Classification (NCBI taxonomy): domain Eukaryota; kingdom Viridiplantae; phylum Streptophyta; class Magnoliopsida; order Malpighiales; family Euphorbiaceae; genus Mallotus; species Mallotus nudiflorus. The sequence goes on from CANTUR010000170.1 coordinate 1,158,942, forward strand.
GTGGTGTACCTGGAGGAGTCAATTGTGAAACAATCCCACAATCTCTAAGATGATTTGTAAGTTCTTGGTTTAAATATTCACCACCTTGATCAAATCTTAGTGTTTTAATATTTTTACCAAGTTGATTTTGTACTTCATTCTTGAAAATTTTGAACTTTTCAAAAGATTCATATTTATGTTTCATTAGATAGAGATAACCATATATACTAAAATCATCTATGAAAGTTATGAAGTACTAAAAACCTCCTCTAGCAGTTGAGCTTAATGGTCCACATACATCAGAATGTATTAGGCCTAATAAGTCATTAGCCCTCTCACTCTGTCTAGTAAAAGGTGTTTTAGTCATTTTTTCAAGTAAACACGATTCACATGTATCAAATGATTCATAATCAAATGAATTTAAAAGCCCATTTTGGTGTAGCTTTAAAATGCGTTTGTCATTTACATGGCCTAAATGATAATGCCAAAGATAGGTTGAGTTTAAATCATTAGATTTAAACTTCTTTGTATCTATGTTATAGATTGGCATTTCATTAGTGTCTTCAGCATCTAAAACATAAAGTCCACAGTGCATGTCCATAGAAAATGTTATCCTGATAAATATTGCATTTATTATTCTTAATAATAAATTCAAACCCTTTCTTGTTCAAACAAGAAACAAAAATAATATTCCTATGCATAGTAGGTACATAATAACAATTTTCTAAAGATAAAAGAAGTCCACTAGGTAAAGGTAACTTATAAGTTCCTACAGCTAAAGCAGCAACTCTTGCTCCATTGCCAACTCGTAGGTACACTTTGTCTTTTACCAATGATCTACTCCTTTTTAGACGCTGCACATTTATACAAATGTGAGATCCTGATCCAGTATCTAATACCCAAGAATCAAAATCATAAGCAGATAGATTTAATTCTATAACATGAATACTTGAAAAGGTAGTCTCACCACCCTTTTTCTTCTTCATATCATCCAAATAGAGCTTGCAATTTCTTTTCCATTGGCCTGGCTCATTACAGAAAAAGCAAATTCCTTCCTTTACTTTAGGTTCAGCTTTGGATTTGGGCTTGGGCTTTGGCTTAGGCTTCTGAAAGCCTTTAAAGACCTTGCCCTTGCCCTTTCTAACCCTTTTCATCCCCTCCCTTATTGACCATGAGAACATCCTTGGTGTTACTCTTGATGTTCTTTTCAGTAGTTTTCAGCATCCCATGCAACTTTGAAATAGTCTTCTCCATATTATGCATATTGAAATTCATAACGAAGTTATCATAAGCTTCAGGCAAAGATTGGAGAATAATATCCACAACTAGTTTTTGTTCAATCTTGAGACCAAGCTTGTCCAAGTGATCAAGATGACCCTTCATCTTAAGAACATGAGGATTGACAGAGCCACCAGTAGTTAGCTTGCAGGAAAGCAATGCCTTAATGGTATTGAACCTTTCAATTCTAGCTTTCTCTTGGAACATTTCCTTAAGATGGCCTATTATAGTATAAGCCTCCATTTCCATCAGCTGCTTTTGTAGCTCAGACTCCATACATCCAAGCATAACATAAGTGACATCAGTAGAATAATTGAGATGCTTGTTATAAGCATCCCTTTGTGCTCTAGGAGCATTAGCAGCTGGTTCCTTAGGGATGGGTTGATCAAGGATGTATTCCTTTCTCTCATGCCTAAGAACAATTCTTAGGTTTCTGTACTAGTCAAGAAAGTTAGTCCCATTGAGCTTATCCTTCTCAAGGATCGATCATAGCAACATGGTAGGTGTAGTGTTTGAAGTCATTATCTACAACAAATATATGCAAAGTCCATTCAATATTTTATTAAATATGTATGAGGCATAATTAAAAACTCCAACTAAATTTACTTAAATCATTAATCCTCTAAGTTAATTTACAAATTTTAGTTGGCCAAGATCCATATTTCACCATACTCTAAGTGAGCTTTGGCTCATCGCCTAAAATATGGTTATTTAGGTAGACAACCCTTATTAATTACATCTCATGTAACTCTTGGATGGTATGGGATTTGACATCACGTGTCATGGCTAGAAATCCCATCTAATGCCCTAGGTACAAAACCATTTTGATAACCTAGTTAAGTCAAACCATATAAAATGTTTGGATAGAACCATTATCCAACTTGCCTTCCTCGAAAAAAATTTATACACCCTACTTTGGCAAGCCCATTTATAATAATCTAAGGCTTGACAAGTGTTGAAGTTATGGGAGGCATTATAATGAATTAATATTAAATGAGGGTTCATTTTATTTAATCTTATTTAGTTATTGTTATGTTGTATTGGATGGCATCATATGGCATCACATTCATGGCATCATATACATAATAATTAAAAAAAAATGTGACATAGCATGGCCCAAATCTAAGTTGATCTTCATAAGCCAATATAAAGATCAAAGGTCAAACCTAGGTAATATTACAATTACAAATTAAGCCTCCAACTTGGATCTCCATCTTCTACCATGGATCTCCATCCTGGGCCTCCAACTTGAATTGCACCATGGGTCTTGATTTACATAAATTGTTGTAATTTATTCTACATTATTCTAATAAAATAAATACAACAAAACAAAAATGACTCATAGGCCGTATTTAAAATTACAACCCATAAAAATTAAATCCAATCAAATTGGTCTAAGGGCCATGCTATGCACCATTCATTAAACAACAAACATGTATAGCATAATAACCTATTTAGTTAGAAAATCCAATTATTATGTTAAAAATAAAATAATGTGACAATTCTTTTGGGGTTAAGGGGCAGCGCCCCTAGAGGGGTCCGGGGGCAACACCCCAGGTGGCAATCCCGCTCAATTAAAATAGCCACCTTAGAACCCTAATTTGTGTCAAGGAAGCAACTAACCAATTTTCGTAATCATATTACTGAATCAGCTACTGCCTAAAAGACATCACTTTTTGTAAACATCTTATAGTTTGAAAAATCTGTTAAAAATAGATCAATTTTTTTTATTTTAAACAGACGCATCCATTAAGAAAACCCTAATTTCTGTAATCAAAATTATAGCTTGAATGAAACTGTATAAAATAGATCCATTTCGCATAATTTGTTTAACATTTAAACAGATTATGCTTAACACATAATCTGTATAATCATAAAATTTCTATTTCAGATTTAATCAAAAATAATTTTCTTAATCAAAATAGAAAACGATTTTCCTAATTAAAATAAAAAATAAAAATGTTGTTTCAATTAATCATATTAATCAAAACAGAATACATAACATATATAAATCCTTAAGTGATTAGGTTTTTGAAAACATAATTTCTGTTTCATTAAATTGCATTAATAAAACATTATACTTAATTCATTATTCATAAAAACATCATATAGAATATGTTTTCAGTAAAACAACATACTGAATTCGTTTTTCATGAAACAACATTCTTAATTCATAAAATCAAAAACTGCTTTTAGTTTAATCACATTAAACCATTAAAAACATTAATCAAATTAATGTTTAATTCTATTTTCAAATAGATTACTAAGAATTTTCACAAAACAAATCAAAACCCTTTTTGATAATTTTGAAAATCCTTTTAAAAAATGAATCATAAACCCTAATATATATCACATATACACAGAATCAATTAATTGAATTACAAGTGGCTTTAATACCACTGTTGGGTTTTGTGATACAAACGTAGTGGAAAAATTAAAAATTTATCACATTCCTAAACCTGGATCCATGTAATTCGACTACTTGATTAAATCTAGGGTTTCAAAAATCTCATTAAGACGTAGAAGAGGTAAGATTTTCTAGAAGGATGAGAGGAGGTTCACACCGGTGACACCTTACCTCGGGCTTTTTGCTTTGGTTGTTCAGATCTAGACATCTCCAAAAGGATGCGTCCTCTATAGGTATCCACACAAACAGCCCTTCACAAAAATGAATTGGAGTGTGTGCTAGCAACTTTCTTGATTGTCTCACAAATCAAGAACAAAAGAAAAACTCTGTGTTTATTTTCTAAAAAGAGAGAAAACCATTTTGGAGGTAGGAAAAACAAGTGAGTTAAACCCTAGAGAATATAACATATTTATAGACTCCAAATTAGGGTTTCACCTACCAATGACCTTTTGGTAATTTCCCATTTATTATATTCTAATTTTGTTTTAAAAATAAATCAGAAATAATATCTTATTTATTTATTTAAAATAACATTTATCTTAAATAAATAAATAAATAAATAAATAAATAAAATATTTTAATTATTTATTTCCACAAAGTTTATTTTGGGCTTATTAAACCCATATTCATTTTGGGCTTATTCTAAGTGTGTGACCTTATAGGTTCACATAACATTGGCAGTGGGCCTAAATCTCTATTTAGGCCTACAAGTCATAAGTGGCCTCTAGCAAGACATTATGACTACCCAAGTTATGTGAAGTCAATAATCCGACATAACCTAATTACAGTGAATTTTATCATCCCTTTATCATATGATATCTTAATTAAACATAAGATATAGAATGTCATCCTTATATAATTCAATATTATGACTTGATTCCAAGTAGACTGAAAATGATAACTCTTTATTAATTTATTTCAGCATGGCCATGCATTTTCCTTTAGTCTATCTCATCAAGGGGCCCATAGATATCTTTCTCATATTAATGAGGGATAAATTCCTTCTGAATCACTCACATTCCTCACATAACTAATTTCATATCCAACAACATCCTATTTAATCATCCGGTTGAAGACAATGTTAGCATGTCCCAAAACATAAAATAGCTATATAGAAATCCATGATGATTTCAAGGTCAAAGGACCGAAATAAAATTACTGTGATGAGAAATACTTATGACAATAATCTATGCAGTATTCTTATAGTGGGTTAATCCAATATATGATCTCTCATCATATACCTATAAGTTGACTTAATATCTCACATTCATGATTAGTAAAACATAAGCATTAATCAACATCATACTAGCCTTAATACTTTAATATTTATATAATGAATAAATGGCTAGGGATAATTAGAATAAAACTCTTATTTTAATCTAAGGGTTTTACTATCAAGTCACATACTTGATGGCCTTAGTAAGAATTAACCATTCATATAATTATCATAAAATTAAATGATAATGAAATACCTCTTTATTAATAAAATAAGAAAGTTAATATATAATCACAAATGATTGACCTAGTGCATATCACTAATAGTTTGTGTGCAGCCACATAAGTGAAAGGAAAAAGAAGGAAGTAATTATTCTTAAAAAAGAAGAGAGAAAATGAGAGAGAATTCCTAAATTCTAGTTGTTGGTGATGATTTTACAAGCAAATTTTAAAGATCAAAAACATTTTTAGGGCTATACTCTTCATTCTAAAAACCTGTGGTGATTGATTTAGTAAGTAATTTTAATGCTTTGGTTGATTTGAGTTAGAGTTTACAAGTTTTAGAATTCAAGTTTAATTTTCCTGGTTTATTTGTCTTAGTGTTTTTACTATACCTTGAGTTAGAAAAATCTAAATTAAGATTGGTTTGATTCTAAATATAAATTTTTATCTTTTTTAAGGGCTTATATGGCTTGCATGATAGGCTATTGAAGCAATACTTTATAATCCTCAAATTATTAGAGTAATTTACCTGATTGTGTTCAATCATTCATAACTACTTTTGTGGTTGTCCAAATAAAGTGAACTTTTTATAGCTTGTAGTAGACATATAGATGTAATTTTGTTTAAAATTTGAGCTATTATTCCTCTTCTCTAATTTTCAATAATTTTTCAAAATTTAATATGAAAATAGCTCTTATAGGATGAATGAACTTGATTTGTAGAGTTGAGTTGATTTGCACATTTGCACATCATTTAGGGGTTGCATGATTAGAGTAGTGTATAGGATTTTCATATTGATGATTTATAGTTACTATTATATGTGTTATGTGCTGGAAAAGGTAACGAAGGTGTCGGTACAAAGTAGGAAGCTTATTAAGAAGGTTATGTGTGTTTATAAGCTATTTTGGTGAGTAGATGTTCAAGCCCTTAAAATCTTTTTATAATATTAGGAAAATGAGATTTTTAATGATACTTTATGAGTCTAAAATGATGTGTAAGAATTGATTCAATTTAGTCTTGATATTACTTGAATTACTTAAATTATACGACCTTCAGAAGAATAATGTTTTTCAAGTTCACAAGTTAAAGGTGTTACTATATTACACTTTTATTTTGCAATATGATTGAGATTTATTTTAGTTACTTGATATTATAAATGATTTTTTAATCATATTGGTTTCATCTCTTTGAATTATGATGAGTGGTGGTTTGATTTTGAATACTTTAGTGAACTATAAATGTGATGGAATTGTTTTGGCTAATTATTGGATGAAAATGATATTTTTTTGTGTATTACAAACATATATGAGATTTCTGAATGTGTTGAGGTGATATATGCACACTTTCAATTGTGATGATTGTTATTGTGCAATATACAATAGGGCACTTGATTGCAAGACGATGAAGGGAGAAAGGTCACTCTATACTAATGTAGTCAAAGGTTAGCCTTCAAGTGTGCCTAGAGAGTGAGTTTGTGATGGCTTGTACATTATAGTAGGATTATGATGTTGGTTATGGGGTTGGTTAATACACATAAAAAGTTGTAATGATGTTGAAAGCATGTGTTTTACTCATTTAAATTTTATATATGTTTGAAAGCAATTTTGGCTTTGATATTTCAAGTGGATTATAATTTGATTTTTAAATACTTTAGTATTATGTTTTGGGAAGTTTATTATGATTAGTTTAATCCAAATTATTTTTTTCTTGTAATATCTATTCATTGACTATTTTCGTACTTATTTTTTTAAATTTTTTAAACCATTTCAAATAGCAAGGCTAGTTAGAGGGTGGTCTATGCTAAGTGAGTGTAGATAAAACTTAAAAGTAAATTTGGCCAACATACTTGTTAGAGAAGCCTTGCACTTTATTTCTTAAATTTGTTTCTATAAGTATTGCAAAAGATTCTATTTTATAGTCAATTGGTGGTGGCTAGACTTTATGTGAAGTGACTATTTTCAAACATGTTTCATATTACTTAAATGATGTTTATTACTATATTTTCCATAAAAAATACCAATAGAACTATACCTTAAAAATATTATTTATTATAATATTCAATTAACTCATTTTATTGCTAGCAATTATTTTAGGTTGTTATTGCATTGTTGTTGCTTTGTTGTCATTGTGGGATTGTTGTTGTTGGTTTATTATCGTTGTTGGATTGTTGTTATTGATTTGTTGTTATTGCTTGATTATTATGGGTTATTGTTTAGTGACTAACTCATTTAATTGCTAATAGTTATTAGGACTTTTAAAAAAATTTATATGTATATTTATAGCTTTTTACTTTCTAAACACAATATTTGAATAATGTCACACTTTATAAGATCTTGTTTTCTATTTCATTTACAAATGCAATTATAAGTGTAACATAATTAGGGTTAATTAAGTGGGTTACTAAATGATTTATTTTCATGTCCGTCTCGAGCTATTTGAGATTAGATGAGATACTAATTGTTCACCTCGAACTACGTGACATGGGATGTGACACTTAATCCCAAAAATCTTACTAAGAGAAGATAAACAATAAGACCGATAAATCATGAAAGAAAAACCAAAAGGATAAGCCCAAAAGAGAGAAGTAAAAAAATGGTTGAAGGATAAGGTGGACAATAAGTGAGGACACATGTTATTCAAGAGTACACAATGCCAAATATGGGAGATAACCAAAATAGTATTATAAGGCCAACCATTGAAGTAAACAACTTTTAAATCAAACCAATAATAATTCATATGGTTTTACAATTTCAGTTTGGAGGTCTATTAAGTGAAGATCCTAATGTCCATCTTCTATAATTTTAGGACATTTGTGATACATTTAGGATGAATAAGGTTAGTTTAGACACTATGAAGCTTAGGCTTTTCCTTGTCTCTGTAAGGAATAAGGCTAGGTTATATTTGAATTCATTAACACCATAATCAATTATTACTTAGAATTTATTGTTTAAGGAATTCCTAGCAAAATATTTCCCACCATGCAAGAGTATAAAATTAATGTAAGATCACAGGCTTCACTCAACAAAATGGTGAATCTTTGCATAAAACATGGAAGTAGTTTAAGGACTTACATTGACAATTCTTATATTATGAAGTCCTACAATGGCTACTCATTCAAACTTTCTACCAAGGACTCATCAAACCTTTGAGGATTACCATAAATGCTACAGCTCAAGGATCATTCATGAGTAAAATGCTCGAAGATGCATTCAATTTGCTTAAGATTGTGGAATTTAACAACTATCAATGTTAAGGAGATAAAAGTGCACTTAATAGAGTTAGGAGCATTCATGAAGTACATGTTAGAACCTTTTAAATGTAAAAATTGATATGCTTACAAAGAATATAGAGGCTAACCAAATCATTGAACCCACTATATATGTGTGTGTAAATAATATGCTGGAGGACACCCTACTACAAAGTTTTAAGGAAATTATTTCCCTTAAGATGCAACAATTGAGTAACTTAATACCATGAACAATTATCTACAAGCTCAAGGAAATCCCTACTTTAGCACATATAATCAACGACCCTACTATTTCTTGGTCTAATCAAGGTAAAAATTCAAATGCAAATCAAGGATTTAAGTAGCCTCCATTAAGATTCCAACAAAGGAACATCTACAATCAACCTCAAGAGCACAATGATGGAAAAGCCTTTGAAGGCTTAAAATGAATAAAGAGAGGCTATCAACAGTGTAACTTCACAAGTGGGACAATTATTTGCTCATAATAAGGTGCTAGAAAATCATATTGCTTACCAAGCATTTGCTTTTAATTTGAGACAAATGGGAAAGTTGCCTAGTCAACTTGAAAATCCTAGAGAGCAAGCTAAAATGATTACCTTAAGGAGTGTAAAGCAACTACCCAAATCGAAGAGTAAATGAGATGAAGTGGATGTGAACAAAGATGATCCATTAGAGGATGAACAATTAAAGGAAGCCATTAAAGAGGTAGAACTAAAGAATGACGAGTTAAGAAAAGTGCTACATCATTACCTTTCCTATAAGGGCTACAAATGATAAAATTAGGTAAGTAATTTGGAACTATTTAAAGGCTTTTCAATAGCTCAAACTCAACATTTCAATTTTAGATGTGATAATCATGATGCCCTCTTATGCAAAGTTCTTAAAGGATATCATTATTAACAAAAGGAAGTGGGAAGACTTTGAGACCATTCTTATTAATGAGGAATGTAGTGCAATAATCCAAACTATACTCCTGTAGAAGCTTAAGGATCTAGGAAGTATCACCATTCCTTATGTTATTGGTAGTAAGTCAATAAGGATGTCATTATGCAATTTAGGTGCAAGTGTGAGTATAATGCCTCTTTTTCTTTGTAAGCACCTAAATATTAGTGATCCTAAACTAACAATGATATTGCTATAACTAGCAGATAGATCCATTATCTACCTTATTAGTGTTTTGAAGGATGTACCTATCAAGTTTGGAGATTATTATATGATAGTCAATTTAATCATTTTGGAGATGGAGGAGGACCTTTAAATTCTGATCATACTGGAATGTCATTTCCTTGCTTTAGCTAGTGTAATAATTAATGATAAATGAGGTAAAATTGTGCTCAAAATTGGAGATGATAAAGTAAAGATTAATTTTTTTTAAATTGCATAGAAAACAACCATATTGAATTCATGTTTTAGAGTGGATGTAATAGATAGTTATATAAAAGGTATGTTTGAGAAACACCTTACCAAGGATCCACTCAAAGCATGTTTGGTACATGATGTGAAAGAGGATGACATTGATCAAGAGGTAGTAATTTATAATCATGATCTCAAAGAAAATCTTGTACTTTCCTTTAATAAATCAATTAAGTATAAACCCTTAAATTCCAATGTTAGTTATGTGTAGATATTAAAGGAAGAAGATACACTTAAGGTAGAATTAGAGCATTTTCCTTCAAATATGAAGTATGCTTTTCTTGGTCCTAATTATACATTTCCTATTATTATAAATGTTGAAATAAGTGAGGAAGAAGTATATAAGGTGCTTAGGAGAATTAGACAATATATGAAGATTATAGGCTCATCCATTGATGATAATAAAAGGTTAAGTCTTCTATTTGCATGCATAAGATACACATAGAGGAAGCTCATAATCCTACCATTGAGAATCAAAGAAGATTGAATTCTAACATGAAAAAAGTAGCCAATAAAAAGATAATGAAGTTGTTAAATATGGCAATTATTTATCCTATGTGAGATAGTAAATGGATTAGCCTCATTCATGTAGTTCTTAAAAAGTATGGAGTGAGAGTTGTTAATAATGGAAACCACAAGTTAATTCACACTAGGACTGTCATGAGGTGGTACACGTACATTGATTATAGGAAGCTTAATAAAGCAACCAGGAAAGACCATTTTCCTTTGCCCTTTAGTAACCAACTTCTTGAGAGATTACATAGGCACTCATAGTTTTGTTACTTAGATGGTTATTTAGTTTCTTTAAAATTTTGATTCATCCTCAAGACCAAGAGGAAACAAAAGAAATTAATAATTTAGTTGTTCATGATTGATATAGAGTAGTGAAATAATATCTAAGCTCTATGTTTTGATTAATTGATTTTCATTTTTGGTTTTAATTATTTTTAATTTCAAATTATTTGTAAGATATGCCTTAGTGCCATTCTTGTAAGATTAATGACATTGTACTTTTATCCTTATGGAAATAAAATACTCTTTTTAAATAATGTGTTTATTTATTTTAGTATTTACTCATTTAACATTATGTTAAATGAGTTTATTAATAAGAGTTGATAATATGAGTGAAAAATTCATTTAGTACATATGCTATAAAATGTTCATAGTCGTAGGATTAATAAATGGGTAGTATTAATTCGTAGACTATTGCCTTTATCTATTTTCCTTGATCGGTATGTGATATCAATAGTAGGAGGTAGTAAGTCTTATGCTACTAGATATTACACATTAGAATAGACATGTGGATACTCATGTGATGAGTGGATTATGTTAGTGATATGTACTAGGTCAATCATTTATGATTATGTATTGACTTTTTTTATTTTATTAATAAAGAGGTATTTCATTATCATTTGATTTTATGATAATTATATGAATGGTTAATTCTTACTAAGGCCATCAAGTATGTAACTTGATAGTAAAAACCTTAGATTAAAATAAGAGTTCTATTCTAATTATCCTTAGCCATTTATTCATTATATAAATATTAAAGTATTAAGGCTAGTATGAAGCTGACTGATGGTTATGTTTTACTAATCATGAATATGAGATATTAAGTCAACTCATTAGTACATGATGAGAGATCATGTACTGGATTGACCCACTATGAAAATACTACATAGATTATTACCATAAGTATTTCTCATCACAGTAATTTTATTTTGATCCTTTGACCTTGAAATCATCATGGATTTCTACATAGCTATTTTATGTTTTGACACATTCTAACATTGTCTTTAACTGGACGATTAAATAGGATGTTGTTAGATATGAAATTAGTTATATGAGGAATCTGAGTGATTCATAAGGAATTTATCCCTCATTAATATGAGAAAGATATATATGGGCCCTTTGATGAGATAGACTAAAGGAAAATGCATGGCCATGCTGAAATGAATTGATAAAGAGTTATCAATTTCAGTCTACTTAGAATCAAGTCATAACACTGAACTATATAAGGATGACATTCTATGCCTTATGTTCAATTAGGATATCATGTGATAAAGGGACAATAAAATTCACTGTAATTAGGTTATATCAGATTATTGACTTCACATGACTTGGGTAGTTATAATGTCTTGCTAGAGGCCACTTATGACTTGTAGGCCTAAATAGAGATTTAGGCCCACTACCAATGTTATATGAACCTTTATGGTCACACACTTAGAACAAGCCCAAAATGAATTTGGGTTTAATAATCCCAAAATAAACTATGTGGAAATAAATAATTAAAGTGTTTTATTTATTTATATATTTGTTTATTTATTTATTTATTTAAGATAAGTGTTATTTTAAATAAATAAATAAATAAGATCTTATTTCTGATTTTTTTTAAACAAAATCAGAATATAATAAATGGAAGTTACCAAAAGGTCATTGGTAGGTCAAACCCTAATTTGGAGTCTATAAATATGTTATATTCTCTAGGGTTTAACACACTTATTTTTCCTGCCTCCAAATTCGTTTTCTTTCTTCTTAGAAAACAAAGACAGAGTTTTTCTTTTGTTCTTGATTTTTGAGACAATCAAGAAGGTTGCTAGCACATACTCCAATTCATTTTGTGAAGGGCTGTTTGTATGGATACTTATAGAGGACGCATCCTTTTGGAGATGTCTAGATCCGAACAATCAAAGCAAAAATCTCAAGGAAAGGTGTCATCGGTGTGAACCTCCTCTCATCCTTTTAAAAAATCTTATTTCTTTTGCATCTTGGTGAGAGTCTTGAAACCTTAGATTTAATTAAGTAGTCGAATTACATGGATCTAGGTTTGGGAACGTGATAAATTTTTAATTTTTTCACTACGTTTGTATCACAAAACCCAATAGATTGAACAGTGATGTAAGATAAATGATTGCATGGAAATTTACTTTTATGAATAATCATTACCTTAGACATAATGGTGCATATAGTCCTTTAACCAGAGGTGACACAGTCATGAAAATATGGTTGGTTAGAGTTTGTTGCTACTTACATACTTGTACTAGCCACATGCCACATATGGATATATGGCATGTGGTAGCTCTAATTGGCTATATGTAGGATGAGTGATCGACTAAGATGGAATTCATTACCTGGGGTGAACTAGGATAAGATGCTCTGTTAGATTAGTTATTCTCTAGGAATAAGTACATGGCTAGGTCAAACTTGACTTTTTGGAAAAGAGTTTTGGTGCAAAAAATAGTTTCTAGTAAAAGTCATGTTTTATCAAGATTTGAACTAAAAGTGAGGTCATATGGTTGAGGCAATTAGAGTTTGACTTGACCATGACTCTAGCCAATATCGGGATCTTGAAATGAAGGGACATTGATTGTAAGGTAATTATATTCTATGGTTCTTATGAATTTATGGATAACATTCATTTCCAATTAGGTAGTCATGATATTTATGCTAGGGGTAACTTATGACTTACAAAAACTAAATGTTATTAATTTCATTTCCACATTTTTCTTAGAAAGAGTTTCCTATAATATAAAGAGTTAATATTACTTCCCATTGCCATTTGGACTTAACCTTATAAGTCATACACACAAGAGTTATATCAATTATGATAATTATTAATTTAATTATTAATTAAAGTGTTTAATTAATTAATTGAATTGAATTTTTGCATGTGCAGGGATCTACAATATCCCAAAATTTAATTCAAAGTTTAGGACTATTATTATTTAATTAAATATTAATTTGGACTTAATTTAATATATGATATTAATTTAAAGGACCAAATTGATATTTGCCACCAATACTAGTTTAGATAAGGACCATGATATAGGCCATATATATGTAGCTTAATGGATGATGGATGGGCTTTATGGATGTTGTAGAGATAGGCCAATTTAGGAGTTAAATAAGCCCAATTAACTAAAGCCCTCTTATTAAAGGAGGTTCCACATAAGCATAAGCAAGTGATGCTTATGCTTGCATTATGGCCACCAAAGTGTGTGCATTCCATACAATATGATTGCATGAGTGACACCATGGCAAAGTGTTATAAGCATGCACCTTTAGTTATTTAGGGAGAATCTCTACATGCATGAGGTTACTTATTTAATGTAAAAGTCAAACGTAAGTGGACTATCTCTATAAGGATGAGATGGCTTATTTAATACTCAAGTTTAAGTTGGTGGAGGATCCCTACATATACAAAATTAGTCTCTCATATATAAACTAAGTTAATGGACATTCTCTATACTAGAAGACTTATTAAAAGAAAATAAAAAGAGAAAAATAAGAGAGAGTGTTCATGAGTTGAGTCTTCTTCTTCTTATTGTTTCTTTCTAAGTGTATTAAGTGGTAGAGAAATATAAGAGTTATTTTCTTATATTAGTCCATAGTCATCGTCCATATAACTTGGGTTGTGCAAGAGTTATGTAACTAGGAGGCTACATTCATATATCCATTGGAGGCAACAAGTTTTACATCATTCAATCTAAGGAAAGAGCTTTAACAATAGGGTCACTAAAGGAGGAGTTTGTGAGTAGAGATCAATCAAATGCATGAATTCATTCTAGTATTTCTTATGTGTTTCAAGCTAGAGGCTTCACACTTGGGGAGCTAGGAGCTTGTAGATTGCCACAAATCATAACATAAAGCTTCTCTAGCATGCTACCAACATTTGGAGTTTGTAAGAGTTACTAAACTCTTATATGTAGGTCTCTTAACATGCTATGTGTTTTTGGTTTATTTATGAATCTTTAATATATGTTGTCCATTTATGCATGCATGCATTTAGTTGTGTAAAGTACATGTGATATGATTTTTAGGTTTTTTAGAATTCTTGCTTTTTATTCAAGGGTTGTGTGGTAGAGAAAATTTTTGAAATTGATTATAACCGAATTCGTGTTAACATCACGCTTTCACTCATAATCTGATGCATATAATCAATTCTTTTAAGCGGTATTGGAGCTAAAATCACATTATTTACATGGTAGATGTGTTGATAATTACAAAAGTTATGGTTATACTTGATATTCGTCTCAAATGTTGTGACTAAGAAATGAAAAAAATAGTAATAGCCCCAATTTTTTTAGGACAACATATATTTTTTTTATTGTTTGTTTGACTTTACAAATTGATGATAACATCTAAGAGTTTTATTTTATTAAATGTTTGCTTGTCATACATGCGAGGAATGATCATGGACTTAGTTTATATCCTATAATTTGTAATGATAATTAATTTTATTATTTTTGGTATGTAATTAAATGTTAATTATATAGATTTAGGATGTAATATTTGCCTTCGTATGCTAAGGATTGAATGTAAATCATAGGAGTTGTAACTTGGAGCTTGAAGTGGTTTAGATGGTGTTCCATTCAACCTTAGGTGGCTTAGATCAAGGCCCATGAAGGATGGTGACAAGACATTTCATGATTTGAAGGCTTTTCTTAGGCTAGGCCCATTTTGTAACTTATTCTAAGAGTTAGAATAGGCTTAGGAAAGGCCATGATCACTCCTTATTTGTGCATCCATTTTGCATGTTCCATATGTATATGTGATATATATATATATATATATATTATAACATGCTATATGCATATCACACACACATATATATATATATATATATATATATATATATATATATATATATATATATATATATATATTATAACATGCTATATGCATATGTGATATGTATATATGAATGAATACCATGTCATGTATGTATGAGATATATAGAATTGAAACCAAGTAATGTGCAAAGTGAGACCTTAATAATTAAAGACCTAAAAATCTTCCAAACTAAATTTAGGTCTAGGCTCTCCATTAGAGCAATAACTTACATTGCTTTTGGCTTATGTACATAAGTTATAGACACATAGGGGTGTGTATTAGGCCTAAGAGATCCATGTAATGTTATTGTTAAGCTTGGGATGTTGTGGGTGTATGGATACACTATAAGCCAATAATGGCAAATGGGAGTACCTAAGGTTGTTTAAATCCATACATTACATTGATCTAATGGTATGCACATAACTAATGCCAAGGGCCAAAAATAGCAATGTGTACCTGAGGCCCATAATATTAGGAGCTGGATTGATGTAACCTCACATTAGATGTGATGGATAAGACTTATTCACTTAATAAGAACTAGAATTCCAAGAATGGCAATGTGTACTTGAGGGATATTAATGGCCTATTAAGAACTCCATAACCCACTAGAAATCCATCCAATAAGGGATTTTTATTTCTTACTTATGAAGTGTAGGATTCGACAAGTTAGTATGAGGCTATTATGATTAAAGACCAAATCTGATGGTAAAACAATAATGCCATATAACTAATTAATCTTGTTACTTTTTAACAAAACTTAATAATATAAGCCCATCAAACCCACTCACAGTCATACTTGAATAATATAGGCTCATAAGTCCTAATTTCATAGATTTGTGAAGGAACTTAAAAGTTGTTTCAGCTACTGAGAAAATATTATATGTATTAGAACAAAGCCCACCTGGACTCCTTCCCAAAAATGCTTCACAAGAGGAGAAAAACACTTTTAATAAATGGAAAGATGATGACATGCAAGCATATTACATCATGTGGGCTTCCATAAGCACCAAAATCTATTAGCAACATGAGAAGTACACTAGTGCAAAGGAAATCCTACTTCACCTATAAGAGTTGTTTGGTGAATGTAGTAGGACCAAAAAATATGATATATCTTAAAAGATAAATCCTACTAAGATAAAGGAGGGAGAGGATGTTGGAATCCATGTGAACTACATAATTAAATCCATGGAGGAGCTAGAGAGTCTAGACTTCATAATGGACTTCCACCTCCAATTGGATTTGATTTTATAATCCCTTTCTAAATCTTTCAAGCAAACTATTGCCAACTTCTATATTAATAAGATAGAGTGCATTCTTATGGAGATATTGAATATGTTTGTGATGGCCCAAAAGGATATCCAAGGGAGCAACAACGGAAAAGAGGATGCTCTTATTACCACCTCTAGTGGGACTAAGAAGAAGGGCAATAAGAAGAAGAAAAACAAGACAAGCGTTGTCAAGCCCACATGTGGCATAACCAAGAATAATGGTAAGGCCATTATGAGGAAAGAGCAAGGCAAAGGAAGGTTTTTTCTCTACCAAGGTGAAGGACATTGGAAGAGGAATCGTCCTAAGTTCCTTGAGTCTCTCAAGATAAATGGAAAGGGAAAACAAGGAGAAGGTGAGACTTTCTCTAATTTATTTGCTTCTAGATATTCTAAGAGCTCATCTAATGCATGGGTATTTAATATTGGTGCAAGTTCTCACATTTTTTCATCCTTGGAGGAACTAGCAAATAAGAGAAGGTTGAGGCCTAATTTAGTGACCTTAAGACTTGAAAATAGAGTAAGTGTTATGGTTAAGGCTATAAGATCTACTTCAATTGATTTATATAATCATGTTTCATTATTGGAGGATGTATTTTATGTACCCAAATGCCTATAAAAATATTTTCTCTATTTCTAGTTTAATTAGAAATGGTTATGAATTACTTTTTAGTAGAGATGTATATAACATTTACTTTGGAAGTGAAATGGTAGGCATGAGTTATTTAATACATGGTTTATATTATATTAATAATATGTCTAATAACAATGAGCCTTTAACTAATGAGAGTAATGCAAATGTAATGATAACTAAAGATACCTCTAACTCAAAATATCTATGGCACTTGAGATTATTTTACATTGCAAAGGATATGGTCACAAAGGTGGAAAGGATAGGAATCTTGAATAATCTTGAATCCACATTTAATCCAACTTATGAGGCTTGTCTTTGCAGCAAGATGACTATATCACCATTTGTTGGATAAATGGCAAGAGCCAAGGATATATTGGAAATCATACATAATGATGTATGTGGACCATTTAATGAAATTGCTACAGGTGGTTTCTACTACTTTATAACTTTTATAAATGATTTATCAAGGTATAGGCACTTATTTCTTATGAAGAATAAAAGTGAATCCATTGAAACGTTCATGGAGTTTAAAGTCTAAGTAGAAAACTAAAATAGGAAGATTACAAAAGCTCTAAGATCATATTGAGGAGGTGAATACTTAAGTACCTTAAAGAACATGGCATTGCATCACAACTCACACTGTGTAGAACCTCTCAATTAAATGGTGTGTTCAAAAGGAAAAATCATACCTTATTGGATTAGTACATTCTATGATGAGCTCCACCAAACTTCCTATATCACTTTAGGGTTATGCATGAAAAATAACCTTATATATCATTAATTCTGTTCTATCCAAGTTTATTTCTACTAATATGGCATGGTAGGGCACCAAGTCTTAAACATGTTAAGATTTGGGGGTGCCTAGTTTTTATTAAGAAGTTAAAATTAGACAAGTTGTAAATTTGATTAAAAGAAGGTTTATTGGATATCCTCAAGATAGTTTAGGATATTTCTTTATCTTCATGTTGAACAAGTTATTGTTATAAGTATATATGCTATATTCTTTAAGAAAGAGTTTCTTAAGGAAGGTAGCAAAGGTAGGAAGATAATGTTAGATGAGGAGTCATTTAAGGAAGCCCAATAAATTGATTAAATGAATATTGATCAACTTGAAGTGCCTATTCCAATTAAGAATATCATCACACTAACTCCTATATGATCTAATAGGGTATCGCATCCTCCAAATAGATATTACCTTCTTTATGATATGCAAGAGTTGCATATTCATGAAGAGAGTATTTATGTTGATGATCCTACTACATATGAAGAAGCTTTATGTGATAAAGATTCTTTGAGATGGCTTAAGGCAATGAAAACTGAAATGGATTCCATGTATGCAAACCAAGTATGGATAGTTGTTGATCCTCTTAAAGGTACTGTACCTATTGGGTGTAAATGGATCTTCAAAAGAAAGATTAGTGCATAAAAAAATGTAAAGACCTCTAAAGCTAGGCTTGTAGCAAAAAGGCTTTACTAAAGGCAAGGGGTACACTATAAGGAGACCTTCTCACCAGTAGCGGTGCTTAATCCATTTAGATTCTTCTTGCTATAATCGTACACTATAATTATGAGGCTTTTCATATGGATGTCAAGACCGCTTTCCTTAACAGTCATGTTGAGGAAGACATTTTCATAGAGCAACCCAAGGGTTTTGAATATGAGAATAGCTCAAAAGTGTGCAAGTTTAATAGATCAATCTATGGTCTAAAGTAAGCTTCAAGGAGTTGGAATCATCATTTTGATGAGGCTATTCATTCTTATGGTTTAATTAAGAATAAGGATCAGCCATGTGTTTATAAGAAGGTTAATGGGAGCCAACTCACTTTCCTTGTCTTGTATGTTGATGATATTCTACTAATTGGAAATGATGTTGATATGATGAATTATGTGAAAGTATGGCTTAATAAGACCTTCTTGATGAAAGACTTAGGGGAGGCTACCTATATTCTTAGGATTTGAGTATATAGAAATAGATTGAAGAGAATTATAGTTTTATCCCAAAGTCTTTACTTAGAAATGGTGTTGAAATGGTTCAACATGCTTGATTCCAATAGAGGATTGTTACCTTTTAGGTATGGTATCCACCTATCTAAGGATATGTTATCCAAGACACTCGAGTAAATGGTGGACATGGCCAAGGTTCCTAATGCTTTTGCTATAGGAAGCCTAATGTATGTTATGTTATGTTCTAGGCTAGATAATGCCTATGCTCTTAATGTGACTAGCAAGTTCCAATCTAATCTAGGCTTAGAGTATTAGGTGGTAGTTTAATAAGACCTTCTTGATGAAAGACTTAGGAGAGGCTACCTATATTCTTAGGATTTGAGTATATAGAAATAGATTGAAGAGAATTATAGTTTTATCCCAAAGTCTTTACTTAGAAATGGTGTTGAAATGGTTCAACATGCTTGATTCCAATAGAGGATTGTTACCTTTTAGGTATGGTATCCACCTATCTAAGGATATGTTATCCAAGACACCCGAGTAAATGGTGGACATGGCCAAGGGTCCTTATGCTTTTGCTATAGGAAGCCTAATGTATGTTATGTTATGTTCTAGGCCAGGTAATGCCTATGCTTTTAATGTGACTAGCAGGTTCCAATCTAATCTAGGCTTAGAGTATTAGGTGGCAGTTAAGGTTATCCTTAAGTTCTTGAGAAGGACTAAGGATGTAGTCTTGACTTATGGAGGAGGTGACTTACAAATTTTAGATTTCATAGATTCTAACTTATAGTCAGATGTGGATGATAGAAAGTTTATCTCTAAGTTTGACTTCACCTGTAATGAAGGTGCATTGAGCTAGAAGAGCTTTAAGTAAAGTGTCACTATTGATTCTGCTATAGAGGCTAAGTATATAGCTGCATCAGATGCTACTAAGGAATTTTTTTATATTCAAAAGTTCATCACCAAACTATGAGTTTTTCATTCCATTGAGTTGGCAATTCCTCTCTTCTACAATAATAATGGAGTCATCAGTTTGGCAGAAGGAACGAAGGTGTCACCATAAGTCTAAACATATAAAAGGAATTATCATATTATCATAGAACTTATTGGAAAGGGTGATGTGCTCATGCAAAAGGTAGCTTCAGCCGACAATGTGGCTAATCCACTAACTAAGGCCCTAGTGCCATTCTTGTAATATTGATGACATTGTACTTTTATCCTTATGGCAATAAAATACTCTTTTAGATAAAGTGTTTATTTATTTAAGTATTTACCCTTTAGTATACTTGTGTTAGCCATGTAGTGTCTCTCATCGGTTATATATAAGGATAAGTCATCGACTAAGATTGAATTCATTACCTAGAGTAAACCAAAATAAGCTCCCATGTTATCTAAGTTATTTTTGATTAATAAGTACTTAGCCATGTCAAACTTGACTTATTCGAAAAAAATTTTGGCACTAGAAATAGTTTCTAGTAGAAGTAATGTTTTCTCAAGAATTGAACTGAAGATGAGGTTATATGATTGAGGTAATTAGAGTTTGATTTTACCATGAATTTAGCCAATATTGAGATCTTGAAATGAAGGGACATTGAGTGCATGATAATTATGTTCTACGGTTCTTATGAATCTATTGATAATATTCATTTCCAATTGGATAGTCATGATATTTATGCTAAGGGTTGCTCATGACTTATGGGAACGAATGTGAATAATTGGGATTTTCACATTTTGCTTGGAAAGATTTTCCTATAATATTAACAGTTAATATTATTTCCTATTGCCATTTGGACTTGAATCTAGAAAGTCACACACACAAAAGTTGCATCGATAATTATTAATTAAAGTGTTTAATTAATTAATTGAATTAAATTTTCGCATGTGCTGGGATCTAGCATATCCCAAAATTTAATTCAAAGGTTAGGACTCTTAATATTTAATTAAATATTAATTTAGACTTAATTTCATATGTGATATTAAGTTTAAGGACTAAATTGATATTTGCCACCAACACTAGTTTAGATATGGACCATGAGATGGGCCATTTACATGTAGATTAATGGATGATGGTGGGCTTGAATAATTAATTGTATTAGTGAGAAGGACTTTATTTAAGTGTTAAATAAAACATATAAGTGTAATTAGTAAATGTTATAGAGATGGGCCAATTTAAGAGTTAAATCAGCCTAGTTAACTAAAGCCCACTTATTAAAGGAGGTGTCATATAAGCATAAACAAATGATACTCATGCTTGCATGGTGGCCACCTAAGTATGTACTTTCCATGTAATATGATTACATAAGTGACACCATGGCAATGTGTCATTATTATGCACCTTTAGTTAGTGGAGAATCTTTACATGCATGACGTTACTTATTTAATGCAAAAGTTAAAAGTAAGTGGACTGTCTCCACATGCATGAGATGGTTTATTCAATACTTAAGTTTGAGTTAATAGAGGATTTATACACATGCAAAATTAGTCACTCACACATACACTAAGTTAGTGGATATTCTCTACACTAGAAGACTTACCAGTTTCTTTAAAGATTAAAAAACAAAAAGATAAAAATAAGAGAGAGTTCTCAAGAGTTGAGTCTTCTTCTTCTTCTTCTTCTTCTTCTTCATCTTTCTTTCTTTCTTTCTTTCTTTCTTTCTAATTGGAGTGAGTGGTGGTGAAATACAAGAGTTGTGTTTCATACATTAGTCTATAGTCATCGTCCATTTAAATTAGGTTATGCAAGAATTATACAACTAAGAGGCTACATGGATTCATGTGAAGCAATTGCCATTTGATTTTACTGGCTAGCATATAATATGTGAATCGTGTGATATTCTATGAATATTTGCATTTCTTGTGTGATTTGAAAGTATTTGCCAAGCTAGTCACAACATTCTTTTATATCTATATGTAAGTGTTCAAGTGGAAATTACATAGCAAATAGTCATTAGGATCATAGTATTTGCATTTAATTTGTAAACACATATCTATAGACTAACCAATCAATAAAAAAACTATATACATTTGAATAATCAAAAAATAATTCTCCTCAAAATCTCATAGAATATACATTGTCAATCAAGCTACATCTCATTCATCACATGTTCACACCTATCGCAACACACAATTTCACCTTAGAATTCAACCGATGCTTATACTCATCTGTCAGATGTCAAACACTCTATTCATGACTTGTATCACCTTCTTGAGCTTCACTAATGCTTTAAAATACTAAAATATGACATATATTTATTCAATAATATGCCTAAAATGAGTTTTCATGCTTAGTATGAAATTAGGATATGTTCTACACATGTAAGCCTAACATTTATACATATTCTTCCTTATTGGACAGCCTGAATTTGCTAGACCTGAGAGTGAATAACTTTCTCCAAATAACTCTAAATTACTTGATTTTTTTAAATAAACTAGATATATAGGGCTACAACATATCCAAAAATTAGCACAATATATGCTCTAAAAATAAATGGTAAAATTATAAATTCAAACATGTATTCTACCAAAAAATAGTTTGAGTAACACAATTTTAGTGTAGAATTTCTTAAGTTATACAGGTCCAATTGCAAAACCAGTTCTTAAGAACATCACTAACATATAAAGGAACAACTTTCATTTTTTATACTTCATCTAATTCAGCCTCTAAGTCCTTATATCAATAGGAAAAAACCAGACAGCTTGTACATGTAGCAAGCAGAACCAGCCCCACTAGAAGAATAATTCCTAATTACACACACTTAATTTCACCAACCATTTTAAAAGATTTTATAAAAAATGTAAAGGAACAAAACTCATGTCTAATAATTTGACTAATTGAGCCCCTGAAGGTCTTATAATTATCAAGAAAAATCAAGCTACATGCAATAAATACAATTTAAAGAAGTCCTATTCGATGAAGAATTTCTCATAACAAACACCAAATCTCATTAAGTAATTTTATAGGTATGTAAATAAGAAAAATTTACAAGTTTTATGCTTTGTACTTCTCTTAATTCTTCTTCTATGGCTATGGAAAGAAGGGTGTAAAATTCTGCCCTAAAATAGAATTCAAAAGCAATAGTATCATAATAATTATAATTATTTGCATAAAATAATTTTCATATCATCACCACATAATTTTAAACATAATATAAAGGGAAAATAAGTGACTTACCCAATTAGTAGTTATGTTCATCAAAATTTCAAGTTTAAAGGCTTGAGAACATCAAGAATTTCCATTGGTTAACTCCTGAGCATGATGAGAAAGTACTTAAAGACTTAACTTTACAAAATTTGATTACTCTTTTCCATGGTGAAACTCGAAGAAACACTTTCTCACCCACTTCATATTCCATTTCCCTATTCTGCTAGTACTTATAGCTTTTTTGTGTATCCTATGCTACTTTAAGTCTACTTCTAATTAGTTTTACTTCATCCATTGTGTCTTATACTATTTTAGGACATTCTATTGTAGGCATTTCTTCTTCATCCCAATAAATAGGACTATAACACTTTCTTCCATGTAATGCCTCATATGGTGCCATCTCGATACTACTATGATACTAGTTGTTATAAGCAAACTCCATTAAACCAATGTGTTCATTACATGCACTTTTAAATTCTAACACATAAGCTTATAGCATATCTTCAAGCGTTTGAATTATTCTCTATGATTGTCCATCTGTCTAATGATGCAAAGGAGTGCTAAAATTTAAATTAATACCCAAAGACTCATATAAACTCTTCAAAAAGGAAGATGTAAACCATGGATCCTTATCTAATACAATGGACACTAGAACTTTGTGCAATATAACAATTTCATTTACTTATTCTTTGGTGAAGCACTCAAGTAAACTACCCCATCTGATAAGTAAAATGTGAGTTGACTTAGTTAATTGATCAATGATCACTTATATGGCATCATTATTTCTTAGAGTTCTTCGTAATCTATATATAAAATCCATCGCTATTCTTTCCTTTTTTTGTACCAGAACTCAAAATGGTCTTAGCCTTCCAACAGGAGCTTGATGTTCTACTTTGAATCATTGACATATTAAATAATTTAAAACATAATTTGCCACATCTTTCTTCATTTTAGGCCACCAATAATGGGGTCCTAAGGTGTTACACATTTTGGTCATTCCTGGGTGCATAACATATAGAGCATTATATGTCTCCTCTAAAATTTATCAGCATAGGTTATCAATATCAGCTACATAAATAAGAGATGCCATCATTAATGTATCTTTTTAAATGTTAACTTGAAAATAGCATTTGGTTCCAAATGATATTTTAAGTAGTGAAATATTGCACCAATAACATTTCACTACTACTTCTATTTTCTTTGGATCCAATTTGATGCCCCATAAAGAAACAACATGACCTAAAAATACAACTTTATTTATCTAAAACTCACATTTACTAATTTAGCATGCAATTATTTTTCTCTTAAGTTTTGTAATATAATTTTTAAATGTTGTCCATCTTCCTCCCTACTTGTTTAATATAGAAGTATGTCATCAATGAACACAATCACAAATTTGTCTAAGTAAGGCTAAAACACATTGTTCATAAGAGCTATAAATGATATTGGTGCATTAGTTAAACCAAATGGAATCACTAAGAATTGATAGTGTCTATACCTAGATTAAAAAGCAATCTTCGTTACATATTAGTATGAAACTTTAAGCTAATAGGAGCCTAATTTCAAATTTTCATACCTTAAAATTTAATTATCCCCAAAAAGGTCCGATGATGAAAATAATGACAAGAGTCTATCTGATTTGTATTGCCTTTGAAGTGTGCAAGTGCCTAAAAATAGTCAAAAACCCATAATCGAATTCCTAAGATAACAAGTCAGACTCTTAATCATCAAATCACGTCTCAATCCTATGAAATATGAACTACCATAAGGGTAAGCTGCACATTTCAAGCAAATATGCAGCTTTTTACTTTGATGCTTATCTAATGAGATCAATGCTTGATTTCATGAAATAGAAGCTGATTTTATGAAACAGAAGCTGATTTTGACAAAACATACATCACAAATGCATCTAGAAGATTCAAAACCCTTAAAAGTAACCCTGGCCTTGTTAAAATTACCCTTGAGAGTGAGGAAAATGCTTTAGAACATGTTGGTGTGCCCTAAAAGGGGTGCATCATGTGCGTAAGGGGCGTGGCATGCACCTTGGGTACATAAACACTTGCCCTTATAGAATGGCATAAACGTTAAGTGCATGAAATTGCACCATCAAGGTCTACCATGTGCCCCAAATGTGCATTGGATGCTTGAAAACCCTACTTTTGCTATAAATAGGACCCTAGACCTCTTTTTTTTTAGGACAAAAATATACCTAAACTTTATCAAACTGAAGACTCAATATAAGCAAACTCACTCTAAATGTCTATGGTTTTTATTTTTTATTTCCAAGGGACATGGCAACTTTATCAAATAAGGATGAATGATTGGTCTTAAGAGGAGTATGATGCTTTTAATTTATGGAGTCGCCACCCAATTTTTAGAAAATCAAGAAAAGAAAGGGGCAATATCAGGTCACTTAATGAGTATTGCCACCAGCAAAGATTTCTGAGTTTGGGAGATCGCATCTACTTTATGACAATTTCTCATTATACGATATTCAAATGTATAACTACCATAACACCTTAGTTTTAACGATGACAGTTTATATAGCATTCACACAATGCATCGGATAATGAAAGATAATAAAGCTGAAATATCATTATTACATTGCTTTCCTAATAAAATACATATAAAAGGAAAAGTGATTGCAGAAATATAAATCAAACTTAAATATAATGAATCTACAAGATTAGCATAACTATACATGTAGCTTGCTTGATCATGCTTATAACAAAATAAACAATAGACACTCAATCACTTGAAAAAGTAAGCAAAATGTACATAATCATGCATATTTGTAGTGATTTTATGCTATAATGATATGTGATGACAATATAAGGGATGCATGATGACATCATTGGACCGAGAATATGATGACTCTAGTTTAGGATATAAATTTTTCATATTATTGATATGTGCAATGTGATTTATCATATTTTGGAACTAGAGGATTCAAAATAATGATATTAAATGAGTAAAATGAAGCATAGATTATTCACATAGCATACAAATTGCTAGTCTTAACATGCAAGAAAAATATGATTCATAAATGCTGGCAATAATAAAATAAAATGTAGGGCGATAAAATAAATGTGCTAAAATGATTGTGTGGTCCTCAGATTCAACTAAGCTTGTATAAGTTTGGAAGCTTTAGCTTTGAGGGATTATCAACCTTTCCTCATCGAGAGGTTCAAAATGACGTGTAGAATAATTCTAGTTTATATACCTTTTGAAGTGTGCTTTGGCAAAGATAAGGGTAGATTTGGTTGAAAGGAGGTCTAATGACCTAAGAAAAACATAATAAGAGAGCTAAAAGTGTTTAAAAATGGGTTTCCAACATCTTTGAATGAATAAATTTTTGGGTGTGTGGGTTGTTGTTACATTAAAATGAGGTGTGGAGATCCTTACTTATAGTGGAAAGGTTGAGGAAGGGGTGTGTGAGTGCGTGGTCGCACGCTTGGCCATAAGTAATATGAGTGGTTGCACACTTAGCGCTTGGTTATGTACACTTTCGTGAGACATGCACGCTATTTAAGGCTTTTCAAGGTTGGTTTCTAAGGTTTTTGGGCTGTTCGGACATTTTTTAAAGTTTGTTTTGTCTAATTCATCTTTGATTTTAGCGCATGACATCTATGAGTGTTCGTGGCTATACGCGCACTTTTAAGCAATGAGCGCTAATCCTCGAGTTATTTTGGACTATATTAGGAGCACTTTTAGGGGTTTGGAGCCTTCTGGGTGTGTTTTTGAAGTCTATTTTGTCAAAATCAATTTTTTGTTTTTTCGCAAAGTTAGGTCCTTATTTGATGAAATGAACACCGGCTTAACAACTTATGCATTTTGAGAGAAGATTGCTTGAAATAAGCCTCTTGTTATTATGATAGTTCATATTTTATAAGATCATAATGGCTTGGTGATTTATTTTTTACATTGGTGGAATCAGTTAAGGTTTTAAGGTTGCACACTTTAGAGGTGTTATGAACGAACAAACTCTAGTTATGTTTAAAGATTCATTTCATCATTGGACCATTTTGGGGACAGTCAAACTTGAGGTATGATAGTTTCCTCATGCTTTTCATGTGTTCCATAGCCACCTAGCTCTAATTTCAATATAAGTGAAGCAAATGTAAGGATGCAAAAATCATTTATTAAGGAAAAAGGTACTTACATGTGGGCTATTTTTAGACATCTTATTGAGATTTGACTACTGTCATTGTGTTATGATCAAACTTATTGTTTGGTGATTTATTCATCTTGCAAGATGCGATTTTATGCAATAATGCAATACAAAGATGTGACTCAGGGTTCATGCAAAGATATGATTTTTACATGAATGGTCTACATGATATGCAAGTATATGTATGAAGGGCAATGATTGACCCTTTTGGACATCATACTTAACATTCTCTAATCATGTTAAGAGTTCAAACATTCCTTAATGTTAGGAAAATGACACTGTTATAACCTTTTTAGGTGTCAGGTGAACATGTAATGCCATTATAACCTCTTTAGGTGTCAAGCAAATGAATATATGACTATAACCTCCTTAGGTGTCATGCAAATGAATATGCTACTAAGCAAAATAAAGATGAGACTATAACCTCTTTAGTTGTCAAACAAATAAAGATGCTACTAAGAAAAATGCAAATGCGACTATAACCTCTTTAGGTGTCACACAAATGAAGATGCGACTATAACCTTTTTAGGTGTCATGCAGAAAAAGGTTTCTAAGTAGATGAAAATGCAACTAACCAGATGAAAATGCTACTAAACAAATAAAGATGCTACTAAGTAGATAAAAAAAGTTATTGAGTAGATGAAAATGCTACTAAGAAAATAAAAATGATACTAAGCATATGAAAATGCTTCTAAGCAGATGATAATGCTACTAACTAGATGAAAAATGCTACTGAGTATATGAAAATACTACTTAGCAGATAAAAATGCTACTAAGTAAATGAAAATGCTTCTAAGTATATGAAATGCTACTAAGCAGTTAAAAATGCTACTGAGCAAATAAAAATGCTAATCAGCATATGAAAAAGCTACTGAGCATATGAAAATTCTTCTAAGAAGATGAAAATGCTACTAAGCAGATAAAAATGCTACTAAGCAGATAAAAATGCTACTAAGCAAATAAAAATGCTATTAAGTGCTATTAAGCAGGTGAAAATGCTACTAAGTAGATAAAAATGCTACTAAGCATATGAAAATGCTAATAAGCAAATGAGAGTGCTGCTAAGAAAATCAAAAATACTTTTAAGTAAATAAAAATGCTACTAAGCATATACAAATGCAAAAATGCTTCTTAGCAATGATGATGTAGTAATGATGTCATCTATCGTTATGTTGTCGATGCATGTGGTGCAAAGTGTAAAGTGTATTTTATTTTATTTAGTTTTTACTTTTTTTTTTCTTGGTTGTTGGTGCTTCTCAATCTTAATTAGTGATGTTGACTCTTAGATTTTTATTGGTTGGTTGTAATGCAAAGTTTTTCTTTTGTAGATTATTGTTGTAGGTGTTTCTTGATCTTAATTGAGGATGATGACCTTTAGAGATTTTATTGGTTGGCTATAGCTCAAAGTCCAAATAAGGTATATATGAACTCATAAAGAGTACATATTTCAAGCTTATTTATGAAATATATTCATAGACTTTCTAAATTTATACATTGAATTAGTCATGGTTAGTTAAATGCTTATATTTCTAAATTTTTGCAATTGATTCATCGATGTCATGAGTTTTATGTATTAGAGTGTTTGAGCCATTTCAGCTATGGTAATCTTCATTTAATGTCGATCTCATTAATTTAAAGACATGATTCACAACTTGTGGTCTAGACTATTTGAGTTACCAAGTGGAGAGCAAGCTTCCCAAGTGAATTTTTGAAGAATGTAGCAAGATGAAACTTAAAGAATGCAAATGAACATAATAAAATTTGATTATCAAGAGGCTTTTAAGCAGGAAAGTGATATTTAACCATACATTATTTATTTATTATTTTTTTACAAGGATTTTCTCTCTTTGGTATCCCTTGTCTTTCTCATATTATTCAGCATAGATACTACCAAAAGGTCCTTTAAGATCCTTATACTCTACTCTTTGAAGCATTGGAGTGCACAAAGATTTTGATTGCTTTGCTTTTCTTATTTTCTCTTTGTTCCCCCCTTTTAGTATTCCTTGCCTTTCTCACATTACTCAGTGTGAATGATGCAAGAGGGTCTCTTATGATACTCTTGCTCATTTTATAGTATCGGAGTAGGTGAGTATGGTCTTAAGATCATAAGCCTCTCTAAAAGACATCTTGATAACCATAATTTATTTTGTTCATCGATGTCCTTTATAGGTTTTGTCTTACATGTTGTTCATCCATTCAGGTGGTAAGCAAGCATTGATTAATTAAAGTTTAGAAATTCCTAACTTAGAGTTGTCAATCATGCTTGAGAAATCATGAAATGAGCATTAAAGGGAGATTATAACAATTGAAATTAGCTCACTCAACTCTAATATATGCAATTCATGGCATATATGAAGTTTTAAAAAATGCAAGAAATGAGCCATTATTGTTTTTGTTTTATTTTCAATGTATGAATGAAAATGCAGATGCATGTATTAGAGATAAAAGGAATAGGGTATTCCCCAGTGTAGGGGTGGTGATGGTGGTGTCACTTATTGAATTGTTATGTTTGATGTTTTCTTTTTTTCCTTGTTGTTGATTGTTGATGTTGCCATTATTACATATTGAATACTTTAAAATTATAGCCCTTGCTATATTCTTCTGGTTACAACTCTTACTATGTTGTGTAACCCTTATTATGTTAATTTATGATCAGCTTTTACCTTTACATGCTTGGATTTACTTTAACTTGCACAGTTGCATTAGCCTATAAAATAAAATAAAAGAATTACAATTAGTATTGGTTATGTTTTAAGACTATGATTTTGAGCTGGGCACATTATGACTTCCCCTTTTATTATGCTACTTTTTCTAATTTAGTGTTCTTTACTCCTGCTTATTGATGCAGTTGCTCTTCCCCTCTTGTTGGTTTTGTTGGGGTATGGCACTTATTGCAATGCCTATAATTCTGGTTGTACTGACGTAGCTCTAGCTGTGGTGTTTATAGCTCTTGATGTGGTTACTATAGGACTTGTTGTAGTGTTTATGGCTCTTGCTGTGATGACTATATCTCTTGTTATGGCAATTGTAGCATTTTCAGTAATGTTTATAGTTGTCGCTATGATGACTATAACTCTTGTTATGGTAACTATAGCATTTATTGTAGTGTCTATAACTCTCACTATAGTGTTTATAGCTCTTGTAATGATGACTATAGCTCTTACTGTAGTGACTATAGCATTTGTTATAGTGTTTATAGCTCTTACTATAGTGTATATAGCTCTTATTGTGATGACATGTAGCTCTTACTGTGCTAATTGTAACATTTTTTTATGTTAACTATAACTCTTATTGTGCTGACTATAGCTCTCATTGTACTATTTATAGCTCTAGCTTCATGCCTATAGCTCTAGCTTAGTGCCTATAGCTCTAGCTTAGTGCCTATAGCTCTTGTTGTAGTGTCCGCTTACTTAAGCTTTTTGCTTGGATCTAAAGAGGCTAGGCTTTTGGCATTTATGTCTCATCATTTGCAAATCTTGCCTTACTTGAGTCTATTTACTGCTTATGTAGATGCTTGCCCCTTGGGACTACTTATATTGGGTGATGGCATCTTTTAGCTATCCTCATCTTGATATGGATGCCTCAAGACCATTATTAGTGTAATTTTGACTTCCTTAAGCATTTTAACCTTGGAATGTTTGTGCATATGGCTTATTGGTGAATTGCCATTTCCTTATGTTCCTACTTATAATGCATGTTTCTTATGTTTTTGAATGCAATTATCATTTATATGTAAATGCTTGTGATGCACATTTCTTTTATTTATGCATGCAATGATCATTTATATGTAAATGCTTATGATGCATGTTTCTCATGCTTGTGCATGTGATGCTCAATTGTATGTAAATGTGTATGATGCATGTTTCTCATTCTTATTTGTATGTAAATGCTTATGATGCATGTTTCTCGTGCTTATGCATGTGATGCTTATAGGGCATTTTTCCAATTTTTGTGCATGCAATGCTTGTTATGCATGTTTCCAATGTTAGTGCATGCAATGCTTATGATGCATGTTTCCAATGTTTGTGCATGGAATGCTTATGATACATGTTTGATGAAAAGGGAGACCATTCTAAGATTGCTTATTGATAGTGGGGGTGAGAGAAGTCAATCATCAAAGTAAAGTTAAGGTACTTAAAGAATAAGATTTGTTTACTAGAAAAGAGGAGAAAGTCTTTAGGCAGAGCTGAAGCGTGACTTTGGTGTTAAGAGTGACTAAAAGGGCATTGGAGCTTTAGCTTTTGATCTTGGGGTTCCTTTCACTTTCTTTGTTTACTTTGAATTTTCTTTTCTCATCCAGAGCACTCATTCAAGCTATTTATTAGCCGAGGGAGTGAGAATGGTTTGATGGATGATCAATGCATGTTCAAGTGTAATGGGCTTTAGAAAGTTTAGGAGGTTCTGAGGTGTTTCTATAGTGTTTGAGTTAATCTTGTGGGGGCTTTTAGGAAAAGTTTATAGGTTTTGAATTTTTTTCTTATTCTTTACTTGGAGATTACGTTGGAAACATGATTGAGACTTGCCTTTGAGAGGTAAAAGAGTTTTATGAGGGGCAATCAATGAATATTGGATAAGGCTGGAGCTCTTTGTAATGCCATGCTCTAAGACTTGACAATAACTTTCTATTAAGCTATAATGGGACTTTCATGGTCACTCATTGATTCCACTGAGGAATGGCATATGCAAATGCACTCATGTATGCATTTAGGTGATGCTGACAGTTGCATCTTATGATGATATATGCATGTACGCTAATGCCAATGAGATTATAGTGATGGACAAAGGTAATTATTTGATTTTTTTTCTAAGGTATATATATGGATATGTGTATGCATACAATGTAGATGACCATGCTATATGATGTTATTTGATGAGAAAGATTGCTCATCTTTACATGATACATGAAGTGTTGAAGATTGTATTGCATGATGAGAAAGATGGTTTTATTTATTGAGGAGGAATGATCATATTTTGCAATATGCACGATGCATGAAATGTTAATGATTGTATGTCATGTTAAACTAAGAGAGTTATCCTTTGATGTTATTTAAGAGAATGCATATGTGTAATTGATTGTACAATAAGAAGAGAAAGAGGAAATGCAAGTGTGTGTGCATGTAGGTGGATATACAAGTGCTCTTCCATACGTGTTGGAAATGCTAATGGTCCTTACCATTTGTTAAAATGAAGCTCTTTTGTATTAGAAAATGACTGCATGCATGGAATATGAATGATCAAATTGCATGACAAAAGCATATGTGACTTATTGAGTACTGAATATATATTTTTTCAAGATGAGAGGAGATTATGCTATTCTTTAAGGTATATGAGTGAATGCATGTATGAACGATGATTGTGCTATATGAATGCATGTATGCATGATGATTATGCTATGTGAATACTTGTATGCATGATGATTGTGCTATGCGAATGCTTGTATGCATGATGAATTAAAAGTAGCTTATGTAGGCATATGCATAGGGTTCAAATAGCCATAACATGTATAAAGGGCTAGTGATTATTCTTTAAGGTGAAGGATAAATTAACATGTCTTCTAATGCAAAAGAATGTAATGCATGACTATATCTTATAAGAATATAATGTATGTTGGATTCCTTAAGCATGTGTGCATTATGTGAGTGCATTTAATGAGGATAGTCATGTTGTTGCATAAATGATTTTTTTTTTTTTGAAATACCAATGCAAGTGCATATGCATACAATATTGATGAAAATGTATTGATAGTGATATCACATGTTAAAGAGGACAATTATTCATTTTTTTATGCCTATGTATCGATGCATGTATGCATATGGTGTCAATGATTATGATGTATGCTAAAATGAAATTTTTTGTCTTTAGATGCATGCAAGATTGCTTATCATTCTAAGATACATATTTATATGCAAGTGAATGATTATGCTTTATGAAGATAAGATAATCACTCATTTTCTTGAGCCTATGTATGTATGTGCTTAATGATTTATTACAAGATGACATTGGACTTCATTTGTATTAGAGTCACTTACACGATGAATGCATGCATGGAATGATAATGGAATTACTATGCAGAGAAGAGTAATATTTACTTGCATTTGTAAAGCATAAATATGATATGCATGTTTATATGTAATGCAAATGAGCTTATTATATGATTAAGGTGAGTGTTGGGCTCTAAATGTTTTTATCTTGTGCCTTTTTTGTGTTAAGGTAAGAGGAGTTTATTTGAAAGATTATGACAAGACCCTCTGAGGAGAGTTATATGATTAGTGATTATTAACCAGAGATACTAGGAACAATGTTGATAGCAACAGGATTAACTCATGTAAGGGCAAAACTAGAGATCTTAATGATAATGCACTGAGTTAATGGATTTAAGAATTTTGGAGTTTCTTGGGATAAGAGTGTAGTAGCTTATGGTTCTTTAGAATATTAAGGGTAAGAGTAGCATTGGGGAACCTGAAAGGTAGATTAGATTAGATGAGACAAGGTTGACAATTGGTTTAGGCTTTATTTGAAAAGAAGATTGCAGGCTTTGGTTTTGGGTGGCTTTAGGCAATATGCATCTTAATAGGAACATGAGTCTTTTGGGATTTTTAAATGACCATCATCAATGGTTGGTAGATCTTTAGTTTGCACCTGTGAGTTTCAATATGCCTTAGAGAGCATCAAGATTCAGTGAGGTGAAAGTATATCCAACATGTCGAGTTGCTGAGCATTTTAAACCTATGTTCAAGATTTTGAGTCTTTTAGGTTTCAACTAGCATAAGGTTGACACCCTTATTGCCTTGACTTATACCACATAATGCAAGTTTGGCTGCTTGTTTACTTATAGTCTAGTGATGAATCAAAGAGCAGATCACAACAAGTATTTATTCAAGCACATGCCTCATATTTTTAACTCATATGTCCCCTTTTGCCTAGGTGGTTTCATGCACCTAGCTGGACCCTTCTTTTTTAAATGAGGCTATAGTGAGAATTGAACACTTGCAATTTCAATAAAGTTCAAAAGTAAATAAAGACAATCAATAGATTATAAGGTAATAAAGAACTTAGCATTCCATATAACAAAAGCAAGAGGTCACCATTCTAATATGATTATTACATCCAAAAAGGGTTTATTGGTCTTCTTCATTCTAGTTGCTTCAATTTAGCTTGCTCATGTCATTTGGAAAGGATAGTCGTCCATGGTTCTCCTTTGCATTTCCCTCTTATGAAGATCATATGCAGGTTTATAGAGGATAAGTAGGATTTGTGAACCAAATGCTTCATTGCTTCCATCAGATTCATATGGCCCAAAGGAGGTGATGTCTACTTCTTAAGGTGGTTGTAGTGAGACTGGATACTTAGGGAGTGATTCATTTTGGTATGGGGTGCAAAATGACTAGTTTTGACATTAGGGCTCTCTTCCAGGTCTTTAAGCTTCCTAAAGTCAATCAGATCTTGAACTATGCATTCAATGGTATAAAATTCATTAGTGGTAGCATTTGATGATAATGATGATATAGGTTAAGGCCTATTTAGGGTGGTATTATATTTGGTAGTGTTTTTGGTTTATGGGGTCTCATAAGTTTTCTTTTTTGAATCATTTTAAAGATCCTAGAGAGAGGTTGGTTGAACTTTGAATATTTTCTATAGGTCAGAGGAAGATCAACTGTAAGCAATTATAGGAACTATGGATGTAATGGATTATAATACATTGTACCTTGGTTACTCCTCCTTAGTCCTTTAGCTTCATTAAGCTTAGAATAGTAGCGATACATGGAATGATCTTGTAAGAACTCGTTCATGACCATAAAAAGATTATTGAAGCCTTCAGTGAAGGTATTAGTGTTTTCTTTCATTAGAACCTCAAGTTAAGCGGTCTTGCAGGCTAGTTCTCATATTTCCATTGTCGATTCATATTTGATTGCACTCACAACCTTGAAAGAGGATTACAGACAACCTTCTTGGTAAAATTTACAGTCATCTTTAATATCTTTAGGCATACTCATGAATTCTTTCCCCTTACTCAACTCAAGATTAGGGGTGTCAAATGTCCTTTTGTCATTAAGAATGCTAGTTAAGAGGATTATCTCATCCTGGGGGCCTGGAATTTGATTGAGGATGTTCTCAACTTTAATATGAATAATGGTCTTTATTTTAGCTCGAAGGATGTCAGTTAAGTTACCATCAACTATGAATTTCTTCATATGCTCTTTCAGTAGGTCATATAAACTTTGAATCCCAAATTGCTCAACCATTTCAAATTCTAACCATTGCTTACTCTCCCTTTAGGGTTTCTTTCAGGTTTCAAGGTTGTAGAAATAATGAGATTAGGGTGATTATTATGAAATGCATGTATGAAGTGTATGCACAAGTATAATCATTATAAGATGTATGCTTTGGTATGACTGTTATGAAATGCATGTATGTAATGTTATACAAAGGATGTGAGATTAGTATGAAGATGTAACGAATGCATGTTATGCCATATGTTGCATAAGATCTTAATGGAAGTTCATATGATGTGTTTGGTCTATGTACATGAGAAGGAAACACAACAAAAGAGAAAAGGTTAGTAAATAAAAATAAGATGAGCTAAAATAAAGGATCATGAATGCTTGTCATATTATAGGTTGAAAAAGTGATTATTATGTGTGCATAATGTGCCTATATAAAAGAACAGGATGAGAATATATGTCCGATGTGTTTATGTAAAGATGTAGGATGGCTGCAAAAGATAAAAAGGATTTTAAGAAAATCGATCAGTATTTCTTATACATTTATTAATGTTAGATAAGTAAATGATGAGTGATGCATGGTATGTGCCTGCAAAAGAGAAGGGTGAGCATGTATGCATGGGGTGAATGTAGAATCCTATAATGAAAGATAGTTATTGTTATAAGAAATAATGGTTAGTATGTGCTATATATATGTATGTTATGTATGCATGATTAGTCTTAAAAGCTTGTTAGTATTTCTTGTACAATGAACAAACCAGTCACAAGTAGGCTCTCGCTTCCAACCTTATTACTTATAAGGTTATTCAGTCACTTTCCTAAGTGGGTTTTGAAACTATAGTCATCAGGGAACTATGGTTCTACTCTCAAAACTACGTTGTTTTAATTTATGTTAAATAGAACCAAAAGATAAATTGAGGAATGACACTCAAATGCACTTAAGATAATCATATAATGTCAATGTGAGGGCCGTAAATAATATCCAGATCCCAAATGTGCATGTATGCATAAAGCCAAAGTCAATCAAAGGGTTCCAAGTTCTTGCCCACATATCAATATTTGATATTCTTACTGGGAGTCATGAAAGTATCGTTAGATGGTTTACAGTTCAATTTTATCAACATAAAGGTCCACAATCTAGTTGAGTTCATAACCCATTCACTTAATCTAATAGGAATAAATGGACGACATCTCATAGGTTCTATCATTAAGGGACATCATTATTTGCTAGTTTACATAGACTATTTGGGCCAGGGCACATGGTTCTTATCATTCCTCATGCTTCAGGTTTGCATAAAGTAGGCAAGAATAATATGGATCTAAGCATGAACATTCTATGAAAACTATCATTACAATGTCATTTGATGATAAAAACTAGGAGAGTCATGTCATTTATGAATATAATGTCAAACGGACAGCATTAGTACAAGGATAGCATGCAAAGCTTAGTGGAATCCTAGTGGAAGTTACTAGTAGTTTATCTACATGGGCTGAGTTAGGGTGAAAGGCCAAGGGTTCCTTTAGCAAGATTGCTCCTATATGACTAGGGTTACGAACTCTGATCAGTGAGTTCAATAGTCTTTTGATAACTTGGGTCACCCCCCTTTAGGACTTGGGTTACAGACTCTAGTCAGAGTAGCTTGGCGATACAATGAATAAAGGCTTAAGATGACAAATCCAAATTAGTCACCCCATGCTCGATTGGAACTATAGTGGATCACTTTCCATCATTGTCAGCTGATAGGGACCAGTAGTGCACGTGTGATGTGTAATGCAAATGCAATAGCGAGGGGCTCTATACGATTGATTATTACATAATGAGAAATAGTCATTTTTTGAGTTAATCTCTCTTACTTAGAAGCCCCTAGTGGAGTTTCCACTATAAGAAACCTCTCTTTGAATGTCTATGTTTTTTATTTTTTTAATTTATAAGGGACACAACAACTTTTATGAATAAGGACAAATAATTGGTCTCTAGGGGAGTAAGACACTTTTGATTTATGGAGTCGCCACCTAATTTTTTAAAAATTGAGAAAAGAAAGGGGTAGTATCAGTCATTCAATGAGTATTGCCCTTAACAAAGATTTTCATGTTTGGGAGATCACATATACTTTATGAATATTTCTCATTATACAATATTCGAATGTATAGCTACTACAACACCTTAATTTCAATCATGATAGTTTATATAGCATTTACATAATACATCAGATAATGAAAGATAATAAAGCTAAAGTATCATTATTACATTGCTTTTATAACAAAATACATATAAAAGGAAAAGAGATTGTGGAAATATAAATCAAGCTTCAATATAATGAATTTGCAAGATTAGCATAACTATACACATAGCTTATTTTATCATGCAAATAACAGAAGAAACAATAGACACTCAATCACTTGAAAGAGTAATCAAAATGTACATAATCATGCATGTTTACAGTGACTCTTATACCATAATGATATGTGATGACAATATTAGGGATGCATGATGACATTATTGGACTAAGAACATGATGACTTTAGTCCAAGTTATGAATTTGTCATGTTATTGATATGTGTGGTGTGATTTTTAACATTTTGAAACTATAGGATGTAAAATGATGATATAAAACTAGTAAAATGAAGTATAGATTATTCATATAGCATACAAATTGCCAGTCTTAACATGCAAGCACAATAAGATTCACAAATGCTGGTGACAATAAAGTAAAATGCAATACGATAAAATAATTGTGCTAAAATGATTGTGTGATCCTCAGAGTCAACTAAGCTTTTATGAGCTTAAAAACTTTAGTTTTGAGTGATTATCAAGCTTTCCTCATCGAGAGGTTCAAAACGATGTGTAGAATAATATTAGTTTATATACCTTTGAAGCATACTTTGGTAAAGATGAGGCTAGGTTTGGTAGAAAGGAGGTCTAATAACCTAAGAAAAACATAGTGGGAGAGCTAAAAGTGTTTAAAAATGGGTTTCCAACATCTTTGAATGAATAGATTTTTTTAATGTGCTTGTTATTAATGTGTGTTATTATTAAAATGAGGTATAGAGACCCCTATTTATAATGCAAAGGTCAAGGAAGGGGTGTGTGAGTGCATGGTCGTGTGCATGTTCCTAGAACAAAGCATACGACCATATAAAGTGCGTGTGGCTGTGCACTTGGTGCATGGCCATGCGCACTCGCATGTGTGCATGGTCACCTACACTTTCTTTAAACATGCATACAATTGGAGGCTTTCTTAGGCTTTTAGAGGTTCATTTATATGGTTTTTAGGTCACATGTGTGACACCTAAGAGTGTTCAAGGCTATACATGCACTTCTAAGTGACGTTCACTAATCCTTTGGTTGTTTTGGACTATTCTAGGACCATTTTTAAGGGTTTTAAAGCCTTCTTAACATGTTTATAAAGTCCATTTTATCAAAATTGATTTCCATTTTTTTATGAAGTTTAGGTCCAAGTATGATAAAATGAACACTGACTTAATAAGCTGCTCATTTTAAAAGAAGACTACTTGAAATAAGCCTCTTATTATTCTAATAGTTCATATTTCATAAAATTGGAGCATAAGTTAATTGCTCAATGATCAATTTTGCACACCGATGGAATTGGTTAAGGTTTTGGGGTTGCACACTTTAGAGGTATTATGAATGAGCAAACTCTAGTCATGTTTAAAGATTCATTTCATCATTGGACCTTTTAAGGGATAGTCAAATTTAAGGTATGACACTAAAGACTCCTAATTTACACACTTTTAGCATATTCTCTACATTTCTCCTAGGCTTTTTAGACTAATTTGAACCAAACCAAGCCTCATCTTCATCAAAGAATGCCTTAAAAGTATATGAACTTGCATTTCTCACAGCATTTTGAACCTCTTGATGAGGATAACTTGAAAATCACATGAAGCAAAAGCTTCCAAACTCAAAAAATAAGCTTAGTCAAATTAGATAACTGAACAATCATTTTTGCATGTTTATTTTTTGTATTTCTACATTTTACTTTCACTGCTGCCAGTAGTTAAGAAATTGTTGTGATTGTGTGCTGAGATAGGCATTTTGCATGCAAGTTGATTTATTTTATGTCTTGTTTAATCATATCAAACAATCAATTTGCATTTCCTGACTCTAAAATGTGAAAAAAAAACCATTTTTATGTCAAATATGCATTTCTTACAAACTTTTTTGCACTTTTTGCATCTTTTTACAATTTTCACATCTTTTTAATTGTAAAAACCATGTCTTTATGATAAGGTTTACACTTTATGCTAATCTTTCATTTTACACAAAAGTATCATTTTCTACATCAAGTTTGCATTTTTATGTTAAAAAATATAAAGTTTATCATTTTTATACAATTGTTGTGTTTCCTATATTCTCCACACACTTTCTTGATAAAAAAAATCACATATTTATTTTAAAATTCTCATTTTTGCAGCTTCTGTTAAAAATCACAATTTTTCATACAAAGTCTGCATTTTACATCCAATGGCTATTAAAATTTGTCATTTTTGTATAGTTTTCATCATTCTGCATATTTTATTCATAAAAATTGCATCTTGGCATTAAAGTCTACATTTCTACATCAATTTTGCATTTTATGTAAAAAATCATTACTTTCTACATAAAATCTTCATTTTGCTTTCAAAAACATCAAATTTATCACTTTTGTGTTCTTCTTGCATTTTTTTTTCATTTTTGTTGTCAAAATCATATTTTAACATAGGTTTTGTATTTCCATGTAAATTTCATAAACTCTGCATTTCAATATCAAAATCACATTTTCAGTATGAATTCTACATTTTTAGCATCAAGTCTACATTTGTATGTTAATATGTCATTTTTTACATAAAATGACATTTTTACATCACTTTTCCATTTTTATGTGAAAAATCATATTTTTCACAAAAAAAAAAAAATTCAACTTTAGTTTGAAAAGACCATCTTCATATTAAAATTTTTAATTATGCATTATAATCACATCTTCCCTCGTATTTCATGTTTAAAATATATCCTTGATGTTCAAAATCATTTCTTTGGCATCCTTGCATCAAAATTATGTCTTTTCACATTTTGATATGAAAATAAGTATTTTCACTCATTTTGCACTGAAATGCATTCCATAAAATGAAACCCACATTCTCAAGCTAGAGCCTCCATTTCGTTGTCTAATGATGCAATCATGCTTTTTTTTCCTCATTTTCTTATCATTTAGAAATTCTCATTTAGCATTATGTCTACTCATTTTCATAATAAATCCTTCCAAATGCATATGACTATGCCTCTATTTGCTCTTGAGTACATACTTCC